>CM069917.1:101778956-102378956 GCA_036172215.1 Camellia granthamiana | reverse complement strand
TTCTTAGTATGTGGATTATGCAATTGATTGACTGTCTCTTCAAATTTTTATTGTCTTTTTGATGTTGATGTCCAATAAGCTACACTCTCTCGAATTTTCTCCACACTCAATCGTATGACATCCAGTCCATCTTTCACAATTAAATTCAAAATATGCGCACAACAACACATATGAAACAAAGTACTACCCAACAAAAGCGATGTATTACTCAACTTATTCACCAACATGGTAATCATGGCATCATTTGTGGAGTAATTATCAACAGTATCAGTAAAGAATTTACTATCAATATTCCAACCCATCATATACTCAAGTAAAGTATCACAAAGAACTTCTTTTGTGTGTGGACATGGAACATAAATAAACTTAAAATATAATATTCATGAACAAGTATTAATAACATACAAATTGAACCGAATAAGATAGAACTTTTAAATGATTTGTAAATTTACAAATGTATACCTGAAAATGTGACTTTGCAATGTCCATGAACATCAATAAAGTGTGCGGTGACAGCCATGAATCCTTTCTTTTGATTGCTAGCAGTCCACATATCAGTTGTGATTGCCACCCTATTTTTATTATGCTCTACCAAACTCAATGTCTTCACCCTCTCATAATCATAAATTTTTTAAATATTACTCTTTATCGTATTTCGAGAAGGTACTTTAAACAATGGTTGAAGTGCTGCTGAATATCGTTTAAAACCAACATGATCTACGATAGAGAGAGGATATTCATGCAATATTATGGCATGTAACAACTCTCTCCTAGCAAAATCTTGATAAAAAATATAAGAATTCATTTTTTGGACTCTCTCTATTAAAGTTGTTAGTTAAAACTTTTTACCTCATGTCCATCACTTTTTTTTTTCTAGTACAACTCTTATAGTGATCATGCAAATACCTAGTTCCATTTTTTGAATCACCTCCAAGATACTTATTACAATAATTACATATTGCCTTCCACACCACATTGACTTTTTGTTTCTTAAAGTGTTCTCACACAACACTAGGTTTTCTTTTAGTTTCTCCACAAGTATTAGACTCTTCTTCTAAATCAATAACATTTTGATTAGAGAGGGGAGACGGTGAGTTCGTAGGTGAGTTGGTAGCTGGTGATGATTGTTGTAACACCTCGCTCTCAAATGGTACTTGAGAGTTAATATTTGATATTTGTAACCTTTATAAAAATAATACGGATTGAATTAATGTTAACAGAGGCAACATAAAATTGGTCCTTAAACAACGAATCATTAACCAATACTAAATTTAGCCACCATGCAGGAATTCTAAATATGCCATATGCCAAAATCAGTATATAATCCAAACAAAATGACAAAGCTTAAACTTTGTCAAACCATCACCCAAAATCCAACAAAAAGTTTCACCCTTTAGCCAATAAATATGACAAATATTTAGTCGCCAAGCTAATGAAATCATATCATAAACATTTAGAATGATTGCATGAAAAAAATAAAACAAATTATTTTTTTAAGGGAAATATACAAACAAAAAAATTAAAATCATAAGATGTAGAGTGTTACCCTCAAAAGAAGAATATATAACTCATTGTTTTTTAATCTCTTTGACCACTACATTACTACCGAAGCAGTTAAATTTTCTGAACTTGAAACTGAGAAACAAATTAACTAAACATTTGAAAATATCAAAGAAACAATTAATAACTAAGCTAATGGAATCATCAATATACATTCACTTAGAACTATAGATAGAAAAATAAAAACAACTAAGGAGACTATAGAAGTAATTGTTACTCAATAAAAAAAAAATAATAATAAGTTTCTGTTTTTTGTTTTCTTTCTCTGTTTTTTTTCTAAGATGAGTTTTTGATTTTGTCATGATTATTGTTACTTTAATTTAAGTTGCTTTATTTTCCACAAAACATGAAAATTATGGAAATCTAGAAAGTTAGAATTTCAAATTCTCATGGTCTGTTAAGTTTTGTTGTTTTAAACTTAAAATTCTTAAATTTTGTGTCAAATTACCCCCTCAAACTATCATATTCAGCCTTAAGTCATAATTAAAAAAAAATAGATCTATAAAATAAATGACTAGATATATATCATCAATAGCATATATATTTAAAACAAACAGATCAATAACTAAAAAAACAGATCATGTATATCAATGACAGAGGTCGAAAATAGATCATATATATATATATATTTAAAATAAATAAATTTAGAGAAAAAAAAAAAACAGAGGTCAAAATCCCTAGAGAGAGACTATATATACACTCAGATATCTATATATATATGTATGTAAATCCTAAATCGAAATCCCAAGAGAGAGAGAAAGAGAGAGATAGAGAGAGAGAGAAAGAAAGATATCCTTTGAAAATCAGTGGTAAGGGAAGATCGGCGGTGAGGGAGGAGCGACGGTCATGGAGCAACAACTGTCATGTGTGAGAGAGAGAGAGGGAGGCGAAACTCTAAACAACAGCGGCGGTGAGAAAGGATCGACAGTGAGGTACGAGTGGCGGTGAGGGAGGATCGGCGGTGACAGAGGAACAGCAACCGTCATTGCGTGTGAGAGAGAGAGATGGAGGCGAAACCCTAAACTAAACAACGAGAGAGAGAGAGAGAGAGAGAGAGAGAGAGAGAGAAGTATAACAGCGTTATGTTTGTGTGTGTGTGAGTGAGTGTGTTAACTAAACCCTACACACACACACACACACACACACACACATATATATATATATATATATAAACAGGGGCATAATAGTAATTTTACATCGGGGCTAAACAGGGCAGGGGTTAGGGCCGGGGTCAAGCCGAATTCAGGGCTGGAACATGTATCCCCGTCCCCGGCCCGAATATCATCGGGGATTCATTTTTTAATACTATTCCCGACCCGTCAGGGGTATTTTTCAAGGAATAACTACTCAATTCAGGGTCAGGGGGTCGGGTTCCCATCGAATCGGGTTCAGATTGCCATCCCTACTATGGAGTGTCAAACCCGAGTAGGTCAACACGTATCGCTGAACCAACCTTCATGTACATCATTATTAGTTTTTTTCACTTGAATTGTGATTTTTTTTTTCTTTTAAGTTTATTTTGTTTTTTGAGTTACAAGAGTAAATTACATTGATTTTCATGAGATTTGAAATAAATGTAATAAATTTTAAAATTTTAGAATAATTATATTAATATCTCTTTTAGTAAGAGTCTATAGGAAAATTCTATAATATACATCTTAATAAAGGTGTGTATTATATATCCAATTATCATTTTTGTGGTATTTAGTTATGACTCATTATAGTTTTGGTTATAACTTATTGTGGTGTTGGTTATGATTTAGTTATGATCTATTGTGATTTTTATTTTGGCTAAGATCGATGATGTCTTTAATTGTGCCTCAAGTAGTATTTGATTATAATCCTTGGTTATGACTTATTGTGATACTGATTATGATCTGTTATGATTATTATTTTAGTTATACCTTGAATAGTTTTTAGTTATGTCCTATTGTGTTTAATTATGATATTTGTAATATCAACACAACAAATGCCATAGCTTGCATATGTCATACCTTGTAGAATGACTACTAAAACTAATGCAAATAGTTGTAATGTAAGAAAAAAAGATGATGTAAAATATGTATTTCAGTGTAAAACAAATGAAAACATCACTTGCATACTGTTATGTGAAATTAAATTTTAGTAGAGTTTAATATAATTATATTAAATTTTTGAAATTTATTGTATTTTTATTAAAGTTAAAGAGAGATTAGTGTAACTTATAAAAATAAAAAATAAATAACACAAGTTAATTGGTTATTTACACTAAGACCTCCAAACTATTGATAAATATTACTTTATCATTTAAATTATAAAAGCGTACAAATGTTCTTAAATTATAAAAATGTACAAATTGAACCGTTAACAGAACAGATTAAAGTGAAATACGCCACAATTTAGGAATCTATTTATATATTTTTATAATTTAAAGGAAAAAAATAATACTTCTTAATAATTTAGAAGATTTATTTGTATATTTTTAAAATTTAAAGATTCAAAAATACTATTTCTTCATAATTTCGGGGCTCTTTGCATAAATAATCCATAAATTAGATTTCATCATTTAATAGTTGGGATATTACCTTTTTCTCAGGAAGAAGGTAGTTGTCAGTAGTCACAATAAATCAACAATCCAATGATATCATATCATGGACAAAAATGTCATATTTTATTTTAGACCCATGCCAAGCACTAACGCATTGTTTGGTTGTTTTCAAATGATAAAAGGCAAAAAGCATGTGATGTCCTGAACTACCTTTCAAACTTTACCTAATATTGGCCCATATCTAAGCAATTTCCTTTGTTGGGGGGGTCAAAATCTCGAAGCTTCATGGAAATTTCTTATCGAGTAAGTTAAGTTGTAGAATTTGAATTTCTTTGCCCGTTACTACATCGGTCTTCCTTGGTATTTAAGAAAAATATAATGTGTGTTTGGTTTGAGATTTTTAAATTAATTTTTTTTTAAAATTAAGTTTTTATTTTTTGTATTTGTATTTTTATTTTTAGTGAATATTTTTAAAATTTTTGCCATTTTTTTTTTTACTTTTTAGATGCACCTTATTTAAATGTATCTAAAAAGTAAAAAATTTGTGAAAAATATTTTAAAAGTTAATAAATACATAAAAATATGAAAATATACTAAATTATTATTTTTTTGTATTTTTAGTATTTAGTGAATTTTTAAAAGATTTTTTCACAAAAAATATACTTTTTATGTGTATTTATGTTAGGTGTGTCTAAAAATTAAAAAAATTGTTTAAAATATTAAAAAAAATTCAGCAAAAACAAAAAAATATGAAAAATAAGAAAGTAGAATTTTCTGAAAAGTATTTTTAGAAAACCAAAAACAAGCAAATTTTTTTTTATAGTTTTTGTATAATTACACTAATTGTCTTTTTAGTAAAATTAAAATGATTGAAATTAATATAAATAGTGTAAAAATATAAAAATAAATAAAAAAGTAAATATTTTAGTATAAAAGATATGGTAACATAATATTTTATCTATATGATTAACAAATTATTGATGAAAAATTAGTTAAGTGTTATGTGATTTAAAATTTTAAGAGAACTTAATATAATTATGTCAAAATTTTGAGACTTATTGTATTTTTAGTATAAAAGATATGATAACAAAATATTGTTATTTGTATGATTAACAAATTATTAATGAAAAATGAGTTAAGTATTATGTGATTTAAAATTTTAAGAGAATTTAATATAATTATATTAAAATTGTGAGACTTATTGTATTTTTTCTTTCAACTTTAAGAAAAATCAGTGTAATTTATTTCTATTGAAAATTAAAATTAAAATTAAAAACAAGTTATCTTTAGTTAAGATTTGTGATCTTTAAATTTGATTTATTGAAAATAATTGAGTTTGAGCTCAAATTGAAAATAATTGAGTTTGAGCTCAAATAAAATATAAAATCCGACATGAAGTCAATCTCCGCTCGCTCAAGTTAACTGGATTTTGTAAACCAACTGAATTTGAAAATAAAAATTAAATGAAAATTAATATATGCACATTAAAAGGAAAAAAAAATTATGAGTAAAATATAAAATAATATTTATAATCAAACCAAACTAAGCCTTAAGTCCAATCAAATGGAATCGGCTATATGAATCATTCTTTTTTACTCGACTCTATTTAAGGCTATTTCGTTAGTCAAATTAAAGATATTCATATATCTATTTATTATATTAGTTCATGTTAATTTAGGTCTATCTCTTTCCCTAACACTATCATCTACCGTCATTGCATCGCATCTTTTCACTACTGTCTTTGTTGGTCTTCGTTGTATATGGCCAAACCATCTCAATTTATTCTCTCTCAGTTTACCTTCTGTCGATGCTACTACTACCCATTCTCAAATATACTCATTCATAACTTTGTCTTTTTTAATCTTACTACACATTTACCTTAACATCCTCATCTTAGCAATACTTATCTTATCTACATGTTGTTTCTTAGTTACCTAACATTTTGTCTTATATAATATCGCTAGTCCAATAACTGTTCTATAGAACTTCTCCTTTAGTCTAATGGGTACTCGTTTATTGCACAGTACTCCAGATGCACTCGTCTACTTAAGCTACCTTACCTTAATTCTATAGACCACATTCGCTCTAATTTCCCTAGTTGTTGTGATAATCGATCCTAAATAAAATGTCTACTCTTAGGTAGTTTTTGACTCTCAATCTTCACTTTTTCTCTGTTTCCACTGTGACTGTTACTAAAATTACACTTTATATATTTCCTGTCTTAGTTCTGCTTATCCTAAATCTTTTAGATTCAAGTGCTTTTCTTCAAATCTCAAAGTGTTAACTCTTTCTCTAGTCTCATCCACTAACACGATATCATTTGCAAAAAGTATACACCATGATACACCATCCTAAATATTGCACGTCAACTTATCCATAACTAAAGCGAAAAGATAAGGATTTAAGGTTTATCTTTGGTGTAATCTACGGTAATTGATATAGCGATCCCGGTTTTCCCTTTCTGTATTGATTGTATTTCGGACCTTGGTTCCGTGGAGTTGGTGGTTGTATGTTTTCTTGTTATCCTTTAATTCTATATATTTGAGTTTTAGGAAGTGTTGGGTGTGTTTCAAACAGGTAAGTTGAGCTTTGGTCTCAAGTGTAGTTGCCCAGGTTTTTGGTATTACGCTCGAGCGGTTAATTCTGCGCTCGAGTGGAGTTTGGTTTTTGGTTGTACGCTCGAGCGGGTATTCTTGCGCTCGAGCGGGGTTTACACACTCCCAGTATTTCGTGCCTCTGCAAAACTTCTGCAGGTGTGTTTTTCACGCTCGAGCAGGTTTCTTTACACTCGAGCGGTCGCGCTCGAGCGGGTATGTTGGCGCTCGAGCGGGTAGTGCTTTGTCTGTGAAAGTTCTGGGATGGGGAAATCTACGCTCGAGTGAACTGGTTTTCGCGTTTGAGCGGATGTACTTTATTCTTGCGTCTTGGCGCTCGAGCGGGCATTCTTGCGCTCGAGCGTGTCCAGATTTTTGTGCTTGACGCTCGAGCGTTCTATTCTTCGCTCCAGCGGAGTGTCGTATATCAGATGGCAGCTAGGCATTTTTTAATCACTTTTTACACTCACATTCTCTCTCTTACTTTCTAAAAATTGATTTTGAGAGCTCCTCTCTCTAGAAAATACCTTCTCCCTATGGATTGATCTAGTTAGAGTGTTCTCCTATCCGTCGGCCTTTGTAAAAAGTGTGTTGATCGTCGAGGGTTTCGTTTTGATCCGAAAAGTTTGGAGTTTGGAACACTTTGGTTTTGGCCTTCTTCTCCATCCGAGCTCTAACTTCGAGGTAGGGATATCTTACTCCATCTTGTGAGTTTTGTCTTTAAATTTTGACATTTTGGTATGTTGGGGGTTGTTGGGTAATTTTGAGAAGGTTTTGGGAGAATTTGTGTAATTTTCAAAAGATGGGGTTTCAAACATATAAAACTTTATGTATGTAATACATTGGAAAATGGACTTGATGTTGGATTATTGATGGAAAATGGAACCTTAGGGTTGGTGTTGTGAATATGGGAAAAATCCCTAATTGTTATGATAAATTAATTTGTGTAATTAATTTAGGGAAATGAGAAATTGAATAAGAAATATTCAAATTTGAAAGGTACGGGATCAAAGGGCGTTGTTGGATTAATTTATCGCTCACCTAGATAAAATGTTGATACTTTATCCATTTGGTACATTTATTTTCTGTTTAGAAATAACTGCTTTGGGCTATCGGTGGAGGATAGTCTTGATTGTTGTAGACAGTACATGATGATTAGGCAAACTAAAACTAATCCACTGGGGATGCTATCGAATATAGCGGTTGGTATAATACATTAAATGTTGTCTTGGTTGATTGAACTTGTATATGATAATTCTTTATATACATTGTATTGTGTGGGAGGAGATGTGGGATGTACTCCACGGTTTATTGGAAGATGGGGGATGGACCACTAAACCAGATTCTGTTTGAGATTGATACAGCACTACAATGTGTATCATTTGCGAATTATAGAAGTGTTTTGTTTGACATTGATATAGCATTAAAATGTGTATCACTTGTCTTGATCGATTAAATTTGTATATGATAATTGCTTATATACATTGTATTGTGTGGGAGGAGATGGGGGATGTACTCCACGATTTATTGGAAGATAGGGGATGGACCTCTAAACCGGATTTTGTTTGAGATCGATACAGCACTAAAATGTGTATTATTTGTGAAGTATAGAAGTGTTTGTTTGATTTGATATAGCACTAAAATGTATATCATTATCATTTGGGAAGTATGAAAGTGGTTTTATGTGTTATTGATACAGCACCAAAATGTGTATCCATAATGAATTTCGAAAGTATTTTAGTGATGAGTTATAATCTCATTAAATTATTGGGCCAGACTCTGAGCCTTGTTTTCAAACTTAATGTCAAATAAGGAATGGAAGATGAAATATAACATGGACATGATTATCATGAAACTGTAATATGATATAAGTTGGAATATAAGTGTGGACCATCTATTGAATGCAATTATTTTAGGCATTGTTTATAGTTGGTTTAGTATGTTTCTACTGGGCTGTGGCTCACCCTTTATGGGAAATCATTTTCAGGTATAGGTAGCATGCCACCTCCAAGGACATAGTTTGGGAGGCTAGAGGCAGACAGATTGTTTCTATTGTTTTGATTTCTTTTGATGTAATACATGTATATCAAGCCAAGGGCTTTCTTTGCATAGAGTTAGTATTCTCTTTTTGTAACCAAGTGTTGACTTGGAAAGTTGTAAGTCCATAGGGCATTTACTTTTGTTGTCAACATGTAATACATTTTGTAATGATTACTCTGATGGAATATATTTATGTTTTATTCTCTTATGTCTAAGCATGCTATTGTTGGATGATTTATGAGTTTATTTTGAGGGCGTTACAATTGAAAATTCACTCGTTTCTTCAGCAAGCGATCTAATAGTAGTCAACACATCTTCATGCACATCCTTAATCACATTAATATAACCTTTTGTCATCCATTTCTTCTCTAATACCCACCAGATTATATCCCGATACACTCTATCATATGCTTTTTCAAGATCGATAAAAATCATATGAATGTGTTTTTTTTCTTTATACTTTTCTATTACTTTCCTTAAAAGATAGATCGTTTCCATTGTTGACTTACTATATTTATATGATTAATATATTTCGTCAATCAAATATATAAATTTATACAAATACCAAACATAAATAAAAAATATTATTTCAAAAAATTTAGTTTTGGCAACCGAAATTATCATCACGAAAGCTTCCACCACAAACTTTTGGGCGATGAATTGTCTCATTTTTTAGACTTAATATCTAAATCTAATGAAACGTAAGTGATATGATTTGTTGATAATTGAGAAGATATGAAAGAGAGCATTACCTTAGATATCTTAATTGATTATCACATCATTAAGCTTAAAAATTGGGTTTAATTTTGGACTTATATAACGCCCTTAATTCAAATGCCTAATAGTTTTTTAATGAGAACTATGTTCAAGTTCGGCTCAATTACGAAACAACTCTACAAATTTTGTTAAAGTTAATTGGGTTCATTTGGCATGAAGGTTTGGGTTGGGTTGAGGCTATTTTAGTTACAAAAAAATAAAATAGACTTTTTAAATTAATAAGATAAAATTTCACATCAAAATCATAATTATTTTATTTTCTCTCTCACAAAAATAAAATAAAAAAACCAAAAAATTCATCCCAAATAAGATTTTTTAGCCCCAAATTAAAAATGCCAAAAAATTAAGAAGTTAATCCACATCTGAAACAAAGGCTTAGTAAATGAATAAAGCTCAATAAGTTTCGAGCACTTGATGCACTGTTCGTTTTGTTTTCAACCTAAAAATTTATAAAATATGAAAACTAAATATGGAATAATTAGAGTATGTTTGGGATGTGGGTTGACTTTTTGACTTTTTGAATTTTTGGTTATTCTAGGGTTAAAAAGTCTTGTTTGTGATAGATTTTTTAGATTTTTTTTGACTTTTATGAGAGAAAAAATGAAATAATTATGGTTTGAATGTAACGTTTTGTTTTATTGATTTTTTAGTCTATTTTATCTTTTTGTGATTAAAATAACAAAAAAAAAACTAAAAGTTTAGTATGCCAAACGAAGGCTTAATTTGTGTTTAAAAGTGAGCAAATAGAATGAGAAAATAATAATGAGATATGGATAATATGGACCCTTTTTTTTTATTTTTTTATTTATAAATATTGGTAATATAGACTATATTTGAATTTTAAATTTGAGTAGGGATTTGAACTTAAATTTGAACTTATATTTTTGTCACTTTTTCACTATCTTTATAAATTTTTAAACAAATTCAAAATCTAAATACAATAATTTTGTATTTAATGGATTAATTTTTTTATTTTTTTATTTTTATAAATTTATTTGATCAAAGTATGTGTGGAATCATGACTCAAATGCAAAGGTAACGAGGAAAACAAATGCTTCCACTTTTGTGAATGTCCCTCTTCGTGTATGTAAAAGGGCACAAAAAAGAAAAAAGAAAAAAGAATAAAAAAAAAAAAAACAACACAACACAACACAACAACATTGATAGCATATCATTACTAGCATGTAATTTCACTATCTAATAATATAAGTCATTGAATATATATAGTAGTTACTAACATACATATGATAGTTCTTGATTTTTATTGTTAGGTAAATTATATTTTAACGCTGATGTAATTTGATTTTTACTTTACTTTAATTCTTATTATTTTAAATTGAATAATTTAGTGGGGGAATTACATCCAGTGGGAGAAAAAAATTCACACAAACATAGAGGGGTGCAAGTCACACTAGCATTCGATCACAAAACCACATGTACCCCACATATTTTTGTAAATTTTTTTTATCTGGCCCACTATGTTGAAATTCTCCCTAATTTTATACATTTTAATTTTAGTTTCAATTTAGTCAATCTGTTCAAGTTAGATATTAAAATTAACGATGCTGGGACACTATGGAAAAAAAAATTAACCAAAATCTGAACGAAAGAAACAAATTAAAACTGGAAAGGGCCAAATTATTCAAATTAAAATAATATGAACTAAAATTTGAGTCAAATTTTAGAAGTGAAAAATGAAATTTACCTTTTATTATTTTTGATGATATCACGTCGATTGGTGACCACATGTCATTGATGATATAGTATCACTGTGATAATGAATTTTAATCCATGAATTGATTATTCAATTACTTACAATTTGAGTCCGTGTATATTTCTTGTTCGGTTATCGCTAATATAAATTTATGTTATTAGTTAAATAAGTCTTAAGTTTTGGAATAATACTTGAGACCCCCTTTTGGGGGTCACCCCCTCACCCCCCTTTGCCATGTGTCAGGGAGTGATTGGAGGAGCAGGAAAAAAAAGAAAAAGAAAAAGAAAAAGCAACCAATGAGAGAGAGAGGGGGTCAAAGGGGGTGATGGGAAAAGGGGGAATGAATCATTGTTGTTTTGACTAAAATAGTAACATTAGGTTTTGTTTGGTTTTAATTGTCATGAACTATTTTTAAATGGGTTTTTGTTTGTCTTTATTGATTTTTTTTTTTATTTTTATATTTTAGTCAAATTTTTTTACTTTGTAAATACATCAAAATTAGATGCATCTAAAAAAGTTTTTTAAAAAAATAAATATGAAAAAAATACACTAAAAATAAACGAAAACTTAACTAAAAATCCACAAAAAAATTTATTAGAATTTAAATTTATTTTTCTTAAAAGTATAAAAAATTAACTAAAATATGAAAGGAAAAAAAAATTCACTAAAGATAAATGACAATTCATTTAAAAATAATTTTTGAAAAATCAAACCAAATAGACATGTAAAGTTTTTAGAAAATCTCATCAGAATAATGCAAAGGTAAAGACTTATTTACCCTCAACAAGGCTCCATCTTCAATAAGGGTAATATAGTCATTTCTCCTCAAAAAGAAAAAGTTTAAAAAGATTCACTAAACTCTCTTTATAAAGTAAATAAATAAGTAAATTTTTTTAACATTTACTTTAAAAAATATTAATATTAATAATAAAATTAAAAATATAATTATCGAACCCAACTTTATTTATTGTGGCTTTCAACGATTAATCGGACGAAGTTTTCGTGCAATCCATATCATCAATAATGAAGGGTTTGGTGGGGGGAAAAGAAATACTTTTACATGACCATGAAGCAAAGCAAAAGTGATGAGTAAGGAAAAGTTTAGAACCATGAAAGAAAAATCATAAATTATTCAAAATTTCAAATGCATGAGGTATATATATGTATATATATTTTGAGGTTGAGATAATATATTAAGCAAAAGCGGCATCAACCAAATTCAAAGGGACTAAAGTTTGTTGGAACATCCTCCATCCAAATTGTTAGGTCATCAGCACAATCAAAAATTCATCTACTCAAGCAATAAGCAACATGGCGGTGTTTGACAACTTAGTTTTTGAATTTTTTTTTGTTTTTTTTATTACAAGACAAATATTTTACAAAATAAAAAAAAAACAAATCTAAATAAAATATCACATCAAATCTCATAATCATTTCACTTTTTCTCTCACAAATATCACATCCAATCACAAAAAAATTCAATTATCTTTCCAAACATAAAAAAAATTTCTCCAATAAAATCCTACAACTGAAAAAATCCACAGAAAAACTCACTTCTCAAATACCCACATAATTCACATAATTTTGAAAAAAGAAGTTACTAAAAGACAAATTTTTTTTTAAAAAGAAGTGATTTTTTTAGTTTTTTTAAAAAAAAGAAAATAAAGGAGGGGCCCTCTAAACAAGTCACGTACGTGTACTCCATGCAAAGCAGTGGAATCCACAAATTGCTGAGGATTGCAAAGTTTTAAATTGATTTTCTTTATTTATTTATTTCTTTTTTTATGTGAGTGGTTGAGACTATATCCTAATTAATGTCTGAGTATTGTATAGGAATAAACTCAAAATACTAATTTAGGGGGCGATATATATTAATAATTTTTTAAAAAAGTATCGACTACAACATTAATTTTTACTACCATAAAAAATAATAAAAAATAAGATCAAAATTCAAAACATACATGAAAGGGCATTTTTTTTCGGCTGGGCCTTTTTTATGAGAAGATGTTTGTATTGGGCTTTTCGACAACGAGTGTGGGGCCTCTTTCAGAATTGGGCCTATGGATTCGGCCTTTAGACAAGTAAGCTTTCGTACATCGCTTTCTTTAACAAAATCTCTTTCCATTTATAAAAATAAATATAAAAAAAAGAAAAAAATATTGCTAACCAAACATTATTTTCGATTATATTTTTATTACTAGCAGTTGACCCGTATAATGCATATTTTTTTTTCTTTTCAAAAAATATTTAATGGTATGTATTATAAAAGAATAATTTTAATTTTAATTTAAAATTAAAATTAAAGTATGATTTTAATTATTTATTTTGATAATATTAATGCTACCGTTCTATAAAATTGTTATTTGAATACTTAAATATATTAATTTTAGTTAAATTATTTGTGAATTTTCATAATTTTAGTTCTATCGTATTATAAAAGTGTAATTATCATATAATAATTTTGTATAATATATATTAAATTATAAAATAGTAGAATAAATACTTATTTTGATATTAAAAATAATAGTTAAATTAGAAAAATAATTATTAACATAAATTAAAAGTAATTCTAAAAATTTAATTTTCTTTTATATTCATTTGGAAAATAAAAATATGTAAAAATAGAAATTATATAAAATTTATTTAAAAAATTAAATATGTTGTAGTTAGATTATCATATAATGATTTTATATGATATATATGTATATATTAAATTATAAGATTCTAAAATAATCACTCTTAATTAAATTAAAATATCAACTATATAAAAAATATTCAACAATGACTAACCAAAAAAGAATCACATAACATCTAATCTCAAAAATAAAAAATAATAAAAACATCCAAACGATGATATGTCTCATTGTGTGAAGTGATTAATCATCTATAATATGATATCAAAACATAAAAAACTTACTATTCAATAATTGAAAAAGTAACTCAAGTAGTAAATCTAATCTGTGGAAGTTCCTCAAGAATATTATTGTTGTGCATGTTTTTTCTTTTGTGAGTTGTGATTATATAAAATAATATAGGAAATAAAGCATAATTTCATATATAGAATCACTATAAAATTTAAATGATAAATCCATAATATAGAATTAGTAATATGTATAGAATAATACACGAAAAAATGAGAAGGAAAAAAAAAAACAATTTAGTATTAAAAAAATCCTAATACCCTTGAAAGTATTAAGAAAAAAAATGTAAAATGCAAAATTGATATTGTGAAAAATATATGAAAAAAATATTTGTCAAATGAAATCTATATAAAATTAGTATAATTTAAATTAGGTTTGAATTTATGTAGAATTTTACATATAATTAAAAAAATATATACTAATGTGACTTTTTTTAAAAAAATAAGCGTGCCACTTAAACATAAAAAAATATTTATTTTAATAATATAGGTATCATTTTATTTTAATTTGGTTCTTTTCGGTTTCAGGTCTAAAAATTCTAGAATACTTTCATAAAATTCTAGAATCCTCTAAATTCATTCCAGAATACTCTAAATTCATAAAATTCTAGAATCCTCTAAATTCGTTAAATTCTCTCATTCATCATGATTGGACCTGTTCAGGATTTGCCTTTTCCAATAACAAGGTACTAGCCTATCATCCGTGTTATGTACGGGATAATTATAGATATTTATATTTGTTTTAATTTTTTTAATATATAAATTAAATACATGGGGTTTGACTGAGGAGTTTGAAAGAATTTAATAAGTGTTTATTTATTTTTTTTTCAAAAAATAAAACAAAAAAATTAAGAGGTCTCTTAGGGATGCAAAAAGTAAGGAAATTAGGATTTCATTTATTGCGTTATTTAATAGTGTAATTATTATAATCTTTGAACCAATCACCAAGTCAATTTTTTTTTTTAAAAAAATAAAAAATTAGGAAATTAGGATTGGCATGTTGGAGCTTCCACAAGCCTTGGGGTTTAAAAGACCCTTTTACTTAATATATAGATAATCACTGAAGCAATTATGTGGTTGTATTTTATTCTTAACAAAAGGTATCCTTATAGGCCACGTTGGGCGGATTAAGTTAGGTGAGATTATTAGTGAAAGAATTATTAGTGAAGAAATTATTAATATAGAGATTATTGGCAAGGGAATTAAGTAAAAGTGTATTTATTTTGATGATAGTATGAGACATAATTAATGATAAAATTTTTAAATTATTTTTAATACTAATAAATTTTATGGGTGAAACACTAATAAATTGATCGTAGCATCATCTAAATCAAAATAATGGAAGGACTTTATTATTATGGGTGAAACATTAATAAATTTTAAAATGTGATTATTGATTTTTTTAGTTTTTAAAGGTTAAAATTGTAATTTGAGTGTGCCAGTA
Organism: Camellia granthamiana; assembly: GCA_036172215.1. Classification (NCBI taxonomy): domain Eukaryota; kingdom Viridiplantae; phylum Streptophyta; class Magnoliopsida; order Ericales; family Theaceae; genus Camellia; species Camellia granthamiana. The sequence goes on along the minus strand of CM069917.1, from coordinate 102,363,380 downwards.
AGGATCAATAAGTCCTTACAAAAATTAATAAACGCTAACCAATAAGTCAGACGATTGCTTCGAAATTCTTTTAGCCTCAATGAAAAGGACTTTACAAGTGGCTCAATTTTTAGGAGAAAATTAAGAAGACTAACCTCGTTTGGGGACTGACTATTTTAGCCAAAAAGTCAAAAAGCCAACTAAAACTAGTCACATCACCTCTCTACTTTTCTGCACATCTTTTCGTAAAAAGCCAAAAAGTTACTAAAATAGCATGTTCCCAAACGAGAATAACAGTGTTAGAAATTAATCTTTCATTAAGTAAATAGAAATTTACAATAGTACCTTCACACTTTCATAGTTTCGAAAGGGATTACAGTAATAGATTAACTTAAAATTACTTCTGGGAATTTGAAGTGCAGTACAAAAATGTAAAGACTGGAATTTAAAGGACTGAAAATTATAAAGTAAATGAACTGGTTTCTGGATCTCGTTCTGGGTCTCTACATTATCAGCACTCTCCCCTATTTATAAGCTCTTAATATAACCGTCGAAGTAGGTAATAACTGTCAAAATGATCTCCATGATCACTGAGTGTGGCCTGTGGCTCTGATTAGCTTGTTTCCACTATTCCACTCTTCATGGTTGTGCTTCCTTCCTGAATTTGAATTTAAACTATTAAATAACCGTTTGGCTACGTCACCTTGGATATCTTGACTATTCCCATTTCTCGCGGATCCATTACCATTGCTGGAAGTTGCCACGCGTTTGTTGATAGTTGGAGACCTTCACTGATTCCTCAATTTACCCCTTATAGTCCACGTGTTAGGCTGCGATAGCTCTGTACAAAATATATAGCCAACAGTTATCTTCTGAATTGTTTAGTTCTCTCTCTTTTTATTTTTTATTTTTCATGAATTCAAAGGACTCCATTAAAGTAGAAATTACATAAAAAGATAGTCACTTACATATTGGGTTTAATTTTCTAGGAATAAAAGTGGATTTCTCAACATGTAATATTACACATTTGGGTAATTTGTATTATTGAAGTTTTGGATTTTCTCTCATTCTAGAACAAATCTCATATTACGAACAAAAACCTAACATTTTAATGTAGCATTCCAATAACGTAACACTTCAATGTAACACACAAAAAAACTCATTGGTGTACTTTTTTCAAATGTAACAACGTAATACTAAAAAAAAAAAAATCTCTTTGATATACTTTTTCGAAATGTAATACTTCAATATAGCACAAAAATAAAAATAAAAATTAGTAACCTTTTTCAAACGTAACACTCCAATCAGTGTAATCCCAAACGTAACATTCCAATGTAACACACAAAAACACTAAAAAAAATTCCTTAGTGTGTGTACTTTTTTCAAACATAACACTCACAGTTTGAAATTACACATTTGTCCAAAACTTACTAAGGAATATGTATACTCATTTTAAAATGGTTTGAAGAATCTCACATTCTTTTTATTGTTAGTGTTATATTAGAGTATTACGTTTAGGAAAAATACATTAAGAAATTTTTTTTTTGTGTGTTACATTGGAGCGTTACGTTTAGGAAAAGTACACTAAACAGTTTTTTTTGTATGTTACATTAAAATGTTATACTAAGAAATTTTTTTAGAGTGTTGTATTGAAGTGTTATGTTTGAAACAAGTATACTAAGTAGTTTTTTGTGTGTTATGTTACACTAAGGAGTTTTTTTAGAGTATTATATTAGAGTGTTACAGTTGGAAAAAATACACTAAGAAATTTTTTGTGTTACATTTGAGTGTTACACTAAAGAATTTTTGTATGTGTTATATTAGAGTGTTACACTAAAGAATTTTTTTGGAATGTTATATTAGAGTGTTACGTTTGGTAAAAATACACTAAGGAGTTTTTTTGTATGTTATATTAGAGTGTTACACTAAGGAATTTTTTTTGAAGTATTATATTGGAGTGTTACGTTTGAAAAAAATACAGTAATGAATTTTTTTATGTTTTACATTAGGGTATTACACTAAGATTTTTTTTTGAGTATTACATTAGAAGTACTACAGTTTGAAATTATAACTTTGGCCAAAACTTACAAAGTAGTTTTTGTATTCATTTTGAAATATTTGAAAAATCTCACATCCTTCTGGAATGTTTGAAGAATCTCATATTTTAAGTCATTTTTGTATCCCTTTTCAAATGTTTTCCAAATAAAAAAGATTTTTACATAAAAATTCATCCAAAATTTGATTATCATATATTGTATACATTAACTTTTTGGCACAAAAGAAAAAAGAAAAGGAACATAATAGAAATAAGGGTATAACTGTAAATCTAATTTTTAAATAATATATTAAATCTACTTTTCCAAAATTCATAGGACTAATTGGTCTATAAAAAAAATTCTTAGGACTAAATGGATCACCATTTCTGAAGATAGAATTTATAGGTAAATTTTCCTATTATTAAAGCGATCTTTAATGGATTAGTTAAAAATAAGAGAACTTACACGTAGGTCTTTGTGTGGGTGAGTTTCCGATCGCACTGCCCTCCTTAGTAATTCAGCTGTAGAGCACAGGCAGAACAGATGGCACCCTGTTGTCCTGCACAGAAAGAAAAGGCTCCGGCGGTGGTTCTTCCACCCGGGGACACTCCGACGATCAAGTCAGTATCTCTCAAAGATAATACAATGCGTAAAGTACTGCTCAAGGCTTGAAATTGCATACCTTAGACCCGCCGGGGGTGCCCTTCTTTTATAGTTTAACTCCATCCCAGTCCCACTAGAAGTCTGACTTCTATGGACTCTAATTCCGGATTTACCTTGGACTCTTCAAGAGATAAGGATAGACTCCCTAAGAGTATTACCGATATCCATCTTGCAATCTTTCTTCATTCTAGGACTCCTGTCCCTTATCCGCTTATCCCGGATTCCTGTATTCTCGCAGATAACCTCGGCCTAGCCGAGATCATTCTGGTATCTTGACCAGGACACGTGACATCTCGGCTGACACTTCGGTGTCACCTCGGCCACGTGTTGGTACTCAGAAAATACATCCCCACAACTGCCCCCTAGGTTCTATTACCTCGGCCATCTGAGGTGATGGAACCTACATTGGTACTCTGGCTGAACATCGGCTCGAGAACTTCCCAGCCGAGATCATTTACTTTTAGCCCGACATGCTCTCTTCGGAGAACAAGAACTCTAGTGAACTCTTTCACGCGCATGAGCTGTCATGCATCACTTTCTAGTCAATTTACTTACGCGTTCTGTCTTCATTGGCTCGTGCCTGTGACGCGCTCGCAAGCCGCCTTTTATCTGTTTACGCCGTCTGACGTCCGCGTTACCCCAAGCGCATTAAATGCTCCTGTTTTGCCGCCGTTTCAAATTTTGACAAAACTTTTTGCCTCTCTTTTGGGCTCTTCACCTTTGCATTTGACTTTCTCGCTTTCTCTCTCTCTAAACTTTCCTCTCCGAAACCGCCATTGCTTCAGGCTCCAAGCTCTGCGACTGTCTTCCCTTCTCCTCTCTCTAAACTTTCGTTATTGTTCCATCCGTCGTCTGTCCTCGGCGAATTTCATTCCGGCGTCTCCTTTCCTGGTAAGCAACTGTTCTTTCTTTTCCAGTTCTTGATTATCCCTGGAATTGCCTGCTTTTACTGCTTTACTTAAGCGTTTATTTGCGCGAATCATTCTCCTGAATGCGTCTCATTTCAAGTGTTTACACACTGACACTATTTCACCACTGTTTTTGATCTTCTACCTTTTGTGTTCTTGAATCTGAAACTTCGTCTTTGCTTTCTGCTCTGTTGTATCTTTTCCAGATCCGAGCCTCCAATCTTTGTTTTCGTAGGTTTAGGTTTGGGGTTTGCTTATAGAACCTTCAATTCTTAGGAAAACTGGAACAATCCTTACCAGTATATACCCAGGTTTAAGCCGAGGTGCTAGCATTTCTTTAAGAATACTCAGCTTCTGAAGTCAAATACCTTTATACCAAAGTCATGGGTATGTGGCGTCATAGGGTAAACACCCCAACCAAACTCGAATTCTTTAGGCAAGAGTTCTCTATTCCTGAGGACGTCCACCTTAGGCTAGCTGGGGATGATGATTCCATCATGCCTACAGACAATACAATGCCTTTCCCTGTTGTAGCCTTTGTTGAATGCGGACTTCGGCTCCCACTCAATCCCCTTTTTCGTGAAGTTCTTCACTACTACACACTGAACCCTATGCAACTCACCATTAATTCCTACAGAACACTTAATGGTATCATAGCCTTAGCTCGGCAAGAGAATGTTAGGATCACTCTCGCCGATATCCAATACTGTTATACTATGTGCGCCCTGGACTTAAAAGAAAAAGGCTTTGTCTATTACCTCAAGCCGAGGTCTACTGAATTTAAAATCGTAGCCGACCTCCCAGACTCCAACAAAGGGGCTGGAGACGATTATCTTATTGCTTCTGGAAATTGGAAATTCGGTCCAGACGAAGAAGTCCATTTATACCCTCTTCCTCGAACTATTAAAGAGGGCAAGAGTAAGAACCCACTATCAATCACTTACTTGTTTCCTTTTAAGTCTTCAGAATTTTGCCTGTTTTTAATGTTGTCTTCTTTTTTGCAGACGTCCGCAAACCACCAAACAGCTTTCGCCAGTCTTATTTTCTGGGCAAGGATTTGAAGAAGTTACTAGATCTGCCAATTGACAAACGAAAAGCTCCACTGGTACTGAATTTCATTCCATCATACAAATCCACTTTGCCCGACGTTCCCCGAAAGAAGAAAAAGAGCCTTTCTCCTCTTACTGCTACAACTCAAGCTGCTGCTTCATCCCGAACAGATCAGGGGTCCACATCCGACCCAACCGATCAACCTTCCATCTCAGCACTATATTTGGTACCAATTCCCGAAAGAAAACGCCGACGTAGGCTTGTTAAAACAGCCGAAATGGTCCGCCCAAAGCCTGTTGCCCAAGATCTCCTAGCCGACCTACCAGCTGATGTTAATGCCATTCCAGCCCAAACGATGCCCCCACCAAAACCAAAAAGAATAAAGAAGACTCAGCCAAAGACCAAAGTTACTGAGGCTGAGGCTGAGGCTGAGGCTGAGGATGCTGTGCCTATCTCACAACTGGCCGAGAATATGAAGACTGCTTCCACCTCGGCAAAAAGGTCTGCCGAAACTCAACCAACAGAATCCCAGAAATCAAAGAGGCCGAGGTCTTCTTCTGGGACGTCTTCAAAGTCCAAAGCGCCCAACGTCCCTTGGACACCCGCAATTACCTTGGAGAACAAGCCAGTCTTGGCTAGTGATAGAGCCGATGACATAAACATCGGTGTTGCACTAAGCACAGCCCTGCTTCTCCCAGGCGATCTTGAGAAGAACGCCGAGATGAGTGAATACGAAAATTACGCTTTCATGCTTCAGCGATGCGTTCAAGTAAGTGCCTTCACCTGATAACTTGTTTTATCCTTATTGCTCCATACTCGTAAAATTCTGAAATAACTTTTTGCCTTGTGTTCTTTCAGGCTGTCCAGCATGCACATTCCTTCTCCATGCAGTCCTTTGAGACTAGGGAGAAGTTGAATGACTTGAAGAAGGAGTTTTCTGCCCTCCAGAAGATCAATAAAGGCCTTCAAGCTAAAATGAAAAAGTTGGAAGATCAGGCCGAGGCTGCCACCAAAGCCCAAACCTTGGCTGAAGAAAAAGCTGAAGCTGCTGAAGCCATAAAAAACGTTGCTGAGGCGCGGAAGAAAGAGGCCGAGGAAAAAGCGGCCTAGGCCGAGAAGGAACTTCAGGAAGCCTTAGCAATAAAAGAGGCTGAAATCAAAGAAACTGATGAGAAATCTTATGCCCGGGGTGTGGCCGATGTCACTGAGGACTACAAGCTTCAAGTTAGGCAGGCATGCAACAGGGGCTTCTCCCTAGGTTGGATGTCCCTTGCCAAAAAGCTTAGTGTCCCAGACAACTCCCTCCTGCGCAAGGCTGACGCTATTCCTCTGCCATTTCCACCTCCTCCACCTCCAAGTCAAACTGAAGACGAAGGGGAATCCAAATCTGAAGCCGAAGATGATGATAATGCTCTAGTAAGGAAGCCCAAAGATATCAATGAGACCAAGTCTCTTCCTCAGGATGATCAAATCCTGGATTTGACTAATGAGGAAGATGAGGAGGTTATTAAAGAGGCCACTCCTGAACAAGTATCATCCGATGTCCCCTTGGTTGAAAAAAGTCTTAATCAAACAGTAGCAGAAATTGACACCGAGATTGCGGCAGAAAAAGATGCCGAGGTGACTCCTCCAGAATCCTCCGAGGTACCAGCCCATCAACCTGCAGAAAAAGATGCCGAGGTGGTTCCTCCAGAACCCTCCGAGGTCCTAGTCCAATCGTCTACTGATGTTTGAAGAATTTTGAATGTCTTTTGTACTTTTTTCTTCTTTGTACTTTCTTTTGTTTTCTGAACAATGCAAGCTTCCTCTCTGTGGCCGATGCGCCTTTCTTTGTTACTTCTGAACAATTTCATTCTGGTCGGCCGTAATGCCTTCTTCGTATACCACTGCTACTGCTTTTCTCTGAATGCTTTAGTTTTCAATTTCTCCTAATTGCTTCTGCATGGTTCTATACTTGGAATAATTTGCATGATTTACATACTTCTTCCTTTGCATAATCTCCTCGTTGAAAAATACCTCGGGAATGTTTACCTAAAGATTTATTTCGGCAAGAACCTGTAAATTTTCCACAAATTTCAACAAGTATATACAATTTTAACTGGTAAACTTTTCTCAAGTTTTAACAAGAGTCTGAATCAATAAACTTAATTTAACTTCATCTTGTAAATTGCTACAAATTTCAACAAGTGAAGATAAGGAATTTATTTCGGCTTAACTTTAACTTGTAAATTACTACAAATTTCAACAAGTAAAGATAAGGAATTTATTTCGGCTTAACTTTAACTTGTAAATTGCTACAAATTTCAACAAGTAAAGATAAGGAATTTATCTCAGTGTAACTTTAACTTGTAAATTGCTACAAATTTCAACAAGTAAAGATAAGGAATTTATCTCAGCGTAACTTTAACTTGTAAATTGCTACAAATTTCAACAAGTAAAGATAAGGAATTTATCTCAGCTTAGCTTTAACTTGTAAATTGCTACAAATTTCAACAAGTAAAGATAAGGAATTTATCTCGGCTTAACTTTAACTTGTAAATTGCTACAAATTTCAACAAGTAAAGATAAGGAATTTATCTCGGCTTAGCTTTAACTTGTAAATTGCTACAAATTTCAACAAGTAAAGATAAGGAATTTATCTCGGCTTAGCTTTAACTTGTAAATTGCTACAAATTTCAACAAGTAAAGATAAGGAATTTATCTCGGCTTAACTTCGGTTAAGCATAATTTCTGTTTAACTCCGATTAAACTTTATCTTAGATTAACCACGGTTAAACATCTCGGCTTAACTTCGGCTAGGCATTACTGTCTTCTATCTGCCCCCAATGTGAACCTAAGTTCCACTTGGGTTCTCATTATTCAAAAAACAACATTATGCATAGTTTCATGAGTTCTGGAAAATTCTGCTAAGATTTCATTGATCATATCGGCAAAAAATCAAACAACATTTAATGATAAAAAAAAACTTTAAATTACAAGTGTTCCATGATCTAGGCTTCCAGTTCCCTTTCCTCTTCTTCGGCTAATCCTGTGCCGAGAAGAAAGAATCGTTCCTCATCGCCCTCGTGGACGAGGATTTTCTTTAGTGCTTCTTCACTTTTCTCGGTCGGCTCCTTGCCGACATCATTTAGGACCTTCATGTCCTCTTTTTCAACTTCTACCTTCTCTGGTTCCCGAATGCTGCAGGTTAATTTCATTGCTGCCATAGAGCAATTTTTTGCCTGCAACTGATCTCCTCTGACTTCCTCAATCCCATGTTCTGTTGGGAACCGTAGCAGTTGATGCAATGTTGAGGGAACTGCCCCATTGCATGCAACCACGGCCTCCCCAAGATAATGTTGTAAGGCGAGGGCGTGTCAATCACAAGGAATTCTGTCTCGATCTTCTTCGTGCCAGCCTGTACCTCCAAGCTTGCTGCGCCTAATGGCCATGTCGGCGTTCCATTGAAGCCGATCATCGGGCCATTTGACTGCTCCATGTCATCAGGGTGAAGGCCTAACTCCTTGTAACATCTGACATACATGATGTCCCAGGAGCTGCCTTAATCAATCAGGATGCGTTTCACCTGGCACTCCCCAACCTGGAGGGATACTACCAAGGCATCATTGTGCGGGTGCTGGACCATATCTAGGTCGGCTTCTGTGAAGGCTATCATCGGTCCTTGGCACTCTTCATGCCGAGGTCTTTTCAGTCCGACCTGGTTGACGTGCTGCAGGTGTTTTACCCTCTGTGTCTCCCCCCGTATGTCGTTTTCATTCACTTTTGAGTGGATCACATTAACCACCCGAGGTCCGCCTGCCTGTGGTTGCTGCGCTGGGGGAGGCGGGGCTGCTGGTGCATGAGGCAATCATGCCTGTTCTTCCATTGTTTTGGCCTCATCTACAAGGTCTCTCAAATGGCCTTGTCTCACAAAATCTTCCAAGTGTGCTTTAAGGGCTCTGCAACCTTGAGTTGGGTGCCCCTCCTCGTTGTGGTAAGCACAACGCCTACCAAGGTTTCTTCCCATAAATTCTCCTGGTGCCCTTGCCGGCGCTCTGAAGTAGGGCTGATTTCGAATTTGATCAAGGACTTTGTGGAGCGGAATTCGGAACATCGTTGTCACTGCATGCTTAGCCCTCAACTCTGTCTCCTGTTTGCTGGGTCCATTGTTACCTCGGACTCGCTTCGGCGAGCCGTTGCCTTTTTCTGGCTTTGTCTCCTTATTTCCCGATGTATCTTCCTCGGCTCTGGCATACTTCTCGATTCTTGCCATGAGCTCTTCCATGCTCTTTGGCAATGTCTTTGCCAAAGACTTCCGTAGTGGACAATCATCCTTCAGGCCGTTCTTGAAAGACACGACCGCCACCTCCTGGTTGCATTCAGGTATTCGATTGAACACCTCATAGTACCTCTTTGCATAGGTCCTAAGGCTTTCATCTTTGCCGATCTTCAGAGCCATCAATGCATCCACCCTTAATGGCTGCAGTTTGTTTGTTATGAACCTGGCCACAAACATCTCGGCCAGGCCTTCCCAAGTCTTCACGCTCCCCTTTGGTAATTTGTGGAACCAATCTGATGCAATCTCCCCGAAGGATAAAGGGAACACTTTGCAGAGCAATGGCTCGTTCCCACTATATAATGCCATTGAATTCAAAAATAATCCAACATGGAAGTTAGGGTCTGACTTACCATCATATATTTGGAACCTCGGTATACTGAATCTTTTCGGCGCAACGAATCTGTCCAATTCCACTGAGAATGGTGTCCTCGGCTTAACCGAGGAGGTTACTTCGACTCCGGCATTCTCTTGCTTCCTCTTGAGGTAATCTCTCAAGTCTTCTTTACTTCTCCTTGGAGCCCGGCTGTCTTTGGACTTCAGCCTTTTCGGCCCACTACTCTCGGCCTCATGGTGGCCTCTTTTCGATCCTTCCCCGCAGGATGCATCGAAACACAATACCCGCCCTTGAACATGCCGATGTTCTTTGGGGTCTGCCTCCTTCTCGTGATATGTCCTTCGGGACTCTTCTCTTCTCGGTTCTTCTCGGCCGACTTCCCTGGAAGGTCGGTGAGAGTGTCTTCCACTCCTCGTGTGCTGAGGGGCTTCGGGGATTACTTTCTACCCCTTCTTCTGGGTGTTTGCTGCTGGCATTGGTGTGTCCTGCAGCGGGTATGGCGGTTGCATGACGTTATTTTGCATCATGAAATTGACAACCGATTGAAGGTCTGCCAATTTGTTTGCCATCTCTTTTACTTCCTCATCCCTCCGTAGGCACCTATCCCTCCATACCTGGAGGCTATCTTCATTGTAGTATCTGCCTTGGTCTGTCTTCTTTGAAGTGTCGCCCTCCTTGCCGACGTTTTTCTCTGCGTGATTCTGATCACGAGTTTCTTCGTTGTGGTTGTCTCCTTCAGTGTCAAGGTTGATAGGCCTGTTGCTCCCTGCGGGAGTGTCATCCCCAACCTTTTCTTGTTGTGCGTTACTGGCCATCTATTCGTCTTTCGTTCCCACAGACGGCGCCAAATTGTGTGGGCGAGTTTCCGATCACACTGCCCTCCTTAGTAATTCAGCTGTAGAGCACAGGCAGAACAGATGGCACCCTGTTGTCCTGCACAGAAAGAAAAGGCTCCGGTGGTGGTTCTTCCACCCGGGGACACTCCGACGATCAAGTCAGTATCTCTCAAAGATAATACAATGCGTAAAGTACTGCTCAAGGCTTGAAATTGCGTACCTTAGACCCGCCGGGGGTGCCCTTCTTTTATAGTTTAACTCCATCCTAGTCCCACTAGAAGTCTGACTTCTATGGACTCTAATTCCGGATTTACCTTGGACTCTTCAAGAGATAAGGATAGACTCCCTAAGAGTATTACCGATATCCATCTTGCAATCTTTCTTCATTCTAGGACTCCTGTCCCTTATCCGCTTATCCCGGATTCCTGTATTCTCGCAGATAACCTCGGCCTAGCCGAGATCATTCTGGTATCTTGACCAGGACACGTGACATCTCGGCTGACACTTCGGTGTCACCTCGGTCACGTGTTGGTACTCAGAAAATACATCCCCACAGTCTTAATATGTAAATTTATTATTTAATAGGTTTTATGAGAATTTATAACATTTTTCATCAAACACTATTACAAAAAAGTCCCTAATTATTAATTTTCAGTGGCAGTTTGAAAATTTTATTACAAAAAATATCACTAATTATAAGTTTTAGCGACAATTTAAAAAAAAATCATCAAAAAAAGTCATTAATTTTCAAATTTCAGCGACAGTTTGAAAAATTACTTACAGAAAAATATTATTAACTGTAAATTTTAGCGACAATTTATAAAAATCATGATAAAAAAAAGTCACTAGTTAAAATTTAACAATATATGTAAAAAAAATTACAAAAAAATTATTTTTAGTAATGATTTTAATATGACTTATTTTCAATAAAATTTTATAAGAATTAAATCTAACTATTAACATCTATTAATGGTTTACTCTTAAAAAATATACATATATATCTAGTCTACTTCAAATATATGAAAAAAAGGAGCCGCTAAGTGATTCTACAGGTAAAGCTGCAACAAGTGGTAGATGGAGTAGATAGAAGCTTATGAAATCCATACGTTATAATTTCATCTCTAACGATATTTGAATTCTCATTCCAAAAGGTGATACCTTTGGATTAGAACCTTCGACAAATTTATCATCGTTTTGGAAACATTGATCCTATTTGGTGTATTTTATAGGTTGGTTGTTTATATATGGAAATATACATATATATATATATATATATATTATTTTATGGGAGTATGCTTTACAATTTTTATTTATAAATTATGAAATAAAAATAATTTAAAAAAATTACAAAATGTTAATTATCTGAAAATTAAAAAAATGTATGCTGTCAACTTTTAATTTTTTTATCAACAACTTTTAATTTAAAAATAAAATAAAATTACATATCTTGGAAACTCCGCCGTAACATATCTTGGAAACTCCGCCATTTTTTTAAATTAAATTAATTAATTAATTAATTTTTTTATGGTTTTAAAAGTGCCACTTGTAGAGAAAGTAGCAACAAAAGGAAGAATACACCATAACCTCCAAATCAGTCCACCTTCCAAATCCTCTAATTTTCTGTCTCCTTTGTTTTTTGGTACAATTATTTATAATTTTTTTTATTTATTTAAACATTTTGTGTCAAGTATTTTGTAGATTTCTACTTATAATTTATAAGATAAAAATAATTTAAATAATTAAAAATTAATTATTCAAAACCAAAAATAAAAAATTTAATTTATGTTTTTCAATTATCCACTTGATGTAAAAGTCTTGCCGTGAAGTGGACGAAGCAAGTGTCCGACAAGAACATCAAGACAAAAATTGAACAATAATACACTATTGCCCTTCTCAACTTGCTTTTGTAGTCAATGCCAAGTCGTCTCAGTCACTGTTTGTTTCCTTTTAAAATGTTATTTGTCATTCTCTTATCCAAATTGGAATTTTTCCTTCCATTGTTCCTTTTCGTTTGGCTTTTGCGTTAGTTATAGGATTCGACTACTTATATTTATCAATAGATAGTAACAACACATCAGTAGTGTCGGTCATCATTTATGCCATTAAAGTATTCGCCTAATGCTTTAAATTTTTCCAAGGCCCCAAATTTTATCGTCGTTAACCATTACCAAAAAGTTTCACCAAAAAAATAAATAATAATAAATCAGAAAATAAAGTCATCTTTGTCCAAATGCCCAAAAGCTTGCCTTTTTATTTTTTTGCCCCTAAGAGCATCTCTAATTTGACAAGAAGGAAAAAAATAGGGTCTCTAATGGCATCCTATTCCTCCTGCCAAATATAACAGATGTCATTTCTGCTATCAAATTTGGTAGGAGTTTTGCCATTTTCCAAACATACCACATTATCAAAGATTAACAGAAGTTTGACTCCAAATTCACAAATTCATCTGATTTTGTTCTTCATCAGAAATTCACAAATAAAAAAACAGACCTCATAACAATTTTTAGAACAAGTGAATCCAATTTTCACAAATCTTATAACAAATTTTAGAACAAATTTCAGTGAATAACAAATTTGAAACAAATTTACTTGTATTCACAAGATGCGTGATGGATTTTAGACGATTTCAGCAATCTCAAGCTTTCGTCTTGTTCATCTTCTTCATTTGTTTGCTTCGTCTTAGGATTTGTTTGTACTTCATCTTTATCTTCTCCATCAGAAAGACGATTATCTATAATCGATTTCAAGGGTTTCGGGGATTCTCAAATGGATCGAAGATAGACGATTATCTATTATTTATAGTCGATTTCAAAGGTTTTAGGGTTTAGAGAAAGATAAAACAGATGGAATAGAGAGAGGTAAGGACGATCTTTGGAGATATAGATGGAGGTATTTGCGTGAGAGACAGAGCAAAGCAGGGATGATCGAGTGGAGATAAAGATAGAGAGAGAGAGGGAGAGAGAGAAAGAGGGGTAAGGAAGATTTGTGGAGATAGAGATGGAGGTATCTGAGCGAGAGACAGAGCAATGCAAGAATGATCAGGTGAAGAGAGAGAGAGAGAACAAAGATGAATAAGATAGATAACAGAGAAGGGGTTCGAAAAGGAGGGAAGAGAGAGAGGAGAAGGATCTGAGAAGAAAAAATTGGCTATAGTATAGAGAGAGACAGATGAAAATGGAGAGAGATTGACAGACAAACAAAGAGAGAGAGCACTGGGTTGAAATCAGACAGAGAGATGAAAATAAAGATGAAGATTCCAAAGGCTGAATCTCAACCGTGGATTAAGAAATCATCCAACGGTTTGGATGGTGTCTTAGAATTGCACAACAAGTCTTTTTGTTCCTAAAAGAAAAAAAAAAAAATGTAAAAAAGAGACAATGGCTATAAAAAAAACACGGTCATATTTTTATGTTTCAACGGCTTTAAAAAAAATGGTTTTTTTTTTCTTCTATAAATACAAATCTTTAATCTCAATTTCATTTCACAGCAAGCCTCACAAATTATTGCTTTCTTTTTCTCCCTTATTTTTCTCAATTTTATTTCACAACAAACCTTTCAAATTACATTTTTATTTATAGTTTTTTCACACAATCACTATGGAAGGTTCATCATAAACAAAGAGAGGAAAATCATTCACCATTGATGAAAATGTGGCACTTTGTAAAGCTTGGTGTCACATTTCTGAAGACCTAATTGTTGGCAATTCACAATCTTATGCATACTTTTGGAGAAGAATTTATGAAAATTATTGCTCACTTCAGAATGATCAGTCAAAAATACAAGTGTCTATCTAATCTCGATGGGGTATAATCATGAAATGTTCCAATAAATTTTGTGGATGTTTAGCGCAAGTCGAAAATCTACATCCAAGTGGAATGTTTCAAGTTGATATAGTAAGATTTTATTTTCATTTATTATATTAGTTTTTTATTTCATGTCGTACAAAAATTAACTAATTAATTAATTTAATATTTTATCCATATAGATGCTTCAAGCAAAACTTTTGTACCCTTAAGATGAAAAAAAAAAAATTGCTTTTGAACATTGTTGGCAAGTGTTGCAAAATAATATCAGGTGACAAGATATAAATCCTACGAACACAGTGAAGTCAAGGATACATATACCATTTTCTCCTAATTTAGTCCCCAAATTCCCTATGAATAACTGTATTTTTCTTAAAGACGATAACAGTCCAAGTGTTGGTAACAATCTAACTGTTGATAATAATCTAATTGATGAGGGTAGTGTAATAACCCCGACCCATGATTAGCTGATAAATCATGATTAAGGATGCCTAATGAGTAATTAAGGTGGAATTTTGCATTAATTGCATGTGTGATATGCCATATGAGATTCTATCTGTTTTGCGTAGGTATATATGTTTGTGTTTTTGTTCTGTATTGCGAATTGAAGGCCTTATCGGCATCCGATTACGAAATTGACTTGATTTCTGTGTTAGTTAGAATTTTTAGAATTTTATGGCAGGTTTAATTGAAATTCGATTCGGAACAAAATAATTAGACTAATTAAAGCTCATTATTTAGTGGTAAACTTAATTAATTAAGTTTCTTAATCAAGCCTATAAAAGGCTTATAGACCACTTGAATCACCTTTCCTTCATCATTTTTGAGCTCAACATAACGTGAGAGAGAAAGAAAGAGCTAGAGATTGAGATCAAGGAGGAAGAGTAAGGAATTAGCTTGGATTTAGCTAGAAATTGAGGAATTGACTTGGAGGCTCAACGATATAGCAATTTAGAACTTAATTAAGGATCTTAGGTGAGTAATTGATTCCTAATCTTTCTATTCAAGACATAAGTGGTTGAACTTAAGAGGGTTAAGTGTTTAAATTTGTGAATTACGCATAAGTAGATGAATTTCATGCATGCAAGCATATATCATAGCATTTTGAGTTTGAATTTCAAACAAATCGCACATGCATGTGTCTATTTTGACTTTGTTTTGACAGTTCATCACATTTCTTACCATTTGACCTTAATTTATCATGTTTTGGAAAGTTTAAGCTTCTAACAATTCATGCATGTTATGTTCACATCACATTCTTAAGTTTCAAGTTGAATTTTGAGCAATTGGCAAACTTTTGGGCCTTGATTTTGTGAAATAATTTTAAATTCACCATGTTTTATTAGTTTATAAGTGTTTCCTTAAGTTTTTGGCCCAAAAGATCATGATTTGCAGCTTTGAATTTGAGTTTTGAACTTGGAAGAGCAATCTAGAAATTCCAGATTCTGCTTCACCGCTCGAGCGACCACTTTGTGTTTTGAACCTCTGCTCGAGCGACCAAAAGTTGGCTCGAGTGCAAATTGCTTGCTCCCAGAAGTTGACACATTTTGCAGACCGCTCGAGCGACAAGAGTTGCGCTCGAGCGAAGACCTCAATCTTACGCTCAAGCGACTATCGAGCGTGCGTTGAGCGGAAAAATCAAGCAACCAATACTTTTTCATATTTTTATAGACCGTTCGAGCGAAGGAAGTTGCCCTCGAGCGAGGCTCCTGTTTTCGGCATAATTGATTAAGTGTTTCAAAGTGCATTTTGGCATCCTCATCACATCTTAGGCATTCTTAGGCCATGATTAAGACACAATAATAAGGATAAAACTTAGAAACACACTAAGAATGAAACACAATGTTAATGAATCTTGAGCGTGTGTTTTAGTGTGTATATGTCATGTGTTGTTTGTAGGTCACGCGCCGTAAGCTATTTGAGCTGTCTACCTCATCTGTTCTACAATTGGAGCCATCTGTGAGTAATAATTTTGTAAAGCTATGTTCAATTATAAGTATTTTTCTGAACGAATGATTTGTTTTCTGAAATATTATTTTCTGCATGAATGAAAGGTTGTCCAATATTTTTGAAATGTATTCATGGCATTCTTAGCTTCAGATGACATTTGTTATCTATTCTGTTACGTCCCAATTATGGGCTAACTGTACGTCTCATGAGCCAACTGTACTGTCTCCGTGCACGTGAGTCAACTATATGCCTTTATGGCCGTCCCTTATGGGTTATATGTTTCTGCTAGTGCTAAGGGATGTACCACGTACATTAAACTACAAATTCTAATTATGAGTATGATTCTGAATCTGTTTTTGATATGAATTCTGATTTCTAACATAATTATGAATTCCGTTTTTTGTAACTGTTATGGACAATATTAATTAAACCCTTTACTTTGTTATTAGTCACTGGGTTTCCACTCACTATTTATATTATGTATGTAGGTGAGCAGGCGCGTGACCAGGCCTAAGCTGCTGCCTGGAGAGTTTTGTTTTGTTAGTCAGCCACCATGCCTCCCGGGGAGGTTCTCGTTTGTCAAGTCAAGTTTTGTAAATCATGTAAATGATGCTTTTGTTTTGTTTTTGTCTATCTGTACTTTGGGCTAAGTTCCCTATGACACTATCTGTATCTGTATGGTGATGCATGACATATGGAAGTTTGACATTATATATGTAAGTTTTAAATCTTTTTTGTCCCATGTATGTCTACACAGCTCTATGGACATTGTATTTTGTATATTTGCTTCCATAGTCACTTATATTTTGTTTTTCTGTTTAGAGGCCTTTACCCAAGGACCGGTTACGACGCCAAACCTATAAGGGCAGGTTTGGGTCGTGACAAGTAGTGTCTCTGTAAAGGGTAAAAGACCTATCATATAATGATTTTATATGATATATATATATATATAATTATAAGATTATAAAATAAACACTCTTAATTAAATTAAAATATCAACAATAAAGAAATTCAACAACTACTAACCAAGAAAGAATCACATAACAATATCTAAATCCAAAAAGAAAAAACAATGAAAACATCCAAACGATAGATACATCTCATTGTGTAAAGTGATTAATCATCTATAATATGATGTCAAAGCAAAAAGACTTATTGTTGAACAATTGAAAAAGTAACTCAAGCAGTAACTTCAAATTTTAAAAGTTCCTCGAGAATATGACTGCTGTGCATGTTTTTTCTCCTGTGGGTTGTGATTATGTAAAATAATGTAGGAAATGAAATATAATTTCATATATAAAATCATTATAAAGTTTAAACGATAAATCCATAATATAGAATTGGTATTTGGTATAGAATAATATATATAAAAAAAAAAATAAGAAGAAAAAAAAGCAATTTAGTATTAAAAAAAATTCCTAGTACCCTTAAAAGAATTAAGAAAAACAATGTGAGATGCAAAATTGGTATTGTGAAAAATATATGAAAAAAATATTTGTCAAATTGAATTCATATAAAATAAGTATAATTTAAATTAGGTTTAGATTTATATAAAACTTTATCTATAATTAAGAAAATACATGTTGATGTATTTCTTTTAAAAAAATAGACTATTATAATGTGTCATCTAAATATAAAAAAATATTACTTTTAATAATATATATATATATATATAATTTTATTTTAATTTGGTTCTATTCGGTTTCTGGTCTAAAAATTCTAGAATATCCTAGATTCATTCAATTCTCCCATTCATCATGACTGGACCACACTCATGATTTGCCTTTTCCAATAACAAGGTATAATCACGGAAGCAATTATATGGTTGTATTTTATTCTTAGCAAAATATATACTTATATTGATGATGGTAGCATCATCTAAATCAAAATAATGGAAGGGCTTTATTATTAGAGCGATATGGATTAGTTAAACATATGAGAATTTGCACGTAGGTTTTTAATATATGAATTTATTATTTAATAGATTTTATAAAAATTTATAATATCTTTTTATCAAATATTATTAAAAAAATGTTATTAATTGTTAATTTTTAATGACAGTTTAAAAATTTTGTTATAAAAAATATCAAAAATTATAAGTTTTAGCAACAATTTAAAAAAATCGTCAAAAAAGTCACTAATTTTTAAATTTCAGCGATAGTTTAAAAGATTTGTCACAGAAAAATATCAGTAATTGTAAATTTAGCGACAATTTATAAAAATTATGAAAAAAAACACTAATTGTCAATTTTTAACAACATATGTAAAAAATTATCACAAAAAATTATTTTTAGCGACGATTTTACCAGGATTTATTTTCTATAAGATTTTATAGAAATTAAATCTAACTATTAAGATTTATTGATAATTTTATATATATCTAGCCTACTTCTAAATATATGAAAAAAAAAAGGGGGCCGCTAAGTAATTCTACAGGTAAACCTGTAACAAATGGTAGATGGAGTGACTAGAAACTTATGAAATCGATACATTATAATTTCATCTCTAACGATATTTGAACTCTCATCCCCAAAGGTGAATAAGATAGAGAATGGGGTCAAAAAGGAGGGAAGAGAGAGAGGAGAAGGATCTGAGAAGCAAAGATTGGCTATAGTATAGAGAGAGACATATGAAAATAGAGAGAGAGAGAGAGAGAGAGAGAGAGAGACAAATAGACAAAGAGAGAGAGAGTCCTGGGTCAAAATCAGAGAGAGAGAGATGAAGATGAAGATGAAGATGAAGATGAAGATAAAGATGAAGATTCAGATTCCTGAGACTGAATCTCAGCCGTGGATTAAGAATTCATCCAACAATTTGGATGGTGTCTTGGAATTGCACAACAGCTCTTTTTGTTCCTAAAAAGAAAAAAAAAAATTGTAAAAAAAGAAGAAGACAATGGCTATAAAAAAGATACGGTCATATTTTTATGTTTCAATGCCTATAAAAAAAGCGATTATTATTATTATTATTTTATAAATACAAACCCTCAATCTTAATTTTATTTCACAGCAAGCCTCACAAATTATTGCTTTCCTTTTCTTCTCTCTTTTTCTCAATTTCATGTCACAACAAACCTTCTAAGTTACATTTTTATTTATAGTTTTTTCACATAATCACTATGGAAGGTTCATAAAAAACAAAGAGAGAAAAATCATTCACTATTGATGAAGATGTGGCACTGTTGGCTGTATAAATTGTAAAAGCCAATCACAATTCAACACGTGGCATAAAGGGGGCAATTTAGGAAGTTAATACAAGTTGCCAATCAAAGTCAGACACGTGTTAGCTCGTATTGATAATAATAGATCTGCGTGGCACTGGAACAATCAAGGGATATAAGGTGATGTGGCCTGACGGTTACTCACAAAGTTCAAATTCAAAATCAAGAGGGAAGCCTAACTGTAATATGGCGTAGTGGGACTGATTGTGAGAGAGCATGTTCAGCAATCATGGGAGGACATTTCGACGGTTGGAAGCCCACTTCGACGGTTATCATTGAGATGTATAAATAGCAGAGAAGGCCCCAAAATAAAAGATCCAAACTCAGATAAAAAAACCAGTTTTATTTACTTTGTTTTCCCTTCCAGTTTTTACAGTTCTTTACATTTCTGTACTTCAAATTCCTGTACTGCACTTCATTCATAGGAGTAGTTTTAAATAGCTTGTTGCTGTAAACCTCTACGAGGTTGGGTCAAATCATTGTAAGTTTTTCATTTTACTTAATGAAATTCTGAAATTATTCTTCACTTAGTTGTTATTTACTAAATTCTCCTAAACAAGCTACCAGTAAAAGTCCTCTTCATTGAGGTTGAAAGAACTAAAACACAATCGTCTGATAATTGGTTGGCAATTAATCTTCTGTAAGGAGTGATTGATCCTTGCTAGCACGCTTAAAATTACAATACTAACCTTCGAAAGCCAAAAAAACCAACACATATTTTTGGCACACCCAGTGGGACTAATTGAAATGGCTAGACGTAGGAGACAAGGAGAAAATGAACACTTGGAAGAAGGTGTGGAAGGAGAGGTAGAGGTACCTGATCCAGAGGATAATGTGATAACACATCCTATGGAAGCACCTATCTCATCAGAACCTATAGTCGAACAGACCAGTAATTCAGAACATGCACCACATGTTCAAAATATTGGACGAGGCCATGGAATTGGAGCATCCACTATTCCATCTGCTTAGCCAATGAATCCATGAGGAGGCCTAGTAGATGCCATGGGACAACAGTTAATAACACAACGGAAAGATGGGCAATATCCTTTATGGATCGGATGAATGCCCATCAACCAACTAACACAAGGCATATGGAGAAAAATTCAAATGTTCCTTAGCGAAGATTGGCTAGAGATAAACAGCCTATGCAAAGTAATGGACATACTAATGGTTAGACTAGTAATCAAAATTATGAAATACCATCACCTATACCTCAATCTTGGTATGAGCCTCTTTCGAGGCCTATGGTAAATCAAAATGCCTCATTACCTAACAGCGAAGCCATACAAATTGGTGGATCTGGGCCAATACAAGAAAATGGCATGAGAATGTTTCCAAATCCCATGTTTGAAGCCATACCTGGCACAAGGGGGTTCACTAATCCCTTGTTCGAATTCACACCTGGGAGGTTGGAAGGATTTTTTGCGGTTGGAAGAGAAACAACACATGTTCCTCCTATTACAGCACCTTTCACAGGTCATTTCGCAGGACAGGCTTAGAGAGGTCAACCATACCCTCAACAGTAGCCAGTACCACAGGGACAACCACTCCCAAATATATCTCCCTATGGACCAAGAGGGCCCCAGACACAAGGTTTTCTACCAAATCCTGTGTTTGTTCCTTCAGTGGTAGTCCAACAAGCACAAAATATGGTTCCTAGGGACCAAATTGCTGATATTGTCAGAGAAATGTGTGGACCTATGACTTGGGGGATTCAAACTCCTATGTATAGGAAGCCATACCCAGAATGGGTAGATAGGGTACATAAATACCCAAGGGGGTTTAGAATACCAGACTTTGCTCTTTTTTATAGGAATGGAAACCAGTCAACAGTAGAACACATTGCCAGGTTCGCTGCCCAATGTGGTGAATTTACCAGTAATGATTATATGAAGTTAAGAATTTTTCCAAATTCTCTAACTAGGGCAGCTTTTGTATGGTATATTAACCTTACACCTGACTCTATCCAAACTTGGCGCAAATGGAGGCATTGCATGCCCAATTCTTCCAAACGGAGCTAGAAGTTTCCATGGCAGACTTGGCAAGGTTGAGTCAAAGGCCTGATGAGAAGGCTGTTCAATTCATTGCTAGATTCAAAAGAGCACGAAACAAGTGTAGGGTCATTCTACCAGAGCCTGAATTTGTGAGATTGGCTCAAAATGGTTTAGAGTTTAGGCTTCGAAAGAAGTTTGACTCAACTGAGTTTCGAGACTTAGTGGAATTAACCTATAAGGTGTCTAGATATGAATCATTACTTGAGGAAGAACAAGATCGAAGTAATGCACATACAAGACTTATTATAAAGATCCTAATTTTTAGATTGATGCAGCAGAGATCGTAGGGAAAAGAGCCTGTGATCTGTGGGGCATTAATTCATAAAGACATTACAATAGACCAGCAGTTTAAAAAGAAAGACATTCATAAGAAATACTCTTTCGATTTAACAAAGGTAGATGACATTTTTGATCATTTGCTTACAGCAAATTTCCTAAAGTTACCAAAAGGAGTTAAAATTCCTTCTCCAGAAGAACTTAAAGGGAAAATGTATTGTAAATGACACAATTCCTGGTTTCACTCAACTAAAAACTGTATTATTTTTCAGGATAAGATCCAAGAATAGATTCGAAAGGGGAGTTTAAAATTCCCAACTAAAACAGAGAAAGCTATGGGGATTGACATTAATCCATTCCTAGAGAGTGGAGAAGTTACAACCAGTGTTGTTATGCTAGACTTCCAGAACTTATCCTTGAAGGAATTGGAAGAGGTTAATGTGTAGATGCATGTTGCCAGCCAGACTACTGACAAGAAAGATACTAGAGGTTCATCAGCGAATGGGTAGAGCTTTGCAGACCAAAGGAAGGACTCTAGTGAGGAGGCACTGGAAGATGACTCCCTAGAGGTAGCTATCATGCAAATGATGTGTCTTAGATGCAGGTTAAGTTACAAATGGTTGAAAGGGCTCCCAATTGATGGGAAATAGTATTACAAGGATATGCAGAGACGTCCTAAACCAACCAATACCTACAATAAGAGGCCATACCCAATTGGTCCCAGATAGCAGCCATTATTGGCCGGACTATCAACCACTAGAGTACATTCCAAGGGTAAGAGACCTCTACATGAGTTCAGACCACCCAACTACTATAGGATGGAGGGCAATCATCTTGAGAGGAGGCCTGAAGTGGGCTCAAGTTATGGAATCAGAGCCAGAGATTGGCCTCCTAGATTAGCCTCAAACAAGACGGAAGGTAACCACCCTGACAGAAGGCCTGAATTAGGCCCAAGACAGGGGATCAGGACCAAGCAGTGGCCTCCACAGGAAGCTTCGAAGCTGGCTTCGAAGGCAAAAAGAGCTAGTTCAGCAACTGAGCTAGTGAGTTCATAGGTACTCAGGGTTCCAGATTGGTTTGTCATGCAGAACAAACCTAAGGAAATGCCTACCCAGAGAAGTGTTGTTGGAGACTAGGGTAGAATGGTTAAATCTCCCTTAGTGGCTCCAAATAATTGGGTGTTACTGAAGCACCCAAAAACAAAGGAACCAGATATGGTTCCAGGAATTTCTAGGTCCCAAAGGAGGAAGATCCAGCGAAGGTACACTCAGTATCAAAAGGATCTGAAGGAAAGTGGAGAGAGTTCTTCATTGGCCTAGCCAAAAGGCTATACAGAGGAAAGAGAAAGTCCAAAATTGGATCATAGTCCAAAATTGACTCCTCAGAACAGAAGAAGTTTCAACAAAGAACAGTTGGCTAAAGTTCAATCTGAACTGAAAGCCAAGGAAAGATTCAGCTTAGCAGGTCTTGAAAAGGCCTTGATGGAAAGCGACAGTGAGACAGAAGGAGAAGTTGACCTAGGCCAAAGGAAAGAAATGGTTGAAGAGGAGATGTTTGAAGCCCTCATGGCTGAGCAGATATTTTTGGTCGAAAAACCAGCAAGAACAGACCATTCGAAGGAAGTCACTAGTACTGAAGTGCAAGAATGCAACATGAAAGATGCTTCTGAAATAACTGAACAAATTAGCCTGGAAAAGAAGCAAGTACAGCCAGTAGTTCAGTTTGGCTCATTTCTTCCAGTGTTAGTGAATATGGTACATATACTACCACAGGAGTTTCAGGCTGAAGATGGAAACCAAGAAGGTCAGGAGATTGACCCTATTCTAGTTTCTAGGGAAGATTCACAGGTTAGTATGGTTTAAGATGAATCTGAAATGGCCACACCGATGGAAACTGAAGACGAGAGTGAAGAAGAAGTGAGTATTAACCTCTCATATCCTTTTGAGTATCCTACAACATCCATGACAAAGCATGTCAAGCCCTTGTATATTAAGGTTTTTTTCGATGGGATATAGATGAATAGGGTATTGGTGGATAATGGGGCAGTAGTGAACCTGCTTTCGAAATCCTCTTTGAAGAAACTGGGAAAAAGGAACCCCAGATTAATCCTAACCAGCACAACCATTGCTGGTTTTGCTGGGGATAAGCAGATGGCTCAGGGTATTTTGCCCATCAACCTGAGTGTGGGAACCAGAGATTGCATGACGGCATTCTTTGTTATTGATAGTAATGCTACGTATAATGCTTTACTTGGCAGGGATTGGATTCACACCAACAAATGAGTGCCTTCCTCTTTACATCAGAAGATAATGATGGCCTTGTGTAACGGAGAGACAAAGGAGATCAATGCAGACCCTCAACCCTTTGTTGGTTGTGCTGACTTTGCAGAAGCCAAGTTGTATACTGAAGGAGTGACACAACTCAGTATATTGAGAAAACTTGATGGTTCAGCCGAAGTGACAGCTGATGAGGAAGTAACACACTTGAAGCACTTGGTACAAAAGAATGCTGATGAAGAATTCGTCATCAAAGATGATAATGATGCCTGGTTATAGGCAAGAAGATGAAACCCAAGAAGCCAGACCCTTGGCTTTAGTCAAGTTTTCAGCATTGGACTTAAAATCAATAATCCAAAAAGTTCAGGAATAAGAGAAAGAAGCCATGGTAGTTGGTTGTAAGCAGGAACAACAACAAGTCAGGCCTTTAACCTTTGATAAATACTGTGCATTAGACATTGAAACAAAAGTCCAGGAAATACAGGAAGAAAAAGCCTTATGGACAGACTTTGTCTATGAGGAAGAAGTTAAGGATGTTGAATCAAATAAAGTGGGGGTAGAACAAAGCAAAGAAATTGCTTCGAGGGCAGAAGAAATCAAAAGAGAAGCATTAGTGAGTTCTCAAATACAAAACCCCTTGAAAGAAATTAATTTAGGAGAAGGTTCTGCACAATAACCCACTTACATCAGTGCTTAGTTAAGTGCTCTTGACAGGGACTAGTTATTGATGGTCTTAAAGAGATATAAAGATTGTTTTGCATGGTCTTATAATGAACTGCCAGGATTGGATAGGTCATTAGTGGAACATAGGCTCCCTATGAAGCCTAATTTCAAGCCATACAAGCAGAAGCCAAGAAGGATGAGTCCTAAAGTGATTCAGAAGGTTAAGGAGGACATTCTTGGCCCCCTCAAGGCATGCTTTATTAGAATAGCCAGATATGTTGAATGGATGTCCAATATTGTGCCTGTGGTTAAAAAAATGGTAAAATGAGGGTATGCATCGATTTTCGAAATCTGAATTTAGCAACTCCAAAAGATGAGTATTCCATGCCCATAGTAGACTTATTGGTGGATAGTTCAGCAGGGCACAAGATTTTATCTATGATGGATGGGTATTCTGGTTACAACCAAATCTGTATTGCAGAGGAGGATGTCCACAAGATAGCATTCAGATGTCCTGAGAACATTGGCACATTCGAATGTGTTAAAATGCCGTTTGGCCTAAAGAATGTTGTGGCTACATATCAAAGGGCAATGAACACTGTCTTTCATGATCTCATTGGAGGGTATTTAGAGTGTTACATTGATGACATTGTAGTAAAATCCCAGTCTATGGAGGAACGTTTGGTTCACTTGGAAGTAGCTTTCAAAAGAATGAGAAAGTTCAAATTGAAACTCAATCCTCTCAAATGTGGTTTTGGTGTATCAGCTGGAAACTTCTTGGGCTATGTAGTACACAAGAAGGGAATACAAATTGATCAGAATAAAGCCAAAGCCATCATTGAGGCCAAGCCTCCATCAAGTAAGAAAGAAGCATAAAAGTTCCTTGGACATGTTAATTTTCTTTGAAGATCTATTTCTAACACTGCAGGGAAAACTAAAGTATTTTCTTCCTTATTAAGGTTGAAAGATGAAGAGGAGTTTGTGTGGACAGCAGAGCATCAGACTGCTTTCGAAGGAATTAAAGCCTACTTAGCCAAGTCTTTAGTGCTGATGCCGCCAAAGAGTGATAAGCCCTTGAAGTTGTACATTGCTGCAATAGAAGATCATTGGGAGTTTTATTAGCCTAGGACAATGAAGAAGGCAAGGAGCAAGAAGTTTATTACCTTATTAGGTTTTTAAATTCTTGTGAATGTAAATATTCAACTGTAAAAAAGCTGTGCCTTGCATTGTATTTTGCTGCAATGAAACTAAGATACTATCTTTTGCCTACAATTGTCTTGGTAATTGCAACCACAGATTTAGTTAAGTATATGTTCTCTAGACCTATATTGAAAGGAAGAATTGACAAATGAATACTAGCCTTATCAGAATTTCATCTAGAATATGTACCCCCAAAAGGCAGTAAAACGACAAGTTTTAGCTAATTTCTTGGCAGATCATTCATATCAGACAGAAAGCCAAGGGATAATGGCTCTTGGTATGGTTAATATTAAGCCATGGAAAATGTGGTTTGATGGATCAAAAGCCAATGGTCTAATTGGAGTTGGTGTGGTGATTAAGTCACTACAGGGGATAGAAACCACACATGGTTTCAGAGTTGATGAAATTACTTGTTCCAATAATCAAGCTGAATATGAAGCTTTAATAATGGGATTGGAAATGCTTATTGGATTACAAGCTCATGCAATTGATGTATTTGGGGATTCTTAATTGGTGGTCAACCAAGTGAAAATAATTTTCAAATGTCAAAGTGCAAGCATGTTGCCATACTATGTTGTTGCATTACATTTACTTTCTCAATTTCAGATAGCAAATGTGACTTATATCCTAAGATTCATGAATAACAAAGCCAATGATGTAGCTTAGAAAGCTTCGAATTTCAGGAGAAGGGATGACACCCAAATGAACATAATTCAAGCAACATATCAAAAATTAATACCACCTTTAACTAAAAGGAATGTGGTGTTAGAAGGAAATCATGATGACTTAAAGGATCAAGATTAGAGGCATCTAATAATGCAGTACCTACCTGGCCCATCTTCGAAAGCCAACAGAAAGATCAAATTACAATCTATGCAATACATAGTGTATGATAATGCTTTTTATAAAAGGGGAGCAGATGGGTTGTTATTGGAATGTCTAGGGCCAAAGGAGGCATTGACAGCCATGGCTGAAGTTCATGAAGGCATCTGTGGTGCTCATCAGTCTGGTTTGAAGATGAGATGGATGCTTCGAAGGCATTCTTACTATTAGCCCATCATTCTTAAAGATTGTATAGAATATGCTAGAGGTTGCCAGGCATGCCAAAAGCATGGCATGATAAGACATGTACTAATAACTAATTTACATGCAGTTGTGAAGCCTTGGCCATTTAGAGGTTGGGCTATGGATATGATAGAGAAAATACATCCACCCTCTTTGAAGCACTATTGTTTTATCTTAGTGGCCACAGACTATTTCACTAAGTGGGTCAAAGCTAAACCATATAAGGCTGTAGACCAAACTGAAGTTATTGGGTTTATTAAAGATTTGATTCACAGGTTTGGCATCCCACAGGCCATAGCAGTGGATAATAGGACTGTATTTGATGGAAAGATGGTAAAGTCATTCGTGGCAGAGTTTAGAATTAGTCTTGTTAATTCCACTCCTTATTATGCACAAGCAAATGGTCAGGCATAATCATCCAATAAGTCTTTGAAAAAAGGAATACAGAGAGTTATGGAAGATTATCCTAGGGATTGACATAACTTGCTGTTGGATGTATTGTGGGCTTATAGGACTTCTCCAAGATCAAGTACATGAGTTACTCCTTATGCTTTAGTATATGGGCATGATGCAGTGTTGCCTGTAGAAATTAACATCAAGTCCTTGAGGGTGAGATGCCAAGATTAGTTAGTTCCTGAACAGTACCATCAGAGCATGTTCTTGGAATTAGAAAATGTGGATGAAGCTAGAATTTTGGCATTAAATAGCATTCTTTTCCAAAAGAATAAAGCAGCCAAAAACTATAATAAGAAAGTCAAGCACATTAGCTTTGATGAAGGTGATTTGGTATGGAAGACAAAACTCCCAATAGGAATTAAAAGCCATAAATTTGGCAAATGGTCACCTAATTGGGAAGGACCATATCAAGTTCATAGAGTCTTGCCTTGGGGAGCATACCATTTGAAAAATTTAAATGGGTATGTACACCTTAAAAAAATTAATGGCAGGTACTTTGAGCCTTATTATCCAACTGTATGGGAAACACAAGGAGTATAGAAAATGCTAAACAAGAGTAGCATGAAAACACTCAAATAATAAATAAAGAATTCATTTTATAAGGAGTTAAGTACATGTAGTCATAGATTGGCCCAAAAGTTAGTACAATGTTTCAGTTGTTCCCTTACAATTGATTCTCTACTCTTAAGGGATGGGAACAACTGAATGGCTCTAGTCATCTCCTACCTTTGATTAGCCAATCCTTGGTTAGTGATTTCCAGCTTTGTGGCAGTTTGATCCAAAGCCAGGTTAATTGCTGATAACTCTTCCTCTAATTGAGCTTTCTTCTCCAAAAATTGGGCTCAAAATTGAGAGACAGAGGAATGTTATTTTTTCAATTTAGACACCTTAGCATGAAAATGGGAAACAAATTCCTGGTCTCTTAACAATTTCTCCTTTATAGCTTTGGCAACATGGCAGATGTTGACATAAAAGTCAATGGTAGCTGCTGTCTGAGACAGGTGACTTGAAATAGCCATGTTGGATTACTCAATGACCTTGCAGCACTAGAGGAAACCATTCTTGATAATAGGTCTTTGCAAGGCTTCGAATGGGATCCTCGAGAACAATGTCAGCAACTCCAAACAGATACCCAAATCTAGTGAAGGTGAGGAAGCCCTACTGATGGTTGAAGAACTCTAAAAAATTTCCAAGAGAGAATCAGCAAGAACCAATGGCTCAGTTTCATTACTAGTTGTTGGAATGGTAGAAGACATGTCAAAAAGGCTAGCCAGCCTAGTTTCGAAAATGTCCATCTCTTCTATTGACATTGGTGGTGCAGAAGGGGCTCTAGTGGAAGGAAGAGATGGCTGCATAGGGATAGGAGAGGAGGATGAAGTGTCCCTAGCAGTTTCCATAGTCCTGGCCACCAGTAGGTCAAGAGAAGAAGGGCTGGAGTTGGATAGTGATGGTGGACAAAGAATTGGTGAACTACCAGTATCTTCTCTGAGGGAATCAGCTATCACTGGCGATGAAGTAATAATTGGGATCTCCTTAGGAGATGAAGGAGCAGCAAGGATTGTAGGGAGAATAAATTGGGCTGAGTTAAAGGTTAGAAGAGGAAAATATGGAGTTAAGCTAATGGATAAAGATATAGGAATGCTTTGCCTTAAAAAAGGTGTTAAAAGTGTAGAACCAGGAAGTGGGAGTATTGCCTGAATGGGCTCTACACTTAGAGGCACTTTAGTGTCAGTCTTCTTTTTTGAGGATACTTCTAATAGTCTTTCAACTTCAGATGAAACTGAAGAAGTCCTTATTGAAGGAGAAGGTAGAGTAGTGGTTGCTGCAAAAGAAGAAATACGAAGCAATGTTAAGTTTCAGTATTAAAAACTGGAGAAAGGAAACTACAGACATAAAAGGAAATTACTAGTTTCAGAAGTGGTAGCAATGGTTGGAGAACTGCGAAGGGTATAATGTTCAGCAATTTGTTGCCTCATCGTAGTTTCTCCTTGGAGTGTATCAGTAGCAGCAGCTTCATCCCTAAGTATTTGCTGTTGTCTCTTCTGTTCAGCCCTCTGGAATACAATGATCTCTTTGGAGTGTTCCACTTCCACTGCTTTAGCAGATGCTTCATGCATGGAATCCCTAGTGAAATCAGAGGGAGAGACTGTCATTTTCTTCTTTCTTTTTAATGGTGTCTCCTGCTCTTTCTCTGTTTCCTCTTCTTCCACGTGAGCCTCAAGTACCTCCTCTTCAGGATCAAGCAAGAGTTTTCTTTTCCTTTGTTATTGTTGCTTGCTCTTGAGGAGATTTAAAGCTCGAACTCTTTGAGGAGAGTCTCCCTGTGAGGCACCTACTGTAGACACCCCAATTTTGACCGGCCCTAAGACTTGGGTGCTTTCTTTTGATTACCGGATGATGACAATTAGAATGTGTTTCTCACAGAATCCTCAGTAAGAGAGATGAAATTTGAACTTTAATCCCAACCTTCACCATTATGGCCAAATTATTTTAAAATACTAAATATTTCATTAGTTTAGTATTTTTGTAATTTTGCACAATTTTATGTGTTTGTTTATATTTTTGGTGTTTTTTATATAAATTGGAATAAATTATATATTTTATATATATAAAAGAAAATAATAATAAAAAAATATATTATTATATTATGTGTTTAATAGTATTATATTATATATTTAGTATATTGGTATAAATTATATATTTTAGATATTTTATATATTATATTATATTATAATAAAAGAAAAATAATAAAAAATTATATTGATGTCGGTGTAGACACCCCATTTTTTACCGTCCTCAAGACTTGAACGTCACCGCTTGAACACTCGGTGATCACCCATGTTCGTGTTCGTTTTGAGTTCCCGGAGGTCTCGGCTACGCGCCTTGCCTCAGGATCTCTCAACTCGACTGTTTTGTGTTTGATTTTACACCAAGCACTTGTGTTTTTGCTTCTGAGGGTAGAGAGTAGCTTGTTAGCTACCCTTGACACCCACTGGCCTTGGCTTGAGGCAACGGCCGTGTCTTCTTGCTACTGGCCATTGGTGAAATATACCATTGGCCGATCGGCATTTGGTGTGGTCGGTCGACCATCTGTTTGGCGACCATCTGTTTGGCCGATGGCCTCCTTTTCTGGCCGATACCACCTTTTTACCTTTTTTAGGCATAATGCGTGCCAGCTGTGCCAGCTGGAATGCACGAACCCTGCCCCCCATGCACGGGTGTGGCTGTTTTGAACCTTTGCACCCTTTTGGTCCAAGCTTCCTAGAGAAGATTCCACCCTTTGCTCAAGCTTCTTGAGGAAGCTTGAACCTTTGTCATAGCTTCCTCAAGAAGCTTGCACCCTTAGCTTAGCTTCCCTTGGAAGCCTTGACCCTTTTTGAATAGCTTCCCTTGGAAGCTTAGTCTTTGCATTGTCTATATAAGAGACCCCTCTTCTCCTTTGATTGGGTTGATCAAAACCAGAGTAAAATACATATATATTCTGATATATACACCTTCTCTCTTTATATCTCCCCCTCACTCTTCATTTGTGTGTGTTTAAGAGCCTAAAAGTGTGTTTTATTCTTAGTTTTGCACTAAGACACACACCATTACACCATACTTCGACTTGGGAGGTCTTGAGGGTTTGTTCTTGAAGTTTTGGGTTGGTTTTGATCAGAAGGAGGTGGCTGACCTTGCTGTTCTTCAAGGGATCTTCAAGGGTAACACTATTGCTTTATATTCCCCAATCTTGCACTAGTCTTTAACCTATCTTGCATGTTGTTTTAGACTTTGTGTATAACTGAAAAAAGTCTTGTATTTGCATGCTTAAGATGTTTCATTGAGGTCATTTTGGTGTTGGGGGTCGACCTCCCCTTCTTAGGCCTTGTTTGGCCCTTTTTGTGCTCTCTTTGTTAAGCTTTGGAGACTTTTGTGTGTTGGCCTTCTCACCACTGAAATCCAGTGGATTTTCAGTGGTGAAGAAGAGGTTTTGAAGTCTTGCATAGGGGAGGGACACCCCTCTCCCTTTGTCCCTCTTTTGTTTGTATTTTTGGCTCATAAAGGTAGCATGCATGCTTAGGTGTTTTTGGCTCCATTTCGGAGGTTTTTGGGTGTCATTTGGTCATATTACATCTCCGCTTTTGGTCGGATTAATGGTCCTTTGCATGCATAATACACTTGCTTTGTACTCCTCTATTTTGCCTAGAAATGCATCTTGCCATTAGGCCATCACACTTGCATTTTTTTTCCTAGCTTTGTGAAGCTTTTGGTCATGTTTCATCATGCTTGAGGTTTGTTAGGCATTGTTTTGATCATATTTGCCATGTTTGGTATAGCCCCTTTGTATTTTGGCTTGTGAGCCTTGAGGGTGTGAGTCATGAGCATGTTTTAGTTGGGTTGTTTCAATGATTTGGAGTCATTTCACATGCCATTTCAGTCCCTAATCCATGTTCCTATGCTTGCATCCATCACCCTTTTCATGCCTTGAAGAGGTGTCATTTTGTGCCTTGAAATGAGCATTGTGCATGCTTATGTATTTAAGTCTTTGGGGCTGCCATATCAGTGGGTTTTGGGGCATATTTTGATGCATAAAAACTCTGTTTTGGGTTACTTAGTTCATGCCATGTTTGCTTGGGGTAGGTGTTGAGCAATGCTCTCTTTTGTGGCCTTGAATACCTTATATTTTGCATCCATTCCCTAGCATGTCTTGGTGTCATCTTTTGCATGCTTTTCAGAGTTTAATGTGAGTGTTTAATGTCCAAGCATATTGCCTTTAATACTTAGAGTTGTCCCCCTCCATGCTTAGATGATAGGCCTTGGCGTGTGCATGCTTGCATGCATAAGTTGTGCCATTTTTTTACCCTTTTGGCCACTGTTTTAGGGTATGGCTGAGGCCTCCCATTTCAGTCTAAGTCCATTCTTGTACATAGTTGTATGTTTGACTTGTTGCCTCTCGTTGCATGCTTGCATTGTACCATGTTTGCATCACATGTTAAATTGCATTGTATTGCCTCTTGCATGATTAGCACATTGCATGCTTGCATAATAGTTGCATTGCATTTGGCATGTTTTGCATCTTAGCCTCATGTTGCATTCTTGAGCCATGTTTGTATACATGCATTGTATTGCTTGGTTTGGGGCGTCAAACCAAGCATGAGGATTGAGAGTGTTCGTACTCCAAGTGACGTAACACGTCTTAATCCTCGGTCACCGACGCTGTTGATCTCAATATGATAGGGTGTTGGCATTCATCGCTTTTGTTGCATGCATTTTACATTGAATGGCAAACTTGGCCTCTTAGGCCATCATGCATCAAAATGCATAATTAATGGCCCGAGGGTCGAAGGTCATGCTCCCTTGAGTCCATTGCATGATAGGGAGTGTGGCCATGCTCACATTTGCTTGAAAATTCCATGCCATACACTGCTTGCCCTCTGCTGCTGTCAACTGCAGGATTCTACCGGAAGAAATAGTCGGCCGGCTGCTTGGAGGGCCGACCGACCAAATACAATTAGCCGGTGGCTCAACCAATGGTCGATGACCATTTCCTTCGGCCGGTGGTGTTCCCACTTGGTCGGTGATGCTCCCCAGTGTTCAGAGAAGCATCCTTGGGACTTGTGCAAATTTTCAGAGGAGCAGGGCAGTGTAAACAGAGGCAACAGTGCTATGGCAGTGAGTTTCCGAGCGGGGCGAGTCAAGCATGCATCATTCGCGCATTCCGAGACAGAGCTGTGGCAATCTCTTTAGCGTCACATTTAAATTTTTTTGTGATTAATTTGTTAATTAATTAGAGGGTCTGTAATAATTAATTAGCTAGGATAGTTGATTCATTATTCGAACTGTATTATTCTTTCGGTCCGTCCGAGTGAGGGCGTATTTGTAATAAGTGTGGGTGCGTGTGTGCATGCCTTCCAACCCCCACTTCTTTCTCCCTTTTACTTACCTGCTTTGATGGTTAGTATTAGGACATATTTAAATTAGCATACCTTATGTTATGCATGCGTGCATCATTCATCAGTATTGCATGCACCGGGCTCAGCGCATCATGCTAACTGCATTGTATATTTCAATTCCAAGTTGAATACGTGTTAGTTGTTGCACTTCACATGCCATGTTTAGGATAGTCGAGCCTGCCTAGATTGCATCTTTGCATGTGCTACGTTTGCCATTTTAAAACATGAACTAGGGTCATGCATATGATTACTAACTAGTTTCTGTTTTGGCTTGGAGTACTCGGTAAGTATTCATGCTTTAGCATCTTGCATGAGTGTGAATGTTAACATGACAGCATACTTACCATGTGGCTAAATGCTTATTTGATTAACTGCCTGAATGCCTGTGGGTGAAGGTTGGATTGCTTGAGTTAGAACAACTCATTGAAATCCGTATTTTAGCTTACTTGCGAGTAGCAAATTTCAAATCACTTTTTTCAAACAAACGGATATGCAATGCTTCGTTCCAAATTAGGCGATCTAGTCTATACTTTTGTGTTGTGCGCATCACATAGTAAGATTAGCTAATTAATCAGAATAAGAACACATAACGTTTTCAAAATCGAATATCATGGTTAGTAGAGGCCGATCTTCGGATCGGGCGAGAGGGGGTGCTCATAGCTGACCTTCCCCAATCGTACCCAAGTTCCCGAGCTGAGGCAACTTTGGTGATGACGGACACGTGACCTTAGGCAAACGAGTCAGGGTTTCCTAAATTCCCCCATTAAAAAAATATTTAGGTGGCGACTCTGTATCTGGCAAAGCAGTCTATGTTTGGCACTTCTTTTCTAAAAATCTGTTTTCTCAAAACGATTTGCTGGATTTGGACTCTTTGGTTCAGATTAAGAACCGTGGCAAATTTGAGTCCGAATTGTAGGGTGAGGCCCTCACACGGGGCGCGTCTACAGTTTCTGGCGACTCTGCTGGGGGGTTAGAGAACTTGACTCGAACTCGTGATATCTTGTTTTGACTACACTTATGTGTTTCTTTGCATTGCATGTGCATTGGTGCGCCTAGGACACCGTGTTGGCCATCTGCTATTCCTGAGCGGTTTGCCGGAGGCTTGACTTTGTCAAAGCATGCCATAAGGCTGACCGGTTGCGGGCTCTGCCAGTATGGGAACACAAACCCCGGTTTTACTGGGGCACCCTTTTCGACCATTCGACCTAGTGCATATTCGGAATCCATAGTGACCATTCCAAACTAGGACAGGTTGCTTACCCGATATAGGTTGTTTGAAACCGCTGCGTGCGTAGTGAAACCCTAGCTCCTGACAAAATAGGACAGGGAAACCCTACCCCAACATAGGGGTGTTTTGGCTCTCACTTATCTGCTATGTGCTTTAGAGTGCGTCTCTACAGGAAGGCGTGTATTAGTTTGCAAGTTTGAGCATCAGGCTTGCAGGCATCAGTGTTTTTCGGGAAACAGTTATCTGCGGGTATCAGATTCAGACTTGGGGGCAATGATTTGGAAACAGTGATCAGTGATTGAGGAACAGTGTATTCAGCTTATCGACAGTGTGTTGTGATACCCAACTGTGTGTTGTGTGTTTATTTTACGCTGTTATGCTGTCCGTTTATCTGGCTATTTTATTTCCTTATTATCGCTTTATTTATCTTTTTGCTAGGTAATTTAGCGCGATTGCTTCTAACCCAGTAGATATTCCCTAAGCACTCTCGACTAGAGGTCGTCGACTCCATCGATCTGAGGATCTGATAGACGGACAACCAGTGTACTACTCACTACCCCCAGTTACTAGATGAAGGGCAGTTAGGCAGAAGATATCAGTCCAACGATCAGTACAGAGGGCTTTGTCTACCCCACCTGAGTACAGTAGGGATCAGGGTTTTGTTTCTCCCACAGAAAGGGAATATATACCGGAAATTCAATCAGATTAGAACAGTATGGCAAGCTTAGAGGAGATGGTGCGCCAGCTCCAAGAAAGCATGAAAACAATGCAGCAAGACGCCGTTCGACAGGCGGAGTTCGCCAAACAACAGGCCACGGTTATGACAGAACAAGCAGAGTTAATCGTGAGGCTACAACAGCAAGCCGGAGCATCTGTTTCGCATCAAGCTCCTCCCCCGACAGGAGTTCCAACACTCGGGGAGACAGCTAATGTTCAGAATGATACAGACGTTCCCACAGGGCCACCTCCGCCCCCGATCCTACCCCAGATCCTACCCCAGTTATCCAAAACGCCCACCAACCTACCGGACTCCCCCTTTGAGTTCGAGATAGATCCCACAGCATTTAAGTTGAGCAAGCTTGAAAAGCTGTTCAAGAGATCCCAAGGAGTCAAGACCATCCCTGACATTGAAGATGGATATACTGACACAGCTGTGACGCTACCGGACAGATTCAAGATGCCGCATATCGACCGATTTGATGGATCCGGGGATTCCATGGTGCACCTGAGATTATTTTCAGATATCTTAAGGCTAATGGGCCTCACCAGACTGCAGAAGCTATCTCTACTCAACCGGACCCTGTCTGGCGTAGCAGCCATCTGGTACGCCAAATTAGAAGACGATGTCAAGAGAAACTGGGACGAGATGGCTGAGGCCTTCATTACACAATACTCATATAATATGCAAATCGAGATTATGACCTGTGATCTTGAGACAACAAGACAGGAGCCTAAAGAGAGCTTTTCGGAGTTCGTGACCAGATAGAGGGCCAAGGCCTCGATGATGACCCTAAGGCCCACAGATAAAGATCAGATTAGGATGATTGTGCGCAATCTCCAGCCTAAGCTGATGCAGAAAATGATCGTGCTCCCTTTCCCTACCTTTTCAAATCTGCATGAGATGGGAGTACAGATTGAGGATGCCTTGAAGCAGGGCTTGATTGATAATGACAGAGAGCAACCCCGAAGAACTTTCAACCGTAACACTAATGCTAGCCCGAGCGGTGCTACAACTACAAGAGCCTCCGAAGTGAGCATGGTCACCACCAACCCCCCTCTAAGAACCATGGTAGCTACGCCATTCTCCGGTGCATCCGGAAGCAATACACAAACAGCCAAATACCCGCCCAAAAACCAAAGAGCCTTTGCTCCACTATATATGCCCCTGTCTAAAGCTCCGGGGGTTTTAATCAGAAAAGGGCACTTGAAGCCCCTAGAGCCGCGGCCATTGCCGGAAAAACTTCCCCCTACCCACAACCCAGCCAAATATTGCGCATTCCACCAACAGCACGGTCATGACACCGACCAATGCTACTGATTACGTCATGAGATTTAAGATCTCATTGATAACGGGGTGATTGTGCCTCCCGAAAAACCCAATGTCACAACAAACCCTCTCCCACTGCACCACCAAGCTCCACCTCCCAAAAGAATCAACTTTATCCAGACTGGGGTCGTGCCTTACGACCCTAGTATATATATCACCCCATCCCACCTACCCAAGCCGGAGGTGCTTCTTCCTGACTGCACTGACTTGTGCATGTTGGACATCTCCAGAACCCAACCTGGGCTAATGGTGGTGACTGTCAAAGACAGAAGAGGGGAGATTTCAGAGGAGAATGGGATTGTTGAGCCAAAGTCCGAGGAATCTGGGAGTCTTATTGAAAAGGTATACAGTCCGAGTGACTACATTTCGTCAGTAGGCCAGGACGGGCTAAATGTGGAATTGCCGACAGGGGCAAAGCTATGTGTGATCCAAGGGGATGGATTTGGAAAGAGGGCAGACGATTTGACGGCTGTGGAAGAGGACCTTGCCAACCTCCAGTTTTTCAGGGACCAAGATCTAGGGGACGCAGCAGTCAACTGGTTTGATTATGAGGAATCAGCGGAGGCTACCAGGTGGTTGGATGATCAACCGAATGTTGTGGAAGAGTTCCAACCAGAACAAGGTCCGGCAAGGGCAAGAATGTCAGTGACGATCAGGCAGAGTATATCGCCGGAGAGCGCCGGTGTCAAGAATTTCGCTCAGGATTGGAGCATTTTGAATACAGGAATTATTGAACAGTCAGCTATACTGACACAGTTGGAACAGGAAAGGTTTGAGGGTTCTGAGAGAATTAGGAAAGTTAAAGCCCATGAGGGGACTGAAATTGCTATGTACACAGAAACAGAGAATGCTACGAGCATATGGATGGAGGGTACTGCGAGTACGAGAGCAGTCATACTGGAGCCGGACAGGTGTCTGTCAGCTGCCGACGGAATGTGGTGGGAGGACGATGATTTATGTCTTGCCCACACGGATGAGGATTGGGGGAGCAACCAACCAGACGATACCTGGTACATCGGCGAGGTCGACCATATGACAAGGAGTGGGCGGTATTTCAAGCCTCCACACCTAGATCAGCCAGAGGCATCTGGGAAAAATAGAGAGGCTGAGAAACAGAAAGAGAAGCAACTTGAAGATGAGGCCGTGCTCAAACAGCTAAAAAAGATACAAGCAGACATCTCCATCTAGGGACTGCTTATGGCATTGCGGGTGCATCGACAAGCTGTCTTATCGACCATGGACAAGGCCAAGCTCTCAATAGAAACCACGCCAGAGCAGCTGGTAGGATTAGTTTTTCCAGAAGGAGCTACCCTGATGCTGACTTTTTCCGACAAGGAATTGCCACCTGAGGGGCGAACCACAACAAGCCACTCTACATTTCGGTGGAATGTAGAAACAAATGGATCCCGGTGGTTCTTGTTGATACTGGATCCGCCATCAACGTCTGCTCGGCAAGGACAGCGTATGCAATCGGTTTAAAAATCGCAGACTTTGTGCCGACAGCCCAGGTGATTCGGGCATACGACAACACGAGCAGAGAAATCATGGGGACAGTGAAAATTCAGACCAAGGTTGGGTTGGGAGAGCATGAGATAGATTTCCATGTCTTAGAGGTTCCTACAACTTTCAACCTGCTTTTGGGGCGGCCGTGGCTGCATCAGGTGAAGGCAGTGTCATCCACCTTGCATCAGATGGTGAAATACCCCCATGGGAAGGGAGTAGCCATTGTTTTTGGGAATTCGTCGATCCATCCACCACCAGAAGTATCCACGCCAGTTTTGGAAATTGAGCACGGTATGGAGGATGTGTTCATGTCGGGTTTTACCCTAGCTGAGGCCCGGGTCGTGCAGAACATCATGGCTGCTAATGAGGGGGTGTATGTCAGTGCTCAAGCAGTATACCTCATGAACAAGCTCCAACACATCCCCGGGATGGGATTGGGAAAGAGCGGCCGGAAGGGCATTGCAACGTTGGCCGAAGTGCCACACAGCCCACACACCTTTGGCTTGGGTTATCTGCCCACCAAAGAGGATTGGGTAAGGAAAGGTAAGGAGATGGCTGGGAGAGCCAGAGCGAAACAGATGGGGAAGCCTTTTGAGTTGATGCACTGGCCCATCCAGGGTACCCTAAACGGACGCTTCGTCCGGGAGGGGGAGGACTTTCCATTTTGTGGCTTCCCAGAGCCGTGGCTGAATGCGGAGAGAAAGCGCGTGCCGGGATTCGAGATTTTCTTTGACCTATAGTTATCCGGGGATAACGATGCCGAAGAGTAGACAGAC
Source organism: Camellia granthamiana (assembly GCA_036172215.1). Lineage (NCBI taxonomy): Eukaryota > Viridiplantae > Streptophyta > Magnoliopsida > Ericales > Theaceae > Camellia > Camellia granthamiana. The sequence continues at coordinate 102,324,803 of CM069917.1, read as the reverse complement.
TCGACAGTTGAGGTTGAGCAGAGCAAGGAGATGGAGTCTGAGGACGTCGAAATTGAAATGGGGGTAGCACTGGCATGTCTACTTTCAGATCCTCCGATCGAACAGAAGTGCTTGGGGGATAACCTCTCGGTGTCCATGATCGGGCATGAAACGGCTGCGGGCCTACCATCAACTATTCTGGATGCATCCATCGCACCTTCTCTCGTTTGGCAGTATGAAGAGGGATTTTTGTCAAGCAACATCGGGTCAGGTAGTGAGCCGGAATCTGATTCCACTGAGTCTTGTGAGTCGGAATCAGGTTCCAGCTCGACTGAGTCTGAGTCCGGTATTCCTGGGGGTGATAACCCGGATGCCACAGTCCTGTCCAGGTCGTCTTTTTCTTTCTCTTTTGAGTCTGTTGTAACAGAAGAATCGGACGGTTTGGATGTGCTTAATGAGAATGATGTGGATGTGGTTTCTGAGTACTTTTCTGTGCCTTTGATTTATTACTTGAATCAGCACTTTCAAAATTTTGACAAAAAAGACGAGGAAGAAATTCCTCCGATTTTGCAACGATTAATTGATCAAGAGCAGGAAAGATTTGTTAAACCTTTAGTTGATGAAATCACTACTGTGAATATTGGTACTGAGGAGGACCCGCGGCTGGTCCAGATCGGGTCCACGTTGTCTTCGGAGGAACGCGAGCGCTTAGTCGCTTTATTAAAAGATTTCAAAGATGTTTTCGCGTGGTCCTACGAAGACATGCCTGGGATCGATCCTGAGATTGTACAGCACTGGATCCCTCTTGACCCCGAGGCCTGACCTATCAAACAGAAACTCAGAAGGATCCGCCTTGACTGGGCCATCAAGATTAAGGAAGAGGTCACCAAGCAAACCGATACAGGCTTCCTGCTGGTATCCGAATACCCGACTTGGTTGGCCAACATTGTTCCGGTACCAAAGAAAGATGGAAGGATCCGGGTGTGCGTGGATTTCAGGGATTTGAACAGAGCTAGTCCGAAGGATGACTTTCCCTTGCCGCATATTGATGAGTTAGTGGACTTCACAGCGGGGCATGCTTTGCTTTCATTCATGGATGGCTTCTCAGGCTACAATCAGATAGTGATGGCACCTGAAGACTGGGAAAAGACTGCTTTCACCACCCCGTGGGAGACATACTACTACAGAGTGATGCCGTTTGGGTTGAAGAATACTGGAGCTACATATCAACGGGCCGCGACCACGATATTGCATGACATGATCCACAAAGAGGTTGAGGTGTACGTGGACGACATGATTGTCAAGTCCAAAGATAGAGAGGGCCACTACACCGCCTTGCAAAAGTTCTTTCAAAGGATCAGAGAATTTCGGTTGCGGCTGAATCCTCAGAAGTGTACGTTTGGTGTTACAGTAGGGAAAATGCTAGGGTTTCTGATTACACAAAAAGGTATCGAAGTCGACCCTTCCAAAATCAAGGCCATCTTAGAAATGCCACCACTAATGACTGAAAAGGAGGTGCGAGTCTTTTTGGGTAAAGTGCAATTCATAAGAAGGTTTATCTCAAAATTAACCTTGACTTGTGAACCACTTTTTGGTCTCCTGAAGAAAGGAAAGAAATTCCAATGGGACGGCCGATGCCAAGCTGCTTTTGAACAGATCAAGGAATACTTACAGAACCCGCCCGTGTTGTCACCGCCAGAGTTGGGGAGACCGCTGATTTTGTATCTTTCAGTAACTGAGACTACAATGGGCTGCATACTTGCGCAAGAATCAGAGGACAAGGTGGCGAGGGCCATCTACTATCTAAGCAAGAAGATGTTGGAGTATGAGACTCGCTACACACTGCTGGAGAAGGCTTGCTTAGCCTTGGTATGGGCTACCAGGAAGCTGCGGCACTACCTGTTAGCTCACTACGTAATGTTGGTTTCACGACTGGATCCCGTCAAATATCTTTTCGAGAAACCGGCACTTACGGGTAGGCTAGCTCATTGGTTGCTGTTGCTTTCCGAATTCGATCTGAAATATGTGACACGCAAGTCAGTCAAGGGAAGAGCAGTAGCAGAATTCTTAGCCGATCATCCAGTGGAAGGGGGTGAAGCAGTTGAGTACTTATTCCCAGATGAGGCCATTTTGCATATCAAAGATGAAACTTGGACGATGTACTTTGACGGAGCGTCAAACAAGTACGGATATGGGATAGGAGTGTTGTTGATAGCACCCGACAATTCCCGTATCCCTCTAGCATTCAAACTCCGGTTCAAAGTCTCGAACAATGAAGCAGAATATGAGGCATGCATTGCCGGTCTAGAAGCAGCCCTGGAACTAGGGGCAAAACGGTTGGACGTCATCGGGGACTCGAACCTTGTTGTGTCTCAAGCAAAAGGAGACTGGAAAGTCAAAGAAGAAAATATGATAATGTATCACCAGACCCTGGACTTGTTAATTCCTCGATTTGAGAAGCTAAACTTTGCTCATCTACTAAGAGAGAACAACAGGTTCGCAGATTCACTAGCAACTCTATCTTCCATGATAGACATCCCGTTTGGAGTCCGGATGCGTCCAGTCATCATTGACCAGAAGTTTGCGCCAGCATACGAATCAATTGCTGCTATAGATGAGGTTCAAGATGAGAACCCCTGGTATTACGACATTTGGAACTTCTTGGAGAAAGAGGCGTATCCACCAGGGGCAAATGCCAAGGATAAAAGGGCAATCAGAAGAATGGCCGTTCAGTTCATCATCTGCGGGGGTAAACTGTATAAGAGAGGTCATCTGGGAATGCACAAGCTGTGTGTAGAAGCCGAAGAATCGAAGCACCTAATGGAGGCCATCCATGGAGGAGAATGTGGTGCACATATGAACGGGGTAATGTTGGCTCGGAAGATCCTCAGACAGGGTTACTATTGGTCCACCATGGAGGAGGATTGTATCGGCTTTGTTCGGCGATGCCACAAATGTCAGATCCATGCAAACCGCATGAACATCCCGCCGTCGAAACTATGCAACATGACTTCGCCATGGCCATTTTCAGTTTGGGGAATCGATGTGATCGGGGCTGTCACTCCGAAGGGGTCGAATGGGCATGAGTTCATCCTGGTCGCGATAGATTATTTTACAAAGTGGGTCGAGGCCCAATCTTATGCGGTGTTGAAGGCTTCACATGTCACAAAGTTCATCAGAAACAACATTATCTGTCGTTATGGAGTCCCAAATGAGATCATTTCAGATAACGGTTCCCACTTCAAGAAGGAAGTGATTGACTTGTCGGAGAAATACAATGTGGCTTTTCATAAGTCATCCACATACCGGCCGCAAACCAATGGAGCGGTTGAGGCCGCCAACAAGAACATCAAACACATACTGCAGAAGATGGTGGAAACCTACCGGGACTGGCCAGATAAGTTGCCGTTTGCTATGTGGGGCTACCAGACTTCAATCAGAACTTCTACTGGGGCGACTCCATATTCATTGGTTTATGGGATGGAGGCCGTTCTACCTATTGAAATTGAGGTTCCGTCTTTGCGAGTATTGGCCGAGTGTCAGATAGCCGAAGTAGATTGGCAGTAGAGCAGATTTGAAGAACTCATGCTCTTCGATGAAAGAAGATTGAAAGCACTGTACCACGTTCAAGGTTATCAGCGCAGGATTGCCCAGGCTTTCAACAAGAGAGTTAAGTCCATGAATCTAAAAGAAGGAGATTTGGTACTCAAGGACAACCGAGCTCCCATCCACGACCCAAGGGGCAAGTTCAGACCCAATTGGACTGGTCCCTACATTATCAAGTCTATTTGGTCAGGTGGAGCTGTCGTTTTGATGGACCTACATGGCCTAGAGTTCTCACAACTGATCAACATGGACAAGTTGAAGAAATATTATCCCTGAGAGGCTCGTTAGGCCGAAAATCCGAAAGGGCGACCTAGGCAAAAGTTAGAGCATGAAAATTTTGAAATTATAAAAATTGAGCTCGCAAGGTTGAAAACCCGCAAAGGGCGGCCTTGGCAAAAGTTAGAGCGCAAAAGGAGAGTGAAAATACTCGAGTGAACCCAAGCCTGAACTACGTAAGGCTTGATTCCCATCTTTGGGATATGTAGGCAACTTCATCTTGAAGTCCAGCCATAAGCTTTTTCCCCGATCAACTTTGTCCATTTGATCAGCTCGGTCATCTTTGTCTATTCAGCATTCAAGGGCTTCGGTCGTAATCTCCGGTACAGTACTACTCAAACTAGGGGCAACTTTCCAGTTGCGAGAATCCGATGTTGTGCATCTCAGTGACAGGTCTCAGGCGTGTCCAGTTCTGATCCATATCAAAAATAGTTTTGAAAAGTTTTGATAAAAGTTGACTTTGTTCAAATTAATCTTTTTACAACTAAGACCATTTTTGGACCAAAGTGGAAAATTTTCAGTACCCACAACCTTCAATTTCATTGATTTCAATACAGAGTTCTCTTACTCTTGCATACAAATTGAAGTTGCTTTTTATTACATTCATAAAGAAAACTTGAAAGTACTAATAAAACAATAAATCCAGGGCATAGTTAAGTCAGGTGTTCCTGCGCCCCCTTCTAGAGCTGGTCGAAGCCTCTGATGCCAAGCTAGGCTCAATCTGTGCCTCCTCATTAAGCCAATCTATGCACTCATCAGACAAAGTGCAACTGAAAGTGGCAGCGGGGGCCAGGAGCTCTCTGGTCCTCCATGCTGTCGTATACCGGGCAAGCTGTGCGCCTCGGATCGGGAATGTAGCCGGGTACTCTATCCCCTATGGTGGACAAGTTTGATCATGACCAAACTGGTGCTGGAACCGGAATGGGAAGTAGAACACACAGTGAGTCAAGCCAATCAGCTGAATCCCAGGTTGGCGGGTCATGCTATAGCCCATTGCCGGTAGATTGAGCCAAGGGCACCGCCAAGCAATGCGGTCTACGGACAAGCTGCACATCCAGTCAAACCACCAACCCTCATCAAGGGCATCGACTAGGCGTTGCCTGAAGAAGTAACCGCGAGCTGAGTAAGCTGGGCAAGAGTCCACAACCTGCAACTTGTCCATCAACCACACCTGGGAAGGGATGAAAAATGAGAGAATAAAGAATAGAGAGATGTACGATGAGAGAAAAAGTAAGAAGAGGGTTTTGTGAGAAAAACCGAGCCTGAGGGCCGAGTGATGTGAGCAATACATATGTGAGATTGGGTGGGAAACATTACCTGCAGCAGTAGTGGACTTCTTGCAAATTTGGTCGTTTTGCGGCGATGGAAAGCGTTCAAGCCCATCAACGTCTCAGCCAGAGTCATGGCGATGCAACTCTTACCCTCCTTCAAACCTTGGGCAACCTTGATCAACCGGACACTAGATCCTCCGGAGCTTGAGGCAAATAAAAAATGAGATAGCATGCACAAACAAAGTGCGTGTTGCCGAAAACCTTGCCAATGACGGTCACCGCGGTCACCGGCACCAGAAAAACGACAAATCAAACTCGGAATATCCAGCATTCTGTCATAAATCAAAGATCGAGCGTCGGGTATTGAGAGCCCACACATTTGTCCTAAGGGTTGGGCATAGCCAAAACGAAGTTGGGGCAAGATCTCTTCGTTGCGCTCGGACTCCATTAAAGCTTGGAAATCTTCGAAGGTAGGACATATCTCTTGCCCGCCAAAGCTAAAAACATGTGTCACCAGATTCCAAAACCTTGCCGCGGCATGGAGAAACGGAAGGTGTAGCGGAGTACGGCCCAAAGTAAATAGTGCATTTATGCTGAAGCCCCGGAAACTCAGCTTTTCCGAGCCGTCCAAGTTGGCAATCCAAGCTGAGAGATTCTGGGCAAGAAACTCTTCCATTTGGAGCAAATCAGTGTTGAATTGAGAAAAACCACAAAGCTGAGGCCTTTTGTAGAAGATAAGGTTGAGTGGAGAATAGATGTCAGCATTCTGCTGGTTCTTGCAATTCATGGCCGGCCGGCCAAATATAGTGCCGACCGACCACCACTTTTGGCCGACGGACATTTCTCATGGCCGATGGCCTTTCCTTATGGCCGATGGCCTTCCCCCCTGTTCCATGAGCTGTTTATGAGTTGAACATGCTGAGGGATTGTGGTTGGAACCTCTACCGATGCTCTCCGGTGATCGATTCTTGCAGGGTCACACCCTTTTGCTTATCGAGTTGTTGTACATTTGCTTATCGAGTTGTATTTCACTCTCTTTAAGTCTTTGATTTGCTTATCGAGTTGTACTTGCACTTGGTTGACTTATCAAGTTTCTTTGTTTTGCTTATCGAGTTGTAAATCGGTTCACTACCTGATTATTATGATGCGAGCGCTCAATTTTCAAACAAAGTTCAATTTCATTCACATTGTTATGTGATACCACGTGATGCGATGCATAGAAAGTACAAATGTAACACCTTTTGAACAAAATAGCTGTTTCATTTCCATCATGTGTTTTGCAAAAATACACAGTTTTGAGAAAAAATAATAACCTGCCTGAGGTAGTGCGATGTGCTTAAACTACCAGTAAAAAGGAAAGCAAAGCAAAAGGAGAGCATCGCAGCAGGATATCAGGATTGATACCAGTAGCCCCCCCTTTTTGCAGTCGATGCACCTCTCGCGCCCTTGTTCGGGTCAACTATATGGTTTGGCACCTTCATTACTCAAGACAGTGCAAGGAAGTGCACTTTTTCGGAACATTAGTAGGCCTTCGAGTTGACCTCAGGCCGTGTCTTTTTTTGAGCGATGCTCCGTACGTGCGAGGAACACCCATTCCCGTATCCTTTTTGTATCTTGTGAACTCCACAAATCGCTTCAATTATATTGTGTTGCAGTGCTTTGCATTTCAACATCATGAATAACTTGTCTTTACCATGCTTCAAGTTTCTATACACATTGCATGCATACGTGCATTGCTTTACTTACATGTGTTCAAGTTTCTATACATATTGCATGCATACGTGCATTGCTTTACTTACATATGTTCAAGTTCCTTTTATACACATTGTGTGCATACGTGCATTGCTTTACTTACATGTGTTCAAGTTTTTATACACATTGCATGCATACGTGCATTGCTTTACTTACATGTGTTCAAGTTTCTATACACATTGCATGCATACGTGCATTGCTTTACTTACATGTGTTAAAGTTCCTTTTATACACATTGCGTGCATACGTGCATTGCTTTACTTACATGTGTTCAAGTTTCTATAGCTTTACTTACATGTGTTCAAGTTTCTATACACATTGCATGCATACGTGCATTGCTTTACTTACACGTGTTCAAGTTCCTTTTATACACATTGCATGCATACGTGCATTGCTTTACTTACATGTGTTCAAGTTTCTATACACATTGCATGCATACGTGCATTGCTTTACTTACATGTGTTCAAGTTTCCTTTTATACACATTGCATGCGTTGTCACGTTATGCTTTACTTACATGTGTTCAAATTTCTATACACATTGCATACGTCGTCGCGTTATGCTTTACTTATATGTGTTCAAGTTCATTTTATACACATTGTATACGTTGTCGCGTATACTTTACTTACATGTGTCTACATCTTCACACATTGCGCACGTTGTCCCGTGTTCTTTACTTACATGCGTTGGCGCCTTCATAGCATTGTTTTGTTTGTTTCAAATCGCATGGTTATGCGTTCTAATCGGTTTGCGTCGTCACGCATTTTCAATTGCATTGATATGCATGTTGCTAATAATATTGTACCTGTTAAGTTTTCTTTCTTTTTCAGGCACGATATTGTATGTACGGTTCATTTGAAGCTGGCACGACCAGACGAACCGCACAGGTACTGTATTCTCCGCGTGAAACATAGCGAGAATTACATGATTCTCTTACACTCTCTCTGCATTGTAGTGTAGTCTGGTGTGTGCTAGCTTAAAACTGTTGCATTGTTATGCTTCGTTACAGCTTTCTTTGCATGATCATAAGTTATGCTCGGCTTCTTGCATTGTCAGTTGCATTTTGCCCCTGCCTTCAGGTGCATATCTTTATCTGCAGCTTATATGTTTTGTCTAAGTCTTCGGCCTTGTCAAAAATGGGTCGTCTCTGGGCTTTGACAATCACTCCCGTCATTATTATGACTTTCGAGTTTTGTCAAAGAGGGGCAACTGTAGACACCCCATTTTTGACCGTCCTCAAGACCTGGACGTCACCACTTGAACACTCGGTGATCACCCATGTTCATGTTCGTTTTGAGTTCCCGGAGGTCTCGGCTACGCGCCTTGCCTCAGGATCTCTCAACTCGACTGTTTTGTGTTTGATTTTGCACCAAGCACTTGTGTTTTTGCTTCTGAGGGTAGAGAGTAGCTTGTTAGCTACCCCTGACACCCACCAGCCCTGGCTTGAGGCCACCGGCCGTGTCTTCTTGCTACCGGCCATTGGTGAAATATACCATTGGCCGATCGGCATTTGGTGTGGTCGGTCGACCATCTGTTTGGCCGATGGCCTCCTTTTCTGGCCGATACCACCTTTTTGCCTTTTTTAGGCATAATGCATGCCAGCTGTGCTAGCTGGAATGCACAGACCCTGCCCCCCATGCCCGGGTGTGGCTGTTTTGAACCTTTGTACCCTTTTGGTCCAAGCTTCCTAGAGAAGATTGCACCTTTTGCTCAAGCTTCTTGAGGAAGCTTGACCCTTTGTCATAGATTCCTCAAGAAGCTTGCACCCTTAGCTTAGCTTCCCTTGGAAGCCTTGACCCCTTTTTGAATAGCTTCCCTTGGAAGCTTAGTCTTTGCATTGTCTATATAAGAGACCCCTCTTCTCCTTTGATTGGGTTGATCAAAACTAGAGCAAAATACATATATATTCTGATATATACACCTTCTCTCTCTATATCTCCCCCTCTCTCTTCATTTGTGTGTGTTTAAGAGCCTAAAAGTGTGTTTTATTCTTAGTTTTGCACTAAGACACACACCATTACACCATACTTCGACTTGGGAGGTCTTGAGGGTTTGTTCTTGAAGTTTTGGGTCGGTTTTGATTAGAAGAAGGTGGCTGACCTTACTGTTCTTCAAGGGATCTTCAAGGGTAACACTATTGCTTTATATTCCCCAATCTTGCACTAGTCTTTAACCTATCTTGCATGTTGTTTTAGACTTTGTGTATAACTGAAAAAAGTCTTGTATTTGCATGCTTAAGATGTTTCATTGAGGTCATTTTGGTGTTGGGGGTCGACCTCCCCTTCTTAGGCCTTGTTTGGCCCTTTTTGTGCTCTCTTTGTTAAGCTTTGGAGACTTTTGTGTGTTGGCCTTCTCACCACTAAAATCCAGTGGATTTTCAGTGGTGAAGAAGAGGTTTTGAAGTCTTGCATAGGGGAGGGACACCTCTCTCCCTTTGTCCCTCTTTTGTTTGTGTTTTTGGCTCATAAAGGTAGCATGCATGCTTAGATGTTTTTGGCTCCATTTCGGAGGTTTTTGGGTGTCATTTGGTCATATTACATCTCTGCTTTTGGTCGGATTAATGGTCCTTTGCATGCATAATACACTTGCTTTGTACTCCTCTATTTTGCCTAGAAATGCATCTTGCCATTAGGCGATCACACTTGCATTTTTTTTCCTAGCTTTGTGAAGCTTTTGGTCATGTTTCATCATGCTTGAGGTTTGTTAGGCATTGTTTTGATCATATTTGCCATGTTTGGTATAGCCCCTTTGTATTTTGGCTTGTGAGCCTTGAGGGTGTGAGTCATGAGCATGTTTTAGTTGGGTTGTTTCAATGATTTGGAGTCATTTCACATGCCATTTCAGTCCTTAATCCATGTTCCTATGCTTGCATCCATCACCCTTTTCATGCCTTGAAGAGGTGTCCTTTTGTGCCTTGAAATGAGCATTGTGCATGCTTATGTATTTAAGTCTTTGGGGCTGCCATATCAGTGGGTTTTGGGGCATATTTTGATGCATAAAAACTCTGTTTTGGGGTTGCTTAGTTCATGCCATGTTTGCTTGGGGTAGGTGTTGAGCAATGCTGTCTTTTGTGGCCTTGAATACCTTCTATTTTGCATCCATTCCCTAGCATGTCTTGGTGTCATCTTTTGCATACTTTTCAGAGTTTAACATGAGTGTTTAATGTCCAAGCATATTGCCTTTAAGTATGCTTAGAGTTGTCCCCCTCCATGCTTAGATGATAGGCCTTGGCGTGTGCATGCTTGCATGCATAAGTTGTGCCATTTTTTACCCTTTTGGCCACTGTTTTAGGGTATGGCTGAGGCCTCCCATTTCAGTCTAAGTCCATTCTTGTACATAGTTGTATGTTTGACTTGTTGCCTCTCGTTGCATGCTTGCATTTTACCATGTTTGCATCACATGTTAAATTGCATTGTATTGCCTCTTGCATGATTAACACATTGCATGCTTGCATAATAGATTGCATTGCATTTGGCATGTTTTGCATCTTAGCCTCATGTTGCATTCTTGAGCCATGTTTGTATACATGCATTGCATTGCTTGGTTTGGGGTGTCAAACCAAGCATGAGGATTGAGAGTGTTTGTACTCCAAGTGACGTAACACGTCTCAATCCTCGATCACCGACGCCCCTTGATCTCAATATGATAGGGTGTTGGCATTCATCTCTTTTATTGCATGCATTTTACATTGAATGGCAAACTTGGCCTCTTAGGCATCATGCATCAAAATGCATAATTAATGGCCCGAGGGTCGAGGGTTATGCTCCCTTGAGTCCATTGCATGATAGGGAGTGTGGCCATGCTCACATTTGCTTGAAAATTCCATGCCATACACTGCTTGCCCTCTGCTGCTGTCAACTACAGGATTCTGCAGGAAGAAATAGCCGGCCGGCTGCTTGGAGCAGCGACCGACCAAATGAACAATCTCAGCCGGTGGCTCAACCAATGGTCCCATTCCCTTCAGCCGGTGGTGTTCCCACTTGGTCGGTGATGCTCCCCAGTGTTCAGAGAAGCATCCTTGGGACTTGTGCAAATTTTCAGAGGAGCAGGGCAATGTAAACAAAGGCGACAGTGCTATGGCAGCGAGTTTCCGAGCGGGGCGAGTCAAACATGCATCATTCGCGCATTCCGAGGCAGAGCTGTGGCAGTCTCTTTAGCTTCACATTTAAATTTTTTTGTGATTAATTTGTTAATTAATTAGAGGGTCTGTAATAATTAATTAGCTAGGATAGTTAATTCATTATTCGGACTGTATTATTCTTTCGGTCCCTCCAAGTGAGGGCGTATTTGTAATAAGTGTGGGTGCGTATGTGCATGCCTTTTAACCCCCACTTCTTTCTCCCTTTTACTTACCTGCTTTGATGGTTAGTATTAGGACATATTTAAATTAGCATACCTTATGCTATGCATGCGTGCATCATTCATCAGTATTGCATGCGCCGGGCTCGGCGCATCATGCTAACTGCATTGTATTTCAATTCCAAGTTGAATACGTGTTAGTTGTTGCACTTCACATGCCATGTTTATGATAGCCAGATTGCATCTTTGCATGTGCTGCATTAGCCATTTTAAAACATGAACTAGGGTCATGCATATGATTACTAACTAGTTTCTGTTTTGGCTTGGAGTACTCGGTAAGTATTCATGCTTTAGCATCTTGCATGAGTGTGAATGTTAACATGACAGTATGCTTACCATGTGGCTAAATGCTTATTTGATTAACTGCCTGAATGCCTGTGGGTGAAGGTTGGATTGCTTGAGTTGGAACAACTCATTGAAATCCGTATTTTAGCCTACTTGCGAGTAACAAATTTCAAATCACTTTTTTCAAACAAACGGATATGCAATGCTTCGTTCCAAATTAGGCGATCTAGTCTATACTTTTGTGTTGTGCGCATCACATAGTAAGATTAGCTAATTAATCAGAATAAGAACACATAACGTTTTCAAAATCGGATATCATGGTTAGTAGAGGCCGATCTTCGGATCGGGCGAGAGGAGGTGCTCATAGCTGACCTTCCCCAATCGTACCCAAGTTCCTGAGCCGAGGCAACTTTGGTGATGACGGATACGTGGCCTTAGGCAAATGAGTCAGGGTTTCCTAAATTCTCCCATTAAAAAAATATTTAGGTGGCGACTCTGTATCTGGCAAAGCAGTCCATGTTTGGCACTTCTTTTCTAAAAATCTGTTTTCTCAAAACGATTTGCCGGATTTGGACTCTTTAGTTCAAATTAAGAACTGTGACAAATTTGAGTCCGAACTGTAGGGTGAGGCCCTCACACAGGGCGCATCTACAGTCGGTCAGCCATCGACTGCCGACATCAATCTTTGCAAACATATATATATATAATCTTTATATACTTTATATTATTATATTATATATCGATATATATTATATAAATTTATATTATTATATTATCTATTTGTTGCCTATATAAAGCAACCAAATGGAGAGATTTCAGGGGCAAAAAAGAAATTGATTCAAGAGGCAGAAAAAAAAAAAAACAATGATTCAAGAGAGTTAGAAAGGGTTAGAGAGAAAAAAGAGAAAACATTTCAATCTTGAGCCAACACATACCATAAACTCCATAATTTCGAATAAGGATTTGAGAACACACTTCCTACACTTGAGGGTGATCAAGAGGGAGTTTGTGAACTAAGAAGTTCACTAAGAAGTTCATCCTCTCCTTGAAAGATGAATTTCACAAACCTTTCATTTTCTTGCATTTCTTACTTATTTTGCTCTTTTGCTTTGATTTTTTGCTATATTATATATTGTTGTAATCTAATTGAAAGTGGTAAATTGAAGTCACATATATGTTATTTTTAGCATGAGAAAGAGACCTTCCATGCTAAATGGTTTAATCGCTTCGGAGGTTCATTACTAGGGCATTACATCTCTCTCATGCCAAGAACAACTCTTTGTTTGACGTTTCTCTTAATTCTCATTTTTGGACTAAAATGACTAAAGAATGGCAAGGTAATTAAACGGGCTAATAAATGGGTTAAAAGAGGTAAAGTAAGATAATAAAATCAAGTTTGGTTCAATCAAACGTTAATTGAACCCATTGAGTCTTGAATCATTACATACTCTTAGTGATGATAATAGTTCAAGAGTCAATGTTTACCACTTCCCTAGAGGTAACTCCATGATAGGGAGGAGGTCTTGTTTGTCTTTTTTTTTTTTCATTCATTGAGCTTTTGTCCCATCAAGCCATGGATCATCACGCAATAACCTTGCGACCATTGATGATTTGTGGATCGATTCTACTCCTCCCTTGATTTGTTTCATGATAGGGTGGAGCAGAGAGGATAAACATCCCCTGGAAACACTCTGTTTGTGCTCTGTTTCTTTTCTGTGGCAACAAGGTAGTATCAAAAATCAGTGGCCATTCTCATGGCAGAACAGAAAAGAGGCTGGGATGAAAACAAATTATTTTTTTGATTACGAAACAAAACAGAAACTAGACACTAAACAGAGAGTTTCCGGGAGGATATTCTTATTTGTATACGTGGGCTCCTCACTTCTTGTGCCTTTGATTTAATGCTTCAATAGTAATATGTTGTAATTATTTGGATTTGTAATAAGTAGTTAATTCAGACACTCGGATATTCGGACCCTTCTACGTGAGGACAAATATGTAATAATTTGTGTATGTCTTCCAACCCCCATTCTTTCTCCATTTATTTATCTGCTTATGATGGATAGTATATAGCATCATGTTTTCCTTAGCATTTTTCATGAATTGCATCCATTCGTTTTGCATGCATAAAAGTTCAGCTCATCATATTACTCAAATGTCAATTTCAAACTCCTTACTTGAATACATGAGCTATCACATACCTTGGATTGACTCACATGCCATGCTAGTAGCTGAGCCTACTAATTGCACGTTGTATGTATTACATTAGTCATATTTAGGATCATGCATTCTTTTTCTCTAACTATTTTCTTTCTTTTGACTCGCCTTCGGACATTTGAGGTAAGTATTTTTTGCTTTAGCATAGTGCATGAGTGTGTGATTACTGCCATATCAAATATATTACCATGAGGCTAAATACTTAGTTGATATACCTGTTTGAATGCCTGTGGATGAAGGCTATTTCCTAAAATTGGGATATTTTGATTAATGTATATATATGAGATCACTTTTTCAAGTGGTACATATTCAAAACACTTTTTCAAAACAAACATGAAATCAAAATGTTCCAACTTTCGTGAAAATTAGTCTATACTTGTGTGCGCATTACATAGTAATGCTAGCCTAATAATCGGAACAAGAGCATATAATGTAAATAAGATTCACATCATGAGTAGTAGAGGCCGATTTTTGATCGGGCGAACGAGGGTGCTCAATTCATGACCTTCCCCTCTTGTACCTAAGTTCCCGAGCCGACACAATCTTGGTGATGACGAACACGTGGCTTTTGGCGTGAGTCATGGGTTTCCTAAATTTTTCAAAAAATATTTAGGTGGCGACTCTGTATCTAGCAAAGTAGTCCATTTTTGGCAATTTGATTCAAATCGATTTTCCAAAAGATTTGTTAGATTTGGACTCTTTGGTATTTATCTATTTTACATTACACTTGTGGAATCAGATTCAGAACCTCGGGAGTCTGATACTATAGGGCTTATTCGTCTTCCGAAAGGAGCGCTAAAAGTCGAGCTACATCTACACCAAAGAAAGAACTATAAGTAAAAAGCAAAAGCATCATAAAGGAAGAGAAAAGAAAAGAAGTAGTAGTGCGTACCTTTCTTCGAAGCAGCTCTAGTGACTCTAGGAAGAGGTGAGGTAGCGAAGACTTTGTGGTAGCAGGAGTAAAAGCTGGAGTAGCATGAGTAGTGGAGGAAGTAATAACTCCAATCCCCTTGGACTTGGTTTGAGGCACATCTAGTACCACTAACAGATCTTGAGGAGTAATGGCTAAGTACACCTCCATATTGGCCATCCACCAATTCTGGTATCTTTTCAGTGTATTGCTTTGGGGAGTGAAAGGTAGGTATTCAAAATCAATTAAGTCTTGGATAAACTTGGAGGTTGCCTCTTCTAATTTGGATCTTGGAGCCTTCAGTTCTCCGCTTGCAAGGTTTGAGTTAGACTGACTGCAGAGAGGGATAAGGATCCCCTGAGAGAGTCCAAATTGCCTAGCAAATTAGGCAGGGTAATAGGGCTCAGAGATGCACTTATAAGCTCTAGGGTTCATAGTGCCAATGAATAGCTCCCTCGAGGTCAAAATAGAAGCCCACATATTTTTGTGCTGAGGCCTAGAGTAGGACCTACCGCTCAAAAAGGTCCTCAACCAGGTTGGGCCAATATTGGCTTCGAAGGGATAGAATAAGGTGGAAGAAGAAAGGGAAGCTGGGAGTTGATGAAAAAAAGAAAAGTAAAAGGCAAAGTTGGAAGGATAAAGAGACACATTGGCTAACTTCATGCCATAAGTGATAGGGTTTGGCATTAAAAACTTTAGACATTTAGAGCGCAAATCAGTAAAGTATGCAAAAAGCCAGAATTGGAGTATCCAAAATGGGTCTCCTTGATTGGCATCCATGGGTTTTTCACAAATAAGGGAACAAGCTCTATAGACATGGCCCAAAAAATATGGAGCTAAGGCCACCTATTTATGCAAAACAAAGGCTTTGGCAAGAGGGGAAAACTCAGGCATAATCCTCTGAAAAGAAGTACAGAAGAGGAATTTGCAAAGCCAATACAATAAAAAGGAAAGGAATTCCTTATCAGTCATAGGGCTTTCCCTTTTGTTCTCAGCCTTAACAAAGTCACTATAGGATGAGTTCAGAGGGGGAAGAGAAAAAGGGATGTTGAAGTCAGGGTAGTCTGGACCAAAGGGAGTACCAATAGGGGATAACCCTAACAGATGGTAGATGTCAAAGACAGTAGGAGCCATCATACCACATCTAAATTGGAAGAAATTGAAAGTAGAATTCCAAAAACAAAGAGCATCAGGTATTAAGAATGGGTCCTTCAAAATAGTGAACCTGGACAGTTAAAGGGCGTCGAAGAGGCAAAGTTCCTGGAGATCCAGTGTCCTAGAAGGGACGACCCGATCATACCATTCCTCCCATTCTGGTCTTACTGTGGGCTAGCAGCGACGGGGTCGGTTCACTCTCCAGCTTCTCTAATCAAGACCACCTTCATAAAAGAGGCAATGGTCCTTTAAACGTGGGTACAAAGCTAGAAGCTAAGTAGGGACCTCTTTAAAAATAGGCCCAAACACATATTCTTGTTGCTCATGGCGACGGGAAATGAAAATACGCCATCAATAGCACTTTTCTCGCCAGCTTTGTAATTCCCACACTCTTCAGCAATGATCCTTTTTAAGGCTATAGATCGACTCACACGTTCCACGACTGGTATCTTCAAGGAGGAAGAAGCCATTGATAGAAGTTTTCAGAGGACGAAGGGTAAAGAAGAGGAGAGATCAATAGAAATGAAGGGTTTGTGTGTTGGGCGAGCAAGTAAATTAAAAGCACGAAAGGAAAGGGTTTTTAAACCTTTCTGTCCGAAAAATGCCCAATTAGTTTAAATGGGTAGAATTCATAAAGAAGTACTGAAGGTATGGATACGAAAAGTTTCTCTCAAGAGTGATCGTTTGGGAGGGAAACGTATCTCAAACACTCATTGGCTTCGAAATCAAATATTTGGCTTCGAAGCCAAGTTTTGGCTCCAAAGCCAGATGACAAACATCTAGCTAGGGCTTCGAAAGTAGGAAGTTGACTTCGAAGCACGTTTCATACCTAAGAGTACAAGAATGCTCAGGTGTTTGTTTGCTTCAAGAGGATTAAAGACTTGCTTTTAGGTTTCTTGTTGAAAGTAAAATCCTTCGAAGTAAAATTTGAAGTACTCTGCAGCTAGAAGTTGTTTGTTTTGGACTTCGAAGTTGCAAAAAACCAATATCTGGTTAAGCAGTGAAAAAACACAAAGGGACTCACTCTTTTAGAATAAAACAGTGCAATCCCTAAGGGAAGTTTCCATACTTTGAAACACGTAGACTGTTTTTTCGAAACAAAGATAGTTAATTCAAAGTTGTTGATGGTCTTAACCATATGATTGGAATGAGAAGACCTAAGGCAAGGATTGTCAACTATACTCCATATGTTGGAGAAATTCAAATTAGGTTTCCAGTATTCCATTGGAAATGTTCAAATCGGGTTTCGAAGGACAAAATTGGTAAATTTGAAGCTTTGATTTTGTTTGCTTTGGGCAAATAGAATGGTTACAAGTATGTAATTGGAATATAAAATCAGACCATGCTGAATAAAGAAAGAAAAGCCTAGCTTTATTGATATAAAATATTTACATTGGGAAGACTTATTTGGCTACATTATCAATTTCGTAAAAATAAGGAATGGATAAAGTTACAAGGTCATAAAACTTAGTCCAGCAAAAATCAATAAACATATACTCTTTTATTAATCTATCTTCTATCCTATCTAAATTTGGTTTATCTAATTGATGAGCCCTTAATTGGAAAAAGAGTTGTTGGGCTTTCATTTCAAATTCTATGTGCCTAAGAGCCTTCTCGGTCTCATCCATCTTCTCTTCCTCATGTGCTTCGCCCATAATGGCATCTTCTCCACACTCTAAGTCTGGGTTTTTGAAGTTCTCAAATTCTTCGAGGAGATTCTCTATCTCGTACTGAATTTGGATTCGAGCAGCAACAGTTTCATTCAATACTTCATTGGTAATTGAAGCATTGATATGCCAATTGAGTAGGAGGGGAAGTTGGTCTAGAGAAGCATAGAGCTCTGTATGGGCTACAAGGTTGAGAAGATGGCTGTGAGAAATGATGTCACAAGCCCATAACAAATTCTTATGAGGAATATCATTTCGCAGGACTTCGAAGGACAAATGAGAAAAAGCGGCAAGTAGGGTCTGAGCCCTATATTGCTGGTAAACAGTTGGGGAAACTGGAGCTTGATAAGGAGTGAAGTGTTGACTCTCAAAGATGGTGAGCCTCAATTCCTCAATCCAATTTGGGTTGGGGGGCAGCAAAGGAGCAGTGGGAGCCTTTTTGAAAGAAGATGGGAATTTAGGTTTGTTCACGCTCTTAAGCCAATCAGAGGAGCAAAGTTTTGCTCTTTTGGCTAGGAGTGCAGGACTAATACCTAAGGCTTCATCAGGGTGTGGAGCCCTTCGCACCATTCGGGATGGCAGAGTAGAAGTGGACCATGTTGAAAGCAAGTTGTGCTCAAGACTGAGTAGACAGTTGAAAGGAATATACGGGTACACTACAGAGCTACGCTTGGAAGGATGGACTGTAAGAGGGTCATCGAATTCAGGAAATCAATGATGGATGCGCTCCTTCGTTTAAGGTTGAGTAAGAGTAGGCCAAACTCCCCAGCCAGAAGCTTTAGAAGAAGAAGAGGAAGCAGCAGCCTTATCCCACGCAGAAGGTTTTGTGACAGAAGAAGAGCTTCCAATATCCATTATTGCAAAGTCTTGGACTAAAAAATTGTGAACAATAGATTCTTGATCCAAAGGTCGATGAATTGCAAAAACTTCCATAACTTGAATAAATAGAGATGGACAGGTGTGGCTAATAAATGCATGAAAATTCTTTTGAGGGCGAACATCATTATTTAACAACTCTTCGCATGCTTGATCTATGTAAGAAAATGTTTGTTTGGCCATGCGAACTGCATCAGCCTTTTCGAATGCTCAGATAGTGGGAAATGTTCAAGGCATAGAAGAGAATTTAATGCGGTACAAACACTACAATGAGGGACGTCGGTTGCATTTCTAAGAAGATGCAAAGCTCATGCACATCCTAGGACGTGGGTAAAGTGCTTTGATCCACTAATATCACCAAGTAATGGGTATATTAGTGCGGGGGGTAATGTTGGCTGTATAAATTGTAAAAGCCAATCACCATTCAACACATGGCATGAAGGGGCCAATTTAGGAAGTTAATACTAGTTGCCAATCAAAGTCAAACACATGTTAGCCCGTATTGATAATAATAGATCTGCGTGGCACTGGGACAATCAAGGGATATAAAGTGATGTGACTTGACGGTTACTCACAAAGTTCAAATTCAAAATTAGGAGGGAAGCCTAACTGCAATATGGCGTTGTGGGACTGACTGTGAGAGAGCATGTTCAACAATCATGGGAGGATATTTCGACGGTTGGAAGCCCACTTCGACGGTTATTGTAGAGAAGTATAAATAGCAGTGAAGGCCCCAAAATGAAAGATCCAGAGTCAAATAAAAAAACCAGTTTTATTTACTTTGTTTTCCCTTCCAGTTTTTACAGTTCTTTACATTTCTGTACTTCAAATTCCTGTACTGCACTTCACTCATAGGAGTAGTTTCAAATAGTTTGTTGTTGTAAATCTCTACGAGGTTGGATCAGATCATTGTAAGTTTTTCATTTTACTTAATGAAATTCTGAAATTATTCTTCACTCAGTTGTTATTTACTAAATTCTCCTAAACAAGCTACCAGTAAAAGTCCTCTTCATTGAGGCTGAAAGAACTAAAACATAATCGTCTGATAATTGGTTGGCAATTAATCTTTTGTAAGGATTGATTGATTGATCCTTGTTGGCATGCTTAAAATTACAATACTAACCTTTGAAAGCCAAAAAAGCCAACGGACACTTTGTAAAGCTTGGTGTCACATTTCTGAAGACTCAATTGTTGGCAATTCGCAATCTTATGCCCACTTTTGGGGGAGAATTTATGAAAATTATTGCTCACTTCAGAATGATCAGTCAAGAACACAAGTGCCTATCCAATCTCGATGGGGTATAATCATGAAATGTTACAACAAATTTTGTGGATGTTTAGCGCAAGTCGAAAATCTACATCTAAGTGGGATGTCTCAAGGTGATATAGTAAGATTTTATCTTCATTTATTATGTTAGTTTTTTTTTTTTTTTTTTTTTTTTTTTCATGTCGTACAAAAATTAACTAATTAAGTAATTTAATATTTTATTGTAATAACCCCGACCCTTGATTAGCTATTAATCGGTATTTAAGGATGCTACTGAATGGATTAAAATGAATTATGGGATTAATATGTAATCTGCATGATAATTGGCTTTCTATCTGTCACTTATAAAAATATCTGCTTAGAATCCCGCTTTAAAATGAAAATTGAAAGCCTTATCGGCATCCAAACCCGAAATTGATTATACCATCGTGTTATTTGGAATTTTTAGAACATTATGGCATATTTAATTGGAATGAGATTTGGTATGATTAAATTAGCTTAAATAATGTTAAAACACATTAGTTTGATTATTTACCTAAATGCCATTGAGTGGCCTACCTTACACCATTTTTTTTTAATACTCTTTTGAGAGCCTTTCATACCATTTGGTCAGCCATTTTCTTTGCTACAGCCGAGAGAAACATTTTAGAGAGAGAGGGAGAGCAATTCTAGAGAGAGATGGGGAGAAAATTGAAGAAGAAATTCAAGAATTGCATATACTCTTCAAGATTAAGCAAGTTCTTAGCTAGACCAATGCTCTAGGTAAGATAATTCATGGGGGTGATGTGTTTAATTGTTGAATTCATGAGGAATATGAGTTTAAGCATGTAATTTGAGCCTTAGAAGAAGAGTTGAGTTGCAAATCATGCATGCATGCATAAATTCTTGCATTTTGAAGTTAATCTCATAAAAATCTATATGCATGTTTATAATTATGTTCAAGGCCATGGATTCATCATGTTTTTGAAAAGATGGGCTCATTAGAGTATGTATTCAGAGCTTGGTTGCTGTTTTTAATTCATGCATGTGTACATTTACATAGTAGGTTGTCATTGAGTTTGATTTTGAGCATTTAACTTATTTTGGGAGTTATTTGGTGCATGCATGTTTGAATCATCATGTTTTAAAAGCTTAAATTCATGTTTTGAAAAGGATTTCTTGCATGCATGGGGCTTAGGAGCTCAAATTGCAAGTTTCATGAGTTTTGGAAGACAGGAGTTTTAAAGAATTCACATGCATGTTTTACTTCTTGAAATTTAAGTTGAAAATGTGAGTTTTGACAAACCTTGGGCCATGATTTTTATAAATTGATCTTTGAACTTTCATATTCTACAAGTTTTCTGGGTTATCTCAAGTTTTAGGGCCCAAGAGATGAGTTTTGAAAGGTTGAATGTCGAATTTGGACTTGGGGATGCAATCTGGAAATTCCAGATTTTTGCAGTCTCGCTCGAGCGAAGGGGTTCTCGCTCGAGCGACCACTCTGAGATTGTGCACTTCGCTCGAGCGTAAGTCTCGAGCTCCCAGAAGTTTTGCAGAATTTACAGATCGCTCGAGCAAAGGAATGTGCGCTCGAGCGACCACTCACATCTTTGCATGTCCGCTCGAGCGAGGAAGTCTACGCTCGAGCAGAGTGTCATTTCTGCATGCTCGCTCGAGCGAGGAAAGCTTCGCTCGAGCGAGGACCTAAAATTCTGAAATTTTGCCTAAGTGTTCCAAGACATGTTTTGACATCCTCATTGCATCTTAGGCATTCCTAAGCCTTAATTAAGCCATAGTAATGAGGTTATGGGCTAGAAACACACACTAAGAAATGAATGTAACAAGATATTGAATGACAAGTGTGTGTGTGAGTTGAGCATTGAAATAAGTATGAATCACACTAAGAGATTGCAAGGGTGTGTGTGTTCTAAGCCATGAGATAAGAATAAACATGAACCAACGTGATGTAAACTAAGCTTATTGGCCACATGAATAAGTAATGATAAGATTCGTTGGTGCTATGTATTTTGTGATTGTAGGTCAACGTCCGAGGAAGTGATTGACCATCTACGGAACCACTGTGAGTAACGTTATCGTAAAGATACGTTGATATAAAATTATGTTCCAAATGTGATATATCAAGCTATGATTTCTGAAATGATATATGTTTCTATGAACGAAGATCCATGTTTGAAATCTATTATGGCATCCATAGATAGTCCTAAGTCATGGGGGGCGGCATGAAAATGCGGGTCCATGACATTTACGAGATCTCGTTAGCCACTTCATTGTGGTGATATGTGTTTAATCGGTGTCCGGGACCGGTTACTCTAGTTAGAAGACGTTATGTGATATGTGATATGTTCTATGGAATATGCCATTATTATGTTCTGATATGAGATGACTATGATTATGCTATGATCTGTTTTATACATATGAAATGTTCGGATTTCGTTCACTAACCCCTTTACCTTAATGTTATTCACTGGGCTTTAGCTCACTGTTTGTATATATATATTATAGGTGAGCATTCTGGAGTGCAAGCCCGAAGGTTTTTGTGGGGGACTGTGTTCTGTTGTCAGCCAGCCATTGTGCCTCACGTGGAGGTTCCCGAAGTGTCTTGGGATCAAGTTTTGTTTAGGCTGTTATGCATGAGACTTATGTTAATTATGTTGGTTGTACATTTGTGTAAGTGTGTGGGTATAATATAATGTATGGTTGACTCATGGTTATGTAATTAAAGTTTTAAAATTATTATGTTTCATGTAAGTCAACACAGTTCATTGGACATTTATATTTTCGTATATTGCTTCCGCTAGCCCCTTATTATATGCCTGTCTGTTCAGAGGCCGTAGGTAATCTAAGGATTACTGGCCGGTTACGATGCTAAACCTATAGGGGTGGGTTTGGGTCGTGACATTTATCCATACAGATGCTTCAAACAAAACTTTTGTACCCTCAAGATGAAAAAAGATAATTTGCTTTTGAACATTGTTGGCAAGTGTTGCAAAATAATATCAGGTGGCAAGATATAAATCCTACAAACACAGTAAAGTCAAGGATACATATACCATTTTTTTCTAATTCAGCCCCCGAATCCCCTATGGATAACTGTTTTTCTCTTGAAGATGATAATAGTCCAAGTGTTGGTAACAATCCAACTGTTGGTAATAATCCAATTGGTAAGAGTAGTGTCTTTGCCAAGGGTAAAAGGCCGATGGATAGGAAATCTACAAAAGAATTACTTCGGAAAAATCAAGTTGTTAAAGTTGAAATCCACAAATTTAACAATTTGTTGGAGACATTTAACCAATATCTTATTGAGAAGAAAATGAAAAAAAACTGAAAGAGAAGAAAAAAGGGTTAAAGCATTGTAAGAGATGAAAGAACTTGAGATAAAAAAGGAAGAATATTTGATAATGACTACGGATATTTCTCATTTGGACCCTCAGACGAAAGCATACTACATAATGTGCAAAAATGAGATTTTCGCCAAGTGGTCTGCACATGTCAGCAACCCAAATTACTATTTTCTCCTGCCTTCTGATGAATAATTACGGGCATAATCTATTTTTTAATTTTGCAATGTTATTTATTTGTCAATGTAATTTTTATTATTTCTTTTTAAATATAATTTTTATTTTGCAATGTAATGTAGTGGTCCATGTAATTTTAATGTAGTTAATAATTTTTTTTAAAAAAATTTTGTAGTCGTATGTTTTTTTGGTAGGGTGAATTATATAAAAAAATTCAAAATTTTCAATTTTTTAATTTTTATATTTGTTTAGTCGGGTACAATGTAAATATTTAATTTTTTTATAGAAAAATTTTGAAAAATGTCACAAAAGACAACAAATAAACAATAAAAAAAATCACTAAAAAATCTATATCCAAACAATATCTACAAAATTAGAGAAAAAATTGATTGAGATTTGCCAATATAACATGTGACCATTAGAATACTATTACTATAATTTGACAATTTACTACTATTGCCAAATTATAGGCCAATATAACAATATCTTATCCATAAGTCCCAACAATAAAAACTGAATAAACTTTCATAGTACAAAAAAAAAAAAAAAAAAAAAAAAAAAAAAAATTCTTATTTAAGAGCCCAACAAAGAGAATCTTCGTGTCAATGACCCTTAATAGTAAAGATTGTAAATCAATCAATCTCAATTACAATAATAGATATATATATATATTTTTATGTTATGTGGGAGCTAACGTGATATTTTTTTGTCTGATTTTAAATAACAACTATACTACAGACCCCTAGTGGGGGTCGCACCCCCAGTGAGGTGGCGAGCCCCCACTGGCTGAAACTCAAAAAAAAAAAAAAAAAAAAAACAGTTTTTTTTTTGCCCAATCACGGCACATCACCTCACTGGGGTCGACCCCCAATAAAAATTAACTTTAACAATAAATTAGAAAAAAATAAAAATAAAAAGTTAAAGTGAAAAAAAATTTAAAAATAAAAAAACAAAACAAAGAGGGCAAAATGTAATTTATCCATTTAAATAATCTTCTCACACTTACCCAAAAGTGTTGTGCCGGGCTGGGCAGATTTTTTTGCACATAAAAAATGAGAGAGATTCTAAAAATGATAAAACATTTTATGCAAGCAAACGCAGATATAATTATTATAATATTATTGTAAAAATAAACAAGATGGGATTCAGATTATTGCACGATATTGTTTGGGTTTGTGAGGTGCATTACGGATTCAATTTTGATAATCAAAATTGTTTGATGTGTAGTTCTAGTCAAGTATTTTATTTTATAAAAAATTACGTTTATTAGATATCAATAACTACTTGATCAGAATATATTTTTGTCAATAACTTATTTTAAAGTTATATTTACTATTGATAAAAATATGATATGATCAAATAGTTATCGATATCCGATCAACATAATTTTTTACAAATATGAAATATTCGATGAATTTTACATATTAAACTATTCGAATTATCGAAATTAAATCTATGATGAACACCACAAACTCAATAACACACATCTAGGGGCGGCGTCAAAGAAGGCCCAGGGGCGTCACGTGTCCCCTTCAATTTTGAACTTTTTTTGTTTTTGTTTTATGGTCATATACAAAATGTATTCTTTTTTTTTTTTCTTAACATGTTCTTTGGCAAATAATTTATTGTATTGTTCACAATAAGTAGTTATTTGATACTTTAGGAGTACTATATTATATTGTTTATGTAGTAGTCTAAACCAATACGTAATGAGAAATCTTATGGATTGAATATAATTAACTCATTATTTTCAGGTAGTTGACAAACTAGTGTGATTTGTGATTTGTGATTTTTCATGTTTTGAGCATCACACAGGCAACGACATATGGTATTCTAAGATTATTTTATAATTTCCATTCAAAACACATAATTTATAAATAATATCATCTCTTTAATATTTTTTGTCAAATAAAAATTAAATATATTTTATAATAATTTGGGCTAAAATTACAAACTTACATACCATCTCGCACTGAGCTATTACACACTATTATAGAATTTTGATTTGTTCCTATTAATAATGATTTTTAATTTTTTATGTTTAAATTTAGCACTTAAAATTATTATTATCTTGATGTTGATCATGATTTTTTTTTAAATAAAAAATTATAGTTAATAAGTGCCCCCTCTAACTTAATTTCCTGACTCCGCCACTACACGTGTCAGTCCGGGTTTAGACTCTATACAAGTCTTTACGCTGTATTTGGTTAGGGGATTTGGAAGTGTTGGTTTTTTTTTTGGCTTTCAAATGTTAGAAACGTAATTAGAGCGTGCCAGCAAGAATCAATAATTCCTTACAAAGATAGTAAATGCCAACCAATTAATCAGATAATTACTTCGAAATTCTTTTTACTCTCAATGAAGAGGACTTTTACTAGTGACTTGTTTTAGGAGAAAATTTAGAAGACTGATCACAAAAGTAAAAGAAAGAGGAAAAAATAGTGTCAAAAATCAAATTTCATTAAGTAAATAAGAGTTTACAATTGTACCTTCGCACTTTTACAGCTTCGAAGGGGGTTATAGCAACAGACTAATTTAGAACTACTCTTAATAATTTGAAATGCAGTGCAGGAAAGTAAAAGATTCGAAATAAATGACTGGAAAGTATAAAGTAAATAAACTGATTTCTGAATCTGGTCCCCAGGATCTCATTATCAGCATACTCCTCTATTTATAGACTCTGATGATAATCGTCAAAGTGACTAATACCCGTCAAAATGATAACTGTCAAAGTGATCTCCATGATCACTGGTCATGGCTTTAAACTATTTGTTTCCACTATACTACTCTTGCGGTTAAGTTTTCCTCCTGAATTTGAATTCAAATTGTACGAAATCATTTGGCCACGTCATCTTGTGTGTCTTGACTATTCCCATGTCTCGCGGATCTATTGTCACTGCTACAAGTTGCCACGTGTTTGTTGATGATTAGAGATCTTCATTGATTGTCCAAATTGTCCTTTATAATCTACGTGTCAGGCTATGATAGGTTTGTACAAAATATATAGCCAACATGAAGAAATTTAGGCCTGGTTTGGGAAATTTAAAAAAAGTCAAAAAGCCAAAAAGTTATCAAAAAAATTAAAAAGTTATCACTTTTCACCAAAAAAAATATAAAAAAATTAATATACATAATATTAAAATATAAATCAACTTCATGCCACTCTAGGTACTGACGTCAAAGCAAAATCAGTGAAAGGGAAAAGAAAAAAAATTACATGTGTATATTCACTAAGTTGGATGGTAAAGTTAGGCCCGTGAGAGCCCACCATGAGTCCCGTTTTGATAATTCGAACTGTTCAATATGTAGAACTTGTATAGTACTATATGCTTGTAAAAAATCACAATTATCGAATATCGCTAACTACATAATCAAATTAGTTTTGTATAAAAAATGGATGGTGTTATGATTAACAGTTGATAAAAAAAACTAACACGATCAGATAGCTATCGATATTCAATCAACGTGATTTTTTACAAGCATATAGTACTCGACGATTTCTACACATTGAACGGTTCCGATTAGAAAAACGGGACCCCTGGTGGGCCTCAACGGACTGAATAACACCGTCTAATTAAACCCCAAAAAGGAGGCAATCTTTTTCCATCTCCTACCCAACAGACTGTACTGCCCAACTTGTACGGCCTACTTCACTAACTTCTTCTACACACTTATTTAAGCAATTTTTTAATACACATTTTTTCATAAAAAGTCAAAAAATTAACCGAAACATTCATATTTTTTTCCTCAAATTTTTAGTCCAAAAAGACAAAAGCGCACTTATTTAGAACACTCCAAACAACCCCTTAGAAAGAGAAAAAAAATATTAAAAAAATATACTTATATTTTAGAAAAAATTAGACTAAGGTCCCTCTCCCATATTTAATAATGGAAGAGATCCACAATATTATTTTATGATGTCTAAGGTCCCTCAACCCCTACACTCATATATTACAGAGAAATTTCTCAAATCAAACTTCATTCTCCCCCCCCTCTCTCTCTCTCTCTCTAAAATACATACACATCATAAAAACATTTTGTCGAGTGATATTACACAGTTTACGCCATGTTAAAATGCTTCAAAATGACAAAACATCAAACCTGCGTGACGCTGAATTTCTATCCCAAGCTTAATCCATAACTGAGTTGTTTTTCAAGGGAGGACCTTCTAGATTTCTCCTTCTTGATGTGGATCAGCTTATCATAAACACACCACGGAAAGCTAAGGAAATGCTCACGATTCGTTCCCTCGTTAGAGCGACCCTAATAACTAGGATGATAGGTAACATAGTACCAAGCAGATGCTTTTGCATATACATCATCAGTTTCAGCATCTGATTCACTTCCGCTTATGTTGAACCATGACCTTGCTTCCTTCCTCAACGACCTCACCGCAAAGCCAACATCTTTCGCAGCTTTTTTCTGGTCAAAAAATTTTGACATTGTCATAATACTGCCACTGAGTATTTCACCTTCTGTTTTGATCCCATAACAATCCATAAGGTTTCCCAACTTGTCATCATACACATTTTTGAAATGGGGTATGCCTTGTCCATTTGATTTGGGCTGTCAAAAGTTCCAAAACAATTTTTGCATTGTTGTCTAAAAATTGGGGTTACAATACTTTAGATGAAATCTGGGTGTAGTTTTCGAGTTGGGTTTTTGTGTTCTGGAAAGTGCTGGGTTTCTGTGAATGATCCTTTTGACTGAGGGTTTTGTTGGCTTTGTTTGGCAAATTGCTGTTTTACAGGTTTTATCTATTACTCAAATTTCTGATCTGTACTGATTTGTACATATATACTTAGATGTATGTTCTCTCTGTGTGTCTTTTCTGTATTTTTTGGGAATTTCTTTGGGTTGTAGAATTTCTCTGGGTTGAGAGAATTTCTGTAGAAAGGTTTGTCTAGGAATTTCTCTGGGTTAGGGAATTTCTCTGGTTATCTGTCTATGAGCGTGTTCTGGTTAGCTCCTCAATTTATCATTCTTGGGATTGGAGATGGGTTTACAATTGTTGGCCTACAAGAGTACTTCTATGATCAAGTTCCAGATTCAATGAATTTGTATGTGTACGTGTGATATATATATATGGTGTGTGTTTGGACTAGTGAACTGAATTTTTTTTTCATTTGAACTGAATTTTCTTTGGGTTGAAACCAGAGAAATTCTCTGATTTTTGAACTGAATTTTTTCTGGGTTGGTCCAGAGAAATTCTTTGGTTTCGAGCTGGAACCCGGAATGCTTAATTTGTATAAAACCCAATGTTTGTGAAATCAAATTTTGAAACCCTCTTGTTGAGAAGGAGAGCAATATTGATGTTGTTCGATTTCATCTCTCATTCTCTCCAGAAAAATTCTCATCTAGAGAAATTCGGGAATTTCTTTGGAGAGAATTTCTCTGGAAAAGGCCAGAGAAATTCCCATAATTTGCTTGACACCAAGAGTGAAGGCAAGCAAAGCAGCAAATCACAGAGTTATTTGTGAGAAAATTAGAGAAAATTCAACCCTAGAGAAATTTCAAAACATAGAAAATCAAAAAAATTGAACAAACCAGAGAAATTTCAAATTTCTCTGGTTTGAAATTTCTCTGGATGGAAATTTCTCTGGGTTGAAATTTCTCTAGACAGAATTTCTCTGGAACAGAATTTCTCTGGATCAAATTGAGAAACCTTAGACATTATAAAAATATTAGATGTCCTTTATACTATAAAGTCTTAATACCAAGAATCCTAAAAAAAAATCTCTATATTTTATTTAATTTCACACGTCTCATTCTTTTCTTTTTTTTAAATCCTTTCTCAAATACTAACTAAACACAAGATTAAGGTCTCTCCATGATGATTGAAAACGTGGCTCAGCCGTTTTTCAGGGCTGAGTTAACGAGTTAGGGGTGTTCCGTGTGTGGACCAAACCAAGTAATCAAACCGAGTGAGACTCATAATAATAATCATAGTTGAGCAGAGAGAGAGAGAGAGAGAGAGAGACCTATTCGAAAACGACTCCAAAACAACGCGTTATTTGTTTATTTATTTTTCTGACATGGTAACAATAATAATAAACACGTACGGGTTTTGAAAGCTCTCACTCACGCACTTATTCACTCTTACTCAGTCCCACACCCTTTCTTTCCACGAAATGATAAATCCACCATCCTCTTCCCACGCTCATGTCCCTCCGTCCACCCCACTTCTTCCCCAATTTACTTTATTTTATTTTTGTAAAAAATCATTTTAAAAGTAAAAAGTTTGAAAAATGTTGACAAATCTATAATATAAATTCCATAATGCACAGACAATGATTTATTAAGGAAGTTGGGTTTTCTATGATTTAATTTATGATAAATCAAAAATTAAGATGTAATATGTTGTGTTGTTGTAAGTCAAATTATGAGAATTTTTTTTTAAAATTTTAAATACTTTTTAAAAGGTTTATACATAAAATATATTTAAAATGATGTGTTAATAATATTTTGAATATTATGAAGAGAATGATTAGTAGTTTGATTAGAAATGAAAAGGATACAAGAAATTACATCTTTTTTGTGGGAGGTTTTTTTTTTTGCATAACTATGCTGCTCAGTTAAGTAAGAAAAATGGTAGTCAAGTAGAATGTGTGTCAAGTGTTTGGAAAATTATTCTGTTAGTAATCATATCTAGAATAAAGATCAGATGGTTAAGGTGAGCAAAGGGTGGACTAAGTCAATGAGAAGTCTACGATAAGAGAAATAATGTTTTTATTTTTCTCCAAAATGTTGTTGAACAGTAAGACAAAATAATTTAGACAAATCACAAAAATCTTAATAATAAAGTACGTTGTTAAACAGTAGGACAAAATAACGTAGACAAGTAACAAAAATCTTAATAATAAAATAAAAAAATATATAAAAAGGGATATAACCTCCAAAACTTAAGCACACAATCGTTCATGATTATACTCAATATCTAGGGTTCAGATGGCTAAGGTTTGAGTAAAAGGTGGACTAAGTCAATGAGAAGTCTACGATAAGAGAAATAATGCTATCATTTTTCTCTAAAATGTTGTTGAACAGTAAGACAAAATAATTTAGACAAATCACGTAATAAAGTATGTTGTTGAACAGTAGGGCAAAATAACGTAGACAGGTAACAAAAATCTTAATAATGAAATAAAAACTATATAAAAAGGAATGAATTCAACCTCCAAAATTCAACCACACAATTGTTCATGATTATACTCAATATCAAGGGTTCAGACGGTTAAGATTTGAGCAAATGGTGGACTAAGTCAATGAGAAGTCTACGATAAGAGAAATAATGCTATCACTTTTCTCCAAAATATTGTTGAACAAAAAGACAAAATAATTTAGACAAATCACAAAAATCTTAATAATAAAGTACGTTGTTGAATAGTAGGACAAAATAACGTAGACAAGTCACAAAAATCTTAATAATAAAATAAAAAAATATATGAAAAGGAATTCAACCTCCAAAACTCAAGCACACAATCGTTCATGATTATACTCAATATCTAGGGTTCAGACGGTTAAGGTTTGAGTAAAGGGTGGACTAAGTCAATGAGAAGTCTACGATAAGAGAAATAATGCTATCACTTTTCTCCAAAATGTTGCTGAACGGTAAGACAAAATAATTTAGACAAATCACATAATAAAGTACGTTGTTGAACAGTAGGACAAAATAACGTAGACAAGTCACAAAAATCTTAATAATAAAATAAAAAATATATAAAAAGGAATTCAATGTCCAAAACTCAAGCACACTATCGTTCATGATTATACTCAATATCTAGGGTTCAGACGGTTAAGGTTTGAGTAAAAGGGTGAACTAAGTCAATGAGAAGTCTACGATAAGAGAAATAATGCTATCACTTTTCTCCAAAATATTATTGAACAGTAAAACAAAATAATTTAGACAAATCACATAATAAAGTACGTTGTTGAACAGTAGGGAAAAATAACGTAGACAGGTAACAAAAATCTTAATAATAAAATAAAAAATATATAAAAAGGAATTCAACCTCCAAAACTTAAACACACAATTGTTCATGATTATACTCAATATCTAGGGTTCTGACAGTTAAGATTTGAGCAAAGGGTAGACTAAGTCAATGAGAAGTCTACAATAAGAGAAATAATGCTATCACTTTTCTTCAAAATGTTGTTGAACAGTAAGACAAAATAATTTAGACAAATCACAAAAATCTTAATAATAAAGTACGTTGTTGAATAGTAGGACAAAATAACGTAGACAAGTCACAAAAATCTTAATAATAAAATAAAATATATATAAAAAGGAATTCAACCTCCAAAACTCAAACACACAATCGTTCATGATTATACTCAATATCTAGGGTTCAGACGGTTAAGGTTTGAGTAAAGGGTGGACTAAGTCAATGAGAAGTCTATTATAAAAGAAATAATGTTATCACTTTTCTCTAAAATGTTGTTGAACAGTAAGACAAAATAATTTAGATAAATCATATAATAAAGTACGTTGTTGAACAGTAGGGCAAAATAACGTAGACAGGTAACAAAAATCTTAATAATAAAATAAAAAATATATAAAAAGGAATTCAACCTCCAAAACTCAAACACACAATTGTTCATGATTATACTCAATATCTAGGGTTCAGAGGGTTAAGATTTGAGCAAAGGGTGGACTAAGTCAATGAGAACTCTACGATAAGAGAAATAATGCTATCACTTTTCTCCAAAATGTTGTTGAATAGTAAGACAAAATAATTTAGACAAATCACATAATAAAGTACGTTGTTGAACAATAGGACAAAATAACGTAGACAAGTCACCAAAATCTTAATAACAAAATAAAAAATATATAAAAAGGAATTCAACCTCCAAAACTCAAGCACACAATTGTTCACGATTATACTTAATATCTAGGGTTTAGACTTAGAAAAGTCACAAAAATCTTAATAATAAAATAAAAAATATATAAAAAGGAATTCATCCTCCAAAATTCAAGCACACAATCGTTCATGATTATACTCAATATCTAGGGTTCAGACGGTTAAGGTTTGAGCAAAGGGTGGACTAAGTCAATGAGAAGTCTATGATAAGAGAAATAATGCTATCACTTTTCTCCAAAATGTTGTTGAACAGTAAGACAAAATAATTTAGACAAATCACAAAAATCTTAATAATAAAGTACGTTGTTGAATAGTAGGACAAAATAACGTAGACAGGTCACAAAAATCTTAATAATAAAATAAACAATATATAAAAATAAATTCAACGTCCAAAACTCAAGCACACAATTGTTCATGATTATACTCAATATCTATGGTTGAACTTGTTGGAAAAGATGAGTTTTTGGTAACTTTAATGTGAAATTAAAGTAGGTCCCAACCATTAGTTAAGGTGGGATTAAATGGGTTTAGATTTTTTGTAACAAGGTCTTTACATCACAAAAAGAATGACAAAAAATCATTGAGAATTGAATGAGAAATTGTCTCATAAAGATGGCCTTAAAAATGAGGTTTTGGGAATTGTGTATAACTACCAATCCCACATTGATTATAAAGGAAAGTTTTGATGGGTATTTAAACCTCAAGATTTTGAAAGGGTATAAGCTCTTTAGGACATCCAAATTTTCCAAAGGAAGGGAGTTATGAATATTTCAAGGATGGGCTTGGGCCAAGACTATGGTCCAAGTTGGTTATGGCAAAATTGCCATACGGGCGTGCGCCGCCTCGCCAGCCCGGACCAGCCCAGGTCTGGGTCGTGGGGCTTGAGGCTTGCTTAGGTTTGGGCTGGGCCGGATTGGTGGTCCACCAACCTAATCTTTTTAGGCAAAGCCTGCTGCAGATATACACACTTGTGTATATAGAAAATATATGTTAGATATTTTTTTCCCATCAGTTTTGGTTCATTATGGATGCTTCAAGGATGGGCTTGGGCCAAGACAATGATCCAAGTTGGTTATGGCAAAATTGCCACACATGCGCGCCCGCCGCCTGCCCACCCGGACCGGATCGGGCCTGGGTTCGTGATCCGTGGGTTGTGGGACGTGGGACTTGGACTGGGGCTTGGGCTCGAGGCTTGCTGGAATGGGTTAGGTTTGGGCTGGGCTGAATTGGTGATCCACCAACCTAATCTTTTTGGGCCAAGTCTGCTGCAGGTATTCACATTTGTGTATATAGAAAATATATGTCAGATATTTTTTTCCCATCAGTTTTGGTCCATTACTCCAGCAGTTTTGCAGGAGTAATGGCCATTAGTTGCCAGCCTTTAGCCTTCATGGGCATTAGTTGCTAGCCTTCATAGCTGAAGGCTCCTACTCTCTCCCCCATGATGTATAAAAGGAAACCCATCTCCCTTGGTTTTGGTATCGATTTTTGCCTTCTAATTATATAGTCAGTTTGCTTTTGCTTATAATTTTCTTCTTGTGTGAGAAAGTGCTGCTATTGTCGGTTCGCCAAAGCTAACAGAAGGTGCTTTTGCGTTAGCCGGTCTAAACCATCTTATTCTAGGAGACCGAAGTCGATATTCCTCCAGCATCCACAATGAGGCGGTTAATCTATTTTAAGGACACTATGGTATCACACAGAATTTGATTTGATTGTTTGTTTTCAATATTTTGATTAAATATGTATTTTTGTTATTCATGTTTCATGCTCTAGAATGTAATTTATCAAATATGAATTTATTTGATATTTTATTATTTAATTTAATAAATCATAAATCTACTTATCTTATTGAATTACACAATCTATACTATATATTAAGCAAAAGGGTCTTTTAACCCCCAAGGCTTGTGGAAGCTCTAACATGTCAATCCTAATTTTCTAATTTTTTATTTTTTTTAAAAAAAAAAATTGACTTGGTGATTGATTCAAAGATTATAATAATTGCACTATTGAATAACGCAATAAATGAAATCCTAATTTCCTTACTTTTTGCATCCCCAGATTATAATAATTACACTATTGAATAATGCAATAAATGAAATCCTAATTTCCTTACTTTTTGCATCCCCAAGAGACCCATGTAATTATTGTGTAAATGGCTCTTAATTTTTTTCCCTATTAATTTTTTTGTTTTGTTTTTTGAAAAAAAAATAAATAAACACTTATTAAATTCTTTCAAACTCCTCGGTCAAACCCCATGTACTTAATTTATATATTAAAAAAAATTAAAATAAATATAAATATCTATAATTATCCCGTGCATAGTACGGGTGATAGGCTAGTTATAATTATAGCAACAGAACTTGCATTTACTAATTTAAGAATCATAATATTTCCCAGTTAATTACCTCAGTGATCAATGACTCATTATTTTTGTGGTTACAGGATGATTGAGTTGCTCAAGTCCATGCTTATCCACTTTTACTCATTATTTTTGTGGTTACAGGATGATTGAGTTACTCAAGTTCATGCTTATCCCCTTTTACTATTGTGGTCTACATTTTTTTTTTCCACACAAGTTGGTATATAAATTATTTATAAAATTTTTATTTATATATCAATATTTGTTTATAACAAAAAAACTTTTAATGAATGTGGTGCCACCATATTTTTTAACATAATTATTATCAATAAATCTATTGACACACAAATCTAATCACATAAAATATAGGGAAATCAAATGGAATGAAATTATTTATTTTATGACAGACCCTATCTAATATGTATGGTTATAATTATTTCATCTTGTTGATTTTGTGGTCAATTTTATATTTATAATTTTTTTATTTGTCAAAGTTAAATTTTATTGATAGACAAAAACAAATACATCAAGAGTGATTATCTCTAACTCTAGAAGGAATTACAGCAAAGGTTCAGTATTTCAAATCCGAATACTTGAACATCCAATAATCATAGCCAGCAATATACTGCGATCATCAACAAACGATCATAATTGCAACATACTACGACTACCAATAACAGAGACAAACCCAAATTTTCATAGAAAATGAAGAAAAGCCTCTATAAATGAGAAAAAAAATAATAAAACAAAATACAAAAATACTAAAAAAAAATTTAAAAAATTATATTTGCAAAGCTCGTAGTACAGGACCGACAAGTAACTCTAGCATTGGCTTTGAATTTGCAGTCCACGGAGACGGTGTAAGCTTAAATGGTGGAAAATCTCAAATGAAAAAGTCAAAAAATCAAATTTAAAAATAAATAAGTCACTCGCGTAAATTAAAAAAGAAAAAGAAAAAGGGAAGGACTGCACTCACTCGGGCCATGACAAGAAAAAAAACTCTAGAAGAGGCTTTGATTGACAAAGAGAGAGAGAGACAGACAGTAATGCTACAGATACTAAAAATTCTACTAAAAGTTTTACTAAATATCTCACATGGGTGTGGGACTCACACAATGTGAGTCCTATGTGAATCCCACACCCATGTGAGATATTTAGTAGAATTTTTACATTTTTGGAGAGACAGAGGAGACAGAGGGAGGGAGCAGTTTCTCTACCTATCTACCCATTGTATTTATAAACTTATGCAAGTGTAAAAGCAACGAATGGTAGTTTGACAAATCACAAAAAAAAAAAAAAAAAAAAAAAAAAAAAAATCCTCTAATAATTTGATTAAAAAAACTAACCGTTTTTTCAACTGCCATCTGTGCGCGTGAGTTTTGCAGCCAAGCCTTGCCTTTCCTCCACTTTCTCTCTCTCTCAAATTTTCACTCTGTTTCGTGCTGTCTCCATAAACATCTCTCTATAAAAAGGAGTGGACACACTTCACCTCCTCTTCAACAACAGATAGAGAAGAAAAACCTCGGGCCATAGCTGTTTATGAAAACCAACAATCCAATTTTAGTATATGTACCAAACACAGTGCAGTTGGATCTTTCAAGTATCCAATTTTTTATTCTTTCCTTACTCATAAAAGGGGTTGGTGTCTTTTCCTTCCTTTTCATCTCCTAGAAATTTTCCAGGAAAATCCTTACTCTGAGAAATAACAGAGAAAGAGAGAGAAATGGAGTCATTGGTTTCTTCTCGGACGGGCAGGCAGTTCCAACGGTACTATGATGGTTGTCGCCAAGTTGTAGGGTAGGTTTCTCCTTCTCAGAATTTTCTTTTCCTGCTTTCTTTTTTTCCCTTGAATTTGAAGGAAATTTTATTTGGAAAAATTGATACGAGAAAATATTCAATTGGGTCTTTCTTAGATGAAGAAAATAGTGGTCACTAATAATGATTTTTATGTTTACTTGTATTTGTCATTATCACTTTTAGTTGTGTTTGCATCACGAATTTAAGAAATTTGTGAAAAGAAAGTAACAAAAATAATAACAAATTTTTTCCCCTTTCTTTCTTTCTAAATCGCCTCAAATTCTTGATCCAATCACAGCTTAATTGAGATTTATTCTTCTTGTTTCCTTTGTTTGTTTGCTGAGAAAATTGATGGGAATTACAATTATCAAAATTTTCAAAGTCTAATGGAGATTTGATCTGAAACTATGACCTAACCAATAATTTTTGAAATTGTGCAGATGCATACCCTACAGGTATAAAATAAGCAACCAATCACATTTACTTCAAGGGTCCCTCATTGAAAATTTGGAAGTTCTTCTCATCAGCTCTCCAAAGGCTCACCATTTGTTTTTTCCAAAGGTACTTTCCCTTGCCATTTGTCTGAGTTGTTGCTTGACTTTGTTTGGGTTTGGCTTAAAAAGTCTTCTTTTTTTGGATATTAAAGAAATTGTTGTTTGATTTCAGCTGATTTAGGTGGAATAAAAAAAGAGTCACCTTTTCAACTGAACCCACAAGTGCTTAATTTATTTCTGAATTTTTTATTTTCAAAAAATTAGAAAATTAATTAAATTTTCTTACTTTTCAGTTCTTCTAGATTAGAATGATGAGAAAGTAATAAAAAAATTCACTAAAAACAAAAATAAAAGATCCACATATTTTTCTTATTTGTCAAATGCATCTATTTGTTTTTTAGCAACAATTTTACTCTTAAAAAAAAAAAAAAAAAAAGCCCCTAGAGATGGAAACATTTTTGTTTTTGTTTATTCATTTATATTGGAATGTAATTTTTCAGGGTGGTTGGGAAATTGATGAGACTATGGAAGAGGCAGCTCTTCGAGAGACCAAAGAGGAAGCTGGTGTAGTCGGCATTCTTGAAGTAAGTATCTTCATACTTTAACATTCTGTCTTCTTTTTATTTTTTTTTATTCATGATGATGAAGATTTTCATGCCTTTTTTCTTTTTTCTAATAATAATTGGAATTCCATTAATGTTTGCAGAATCAATTGGGGAAATGGAGCTTTAAGAGCAAAAGTCAAGGCGCATTTCATGATGCATACATGTTCCCTTTGCTTGTTGAGGAACAATTAGATGTTTGGCCTGAGAAAAATGCGAGGCGAAGAATATGGGTAAGTCCTAAGTTTAAATATGCAATCCTTTTCTTTTATTTATTTGTTTTCTATATGAAAGGGTAGGAGGGGCAACCAACGTGTAGCAACTCCCTGTAGGCATGATTATAAGAACTACTACCTTTGGGCAGTCCAACAAGACAGTTCTAAATGGACCCGATAACACGGGGAAGATGAACTTGAGTTGTAACCTGGCCCAAGCCCCTACCCCAAAACCTTCCCATGTATAGTTACAAATAATTTGTAAACAACTTGTCTCACATTTATGGAACTTTCTGTGCATTTTGAGCTTCAATTGTTTGGTCAAAAGTTTGTAATAGAATAAGCCCTAATCATTGATTGCTATGTATTGATATTGTGCAGATGAGGGTCAAAGAAGCAAGAGAAATATGTTCACATTCCTGGATGAAGGAAGCTTTGGATGTATTTGTTTGTAGACTCCTTCAAGGAATGCGACAAAAGGAGGAAGAAAATAGAACAACTTGTGCATTGGAGTTTTTGAGGACAGAACAACAGAGAATAGGCATTGTACCTCAAAATGGAGATGAAGAAGCTGACCGTTACCTTGTTAGTTGACGGCATGTCATAGAGTATCATGTGGCATTGTCTACATGGTATTCCTGACAAATGAAAAACCTCAAAACATAATATTGTCTCAACTACCTAACAATGGTTTATCAATATTGTCACAACGTATTGGTTGAGAATGATGCATAGCCAATACCCAGAATTGATGAATGATGCTGTTATCTGTATATTTTGTATAGACCTATCACAGCTTGACACGTGGATCATAAGGGGCAATTTGGAGAATAAGTAACGGTCTCCAATCATCAATAGATGCATGGCAACTTATAGCAGTGGCAATGGATCCGCGACACATGGGAACAATCAGGATACTCAGGGCGACGTGGCCAAACGGTTGCTTACAATTTAAATTCAAATTCAGGAGAGAAGCACATCCATGAGAGTGGAAGAGTGGAAGCGAACTGTTCAACGCCATACTCAGTGATCATGGAGATCATTTCGACAGTTATCACTTACTTCGACGGTTATTAGCCACTTCGACGGTTATCTTCAGAGCTTATAAATAGAGGGAGTGTTGATAATGCAAAGGCCCCGGGGACTAGATCCAGAGACCAGTTCATTTACTTTATATTTTCTAGTTCTTTAAATTCCAGTGTTTACATTCCTGTACTACACTTCAAATTTCTAGGAGTAATTCTAAGTTCGTCTGTTACTGTAATCCCCTTCAAAGCTGTGAAAGAGTGAAGGTACAATTGTAAACTTATGTTGACTTAATGAAAGATTGATTTCTGACACTATTGTTCTCTCTTTCTTTTATTTCACTTAGTCTTCTTAATTTTCTCCTAAAAACTAAGCCACTAGTAAAGTCTTCTTCATTGAGGCTAAAAGAATTTCGAAGCAATCGTCTAACTAATTGGTTGGCATTTATTAATTTTTGTAAGGACTTATTGATCCTTATTGGTATGCTTGAATTACAATTCTAACATTCGAAGTCAAAAAAGCCAACATATATTTTTGGCACTCCCGGTGGGACCTTTGTAATAGCCAGATGTAGGCGACAATAAGAAAATGAACGTCTTGAAGAAGGTGTAAAAGGAGATTTAGATATACAAAACCTAGAGGATAATGTAGTATCACATTCCATGGGCGTGCCTACCTCAACGGATCCTCCACAAATGGTCGAAGAGACCAACACTTCAGGGCATACAACATATGTCCAGAATATTAGCCAGGGCCATGAAACTGGACCATCAACCATTCTCTCTACCTAACCAATGAATCTATGGGGAGGGTTAGTCGATGCTATGGGACAACAATTAATGTATACAATAGAAAGATGGGCAACATTCTTTTTGAATCGAATGAATACTTATCAATCACCTGTCACAAGGCAAGTTGAAGAAACCATTAATCCTCTTCAGCATAGATTGGCTCGAGATAAACAACTTATGCAAAATAATGGATAGAGTAGTGGTCAAACTAATAATCAGAACCATGAGAGACCATCACCTGTACCTCAATCATGGTACGAAAGCTCCTTTTAGACCACTGGTAAGTCAAAATACACCAATGCCTACCAGCGAAACCATACATATTGGTGGGTCTGGACTGACACAATGGAATGGCACGTGAGTGTTTTCAAATCCTATGTTTGAACCCATGTTTGGCGCACGAGTGTTCATTAATCCTGTGTTCGAATTCACACCTGGGGGATTTGAATGAATTTCTGCGGTTGGAAGAGAAACAACACCTGTTCCTCCTCCTGTAGTTCCCTTCGCAGTACCTTTCGTAGGGCAAATGCCTTCCTCAATAGGGCAACCATACCCTCAACATCAACCAGCACATCAGGGACAGCCAGTCCCAAATGTGCCCTTACATGGACCAAGAGGGCCTTAAGCACATGGAGTTCCTCCAAACCCTGTGTTTGTTTCTCCAATAGTGGCCCAACCAGCACAAAATATGGTTCCTAGAGACCAAATTGCTAACATTGTTAGAGGGATTTGTGGACCCATGGCCCGGGGGGTCCAGATCCCTATTTACAGAAAACCTTACCCAGAATGGGTAGATAGGTTACACGAATACCCAAGGAGATTTAGGATACCAGGCTTTGCCCTCTTTTATGGAAATGGAAACCAGTCAACTGTTGAACACATCGCTCGGTTTATAGGTCAATGTAGTGAATTTACCAACAATGATTACATGAAATTAAAGCTTTTTTCAAACTCTCTAACTAGGGCAGCTTTCATTTGGTATACAAACTTTATATATGGTTTTATCCAAACTTGGCAACAAATGGAAGAAGTGTTTCATGCCCAGTTTTTCCAAACAGAGCCTGAAGTATCTATGGCAGACTTGGCAAGGTTGAGCCAAAGGCCTGATGAGAAGGCTGCTCAATTCATTGCCAGATTCAAAAGGGCATGAAACAAATGTAGGGTCGTACTACCTGAACTTGAATTTGTAAGATTGGCCCAAAATGGACTAGAGTTTAGGCTTCGAAAGAAGTTTGACTCAACAGAGTTTCGAGACCTAGTAGAATTAACTTATAAAGTTACCAGATATGAGACTCTCCTTGAAAAGAAACAAGATCGAAGTAATGCATCCTATAGGACCTATTATAGGGACCCTATTTTTTTAAATTGATGCAGCAGAGATTATAGGACAAGAACTTATGATATGTGAAGCATTAATTAAGAAGGATACCACTATCGATCAACAGTTTAAAAAGAAAGATCTTCACAGGAAATATTCTTTCGATATATCAAAAGCAGATGACATATTTGATCATTTATTAACAACACATTTTTTAAAATTGCCTAAGGGAGTTAAGATCCCAACTTTATAAGAAATAAAAGGCAAAATGTACTGTAAATGACATCATTCTTGGTCTCATTCAACTAAAAACTGAATTGTTTTTTGAGACAGGATTCAATAGCAGATTCGGAAAGGAAGATTGAAATTCCCAGCCAAGACAGAAAATGCAATGGAAATTGACATTGACCCCTTTTCAGATATTAGAGAAGCTGCAGCCAATGTTGGCACACCAGATTTCCTTGCCCAAAAAGTGGAGAAGAATGTTTCTTTAAAAGAATTGAATGAGGTCAGTGTGCAGATGCATGTGGCTAGCCAAAATGCCTTTAAAAAGAGTGCACAATTTTCACCAGTAAGTGGGCAAAGCTTCGAAGGCCAAAAGGATGATCCCAGCAAAGAGCTTATAGATTATGATTGTCACGATCCAAACCCGCCCCTATGAGTTTAGCGTCATAACCGACCAGTAATCCTAAGATTACCTACGGCCTCTGAAACAGAATAACAAAATAAGGGGCTAGCAGAAGCAAATAACAAAAATATAATTGTCTAATGAGCTATGCAGACTTATATGAAACAAAATATTTAAAACTTTATAAACATATCCAAAAATCATTCTCACGTTATACCTACACACTTAACTACAGTATCTTAAGGACAACCAACAAAACAAACAAAATCTCGTATACAGAAACAACCGGAGCTTATAGCACGCGATACTTCAGGAACCTCCAAGTGAGGTGCAATGGCTGGGTTTACAAAACAGAAGTCCAGACAAAATTCTTTAGGGCTGGTCTTGCATACGCTCACCTACATATACATATATACAAACAGTGAGTTAAAGCCTAGTGAATAACATAAATGCAAAGAGGTTAGTGAACGAATTCCGAACGTATCATAGTCATAAAACAGATCATAACGTAATCATTTCTCATATCTGAACATAATAATGGTACATCCAATAGAACATATCATATCGTCATCCGACTAAAGTAATCGGTTTCGGATATCGATTAAACATATCACCACTTTGACAAGTGGCTAACGAGATCCCGTAATCACATGTATGTTATGGCCCGCATTAACATGTCGTCCCCCATGACTTGGGAATATCTATGGATGCCATAATAGATTTCAAACATAGGACATTCGTTCACGTAAACAAATATCATTTCAGAAATCATAACTTATCATATATTATTTCGAACATAATTCATATAAACACATCTTTACAATAACGTTACTCACAGTGTGGTTCTAGAAACAGTCAATGAATCTTCGAGTCTTGACCTACAAACACAAATGTACATAGCACAAAACATATTTTATCATAACACGTCTGTATGGCCGCTACGGCTTAGCTTACTTTATATTGATTCTTATTCTTTCTTATCACATTGCTTGAAACACACTCTTGTAATCTCTTAACTTAGTACATTCCTTTCTTAGTGTGTTTCTAATTCATATCCTAGTTATTGTGGTTTAATTAAAGCTTAGGAATGCCTAGGATGCAATGAGGATGCCAAAATGTACTTTGAAACACTTAGTCAAATTTATGAAAATAGGGTCTTTGCTTGAGCACAACTTTGGTCGCTCGAGCAGTCTGCAACATTCTGTAAAACTTCTGGAAGCTCAAATTTTACGCTCGAGTGCAACTTCCTATGCTTGAGTTGAGGATAAAAAATAAGGATGGTCGCTTAAGCGTAGGTTCTGTCACTCGAGCCAACCTCCAAACTCTGCAAAAGTACTGGATGCTCGCCATGTTTGTTCAAGTGGCAAATCCTTCGCTCGAGCAACCTGCAAAAATTCTATGCTTTCAAAACAGTTTTAAGCTCCAAATATGCAATTTAAAGCTTAGGGTCATGCATGACTTGGTCAAAAATTCAAAATTACTCTAGAAAACATATATACATGACCCCTTAAAAACCATTTGCTTTGAAATCTCACGAATTTACCAAAATTGAACTCAAAACACTTTTGCATCTAAAACTTTTCAAGCTCTTTTCTTCAAAACTCATGAATTTAACAAACTTGAGCTCATAAGCTCCATGCATGTAAGAAATTATTTTCCAAAACATGAAATCAAGGTTCAAACATGATAATTCAAACATACATGTACCAATCAATTCACAATAAATGCTCAAACTCAACTCAACATGGTAAAACTCTTCATATTTATGCATGTGTAAGGAAATCCTTACCAAATTCCTTTTCTTAGCTTTCCAAATCATGAAGATTAATTTCAAATCAACTCAATTCTTGAATGCATGTATAAGCTAGTTTCAAAACTCAACTTAAACAACGTATTCATGATCAAAAGTGATATATCATGACAAAACTATACATGCATGTATGGTTACTTCATCTTCTTGGCTTCCTTAAACTAAAAACATGCAATTGATTACATATAGCTCATGAATTCATCACAAAAACACATAATCTTCAAGGATTAAATGTTAGATTCTCACCAAAGGTCTTGAATTAGCTAGATTCTTTGCACAATATTGATGAACTCAAGCCAAAGCCTTCAATTCCTCTTCAATCCTACACTTTCTTTCTCTACAAGTGAACTCACTCTCTCTTTAGAATACAATCTCAGATTTTTCTATCAATGTGAGGCCCTTGAAAATTTTATTTTCTTATAAGTCCCTTACTTTTAAATTATTTCTTTGAAGTCCCTCAGTTTCTTAATTAATTGCAATTCTAACCCTAGGACCAAAATGTATGTGCCAACTAAAACCATGCAAACCCTAATTACTTTCGGTAACTTAGGAATAAATTCTAATACCCTAATACTGATTAATTGACTCCTTAGATGTGGAATTACCACTCGAAAATCCTAGATTTTTCGATTTTCATTTTGTTTGTCGGTAGATAGCCTTTTTTATTTGAAACAAGAAATCCAGACCGAATTAGACTCTCTAACCCTAATTTAGTTTAATTCTACACTAAAATAAGTATTCCAATTCATAATTGAACCCCAAACCCTCACATTTTTATTAAATAACACAAAGACCCCAAACAAGTACCATTATATACTTATATATACACTTGTACCCTAAAATCTTTTTTTTAAACATTTTATTTTACAAATTCCAACAATTATACACAAAAATAAAATAAAATAAAAAAGTCCCTCAAATCTCTAGCTATGGCCGGCCATTACATTGTAGATGATATGAGTGTACTTTTGGAGGCAAGCTTGCATAATTCAAGGAAAAAAATCTTTGACTTGGTACAACTTATATATATATATATATGTATATATGCAACTAGGTTGGTTTGGTTAGGAGGAAAACCCTAACTAGATCATGTTTAGAAACCTAATTAAGGCCTCTAATCCTCCACCATTCCATTGAATTCAAATTAAATCCAAACTATCCAATCCAATTCCAACCAATGGGCATTTATGACCTTTTGCACCAAATTCATTATAAAAACAACCCCTCCCATAGCATTTTACATGCAAGAACACACACATACACACTATTTTCAGCTGAGAGAGAATAGAAGAAAGAAGGTGAGCTTGGTAGAAGAGAGGAGAGGAAGAAAAAGTTTGCTAGCAATTCCAACAACCCTAAAGTAAGCCATAACACAACTCTCTCTTATTTCTTTTCCTTTCAAATACATACTCTTAGAAGTTTTAAACATTCATTTCAGAAGTGTTTTGATGGCATTCTTGTGTTAAAAATGAAAGGAGTTGAGTCTTGATTTTACCCTTCTTGTATTTCTCTTAATCGGTATAAGACTACCTTTTTCCATATCAAACTCTCAAAATTTCCAAAGGCACACCTTCACCTTAAATTTCTAAGTTTATGCCTCTCCCTATCATAAACCTGATCAAAGGAGGAGTAGAATTGGTCCACAAATCATCAATTGTCGCAAAGTTGTTGCATGATGATCTATGAACCAATGGGACAAAAGATCAATGAAACAAAATGAAAGACCAACAACACCTCTGTCACGACCCAAACCCGCCCTTATGGGTTTAGCACCGTAACTGGCCAGTAATCCGAGATTACCGAAGGCCTGCTTAACAGTAATACAGTAATACAGAGTACAGGGGCATGGCGGAAGCCAAAACAGTAATTAAACAATGTCCAATGAGCTGTGACAGTCTGTATGCAAAAAGACTTTTCTTTTGTATGCACA
Organism: Camellia granthamiana; assembly: GCA_036172215.1. Taxonomy (NCBI): domain Eukaryota; kingdom Viridiplantae; phylum Streptophyta; class Magnoliopsida; order Ericales; family Theaceae; genus Camellia; species Camellia granthamiana. The sequence continues at coordinate 102,279,838 of CM069917.1, read as the reverse complement.
TTCATAACGAAACAGTCTATACATATATGTACAATCATTCAGACAGGGACCTGACCCCTATTATAACAGTACAGTACGGTGCTATCAGTCTATACAATATTACAAAACAGGTACAGAGATAGACGGGGGAAATTAAAACACCCCTAAGCCATAGCTTGGCAGGCTCGGAACCTCGCAGTGAGGCACAGTGGTTGGCTTGACAAAAAAGGGAGTCTAACCCACGCTCCTAGCTCCGGTCTGGTGCCTGAACACCTACATATATATATAAACAGTGAGCTAAAGCCCAGTGAATAACATAATGCGTAAAGAGGTTAAGAATGAATGTCCTTTCAGTATTGAAAACAGTCAATTGATTCAGTATATCAGTCATTCAGTCATAACAGTCATATGTGGTACATCCATTAGCATAGCAGTACAGTAAACAGTAGGTCTTAAAAGACCGAACAGTCAGTGATGGCCATCATAACAATAAACAGAAGTTCCAAGATAAGAACTGACAAAGATCTCTGTAACAGTAACAGTAACAGTAGTTGCTAAGGATGCCATAATACAGTTCAGAATAGAGGACATACATTCGTTCAGTTAATAGTAACAATTCAGGAAGCAGTGCAGTTTAATCATTCAGAAGATATTCATATTTGAACATATCTTTACACAGTTGTTACTCACAGAGTTCCGGGCTATAGATAAGCTAGAGCGCGTCCTCAGATGCCAACCCTACACAGTTTACAGGATGAACACACACTAAGTTCACATTCGGGAATCAAAGACTTAGTTCCTACTTAGACTCGGTGTGGTTCTACATCTATATCCTCATTAAGATGCCTTAAATTAGGCCTAAGAATGCCTAGGATGGAATGAGGATGCAAAGATGTACTTTAAAACATTTTTCAGAATTTTCAGAAAACAGGGTATCCGCTCGAGCGCAGGTTACCCCACTCGAGCATAAAGGAAAACAAAATACTCCGCTTGAGCGCGAGTCATTCCGCTCGAGCGGACTGTAAATATGCCAAAAGTACTGGATGTGTGAAAATCACACTCGATTGGGCGCTCGACACCCGCTCGAGCGCAAGACACAAGGTCCCGCTCGAGCGTAAATTACCCCGCTCGAGCCTACTGTAAAACACAACAAAATACTGGGAGCACGATTTTCACGTTCGAGCGCCAGTAACCCCGCTCGAGCGTGAGTTCAAAATCTGGAATTTCCAGCTTTGAACTTTAAGCTCAAAATCAAGTTTCAATGTACCAAATTCGATTCCTTTGGGCCCATTTCCTGGAAAACACTTGTAATTACATAGTATGACATGATTTAAAGCTCAATTTGTAAAATCAAGGCCCAAAGGTGAGGGAATTAAATCCATTTTCAAACCCAATTTCACGAACATGATGAACAGGGAACATGCATGGATTTAAATACTTCAAAGCTTCAAATGCTAGCTCAAATGAGCCAATTCTTTCTAAAACCAAGATGAAAACATGGACTCTAACAATAATATGAGCATGCATGTACCAAATTCCATGTAATCAACCTCAAAATGCAACAATGTAGACATGCATGCATGATATATGTCACAATTCAACATTTTAGGACCAATTCATGACTTAGCTCTTCAATATGGCATGAACCATGCAAGAACCAACTTAAAGACACAATTAAGAGGTTGAATTTCTTTACCTAAGTCTTGAATTAAAGGTATGGAGGCTCAACGTTGCAAGTCTTCTACAACTTCCTCAAGTTTCCAAGCAAAACCCTCAAGAACAATTCAATCTCCAACTCTCTCTCTCTCTCTCTCAGTCGGTTTGTCTCTCAAATGGACAGAGCAAATGTTTTGTTTTGAATGTAGGAAGGTTCAAATATGTTTAGGTAGTGGGCCACTAGTGTGGCAAAATGGTAATTTAAGCCAACAATGCAGTCTAGCTTATTTTAATCCAATTTAATCATACCAAATCACATTTCAGATAAATATGCCATAAAATCATGTAAATTCCAACGATCATAAGACATTAATCAATTTTAGATTCGGCCACCGATAAGGCCTTCGATTTGCAGTTTAAACGTAAAAACATGAACAGATAATCAAACAGGCAACAGGTAGAAATGCAATTTAACTAACATACTCAATCAATTCAGTTCCAGATTTCAGTCAGTCAGTCAATTATCATACTTGATCTCAGTTTAGCGGTAAGCAGTGATTAAATCAGTAATCAGTCGTGAGGGTCGTTACAACCTCTTCCTATCATGGAGTTACCTTAAGGAAAGGGGTGGACATCGCTTTTTGAATCATTGAACGTCACTAAAGAGTACGCAATGAGTCAAGATGCAATAGGTTCAATATAACGTCCGATTGAACCCGATTTGATTTTAGTCATATTTTCCACCACTTTTAGTTCCATTTTATTAGCCCTTTTTATTTCCTTTCCATTCTTTATTCATTTTTGTCCAAAAGTGATAATCACGTCCACTAATGAAGAGAGGTATCAAACAAGAAGTTGCACTTAGCATAAGAGAGATGTAATGCCCTTGTAATGAATCTCTGAAGAGATTAAACTATTAAGCATGGAAGGTCTCTTTCTTATGCCTAGAACAATGATCCATTGTTTGAAACAACTTTTAAAAAAAAGAAAGAAAACCAAGAAATGAGGGAGATTGCGGAGATGGTTATTACAAGTGTGCGTGTATGTATGAAAACTATGAAATAAAAAGCTATCAACTCAAATAGATTGGTGTCTAAGGCCTAAACCGCCAAATCTATGCGGGCTTACAACAATACAAGCATGATATTCAAAGTATTAACTAAGCAAACAATTAAAATAGTCCCAAAAACAGTGCTGAAATTACTTTGAAATAGCTAAAAAAAGTGAGCAAACATGAGGACCTACCTTCTGCTAGACCTGGTATCTCAGGGAAAGGTTCGTGTGCCAGATCTAGGACCTACCTGCCCCTGTTGTTCTTGCTCCGCCCCCACCATCCATGAGGACAACTGATGGTCTCCTAGTTGAGGCCATTGTATAGTACATGGCGCGGCCGAATGCCAATCTCTTTTAAGGAGTCGGAGACTATGCGGCCTTATTAGGACTCCTCTGATGCCACTCTTGACCGGAGCCCCGCAGGAGATGCTGGAGATGCTACTCATGCTGTCGAGCCTAACGTTAGAGGGGCTGCTCCCCCTATCGCTTATGTAGCTGGTCTGTCGAAGATCCCGATCGCGATCCCATGTTGGTGGCCGAATGAGACGGCCTATCAGATTTCGGTCGATCCACCAGAGGGGGAGCATGGGTGCGTCAGGGACCCTAACGTGTAGCAGGTATGCACTTTGCCTCGCAGTTTGTAGTTCACATTCCCTTTTTCTGTATACTGATGTTCAAACTCATTCGCAGGTGCCATTGGAGTACGTGGACGGCCTCCTTGGATTAGTCGCCTCTCTAGTCCAGATGGTGTAGAGGAAGGAGATATTGCTTACCCTCCATGGTTATCAGGTATTCTGCCTTCTCATTTCTCTAACTTGCACTGATTCTCTTTCGTTATATTCATGCTGTTCTGTACCACACTATACTACTTTGCCATATTCATGCTGATTCTACACTGTTCTGTATTAATTTCTTGTTTCTTGTTTTCAACCTCCACTTGCACTAGTGGCACTGGTAGTGGGGAGGAGAGGCAGACAGGCCCCAACACGCAGCAAGCATAAGAGTCGAGGTCGGGGCAAAGGTAGGGGTGCTTGGAGTCGGAGCAGAGAGTCTTAGGCAGAGGAGACTTCCTCCTCCTTGGAGCCAATTTTGAGCGGGGATGATAATGAGACTAGCGGCACCGAGGAGGCAGCGAGCATGCATTTTGAGTCCGAGAGCGAGGATGATGATGCTAGCTTAGAGTCAGGGAGTGGAGAGGAGGCCGAGACTAGCTCTGGGTCCGGAAGTGGAGAGGATGATGACGACTCGGAGTCTCATTCTTTTGATGATAGCGGTGCTGTCGGTGATAGGGCCCCTGAGTCCTCTCCGCAGAAGAGGACGAAGAGGGCCTCTCGAGCTTGATGCAATCGATACTGACTTTTGTATTTTCTTTTGTTTTGGTAGTTTAGCACTTGTATAGCTTCAGATAGGTCTTTACTTTTGTTTTTAAACGCTTTTCTCTTTTGTAAAAACTATGATTGGGGTATAACCTTACAGTTTTATATAATGAGTTCTATTTTTGCATCTCAAGAATGAAACCACACTTGCATAAAATTGATTGTACATTGAATTTGAGACCAGAATGCTTGTATTTGATCGATGTTCGTAACCAGATATTGAGCCTACAACTGACCTAAAATGCAAAATACAACTCGATAAATGAAAAACAAAGCAAATACAACCTAAACACAGTTATTTACACTTCCTAGAAACAAAAGACTCAAAACAAGATCTCAAAGCAAAGAGGGGCCAAACATAACACTGCTGCCAACTGCCTGGCCAACACACATGGTCGGCCGACCACTTGAATGGCAGGCCGGCCAAGGCATGTGGCTAGACAGTTGGCAACAACTGTCAACCACTCACATAACCTTATCCTTTATAAAGGTCTTCTCTTGCTGTTTCTTCAACAAAATTTCTTCTTTGTTGCTGTTTTCTCTGACAATGGAGATATTTCGTGCCAAGAGGCTCAAGGATTGGATAGCTACTTTGGACGACATGGAAAAGGTAAATTTCCATGGTTTCGGCATAAACGCGCTTTTTTTGTTGAGCCGTACTTCGCTTTGTTTTCCGTTCCTTCATGCCGCCATTTGATGCTAGAACCCAATTACACATGTATTTCGCTTCGGAGCACAAGAGATGTGTCCCACCCTTAAAGAGTTTCAAGCTTTAACAGAGTCCCGACGTGATGAGGAAATTATGCCTCAACCCCGCTTTGGCCATGCACGGGCTCTTGAACGAATATGTGGGCTTACTTTACACGAGGCTCAGTCCTTGGCTCATGAAGGGGAATTGGATATACCCAGCTTGATTCATTGGTTTTTCGGCATTGGAGACAGAGGTGACCTTCTTTGGCAAGGTTATTGTCAACATGCCCTCTGTTTATGTTTGCTTGCACACTTCCTTCTGGCTCCGAGTTACGGCGAAGCCAGCATTAAGTTAATCGAAGTGGCCCAACGTCTGAAGGAGGGTAAGAGTTGCATTGGTTTGGCATTGGCCAAGGACCTAATGGGTTTAAATGCCTTCCATTGGTGAGAGACTACTCGATTTGCGGAGAGTCCACTGCTTCTTAAGGTATTATTTCTCACCCTCTCTTATTTATGATTTCTCACATCACTTGGCACTCACTCTTTATTTTTCCTCTCAAAACCCTTTCTTTACTTTTCTCTCAACGTTTATCTCTCTATTCTTTAATCTCTGTTATTTTTCATCTCTTCCCAGGTGTGGTTGATGGATAAGCTAAAAGTGGTGGACCCTTGCCCTGCGTATTCAGCCAGATCATACTTCTTTCGCCAGTGGTTAGTGGACTTTCCTTCAGAGGGATTGTGGTGCAACTAGATGTGCAGCAGATCTACGGCTGACATCACTTGGCGTTGCCCCTGGCTTAATTTGGCTGAGATAGGCTACAACATGTCCCGTCAGTCGGGTATACAATTGATTGGCCTCACGCACTACACGTTCTATTTTTCACTCAGGTTCAGACGCCAATTTGGACATGATCAGATCTATCTGGAGGAAGGGGTGGAATACCTGGCGCCATTTCCAGTTCATGCTTCGCACTTGGCCCAGTACCTCACTGCTTGGAGGACAAGAGAGCTTCTGATTCCTGCCGCTAGCTTCAATTACACATTTTCTGGCGAATGCTTGGCTTGGCTTGAGGATGAGGCACATGTTGGGCCATCCTTGGTTACAGAGACGTCCACCAGAGGGGGCAGAAGACATAGGACCACCTGACTTATCTTTGCTCATAGCTTATTGCTTTGACCTTTCTTTTCAAGTTTTATGATATAAAAGCAACTTTGATTTAGTCAGAGAGTTGCAGAACATACTTGCGTTGAAATCATGGAATTAAAGTTTTGAGTGCTGAAATTTTTTCTTTTTGGTCTAAAATGATCTGTTGTTATAAAAGGTAGAATTTTGAGAAAATCAACATCATTAAAACTTTTCAAAACAATTTTCGGAAACGGTCACTACCTGACACACACAGAATCAGTTCTTAAGATGTACAACCTCAAATTTGAAGATCATAACTGCTTACAATTGCATTCACCATCACTGCTTTATCTTGCAACTGGCCCTTCTGCCAAATAGAGGTAACACAACCAAGCTAACAGATGATGGAAAAAGATGGACTGATTAACAAATGGACAGGACAGTTGAGTTGAATATGGTTGTGGCCGAACTTCGGGATGAAGTTGCCTACGTATCCCAAAGATGGAAATCAGGCCTTACGTAGTTCGGTTACGGTTCGCTCGAGTATTAACTCTCTCCTTTTATACTCTAACTTTTGGCAAAGCCACCCTTTCAGGTTTTAAACCTTGCGAGCTTTATTTTTATTTCTTTCTAATTTTTCATGCTCTAACTTTTGCGTAGGTCGGCCTTTCGGGTTTTCGGTCTAGCGAGCCTCTCAGGGATAGTATTTCTTCAACTTGTCCATAATGATCGATTGCGAGAACTCCAGGCTATCTAAATCCATAAGGATAATCGCTCCTCCTGACTAGATAGATTTGATGATGTAAGGACTAGTCTAATTGTGTCTGAACTTGCCCGTAGGGTCATGGATGGGAGCTCAGTTGTCTTTTAGCACCATATCTCCTTTCTTGAGGTTTCTGGATTTGACTTTCTTGTTGAACGCCCTGGCAATTCTGCGCTGATATCCTTGGATGTGATATAATGCCATTAACCTCCTTTTGTCAAACAACATCAATTCTTCAAACCTGCTCTGCGGCCAATCCACCTTCGCTATCTGACACTTGGCCATAATTCTCAGCGACGGTACTTCAATCTCAATCGGCAGAACAACTTCTATCCCATACACTAGAGAATAAAGGGTTGCCTCTGTGGATGTCTGAATTGATGTTCTATATCCCCAGAGTGCAAAAGGCAGTTTATCTAGCCAATCTCTATAGGTCTCCACCATCTTTCGTAGTATGTTCTTAACATTTTTGTTTGCGGCCTCAACAACTCCATTGTTCTGTGGTCTGTACGTTGATGACTTATGAAACGCCACGTTGTATTTCTCAAGTAGATTTACCACCTTCTTCTTGAAGCACGAGCCATTGTCTGAGATGATCTTATTTGGAACCCCATACCTGTAGATGATATTGTTCTTGATGAAACTGGCGACGTGCGACGCCTTTAACACAGAGTATGACTGAGCTTCCACCCATTTGGTAAAATAGTCGATCGCCACTAAAATGAACTCATGTCCATTTGAGCCCTTTGGCGAGACTACCCCAATGACATCAATTCCCCAGATTGAGAAAGGCCATGGTGAACTCATGTTGTAAAGTTTTGACGGCGTGATGTTCATGCGATTGGCATGGATTTCACATTTGTGGCATCGCCGCACAAAGCTAATACAATCCTCCTTTATAATTGACCAGTAATAACCTTGCTTGAGGATCTTCCTGGCCAGCATCACACCATTCATGTGTGCTCCACACTCTCCTCCATGGATCGCCTCTATGAGATGTTTCGCTTCTTCTTCTTCAACGCAGAGCTTATGCATTCCCAGATGCCCTCTCTTATACAACTTGTTTCTGCAAATGATGAACTGAACGACCAGATGTTGTATTCCCCGTTTATCTTTGGCATTTGCCCCTTATGGGTACACGTCCTTTTCCAAGAAATTCCAAATGTCATAATACCAAGGATTCTTGCCCTGAACTTCGTCTATCACAACTATTGTTGCGTAAGCAGGTGCCTAATTCTGTTCGATGATAATCCGACGCATCTTGACTCTAAGCGTGATGTCTACCATGGAGGAAAGAGTTGTCAATGCATCAGCAAATCGGTTGTTCTCTCTTAGTAGATGTGTAAATGTTAACTTTTCAAACCTCGAAATCAGAATGTCCAGGGTCTGATGATAAACCTTCATTTTCTCTTCCTTGACCTTCTAGTCTCCGGTGGCTTGAGAAACAACTAGGTTTGAGTCTCCAATAACATCTAACCTTATTGCCCCTAGTTCTAGGGTGGCTTCCAAACCAGCAATACAAGCCTCGTATTCTACTTCATTGTTGGACACTTTGAACCGGAGTTTGAAAGCTAGGGGTATATGGGAATCATCGGATGCTATTAGCAACATGCTTATTCCATAACCGTATTGATTAGCGGCTCCGTCAAAGTACATTGTCCATGTTTCCTCTTCTACCTGCAGAATCTCCTCATCTAGGAACAGATATTCTATCGCCTCATCTCCTTCTACTAGGTGGTCTACCAGAAATTCCGCTACCGCTTTCCCTTTAACGGACTTGTGAGTGACGTACTTGAGATCGAACTCGGAGAGAAGAAGCAACCAATGAGCTAGACTACCCATAAGCATTGGTTTCTCAAAGAGATATTTGATGGAATCTAATCTCGAAACCAAAATTATGAAGCGAGCTAACAGGTAGTGTCTCAACTTTATAGTTGCCTAAACTAAAGCTAAGCAAGCTGTCTCTAGGAGAGTATAGAAAATCTCGTAATCCAGCATCTTCTTGCTCAGATAATAGATGGCCTTCTCTACTTTAGTTTATAATTCTTGAGCTAGACTGCATCCCATAGTCGAATCTGTTATGGACAAATACATAATCGGTGGTTTCCCCGGCTTTGGTAGCGATAATATAGGTTGATTCTGGAGGTACTGCTTGACCTATTCCAAAGCGAACTGACATCAATCATCTCATCAGAACTTCTTTCCCTTTTTCAAAAGACCAAATAGTGGTTCACTAGTCAAGGTTAATTTTAAGATAAACTGTTGCACTTTTCCCAGAAAACCGCGCACCTCCTTTTCAGTCTTTGGTGGTCGCATTTGTAATATGGCCTTGATCTTGGACAGATCTACTTTAATTCGCCTCTGCGTGATCGGAAATCCCAACATTTTCCCTACAGTCACCCTAAAAGTACATTTTTATGGGTTCAACCTCAATTTGTACTCCCTGATCCATTCAAAGAACTTTTCCAGCGCAGTGTAGTGGCCTTCTTGTTCTTTAGACTTTACAATCATGTCGTCCACGCATACCTCGACTTCCTTATGGATCATGTCGTGCAAGATTGTGGTTATAGCCCTCTGATGTGTAGCCCTGGCATTCTTTAACTCAAAAGGCATAACTCTGTAGCAGTAGATACCCCACGGTGTGGTGAATGCAGTCTTCTCTCTGTCCTCTGGTGCCATCAAAATCTGATTATACCCGGAAAACCCATCCATAAACGATAGCAATGCAGGGCTTGCGGTGAAGTCTACCGGCCCATCGATGTGCGACAGTGAAAAGTCTTCTTTCTTCTTTTGGACTAGCTCTGTTTAGATCCCGGAAGTTGACGCAAACCCTGATTCTACTGTCCTTCTTCAGAACCGGAACAATATTAGCCAACCAAGTCGAGTACTCAGACACCATCAAGAAGCCTGCATCAATCTGCTGGGTGACTTCCTCTTTAATTTTCAACGCCCAATCTGGAGGGTTTTGGCGTAGTTTCTGTTTGACTAGTCAGGCCTCGAGGTCAAGAGTGATTCGGTGCTGTATAATCTCAAGATCGATTCCAAGCATGTCTTTGTAAAACCACGCAAAAACATCTTTGAAATCTTTTAATAAAGCGATTAAACGCTCGCATTCAACCGAAGACAACGTGGACCCGATCTGGACCAAGCGGGGATCCTTCTCAGTACCCACATTAATTGTAATGATTTCATCTATGCAGGGCTTAGCACACCTCCGATCTTCTCGATCAATCAAGTTTTTCAAAGCCTAAGGAATTTCTTCCTCTTTGTTTTTGTTAAAATTTTGAAAATCTTGGTTAACACAATAAATCGACGGCACAGAGAAGTAAACAGAATATGTAGCGTTCTTATTCATAAGTTCTGGCTCTTTGGTTACAACAGACTCGAAAGAGAAAGCAAAAGAGGACCTAGACAAGAACTTGGCATCCGGGTTATCACCCCCAGAAATGCTAGACTCAGACTCCCCGGACTGACTCGAATTTGATTCTGACTCAACAGACTTGGTGGATTCAGATTCTGGCTCATCATCCGATTCAGAACTGGAAATAAGGCCTTTCTCCAACTGCCAAGTGAGGCGTGGCGCCCTCGATGCGTCTAGAATACCACTAGTGGAATCCATAATTGGTTCCTCTCCAATTATAGAAACAGTAAAGGTATCTCCCAAGTTCTCCTTGGTCGCAAAATCTGTTAGGAGATCGACCAGTGTTGTCCTTACTCCAACCTCACTGTTGTCTGAATCATCCTCTCTGCTCTGGCCAACATTGATGCTTGGTTCAGCCCTCTCTTCATCATTGTCTTGGAGCTGGTGGTCAAAGAAAATTTTGAATCCGAGGACATGCTTTTTCGTTGAGGAGTCTACCCAAGGCTCTGGAAAGCTGCATAAGGGGAAGTCCTCTCTTTCCTTAACAAAACGCCTATTCAATGTTCCCCAGATTGGCCTGTGGACCAACTCATAGTGCTTCCTGGCTCTTTTGGCCTTGGCTCTGTCTCTCATTTCTTCTCATTTTCTTCTCTAGTCCTCTTTGGTGGGTACATAGCCCAACCCAAAGGCATGCGGATTATGTGGCACCTTAGCTAGTGCCGCCACACCTTTTCGCCCGCTCTTTTCGAGTCCCATTCCTGGAATATGCCGTAACTTGTTCATAAAATAGATAGACTGAGCACTGACATACATGCCTTCGTCCATGGCTAAGATTGTTTGCACCACTCAGGCTTCTACCAGAGTGAAACTCGAGAGAAATATATCCTCATCGTGTGATTGATTTCCAGCAATGGTGTAGTTACCCCTGGCGGTGGATGAATGGATGAGTTCTCAAAAACGGTTGCCACTTCTCCCTTATGAAGATATTTCAGCATTTGATAGAGGGTGGACGCAGCCTTCATGTGATGTAACCAGGGCCTCCTTAGAAGTAGGTTAAAGGTAGACGGCACATCAAGGATATGGAACTCAATCTCATGCTCATAAGGGCCCACTTGGACTTGCACTTTCACTGTTCCCATAACTTCTCTGCTCGCGTTGTCATATGCCCGTATCACCTGGGCTATGGGGATGAAATCTGTCAGTTTCAGGCCTATCGCATAGGCAGTGCGAGAAAGACAGACGTTGATAGCAGATCCGGTGTCCACTAAAACCACTAGCACCCACTTCTCTTTGCACTCAATGGATATGTACAATGGCTTGTTGTGAGTCGATCCTTCCAGCGGCAACTCTTTATTGGAGAAAGTAAGTAGTGGCTTGGGGCTACTTAGGAAGATCAGGCCCACAAGCTGCTCTGGCATAGTATCAATGGATAATTTAGCCTTATCCATTGCCGACAAAACTGCCTGTCAGTGTACTCGCGAAGCCATAAGGAGGCCTCGGATGGAGATATCAGCTTGGATCTTTTTAAGTTGTTTCAGAACTAGCTTCTTTTCCAATTTCTTTTCCTTCTCCTTCTCAACCTCCCGGTCCTTTTCTGATGGTTCTGCCTAATCCAAGTGTGGAGGTTTGAAATACCGTCTACTTCTGGTGATATGGTCTATTTCTTTAGAATACCATGTACTGTCTAAGATGTGATCTCCCCAGTCTTCATCGGTATGGGCAAGATGCAGATTGCTATCTTCCCACCACTCACCATTAGCTGCCGACAAATAGTTGTCCGGCTCAACTCGAATCACTCCTACAGGACAAGTAATCTCCTTCGGGCGACAGGATGTCGTGGCCTTCTAGTTATCCTCGATCCTCTCTCTTTCAAATTGCCCCAGTATGGCTTCCCGTTCAGTGTCTGTAGTTTCCATAACACCTAATTCTTGGGTTGGTTTTCCCACACAAGTATCCTCTGGCAATTTCCTCTTCTCCTCAGTCTTCTCGGCTACCACAACTTTCCTAACTTGCTTTCCCTCCAGTTTAACTCCAGTTTCTTCTTCTGTCATATTCATCACTCAGCCATTAGGCATTATCAGTTGACTTGCTCAGATCAAGCCAACCGATCTATACATTGCCTTGATCCTGTTCATCGAAGAATTGTAGGTTGTCCAAATCTTCTTCAAGATTCGCAAAGTCATCCAACCCTTGGCTTGGGCCATCTTCCGAACCACATTAACGTCAACTGAGGCCGGCAGTACTACCTCAGGCTTGGGTTGAGTAGCATGAACAATGTAGTGGCTCGGGTCATACCCCTCTCAAATAAGTCCCAAGGACATTTTGACGATGGACCACTACGTCTCTCTAAGGTTAGCACCTCCTCTACTGCAGGTGTTGTCGTCACCACTGATTTGTGTGGCTCAGGTTGTGGATGAGATGTGTCCATCATGCACAAGTTTGTGCCATCAGGAATGAACAACATCGACTTTGGTAGGCAAAAGGGAGTGATATAGATGTTGGGTTCATAGGAGGTGGGTAGTGTATAGATAAGGTGGATGTTTCTGGGTGGGGGGCCTTGGTTGTGGGCAAGAAGTGGGTTGGCAGTCACATTTGGCTTTTGGAGTGGAGCTATGACCTTGTTGTTAATGAGATCTTGAATCTCATGACGCAAGTAGAAGCATCGGTTAGTTTTATGGCCGTGTTGTTGATGAAAAGCATAGTATTTGGTGGGATTGTGCTTTGGTGAAAGATGATCAGGTAGTGGGCGAGGTTCTAAGGGTTTCAGATGCCCCTTTTTGATTAGCGTCTGCATGGCTCGAGATAGAGTCATGTAAAGCTGGTTGAAAGTTCTACCCGGAGGTCGAGTAAGGTTGGAAGTTTGTGGGCCCATGTTGGCGAAGGGGTCAGCAATTTTAGTTGTGGTGATAACACTCATTTCTGACGGCCTTGCTATTGTGCTACCCCCAGCAGCATTAAAACTACGAACAAACGGCCTCTTGGCCGGTTTTTTATCATCAGTGATGATCCCCTGATTTATGGCGTCTTTAATTTGGACCCCAATTTCATGAAGTTCTTTGAATGTAAATAAAGGAGAACAATCATTTTCTACAGTAGGTTCCGGACAACCATTCTGATCTAGTCTTTCTCTGAAGGTCGAGTGGTTATCATGGATGCCTTGGCCCTCAACCTAGTTACAAACTCAGAGAAACCCTATTTTGGCTCCTGAATTCAAGATCGTGGGTTGTGACCTCAATTTGCGTATTGTAAGAGTATTGAGCAATGAAGGACTCGGCCAACTCTTCCCAATTTTGCTTCACAGAATCCTCCAACTTAGCGTACCAAATGATAGCTATACCCGACATAGTTCAGCTGAACAGTGATAACTTCTGTAGTCTAGTCAAACCTATTGGTCGTAGGATATCTAAAAATAGCCTTGGATGTACCATTGGGTCTCTAGCACCGTCGAAGCAGTCTGTATGCGGCATTTTGAACCGCTTTGGCAGAGTAACTACATATTCGGTGTACCCATCCTCTATATCTGGAATGGAGTTAACCCCCTGTGCTTTCTTAAACAGTTTCTCCAGCTTGTTGATTTTGAGCGTAGTTGGGTCAACCTCAAATTTAAACGGTGCCTCAACCTGGTAAGCTGGAGCTTTAGAAGTCTGTACTAGAATGGGTTCTACTGGGATAGGAAAAACCAAAACACTCTCGGCCTGTGGATCTTGAGCCATAGCAGCATTGGTTGTGGTACCGGGCACAAGAATAGCCATGGTGGGTACATGCGATGCAGAAGGTGCAGTTAGCTATTGTTGCTGTTGCTGTAACCTAGTTGTGACCTCTGTTTGGCAGGCTATATCATGTTGGAGTGAGTCGACTGATTGCTGTAGACGGATTAGCAAGTCCTCCAAATCTAGTGAAAGGTATTGTGCCATTCCTGGAGTAGATGACTGTTCTTGAGGTGGACTAAATATAAGTGAGCTGAGGGGTGATTGTTGCAAGAACTGAATTGGTGAACTCTGTCCGATCCTCCTTCGCCTTGTAACTGGTGATAATGAGGCAAACACAGCCTGTCCCTGAACAAGATCTCTGACCTTGCAAAGTCTTCTGACGCGGGTCCAGAGTACTTGGGGGATATTAGAACTTTCTAAAGCTATGGTTTTATACTACCTTGTAAAAAAAATAAAGAAAGAGTAAAACAAAATCAGAAATCAGGCATCACCTCAGTTAAGATAACATCAGAACAGATCTGATCAAAGCTGCAGGACTATACTCCCTACTGAATTCTACCCCAAAACAGATACCAACTGTGCCACTAATATGAGCATTCCTGTACAGTTTCATTGTAAAGCACATACCAGTTAAAGAGAACCAAAACACCCCTATGAGGGGGTAGGGTTACCCTGTCCTAGTTTTGACATGAACTAGGGCTTCAATACTTAACGCAAGTAGTTTCATAAGATCCTGCATATGGGTGCGCATCTTATCCTAGTTTGGAATAGTCACTGTGGCATTACTATATACAATAGGCCGAATGGTCAAAAGGGGTACCTCAACAAGACTACCTAATATACCTCTCACACCTAACACCGAAGAGTGAAAGGAGGATCAAGTGGTACGATGGTAGTCTAGATCCGAGGGTTGTGTTTCCAACATGGCAGAGCCCACGATCGGCCAGCCTTTTGGCAAGCTTTTTAGGCAAGTCGTCTAGGAATAGTAGATGGAAAACATAGTGACTTAAAGTAACGATGCAGATGCAAATGCAAAGACCATATATCTGTAAATAAAATTTCACATCATGAAGTCTGAGTCAAGTTCTCTATTTTTCCCAGTGGAGTCGCCAGAAACTGTAGTTTGCTTTTCGTGCTCCTCGGAGGGGTTTAGTCTCCTCAGCTATGATAACCCTACAGTTCGAACTCCTGTGGTTCTGAATTTGATTTCATAAGTGCAATGTGAAATAGTGAAAACACAAAAGAGTCTAAATCCGACAAATCTTTGGAAAATCCATTTTCACTCAAAAATGCCAAAAATGGACCGCATTTCCAGATTTCAGAGTCGCCACCTAAATATTTTTGAAAAATTTAGAAAACCTGTGACTCGCGCCAAAGGCCACTTGTCCATCATAACCAAAGTATCTCGGTTCGGGAACTTAGGTATGAGAGAGGAAGGTCACGAATTGAGCACCCCACTCACCAGATTAGAGATCGGCCTCTACTAATCATGATGTGATTCTTATGTACAATATATGATCTTGTTCTTATTTTTATGCTATCTTTATTATGTGAAACACACAAATATAGACTAAGTCACCCACTTTGGAACGTTTTGATTTCATGTTTGTTTTGAAAAGAGTTGTGAATATGTTCTACTTGAAAAGTAAGCTCACATGAACATTAATCAAATCATCCTAACTTAAGCAAAAAAGCCTTCATCCAGCGGCATTCGAGAGATATATCAACTAAGCGCTTACCCTCATAGTAAACATGCTTGATATGGCAATATGAACATACATGCAATATGCTAAAGCAATAAATGCTCACCTAGTACTCAACCGAGACAAGCCAAAAGAAATGAAACTGTTAGAAAAATGCATGCTCTACTGTACAAGTGACTAATGCAACACATACAAAATACAACTATGAGGTTCGGTCTATTAACATGGCACATGGCTCAAAGCATGCGATTAGTGCACGTATTCGAGTAAGTAAGAAACGACAATATGGTTAGAGTGATGAACCGAACCTAGTGCATGCAAAAATGGATACAAGGCATGGCAATGATATGAAAATGTAAAACATGATGCTACTATCATAAGCATATAAATAAAAGAGTGAAAGAATGGGGGTTGGAAGACATACACAATATTACAAGTTTGTCCTCATGCAAGAGGGTTCGAATAAATGTCCTAATTAGCTAAATATTACAAACACCAAATGAATAAATAAGCTAATTTTAACTAATTATTACAAATTTGAACGAATTTAATTAACTAGTTACAACACATTAATTAATCTAAGAGCTACAAGCTAATGAATACGAACGGGAGTTGAAAAACCACACGTGCAAACGTGAACATCTTCCCGAAAACTCCTCTGTTTTGTTGCCAAATTCTGTTATGTTTGTAGTCAGAAAATAATTCTATTTTTTCCTCAGCTTCTGCTCTGTTCTGTCATGAAAATGACATTGTTTGTCCAAAAATATGGTGGCTGATCGGTCTTGAAAAGTGGTCGGCCGACCACTGTTTTTAGGTGTTGCCCTACTGCCATAAAATTAAAACAGAGCAAAAACAGAGTGTTTCTAGGGGATGTTTATCCTCTCTGCCTCTCCCCATCATGAAACTGATCAAGGAAGGAGTAGAATCGGTCCACAAATCATCAATTGTTGCAAAGTTGTTGCGTGATGATCTATGAACCATGGGACAAAAAGATCAATGAAGCGAAATGAAAGACCAACAACACCTCTTCCTGTCATGGAGTTACCTCAAGGATAGGGGTGTACATCGCTTCTTGAATCATTGAACGTCACTAAAGAGTATGCAATGAGTCAAGACGCAATAGGTTCAATATAACATCCAATTGAACCCGATTTGATTTTAGTCACATTTTTCACCACTTTTAGTTCCATTTTATTAGCCCTTTTTATTACCTTTCCATTCTTTATTCATTTTGTCAAAGTGATAATTATGTCCACTAATGAAGAGAGGTATCAAACAAGAAGTTGAACTTCGCATGAGAGAGATGTAATGCCCTGGTAATGAACCTTGGCAGAGATTAAACCATTAAGCATGGAAGGTCTCTTTCTCATGCCTTGAACAATGATCCATTGTTTGAAACAACTTTTAAAAAAAAGAAAGAAAACCAAGAAAAGAGGGAGGTTGTAGAGATGGTTATTGCAAGTGTGAGTATATGTATGAAAACTATGAAATAAAAAGCTATCAACTCAAATAGATTGGTGTTTAAGGCCTAAACCACTACATTTATGAGGACTTATAACAATACAAGCATGATATTCAAAGTATAAACTAAGAAAACAATTAAAACAGCCCCAAAAATAGAAAAAACAGTGCTGAAATTACTTTGAAAAGCTAAAAAAAAGTGAGCAAAATGGAATAGAATAAAAACTAGAAAGCAAGCCTATGGAGGGGTGGCTAACCCCTCCACTTTTTGGACCTTAAAACAACATGTTTTAGCCTCTAAAAACTCTAAAAATTAGTAGCTAAAAGTTGAGAAACAAATGAGAAACACAAGGATATAAGCTTGAAATAAGGTTCAAGGAAGGGTGGTTAACCCTTCCACCTTGAGTAGCTTTTCAATCACAAGTTTCAGCCCACAAAAACAGTCCAAAACAGAGTATAAATACCAAGAAAAAGAGGAGTGAAGAGTAGGCAAAAGATGGCAAGAGTTATATCTTTGAAGAGATGACACTCTTTTGTTCACAAACCACAAGGTGCTCACTTTCAAGGGCTGAAATTTCAGCTCAGTAATCTCAGCAAGGAATCTCAAAATATTGGTTTAGAAAATATATGTATAGTGTATGTATATTGTAAGATAGAGAGGGAGAATGTTTTGCAAGATTTGGGCACTTGGAGAATTTCTAACCTAAAACCAAGGGAGGTGGCCACCTATTTATAGAAAAACAGGTTCCTCAGTCGGAAATATCTGTATGGAGCCAGTTGGCGCAAGGCATGCACATGGAGGGACAGTTGGCAGCAAATATCTGCCTGTCGAGAAACATAGCCGACCGGCCATGTAAGGGAACGGCTGGCTACCTGTTGGCCAGCAGGCCTCTAACTGGTCAGGCTAGAAAGAAAAAAAAAAAAAGAAAGAGGTTTTGGTCCATAGGAGATGCAAGGTTTCAGGCTCTGAAATGCAAAACCGAAGCTTCTTGCTGAAGAAATTGAACGGTTGTACAGCATACTAATTCATCATTGAGTGTTCACCATAAGGTACCAAAGTCTTAAAGGCGGTCAAAAATAGGGTGTCTACAACATAACCCCTAAAAAACCACTTGTTTTGAAATCTTACGAATTTACCAAAATTGAACTCAAACACTTTTGCATATAAAACCTTTCAAGCTCTTTTCTCCAAAACTAATGAATTTAACAAACTTGAGTTCATAAGCTCCATGCATGCAAGAAATTATTTTCCAAAACATGAAATCAAGGTTCAAAACATGATAATTCGAACATGTATGTACCAATCAATTCACAATAACACCTTGAATGCTCAAACTCAACTCAACATAGTAAAACTCTTCATATTTATGCATGTGTGAGGAAATCGTTACCAGATTCCTTTTCTTAGCTTTCCAAATCATGAAGATTAATTTCAAATCAACTCAATTCTTGAATGTATGTATAAGCTAGTTTCAAAACTCAACTTAAACAACATATTCATGATCCAAAGTGATATATCATGGCAAAACTATACATGCATGTATGGTTACTTCATCTTCTTGGCTTCCTTAAACTAAAAACATGTAATTGATTCCAGATAGCTCATGAATTCATCACAAAAACACATAATCTTTAAGGATTAAATGTTAGATTCTCACTAAATGTCTTAAATTAGCTAGATTCTTTGCACAATATTGATGAACTTAAGCCAAAGCCTTCAATTCCTCTTCAATTCCTACCCTTTCTCTCTCTAAAGTGAACTCACTCTCTCTCTAGAATACAATCTTGGGTTTTGCTATCAAAATGGTGAAGTTGAGCTCACAAATGAGTTTTAGACTCAAACAAACCACATTTATATAGGTATAATGGCTTATTACAATAATTAAAACATTTGGCCAACCAAACACAACTTAATTAAGTAAACTGAATCAATTTTTAATAAAATTTGCCAGCGTATTCTGAAAATTCCAAATAACATATTCATGTAACCAATTTTGATTTCGGATGCCAATAAGGCCTTCAATTTTCAGATCAAAGCAGAATTCCAAACAGATATTTCTAAGAGTAACAGATAGAAAGCCAAATAGTAGACAAAATACACAATAATCACACGATTCCATTCTAAACGCTTAATTAGCGTTCTTAATTACGGATTCGTGGTTAAAAATGGATTGGGGTTGTTATAATGACTCACTCGAAGCAGCTGTTATGCAACGGATGTGTCCTATATACAAGTTGAGTTACAAATGACTGAAGGAGCTTCCAGTTGATGGGAAGTAGTATTACAAAGATGTGCAGAGAGATCGTAGGCCAATAAGTGCCCACAACAAGAAGGCATATCCAAGGGGTCTTTATTAGCAATCATCCTTGGATGGGCCACTTGATGCCATAAATCTGTCGAAAGGCAAGAGACCTTTGTATGAAACCAGGCCACCAAACTACTACAGAATGGCTAGTAAGCCTGTGAATAAGCCTGAGCTTGGCTCAAAACAGGGAACTAAGGCCAGTGATTGGGCTTCGAAGATAAAAGCAGCAAGCCCTAAGGTCGGCACAGTGGGTTCATGGGTGCCAGGAGTACCATATTGGTTTGTCATGCAAAATAAACCTAAAATGATACCAACCCAAGAGAAGGCCTCTATAGGCAGAGACAGAATGATCAAACCTCCTTTGGTGGCCCCCAATAATAAGGTCCTATTTAAAAACCCAAAAATAAAAGAACCAAATATGGTTTTTGTGATCTCTAGATCTTAGAGGAGAAAAATCCAGCGAAGGTTCACCTAATATAAGAGGGATCTTAAAGGGGATGGTGAGGGCACCTCTTTGGTACAATCAAGAGGTCAAGTAGGAGAATAAGAGAATTCGAAGCCTAGTCCCAAAAGTAACAGTAATGCCAGCAGATAGGAGTTGGCCAAGGTCCATATTGAACTAAGGACAAAAGAGAAATCAAGTTTGGTAGGCCTCGAAAAGGCCTTAATGGAGAGTGATGAGGACAATGAGACAATGAGGAAAATGAACCAGGCCAAGAACAAGTATTGGCTGAAAAAGATATGTTCGAAGCCTTCATGGCTGAACAGTCAGTGGCTGTGTTCAAGACAGATCAAGAACAGACTGTTGTTAAGAAGCCTACCAATTCAGAAGTTCTAGAATGTAGTATGGAAGATGCACCCCAGGCATCTAGTCAGGCTAACACCAAAAGGGAGCAGATACAGCCAGTGGTGTAGTTTGGCTCATTCTCTCCAATACTAATCAATATGGTATGCTCAGGAATTTCAAGCAGAAGAAGGCAATCAGGAGGGGCAGGAGGGTGACCCTATAGAAGTTTCCAGCAAGGACTCAGAAGCCAGCATAGTTCAGAAGGAGTCTGAAGTAACCAGTCTATGGAGGCTGATGAAGAAAGTGAAGAGGGAAGCATAGTTAACCTATCATACCCCTTTGAATATCTCACATTATCAATAACTCAGCATGTTAAACCTCTGTACATTAAGGCATACTTCAATGGAATAGAAATGAAAAAGGTACTAGTGAATAATGGGGCAGCAGTAAATTTGCTTCCTCGTTCATCTTTGAAAAAGTTAGGCAAAAGGAATCGTAGGTTGATCCCAACAAGCACGACCATTGCTGGTTTTGTTGGGGACAAACAGATGGCCCAACGCATATTACCCATTAATTTGAGTGTGGGAACAAAGGATTGTATGACTGTCTTTTTTGTCATAGACAACAATGCCAAGTATAATGCTTTGCTTGGTACAGATTAGATCCACACCAACAAATGTGTGCCCTCCACTTTACATCAGAAAGTGATGATAGCTTTGAGCAATGGGGAGACAGAGGAGATAAATGCAGACCCACAACCTTTCATTGCTTGTGCAGATTTTGTAGAAGCAAAGTTATATACCGAAGGGGTGGTTCCACTAAGCATACTGATGAAGCTTGATGGAACAGCCGAAGTAACGGTTGATGAGGAGTTGGCACAGCTAAAACACTTGGTACAAGAGTGTCATGACCCAAACTCGCCCCTATAGGTTTAGTGTTGTAATCGGCCAGTAATCCATGATTACCAAAGGCCTGCTTGATAGTAATACCGAACAGAATATGAGCAAAACGACCACAATGGATCGAGAACATAGACATAACGACCACTATGGATCGACATATACAGAATGATCATGACGGATCGACATATACATAACAATCGCAACGGATCGACAGAGACATAACGACCACAATTGATCGACTTAGACAAAACCACAACGGGTTGACATAGACATAATGACCACCATGAATCGACATAATCATAACGAAGATTTTTGAACAATCAAGCATATGTTCATGGCTATCACATTTAGTAATCAAAAAAAGAATCTCATTCATTCTTATCAAAATCTCATTTCCAGGGACATATCGTATTATTCACAATTCAAGTTTCAAAGCATAACTTATCGATTTCAGAGTAATTCATACAAAAATATCTATACAAAGAGATTACTCACCGTGTTCGGCCGAATGATACTTCTCGTGCAACCAACCTACACAACACATTCATGCACAACATTTCATAATGCGTTCACGTCATTCAGTCGGTTCTTATATCTATTCGGTTCATAACTTATCCGTACCTTATTCACTAACTCGATCCTATTTGTTCTTTCATTTCTTACATGCTCATGAAATCTTCATGCACATGAAAAACACTTGAAAACCATGCAAATGGAGGCTTGGAAGTCAAAAAAAATAGAAAGGAAAACAAAATTGAGCTAGCCTTGTTGACCGCACGTGCGGTGGCTTGCCCACTCTTGTGAACAAATGCCATTCAGGCCCGATCGCTTGTGTGGAGACCCCGCCACACTAGCGTTTAGATCCGACCGCTCGTGGGGAGACTCGGCTACACTAGTAGCAAGAAAGCAGAATACAAAGTGGAGAAAAACAGACTTGGACGCTCGTGCGGTAGCCTAGGCTGCTCGAGCGGTCTGGGTGCAGAACCAATTCAAAAATCTGCTGAAAATAGACCTTTCTCTTTTGCAAAAACCAACTCCAAAATTATGCAAATCAAGGCCAAATACCCTAAAAAACACCATCAAATTCATAGGTCTAACTTCAAAAAAAAAACCATGATTTCAAATCAAACCTCAACGTTCCAAGTAAAAGATCAAATAAAGTGTAAAAACATAAAACATGTTCTTTTGAGTTCCAAGCTGAAAATCCATGGAGATTTCCCCTTCAAATCTCCAAGCTCTTGCCAAAAGCAAGTGATTGATCATGAATTATGTATGTCAATATCTTAAGCTACTTCTTAAATTCTTACCTTGGATGGTCATATAGATTCATTATATTCTCAAACATTACAAAACTTCTTCTTCATGCATGGTCAACTTAATTCAACTTAAATTTCAAGAACTAATGAGTGAAACAACTCTATTTCAAGAAATTGGGAGGGAATTACTACCTTAGATGGTTGATTGATGAAGATTTGGCCCTAGATTTCTTTTCTTCTTCTTCCTCTTGCTTTTCTCTAGAACTCTCTCTCTCCCTCAGTTATTTTATTGAGTTGTAGACTCAACTAAGATATACATATACATAAAATAATCCAATTAATTCATTCTGAATCAGATTTTTACAAAACTTCATATTAGGCTCTAAAAATCATGCTGATCACAAATAGTTAATCGATTTTGGTTTTTGGTGCCTCTAAGGCCTTCAATTTTCAATTTAAAATTGTAATTTTAATAGGTCTTCTTGCGAACAATAGATATAAAGTCAAATCTTTATAATTCACATCATTAGACATGCAATTTCATATCAAACACATAATCAATTAACACATACAGATGCAATTAAATGACTATTTAACCAAGTGCATGTCTGAGTCGTTACATTATCCCTACCTTAGAAAGTTTGGTCCTCCAAACTTAAGTACCTTATATTAGATACTGATCAAATGTCTTAAATTCATATTATTCTCCACTTAACTCTGTTACAGAAACTCAATTCATAAGTCAATTCGGTATTCAATTCAATGCATCTGTTCACCTATAATTCATCCAACCTTTCACAATGTAACACATTTCATGGTACTTAAAAGCCTTATTTAACTTACTATGCAAAACGTTCATATAGAATGACTTATTCAGAACACCTTTATTGGTGACTCATACGGAACATCACACTTGATGACATATACAAAACATCACACTGATACCTTCTACTTATTGAGCTTATTCAAAATGTCTTTTACGTATAGACATCATGCAAAACGATTACTATCGGAATCTTATAGAATGTAAATCACGCATAAACTTCATCCAGAATGATTATTACCAACATTATGACCATTAAAGAGTAACATCATACGGAACATTTATAACAGATCAATGGCTTATACAAAACATCATAGTGATGGCTTATACAGAACATCATATTGATGGCTTACTTGAAATAGCAGTCTAAGTCTCCAGTGTATTTCCTAAGGCGAGTACAAATACTCTCCCTTGCCTGACATTGTCCCTTGTCATAGTAGGTCTCATTATTGATACGAAACCAGTTATGCTTGCGGCGGGTCTATTAACATTTTGTTCAACTTGAAGACATTCTTTTACCACATGTCCTATTTTCTCACATCCAAAACAAGCCCCAGAAGCTTGGTAACAGATTCTTCGGTGCCTTTTCCCACACTCTAAACAAATTGGTGCTGAACCGTTTCTTTGGGCAAGTTCACTTTGACTGGGATTACTAAACATTTCTAAGTTTCGTTTCTTATTCATCGAAGGTGTTGATTCTCTATTCACATCAGAGTCTTGTTTCTTACATTTCCAATCAACTACCGATGTCTTGGTTAGCTTTAGAGCTGCAATGTTTGCTTCATCCATAAGAGCTCTATCCAAAACATCAACATACTTTGTCAGTTTAAGAACATTCACCTGGTCCAGCACTTCAACACCCAGTCCACCCTCGAATTTTTTTGGCTTTTTTATAGTCAGAATCGACCATGTGTGGCGCATACTGCGCAAACTTTGTGTCATACTCAGCCACCGACATGGTACCCTACTTCAACTGTTCAAATTCTATCACTTTGCGGTCTCTCACGCATTGTGGGAAATATTTTTCATAGAACACTTCTTTAAATTAAGCCTACGTCATAGAGCCATTATTGTCTCGCACAAGCATCCACCACCGTCTTGCTTCCTCTTGCAAGGTAAAGGTGGCTAGTAGAACCTTTTGTACCTCTGAACAAGGGAAAACTTCAAATAAATTTTCTATCTCTAAAACCTAGGCTTCGGCTTTCACAGAGTCAAGACCTCCCTGAAAGGTTGGCGGCTTCATCATGTTAAACTTTTAGGTTAGAGCAATGATGTCGTCATTATTGATCAATTTCATCTAAATAGGTGGCGGAGGAGGAGGCGGGAATGGTTGTCTTTGTTGTTGTCTTAAAATGTCCCGACCCAAA
The DNA here is from genome assembly GCA_036172215.1 of Camellia granthamiana. NCBI lineage: Eukaryota > Viridiplantae > Streptophyta > Magnoliopsida > Ericales > Theaceae > Camellia > Camellia granthamiana. Next base: position 102,255,519 of record CM069917.1, on the reverse strand, counting down.
CCTGCCCCTATAGGTTTAGCATCTTAACTGGCTAGTAATCCTAGGATTATCGAAGGCCTCTGAACAAAATAACAAAATATAAAGGGCTAGCGGAAGCAAATATATATAAAATACAGTGTCCATAGAGTTGTGTAGACATACATGGGACAAAATATTTACAACTTAAATATATACATATGACGTCAAAATTACATAAGTCCTGCATCACCATATAGATATTATCAAAAGGGACTTAGCCCAATGTACGAGTAAACAAAAACAAAATAAATTCTTAACATGATCCACAAAAACTTGACTTCTTCAGACGGGAACCTCCCCGGGAGGCACAAAGGTTGGCTGACAACAAACTTTCAGGCAACCATCATTGAGCCTGGTCACACTCCTGATCACTTACATACATAATTTAAATAGTGAGTGAAAGCGCAGTGAATAATAACAGAGTAAAAGATTTAATGAATGATATCCCATTTCAGATTCAGAAAGCGGAGTTTGGATTGGAAATAGATTCATATTCTTATTCAGAGTTCAGAAGTATGTACTTATTCAATTTCACAAATGATCATATGTGGTACACCCATTGGTATTAACAGATCAGATACAGAGCAATAAGGGTCATACTTGACCAGTTCCATAAAGGAACCTCCGGTACCGGGAACAGATAACATACTTAAGTCGTGGTATTATTACCCCCGGGTGAGGGCCATGAGACCACGATATTATTACCCCAAGGCAAGGGCCTTGAGCTTATAGACTACTGTATTGTTACTCCCGAGCAAGGGCCTTAAGCTTATAGACCACAATATTGTTACCCTTGAGCAAGGGCCATGAGCTTATAGTCCACGATATTGTTACCCCCGGGCAAAAGCGATATGCTAAGGATGCCACAAATACTTTTCAATATATGGACAATCATTCATTGATACAGAGCATAGCATTTCAAAAAATAGATCATTTCTTGTCATATCATATAGAAAAATACTTAAATGTAAACATAGTTTTACAAAGTTATTACTCACAGATGGCTCCAATAGCAAAACAAATATAGTAGGCAGATCAGGCAATTTATGGCGCGTGTGGAGGCCGAATAAAATCAATTAAGAAGAGGACAAGGCATTTGATCGACATCAGGCCAAAAGCAATTCGGCCCTGACCAAGGGCTCATGAAGCCGAATAAACGAATCGGCCATATAAGGAGCCGAATAGGAGCCAACACTCAACTGGAAGGCTGACTAAGTAACTACGTGCGAGATCAAGAGTGGGCCCGACCCTCGAGCCCAGAGGTAATATAAAAAAGAAGAAATGTTAGCTAAAGGGGGGAGGTGAGAATTTACAAGATAACTTGAGATAGAAGAAAAATTGAAGAGGATACTAACTTGTCTGTCAGAGTGCTAATTCCGGCACCCCTGACCGAAGTGTTTATCCCTTTTTCAAGTAGCAATTGGAGGATCAAGAGCATCTAACTGGATCCAAGCGTATTTCCAAACCACTTCACCACAATTGGCACCGTCTGTGGGAAATCTCAAGTGCGTCCATGGCAGGCGTGATAGATGACCCTTCGATATTTGCTAACGATGTTACACCAAGAGATGACATTACTCCAAGAAACATGCTTGGACCGGAGAATATCACCGTGCGATGGGCCTTGTAGACACCCCATTTTTGACCGTCCTCAAGACTTGGACGTCACTGATTGAACACTCAGTGATCACCCTTGTTCGTGTTCGTTTTGAGTTCCCGGAGGCCTCGGCTGCGCGCCTCGCCTCAGGATCTCTTAACTCGTTCGTTTAGTGTTTGGTTTTGCACTAAACACTTGTGTTTTTGCCTTGGAAGGCAGGGAATGGCTTTTTGGCCACCCCCACACCCCACCGGCCTTCCCTCTGCCTCACCAGCCATCCATTGTTGCCATCGGCCATGGTTTATTGATACCAATGGCCGGTCGGCACTTAGTGTGGCCGGCCGGCACTTTTTTTGGCCGGTGACCTATTTTGCCGGCCGGTGACCCTTCTGCACCCCCTAAGGCATGGTGCATGCCAGCTGTGCCAGCTGGGAGGCACAGACCCCACTCCCCATGCACGGGGATGACCACTTTGAGCCTTTGACCCCCTTTTCCTTCTAGAAGGATGAACCCTTTGGCCAAGCTTCTTGGGGAAGCTTGGCCAGTTGTTTTAGCTTCCTCTAGAAGCCCTGACTCCTTTGCACCCTTTGCCCCTTTTCATTTAGCTTCTTGGAGAAGCTTCAAGCCATTTCCTATGTCTATATAAGGACCCTTCTTCCTCCTTTGTCTAGGGTTAGAAGTTTTGAACAAAAAACCAGAGGTTAGATACATACACATCTGTCATATACTCTCTCTCTCTCTCTCTATATATTCCCCTCTTTCTCATCCTTTGTGTGTGTTTTGTGGCCTAAAAGTGCATTTTTGCCTTAGTTTTGCACTAACACACTACCACACCTTACTTCGACTTTGAGGGACTTAGAGGGTTTGTTCTTGAGTTTTTGGACTTGTTTTGATCAGAAGAGAGTGGCTGGACCTGCTGTTCTTGAGGTGTTCTTCAAGGGTAACTACTTTACTTTAGTTTCCCCAATCTTGCATTGGCTTTTGACCTGTCTTGTATATTGATTTGAGCTTTGTGTATAACTAAAAAAAGTCTTATATTTGCATGCTTTAAATGCTTCATTAAGGTCACTTTGTGGTTTGGGGTCGAACTCACCCTCTTAGGCCTTATTTGGCCCTTTTGGTGCTTCTATTGTTAGGCTTCACTTGCTTGAGTGGTTTGTTCTTTTCACCACTGAAATCCAGTGGATTTTTAGTGGTGAAGAAGAGGGTTTGAGGTCTTGTATAGGGGAGGGACACCCCTCTCCCCTTTGCCCTTCTTTTATCCTTGTTTTGGCTTAAAGAGCAACATGCATGCTTGGTTTGTTTTTGGCTCCATATTAGATGTTTTTGGTGCTATTTAGGTCACATGTTGTCTCTGTTTTTGGTCGGATTTGTGGCCCTTTGCATGCTTTATATACTTGCTTTGTATTCCCTTGTTTGTGCCTAGAAGTGCATCATGACTTTTGACTACTATGCTCTCATATCTTGGCTTTACTTTGTGAAGTTCCTTGCCATATTTTGTCATGCTTAAGATCTGTTAGCCACTGATTTGGTCTTGTTTAGCATGTTTGATATAGTTGCTTCACATTTTGGCTTGTGAGCCCCAAGGATGCGAGTCCTAAACATGTATTGGTTAGGCTATTTCAATGATTTGGAATCATTCAACATGCTATTTCAGTCCCCATACCATGCTTACATGTCTCCATTTATCATCTCTTTCATGTCTTGAAGCGTTGTGATTCCATGCCTTGAAATGTGCATTGTGTATGCCTATGTGTTTGGGTCATTTGGGATGCCATGTATGGGTTCTAAGGCTTATTCTCACATGTTATAACACTGTTTTTTTGTTGATTTAAATGCCCATGCTTATCTTCCTTTAGGCATGTTTGAGTTGGCTTTTGTGCCTTAGCTTCGGGCCCCTTTGACTTGCATGTTTGTTGTACATTTCGTCCATCATTTGGGACACTTTTGGCCACTGTTTTGGGGTGGGCTGAGGTTTGCCCCTTTATGGTTTAAGCCCACCATTGCATGCTTGTCACATGTTTGTTGCATGTTTGACTCATAATGTGTTGTCACATGCTATTTCTTTTGCATGCTTGCCATGATATGTCGCATCGCATTTGGCATGCCTTGCATTTTTATCTTATGTTGCATCTTTTGAGATATGTTTGCATAACATGCATTACATTGCTTGGTTTGGGGTGTCAAGCCAAGTGTGGGGATTGAGAAGCGTTCATACTTTAAGTGATGTAACACGTCTCAACCCTCGGTCGCCAATTCCCTTGACCTCAACATGATAGGGTCTTGGTCTTCATTTGTGTGTTGCATGCATCTTCATTGAATTGCAACCTTGGCCTCTTAGGCCATCATGCATCAAAATGTGCAATTGATGGCCCGAGGACCGAGGGCCATGCTCCCTTGAGTCCATTGTATGATGGGGAGTGTGGCCAAGCTTACATTTGCTTGAAATTCCATGCCATACACTGTCTGTCCTTTGTTGCTGTCAAAAACCAGATTCTGCAGGGAGTTTTGGCCGGTCGGCTAAATACAGTGCCGGCCGGCCATTTATTTTGGCCGATGGTAAAAAAAGGTGGCCGGTGGTCTCTCCCTTTGGCCGGTGGCATTTGTGTCTGGCCGGTGGCACTCCTCAGCACCCATAGATCATATTCCAAGACTTTGGCAGTTTTCAGAAGAAGTAGGGCAGTGTAAATAGAGGCAGCAGTGGTATGGTACGGGCTTTCCGGGCGAGGCAGACTCAAGCATGCATCATCCGCACATTCCAAGGCAGGGCTGCGGCCACCTTCCTTTTTTTCTTTCTTTCCCATTTAATTTGTTAGATTAATTAGAAGCTTGTAATATTTAGTTTAGTATTGTTTATTTATTCGGACTGTATTATTCTTTCGGACCCTCCGAGTGAGGGCAATTGTGTAATAAGTGTGCGTGAGTGTGTGTATGTCTTCCAACCCCACGTCTTTCTCCCCTTTTATTTACTGGCTTTCGATGGTTAGTTTAGGGCATATCTAAATTAGCATACCTTATGCTATGCATGTGTGCATTCATACATTTGTCTTGCATGCACCGGGCTCGGCGCATCATTCTAACTGCATTTGTATTTCAATTCCAAATTGAATACGTGTTAGTTGTAGCATTTCACATGTCATTGTAGATTAGCCGAGCCGATCTTAGTTGCATTTTGCATGTGTTGCATTAGCCATCTTAACATGAACTAGGATCATGCATATGATTACTAACTAGTTTCTGTTTTGGCTTGGAGTACTAGGTGAGCTTTTACGCTTTAGCATCCTTGCATGTGTGTGAGTGTTGCCATGACATCATGATTACCATGAGGCTAGTTGCTTATGTGATATAACTGCTTGAATGCCTGTGGATGGAGGTTGAATCACCTAAATTGGAATAATGCATTAAAACTGTGAGTTTTGAGCCCACTAGATAGTGGCAAAACCATCTTTTCTAAAGCCCACTTGAGGGTGGTAAAATCTGCATTTTAGCCTACTTGCGAGTAGCAAATCATTTTCAAAACAAACATGTAATGTTTTGTTCCAATCTAGGCGATTTGGTCTGTACTTGTTTGCTGTGCGCATAACATAGTAATTCTAGGCTAATAACCGGAATAAGAATACATAATGTTTTCAAAACAAGATATCACGGTTAGTAGAGGCCGATCTTCGGATCGGGCGAGAGGGGGTGCTCATAGCTGACCTTCCCCAATCGTACCCAAGTTCCCGAGCCGAGGCAACTTTGGTGATGACAGACACGTGGCCTTTGGCATCGAGTCAGGGTTTCCTAAATTTCCCAAAATAAAATATTTAGGTGGCGACTCTGTATCTGGCAAAGCAGTCCATGTTTGGCACTTCTTTCAAAATCTATTTTTTTCTCAAAACGATTTGCCGGATTTGGACTCTTTGGTTCAAGATTAAGAACCGACACGAATCGGGTCCGAACTGTAGCGAGGTCCCCCGCGGGACGTGTTACAGGCCTTGAACTTCGACCCAGTCTCTCAAACTTCACCCTTAACTTCTGTGCAGAAGACTGTGCAGATGATCATGGATCAAGCAAAATGAAACGAACAGCGTCTAGAAGATATGATGGCCGAGAATGAGCATTTGCGTCGAAGTTCAAGACGCTGGGATTTGGCTAACTCCAAGGAATTGGCCCTGGAGTTAGCCAAATCCCAAGACTTAGCCACACGCCATGACCGGGGTCGATCCCCAGAAAAAAAGAAGGATGATCGACGACGTCGACTTCGGAAACATGATAATGCTGACCATGTGAACAGATGCAGGGAACTACGTAAAGAAATACGAACAATGCCAAAAGTTTTCCCCTTTAACTCATATGCCAGCCGAAGAAGTAAACTCCATTACTAGTCTTTGGCTATTCGCTCAATGGGGACTTGATATCGTCAGACCATTACCGCGGGCTCCAGGGAACAAGTGATTCCTGATCGTCGCAACAGATTATTTTACAAAGTGGGTCGAAGCAGAGGCATTAACACATATTCGAGATGTCAATGTTAAACGTTTTGTATGGACAAACATCATAACACGATTCGGCATACCGAAGGCATTTGTCTCCAACAATGGCATCCAATTCGATTGCGGCGTCTATTGGGAGTTATGCAACACATATGGTATCCGACCCTACTTTTCCTCGCCGGCATACCCACAAAGCAATGGCCAGGCTGAGGCCTCCAATAAGGTGATCCTGGACGGCATTAAGAAATGATTGGAAAAAGCCAAAGGCAAGTGGGTTAAAGAATTGCTCAGTGTATTGTGGGCTCATCGCACTACTCTGAGACAATCTACTAGAGAAACGCCGTTCGTTTTATGCTTTGGGACACAGGCAATAATCCCTTTTGAAATCGGCCTGCCCACACTGAAATCTAAGGTTTTTGACATGGGCCGTAATGACATGATGTTGGCCCTAAATCTAACTTTGATTGAAGAACGCCGAGATCGTGCTCTTGCGTGGATGGTGCGGTATCAGCAGCAGCTCACCAAGTCATATAACCAGCACGTACAGTTACGTTGTTATACACCTGGAGAACTGGTCCTCAAGAAAGTGCTTCCTGCTACTAGGAATCCGGCAGACGGAAAATTAGGCCCCAACTGGGATAGTCCTCATCAAATTGATTCAATTGCTAGAACAAGGGCGTATCGGCTTCCAGACATGACCAGCAGAAGTTTGCCACGCCCTTGGAATTCCACACATTTGTGTAAATTTTATCATTAAGCCAACTTGTACGGCGTGCTAATCTGTTTTTAATTTTTGCTGTTATGCTAACATGTACACATCTACGAATCCGCAATGCAATGCCCTTTTTATCGCCGTCTCGTTAATAATGATTAAATAGTGAAAAGGACTCCGAATTCGGAGCGCCCTTCGTGGATTTCACGATTAGCCAACACAAAGACTCCGAATTCGGAGCGCCCTTTATGGATATCACGTTTGGGCCGAATAAGCCTTCGAATTCAGAGCACCCTTCGTGGATGTCACGATTGGCCGACACAAAGACTCCAAATTTGGAGCGCCGTTCGTGGATATCACGTTTGGGCCGAACAAGCCTCCGAATTCGGAGCGCCCTTCGTAGATGTCACGATTGGCCAACACAAAGACTCTGAATTCGGAGCGCCCTTCGTAGATATCACGTTTGGGCTGAATAAGCCTCCGAATTCGGAGCGCCTTTTGTGGATATCATATTTGGCCCGCATAAGCCTTCGAATTCATAGCGCCTTTCGTGGATATCACGTTTGGGCCGAATAAGTCTCCGAATTCGGAGCGCCCTTCATAGATGTCACGATTGGCAAACACAAAGACTCCGAATTCCGAGCACCCTTCGTGGATATCACGTTTGGGCTGAATAATCCTCTAAATTCGGAGGGCCTTTCGTGGATGTCACGATTGGCCAACACAAAGACTCCGAATTCGGAGCGCCCTTCGTGGATATCATGTTTGGGCCGAATAAGCTTCCGAATTCGGAGCGCCCTTCGTGGATATCATGTTTGGGCCGAATAAGCTTCCGAATTCGGAGCGCCCTTCGTGGATATCATATTTGGGCCGAATAAGCCTCCGAATTCGGAGCACCCTTCGTAGATGTCACAATTGGCCAACACAAAGACTCCAAGTTCGGAGCACCCTAAGTGCAGATTCACGTTTAGGCCGAATAAGCCTCCGAATTCGAAGCACCCTTCATACATGACCACGAACGGCCGAGTAATCCTCCGAATCCAGAACGCCCTTTGTATTTGGCAATACAACGGCGTAGGGCCTTCAAATATGCAATTATCACACGAATTGATACAAATATTAAACAAAGCAATGTAACAAATATTTATTTATTTCACCAAAGAGGTACAAATACATAGCTTTCGACAAATTCAAAAGTACAATAATATGTTTGTTGATATCTAAGTCTTTCCCAGCTCGGCATCCTCTTCGTCGTCGATTTTTTCGGCGTCGTAAGCTTCGAAGGGAAACTTGTAATTCTAAAATAGTGGTGACGCCGAATCGACACCCGTGGCTCGTAATGCCCCAACCAAACTGTCATGACCCGAACCCGCCCCTATGGGTTAAGGACATAACCGACCAGCAATCCTGGGATTACCTACGGCCTCAAACCAAAACAGACGTAACTCAACAGAGTGAAGGGGCCAAACGGAAGCAAAAACTTAAAACTTTGTCCATAGAGCCGTGCTTACATGCACTTCAAAACAAACCATGCATATTCACGTTGATAACCCACATCCAAAGTACAGTACCATAAAATTCTTTACAAACAGGATTATCCAAACTAAGTCAACCCATAACAGAACTATATACAGAAATACACAAGCCCTTGCCAACAAGACAAAATATAAATACATAACAAAATGGCAAGGATGGGTCTCGTGCGTGAGACACAAGGCTGACTCTCCAAAACTCATGTTGTTCCTGGCTAACTTCACTGGGGCTAGGTTTGAACTTCTCTTGGCTCACCTACAAACACATGAATGAGCGTGAGCGATAGCCCAGTGAATAATATTAAATACAGAAACTACATAACAATATAGAACAACATGCTCCAAACGGCCTTAGGCCCAATTCATATTTCTATTTAACAGATATATATATGACTATACGAAATTTGAATCAAGTGACCGTAGTTTCAACATTCTGGCCTTTGGCCCATTCAGATTTCCATTCATGTCAAACGGCCTTTGGCCCATTCATTTATTGTCAAAACGGCCTTCGGCCCGTTCATTTTTGTCAAAATGGCCTTCGGCCCATTCATTTATGTCAAAACGGCCTTCGGTCCACTTATTCGTGTCAAAACGGCCTTCGGCCCACATATTCGTGTCAAAACGGCCTTCGGCCCACTTATTTGTGTCAAAACGGCCTTCGGCCCACTCATTCATGTCAAAACGGCCTTCGGCCCACATATTCGTGTCAAAACGGCCTTCGGCCCACTTATTTGTGTCAAGACGGCTTTCGGTCCATTCATATATGTCAAAACAACCTCCGGTCTGTTCATTTCTATCAAAACGACCTTCGGTCCATTCAGTTCTATCAAAACGACCTTTGGTCCATTTATGTTTATCAAAACGACCTTTGGTCCATTTATGTTTATCAGAACGACCTTTGGTCCATTTATTTATTCATGTCAGACTTTTGTCTAGAATCCCAATTAGCCACTCATACAGCTTATAAGGGAGTAAACCATTGGGCATTCACAAGCATTCAAACATCGACATTACTCACCGTGATCGGCTTGTGGAGTTGCCCTGGAGCTTGACCCTACACATTTCATGAACACAAAAGGGTCACTAACAGTTCAATCCGTTCTTTAATTCACATACTCCTCATTAGGCTTTATTCTTATCTCATTAACTCATTTACAATGCTTAACATATGCCTAAGAGTGCTTACAAGTGAAAGAGAACGGAAAAACAAAACACAGAATGCATTTTCAGAATTTCAGAAAATAGGGTCCCCACTCGAGCGTGGACTTCCTTGCTCGAGCGAACCCTTAAGCCCGCAAAAGTGCTGGTTACCTCAAATTCCCGCTCAAGCGTGAACTTGGACGCTCGAGCGGACTGCTTGTCTACATAGCTCCCTGCTCGAGCGTCAAATCCCCCGTTCGAGCGGGAGCCATGTCTGCAAAAAGTGCTGGGAGCACGATTTTCCCGCTCGAGCGGCGGTTCCCCCGCTCAAGCGGACAGCAAAATTCTGGAAATCCCAGGTTGAGTTCTTGAGCTCCAATTCGATTTTCCAGCTACATTACTTGCATGCAATGACTCAAATCTCAAATATAATCATACTAACATGGTACCAATGCAAGATTATAACATTATGAAGCTCAATTTCTCGATTTATCTACATGCATGGCCCAAAATATGTCAAACTCAACACCAACATAACAAATTCATGCATTCAAGCTCATATCTTCTCAAATTGTACATGCATGTGATGAATTAGCCACATTCTCAACTTGGATAACCCAAATGGTGATCAAAACATGAGTTTCCTTTAACTTTTCACACGGATTACACACATTTGTGCTCAAACATGCAATTTCAAAGTAATTTCTTACATGCATGCACATATTAAGCTTCAATTCAACAATTCCAACACAATTTCATTTCAATCTTACTCTTGATCACCAAATTAGCTTGAACACACAAAATTACGAACTATAATTCAAGAATTACTCACCTAGAAGCTTTGATCTTCTAAGCTCTAGTCAATTCTTGAGCTAAATTCCCAAAATTTCCAAGCTTTAAGCCAAATTGCACAATTTCTCTCCCTTTCTCTCACTAAGGCTAGCCCTTACTCTCTCACAATTGAATCCCTCAGATTTTTGAGTTCATAAGAGTTAAAGGGGAGTGTAGTGCTATCATACAACAAGCCCCACTAATATAATATTTTAATATAAAATATTTGGGCATTTAATTCATCAATTTAATCAATTTAATCTGACCAGAATCAATTTCTAATTAAATTTCACCGTAGGCTCTAAAAATTATGCCAATCACAATGGCGTAATCAATTTCGAGTTCTGTGGCCGATAAGGCCCTCAATTTAATTTCCAAAGCAGATTATTCGAACAGATATTCCTACGGTGAACAGGTAGAATTCCAAAATCGCATATATTCACATAATGGCACACAAAAATCATATCAAAACATATAATCACATACGTATTAGGGACCAATTAGCATATTACGGAACAGGGGTATCACACAAACCATGTTTGAAGTCGCGGTTCTCGCGTCGACAGACATCTTCTGCCAATTTTTCCTTAGTTTTTTCAATGCTGATTTCTCAGCCGTAAAAAAAGCCTTCTTTGTAGGCCTGAGTTCTTCCAGCCTCTTTGGCAAACATGTTTGTCGTTTCTCTGTCGGCTATAGCATGATCTAGCAGGCGTTGGTTGACTCTGTTTGTGACAATCGGGTTTGCGGCATACGTCAACTGCGTCTCAGCCGCCTTAGCCTTTTTCAGCTCATTCTCGGCTCTTTCTGCACGGCGCTCCAAATCTCAAATGCTCTCCTCCTTTTGCTCGAGCACTTTTTTCACTGCACGCTGGTGCATGCCGACTTCATACGAACTGTAAAGTCCTTGGATCGACCCATGTATACCTTCCTTGAAAATTTCGTAATCACCCCAGCTGACGAGCGACTACTGCACCTCTAGCGGAAATATTTGCCTCATGAATTCCACTGCCACGTTAGGGTCACGTAATATTGAGTCCGCTGCGGTCATTGGTGTGTTCCCAATAAAGACCGAAAAGCTCAGCGGGCATGGCGGTCTGCTCGGCTTACTTCACATAGCGGCATGACCACTCACGGCCTTTGAGCCCCCTCATTGTTGTGTCCCATCCCTGGGGGACTTCGCTACTTCACCTCTTCTGAGGGACCTGCTCCGACGTCTGGGCAACCGACGTCTCTCTTCCCTGTTCTTTGAGCCTTGCCTCCATCAGCGCGATGCATTTCAGCATCCAGCTCCGCCAAACTTCTTCCTTCTCCTTTACTGTTGAAGAATAATCTCTAGGACATCTATGGCCCCACTCATGACCACCGTCGACACTCAAGTTTCTGCTCGTTCTCAAATTATTAACTGCCTCTTTCGTCGTCTGTACCAGATCTATTCCACAATGCCTGGGACTTCTTAAATACCAAATACCTCGCTCATTAATTATAAATGCAGCATTTCTGATGCGCCCCACAGCTAACCCCGCCTCTTTAGTCGGGTTTGAAACATGTCCAAATGAGGCGAGGGCAAATATACGATTCCGCTCGGCATCTGATGTTATAGCCAAATCACAATACACTGTCCCACCTGGCCAAACAAGCTTAGCATTGAGCCATATATTTTATTCCATAGATTGTTACACGTTGCAAGCCATATGTTGTATTCGGCTCTAGAACAACATCCAAATTGACACAAGCCATATTTTTTATTCGGTTTTGGAACGACATGTCCAAATGGAGTAAGGGCAAATATACGATTCTACTCAGCATATAATGTTATAGCCAAATCACAACACATTGCCCCACTTGGCCAGACGAGCTTAGCATTGAGCCGTATATTTTATTCAGCAGATTATGTTAGACACATTACAAGCCATATGTTGTATTCGGCTCTAGAACGACTTGTCCAAATGGGGCAAGGGCAAATGTATGATTGTACTCAGCATCTTATATTATAGCCGAATCATGATATACTGCCCCACTTGGCCAGACGAGCTTAACACCGAGCCGTATATTTAATTCGGCAGATTATGTTATAGCCAAATGTTGCATGGGTTAGCCATTAATTTAAATTATTTAATGCGCGAACTATGCTACATTGTCTTAGCCATTAATTTAAATTATTTATCGCCAAATTACATTACATTGTCCTACTTAGCTATTAATTTAAATTAGCAAATACAGAAGAGAGACAAAAAGGCAATTTTCATTAATAAATTGAGTACAAACAATTGTCATTTTGCACATGAAAACTGCCCTATAAATGACTTCTAAACAAAATGAGCAAAAACGTACAAAAACTACATACAGAAGATACCTAACATAAAGCAAAATTACACTAGCACTATTCATTCTTCAGGGTCAGACTCCAACGGCTCAACCTCCAGCTGCTCGTATGGAATTGGCTGCTCCAATGTCACATTAGCGACCGCCAGGGCTTTAAGCCAGCCGTGTTTCAAGCCCCGGTTTTCAAACTTAGGTACCTCTTCCACATACTTTCCCATGGCCGCGTTCTCTCTGGCATCGAACGCCTTGGAAATCTTGGAGTCAGCGATTTCTTTCGCTTTCTTCAATTCTTCCAAATCGGCCTCTAGCTTTGCAATCGCCTCTTTGGCCAACTTAAGTGCATCATCACTCGCGTTCGCCCTCTCCTTGACGGCCACCGTGAGTAGATCGGCGCGTTTGGCCTTCTCTTCCTCAACATTGGTCCTCACTCGCTCTTCCTCCGCTTTTCTTGCCTCAAATTCGGCTTTAAGAGACGCCACCGCCAATTCGGCCAACGCCTCTTTAGCCTTCCCTTTTTTTGGTTTCAATCTTGGCTTTAAGTAAGCCGATTTGCTCGACATCGTCATAGTGACGGCGGCCAATTTTTGTGATTCTGACCACTGCCTGAAACAAAACATAGGTAAGTTAGTCGGCATACAAAAGAAATGAAGTATTTTAAGTTTGCAAATTACGTACCAATATCGCCGACTGAGTAGCTAGTGCTATTGAAACAACGTCCGGTTCTGCACGGAACGTAACCTTGTTCATCGGCAAGGAAATTGATGAGGCTACGCTTAGGACCACGGCAGGGTCCTTCAGAGCCAACGCATCGGTAGAAACTAACGTGTTCTTCATTCTAGGTTGGATGATAAATGGTGCCGCCAAGTTTTGGGACTCTTCTATGCAAGGTCGTTTATTGGTTAAGTCTTTAGAAGAGTCGGTCTCAATCTCAGTGGGGCGTTTCTCCCCCCTTTGTTTGGCAACTAAGTCGCCCGGTTGTTCAATGACCAATTCAGCCATAACAATTTGCTTCATTTCCTCAACAGGAGCAGGTGGTTAAGGTTCAGCCTCAACAGGAGTAGGTGGTGGAGGTTCAGATCTGGCGGCTTTGGCCCTCATTCGGGCTGCCATCTTTTTGGCATTTTTCCTTCTCTCCATCTGTGCGAACGATTCCCCAGCCATGTTTTCAGGATCTGTGCCGGGTAGGTCTCTTAGATCGGTGAAAACATCGTTTTCTAAAGATGTGTCAATTCGGCTTTAGGTGGATGGGAGGTCGACCCCGACTTCTTCAAAAACCAAATTAAGAGCCACGTCAACTTCCTCCTTCAGACCCGTCCGAGCTGGACTGGCCCGGTTGCTCAGCAGCTTGATCGCTGACTTCACCGCCTGTGTCTAAATCTGAACCCTCAAGGCCGATGTCCCTAAGGCTCTTGAAGTTTGGGAAGATGAGTGCTGTAAGATGTTGCTCACCCCTTGGAATTGGGATGTGATCTGTAGCCGAAAAAGTCGAATACGTTGGATCGTATCGAAGTAGCATGTAGGCGGCCCGCCCTTGCTTTTGAAGGTTTGGACGGCCAAAGAATTTGAGCGCGGTTTTGACTTGCTCAAGTACAGCGTCATCGGCCGAAGTGAGTGCTTTCTTCAGATTGTTACCTGTACAAATGAAATGATAAGTTCATGGAATCGAAGCCGAGTAAACATATAAGAAATGCATGGAAAAATGGTCTATATGGCCACCTGGTTCGCCTTTTTTCCTAGGCACAGGATCCAAGCGATCTTCGCCTTCGCCTTCGCCAAATTCCCAGTTACCTAGGATAACAACCATGACGTTGTCAACACGCTTACCGAAGCTGGAAAGCATAGTCACCAAATGGTGATCAATGTCCTTGGCCCTAAAAAAGTAGCGTCCTTGCCGACTAGAAGATTTCACTAGGGCATAACAATGCCGAATAACAGGGATTCCTAGATTAATCCTAAGTCGATGATTTAATTCTACTATGCCCATTATGATTCAGAAAAAATTTACGTTTGGCTGTGAAGGGAGTAGACCCCAATAACGAAGAACGGCCCTCAGAAACGGATGAAGGGGGAAACGGACTCCGCCCTCAGCGATTGACAGAAGGGAAAAGATGATCGTACTTGCATCAGCCCTCTCCATATCAACTACGCTGTCCGCCACGAGTAACAGATGGATGTCATCTGGAATTGAGAAATGACATCGAAAGGCGGAAATACGGTCTACAGAAAGGAGAGCTTTCAGGTGTTTGTGGACTTGACTTTTTCGCGCCCCTTTTCGGAGAGCTCGAATTGGTCCTACAGTTCGGACTCCTGTCTCGGTTCTGAAAGTAGTCTCACAAGTGCAATGTGAAACTGATAAACACCAAAGAGTCCAATCTGGCAAATCATTTTGGAAAATCAGATTTTGAATCAAATAATGCCAAAACTGGACTACTTTGCCAGATTATAGAGTCGCCGCCTAAATATTTTATTTTGGAGAAATTTAGGAAACCCTGACTCGTGCCAAAGGCCACGTGTCCATCATCACCAAAGTTGCCTCGGCTCGAGAATTTGGGTACGAGAGGGGAAGGTCCTGAAATGAGCACCCCCGCTCACCCGATCAAAAATCGGCCTCTACTACCATGATATGTTGTTTTATAAACACATATATTCTTATTCCGGTTATTAATCTAGCATTATTATGTGACGCACACAAGCAAGTATAGACTAAAATCGCAAGAATTGGAACAAATTCACTTCATGTCTATTTTTCGAAAATGGTTTGAATTTGCCACCCTTAAATGGGCTAAAACGTAGATTTGCTATCAAACTTGATGGGCTTTAAAACATGATTTGCCACTTCACAAAGTGGGCTTTAAAACTCACATTCATTGAACTGTTCCAATTCAAACAACAAAACATTCATCCACAGGCATTCATGCAATTTATCATTTAAGCACATAGCCTTATGGAAAGCATCCATGCGAAAACATGGCAATATGGCAATCACACTCATGCAAGTATGCTAAAACATAAAACTCACCGAGTACTCCAATCAAAAACAAAAACTAGTTAGAAAAATGCGTGATCCTAACTATAATAGGCTCGGCTACTAATATGGCATATAATCGATTTGAACAACATGTGATTAAACACGTATTCAAAGAAATGTATTGAATTTGCAATGTAGTTTGAATGATGCGCCGAGCCTCGGTGCATGTAAGACAAATGAATTGATGCAATCATGCAAGCATAAGGTATGCTAATCGAAATATGACCCTAAACTAACCATCGAAAGCAGTTAAATAAAAGGGAGAAAGACATGGGGTTGGAAGACATGCACACACTCACACATACTTATTACAACATCATGCCCTCTCGAAGGGGGGTTCGAAAGAATAAGCTAAGCTACACTAAGCTAAGCTAATTATTACAAAACGAAACTAATTAACTATTCTAGTTAACCAATGATTATAACACAATTGAATAACTAGCTATGCTAAGCTAATTAAAATATTACAAATGAATTAAGCTAATTAATTACAACACATGTATGAATGAATTAGCTAACTTATTCTAAGCTAACAAGAAATTAAATGGCCTCGGGGCGATGGATGTATGCATGCTCAATTGCTCCACCCGAAAATGCCATTGCCTTGCCATCTAATGCCTCTGTTTGCATTCATTTGATCAACGAAAATTGTACCCACTTCCAAATTGCCTCTGCTCCACAACAGGAACACATTTGTGCAAAAATTGACTGGTGGCTAGTCGGCTACAAAAAGTGGCTGTCAGCCACCCCAAGTTGCCGGTCACCTAGATCAAGTGGCCGGTCGGCCACCCCATTTTCTAGACTTCTGCTTTTGCTGCAACAAAGAGCAACAGAGGCAAAGCAATACATTTTCAAGAAATGTGTGTACTGCTACGCTCCTTATCATCTCTCAAGCTCAAAGGAGTGTAGTTCTTGACTCTCAAGCCACCAACCAAGCATTTTCAATGCATGATGGCTAGAGAACTAAGCTTGTACGAGCTTAATGAGTGCACAAACAAGACTTGAAAGACCACCACCTTATCATGCATGATCAAGGGTGACGGTGACTAAGAAAAGTGGCACGTTTCATCACTTCGAGTATGAAACGTCCCAAATTTCTTATGTTCGGATTAACGTTCGATCCAAACACATGCAATGCAACACAAAGATGCTTATCTTGCCTCTTTTACTTTGTTCATTTTGTTTACACGTTTTACATTACCGATTAGTCCTTTAATCGATTAGTCCAAAAGGTGAATGTCCTCTAATGGAAAGAGGGCTTAAACCACAAGTACCTTGAGCATGAAAGAGGCCTCATGTTGTTGGTAATGAACTCCCGAAGAAATTAAACCATTAGGCATGAGGGTCTCAATTCCACACTCAAGCCAACAAGAGGCTCAAAGCCACTTTTAAAACAAAGTAAAGAGTGAAGAATAGAGGGAGGTTGTAGATATTTCAGTGCTGTCATGGCATGTAAAATGACATTAAATCATGCAAGCAACACATGCAAGTCATGTTTAAGAGCCTAGCTCATTAAGCTAGTGAAGACCATTACACTATAGCCATGCAATATAAGCCTCAGCTGACCAAACCATCTCAAAACAGAGTTAAAATAGGCCAAAACAGTGGCTAAAACATGCTGAAATTAAAGCACAAAAGGCTAGAAAAACATGCTCACATGTTAGCCTGCAAACAAGACTCAAGAGCAACTCTCAAAAGCAATGAAAGAGTGAAACAAATGAGTATGTGACAGAGTTATATGCACTGAAATTACATTTTGAAAGACACTACAACATGTACTCATTCCAAGCAAAACATGTTTAGAGGCCTACAACACTAAACTAGTGAAGCCATTTGCACTACAACTATGCAAAACAAGACTCATATGACCAAAGCAGCCCAAAACAGAGTTAAATCATGCCAAATTAGAGGCAAACACATGCTGGAAATAAACTAAGGCTACAAAAACATGCTACCATGTGATGCTAACCAAGCATGGAAGTGAGACACAAGGAGGGGAGGCTACCCCCTCCATTTTTGGACTTCAAAACATGCTTTTTACCACTGAAATAACTCCAAATTTCAGTGGTTTAAAGGCCTAAAAAGTTTGACTTTAATATGCTAAAAGATGGTGTAAAGGCTCACACAAATAAGCAACAAGAAGGGTAGACAACCCGTTAGCACAAAATGGCTTCAAACCAACATGTTAAGGCCCAAAAATTAGAACTTTTTATAGTTGAAAACTAGGCCAAAACAGTATAAAAAGATGGCCAAGCAAGTGATTAAAACTAAGCCTATAAGGTAAAACTTGTACCTTTTGAAGCTCAACACAAAACAGGCCCTCTTTTAAGCTCAAACCTCCTTCCAACAACCCAAAATAGGCTCCAAGGGACCTCAGCTCCAAGGTGGTCCAATTTGGTTAAGACTTGATGTGCAAATATATAGAGAATTCTAACTATAAGGCACAAAACAAGAGGAGAGAGAGAGAATTCTAGAGAGAGAGGAAGAAATTTGCTCAAAATTGTCTAACCTTCTAAAATGGGAGAGAGACCCCCCTATATATAGAAAATCAAGCTAAAGGCTTGTATTCATCCCTCCATACACGTGTATGGAGATGAGCATCAGTGAACAACAACTGGCACAGCTGGTAAATAAATATCTGAAAAAGGAGAAAAATGGCCGACGGCCACTTTAAGTGGCCGACCGGCCACCTTAACTAGCCAACCGACCACTTCAAGTGGTCGACAAGAGGGAAAAGTGGCCGACAAGGCCAAAAAGTGGCCGACAAGGCCCCTCCTCCTTCCAGGCAAGAGGCACCAAGGTTTGGCCCAAAAACTAGCACAAAACAAAAGGATTTAGAGGCCCAAAGACAAGGCTTTCTGTCGAGAACTTCGGGCGCTCAAACAAGTACAAACAAGCACAATCATCTAGTGCACAAACGATGATGTCTAAGTTTTGAGGTCGGTCAAAAATGGGGTGTCTACAGTGTTTCGCTATTCAAATCAGAATATAAAATACGCTAACTAAAAACGAACAAGAAAATGGGAGCTGGAATGAGGAAGAAATACAAAGAAGAGAAGAACTTACAGGTTAGAGAGAGAATGACGATGGGGAGCAGCCAGAAGTCGCAGAGGTCATGAAGGAGGAGTGATACTGTGAAACAACCAAAAATCCTTGCACATTCAAAAAATATTCGAAAAGACAGCGTGGTTTTGTATCGTATTAAATGAGCAATGTGTAAGAAGGGGCGGGAAGTTATAGTGATTTCTAAAACCGTGTTCATTCTAACGCTTCAGTATTGGAAGAAGTGTGAGTGCCGTATTTTTTACTTTCCATACGCAAAACCAAACATGCCGGCTAATTAGTATTAGTCGGATGTTCGGGGGGCAATTGTGGAGGCCGAATAAAATCAATTAGGAAGAGGCCAAGGCATTTGATCGACATCAGGCCAAAAGCAATTCGGCCCTGACCAAGGGCTCATGAAGCTGAATAAATGAATCGGCCATATAAGGAGCCGAATAGGAGCCAACACTCAACTGGAAGGCCGACGAAGTAACTACGTACGAGATCAAGAATGGGCCCGACCCTTGAGCCCAGAGGTAATATAAAAAGGGAGGAATGTCAGCTAAAGGGGGGAGGTGAGAATTTACAAGATAACTTAAAATTGGAAAGGATACTGACTTGTCCGTCGGAGTGCTAATTCCTACACCCCCGACCAGAGTGTTCATCCCTTTTTCAAGTAGCAATTGAAGGATCAAGAGCGTCTAACTGGATCCAAGAGTATTTCCAAACCACTTTACCACAGCGTGTGACCTACACAAACACAGAACGGATACATGTTGAAACACACACCCATAATTTCTTTAACTTAGTTCTTTCTTATCTTGGTGTGTTTCTAATCCTTATCCTCATTATTATGTCCTAATTGTGGCCTAGGAATGCTTAGGATGCAATGAGGATGCCAAAACATGTTGTTCAACACTTAGTCAAAATTTCAAAAACTAGGCAGTCCGCTTGAGCGCAACTTCTGTCGCTCGAGTGGTATGTAAAGTTTGCAAAAGTACTGGTTATATGAATTTTCCGCTCAATGGCCGCTCGACGGTCGCTCAAGCGTGAGACTGAGTGAACAAGGTCTCCGCTCGAGCGCAACTCTGATCGCTCGAGCGGTCTGCAAAATTTTGTAAACTTCTGGAAGCATGACTTTTACGCTCCAGTCAACTTTTGGTCGCTCGAGCAGAAGTGCAAAACAAAGAGTGATCGCTCGAGCGTAGGTTCTCGAGTGGAGATGCAGAATTCTAGAATTTCCAGATTGCTCTTAAAGCTTCAAAACTCGAATTTAAAGCTACAAATCATGTTCTTTTGGGCCAAAAGCTTAAGGAAACATGTGTAAACTTGTAAAACATCGTGAATTCAAAATCATTTCGCAAAATCAAAGCCCAAAAGCAAGCCAATTGTGCAAAACCAAACTTGAAATTGATGATACAAACATGCATGTAATTTCTTTGAACTTAAACCCTTCAAATCATGCTTAAACAAGGTAGATTGATAGAAAACATGATGAAGTCTCAAAATTAAGTTGAGAACATGACATGCATGGAAGAATTACTTGAAATTAACTTTAAAATACTATGAATTGCACATGCAACCTCGAATATTCTCTTTTTCTACTTTATTAGTTCATTTCTTGCATTAGTCAACCTAACTCTCTTGAATTCATGTGGTAAGTGGTTCAATTACATCTAGAGACTTGAATTTTTTTTTTTTTTTTTTACCTTGAAGCTCTAAATTTCTAAGTGTTGAAGCCTAATCCTTCAAATTCTCTTCTATTCTTCAATAATTCCTAGCAATTCTCCCATTTCTTATTGCCCTCACTCACACACACACTCTCTCTCTCTCTCTCTCTCTCTCTCACATGTTTGTGGCTTCAAGAGTGAGGAAAATGAGAGTGTAAAGTATATCCTAGAGGTTTCTTGTGCCTTATATAGGCTTGATTAAGAAGTTAATTAAGTTAGTCTTATAACTAATCAATTGGAATTAATTATCCTAATTAATTCGTTCCAAATAGAATTCCAATTAATCGTGTCATAAAATTCTAAAAATTTCAAATAACACATAACCAAGGTCAATTTCATGATCAGATGCCGATAAGGCCTTCAATTCACAGAACAAGATAGAAACACAAACAGATATTTCTACGACAGACAGATACAAACACAAATAATACAACACACATGCAATTAATTCATGATTTCTTCTTAATTACTTATTATGCATTCTTAATTATAGGTTATTAGCTAATCACAGGTCAGGGTTGTTACACAAAGATTCTGCCAGTAACTCAACCATCCTTTCTAATCGGTCCATTCTCATAGCAAAAGATTTTGATTCATCTGTGTGCCTTGCATTCTCCATTGGTCTATATGTAAACAAGGTAATAATAAACATAGGAATTGCAGTTCTTACATTAAACACTACATTATTGATGCACATCACAAGTCCACACACATCCACACATATTTATGTAATACCCTAATTGCTTTTCTAGGACATCCTATAGCTCATTTAGACATGTGTGTACGGTATAACTCGTGCTCTGATACCATTCTGTCATGATCCAAACCCGCCCCTATAGGTTAGTGTCATAACCGGCCAGTAATCCATGATTACCAAAGGCCTACTTAACAATAATACCAAACAGAATATGAGGAAAACTACCACAATAGATCGAGGACATAGGCATAATGACCACTTCGGATAGACATATACAGAATGATCACGACTGATCGACATATACATAAAGATCGAAATAGATAGAGTTTTCTACAATTGATCAACTTAGAAAAAACAACCACAACGGGTTGACATAGACATAACGACCACCATGGATCGACATAATCATAATAGAGTTTTCCGAACAATCAAGCATATGTTCATGGGTATCATATTCAGTAATCAAAAAAAGAATCTCATTCATTCTTATCAAAATCTCATTTCCAGGAACATATCATATTGTTCACCATTCAAAGTTTCAAAGCATAACTTACCGGTTTCAGAGTAATTCATACGAAAATATCTTTACAAAGAGATTACTCACCGTGTTCGGCCGAATGATACTCCTCGTGCAACCGACCTACACAACACATTCATGTACGACATTTCATAATGCGCTCACGTCATTCAGTCGATTCTTTTATCTATTCGGTTCATAACTTATCCATACCTTATTCACTAACTAAATCCTATTAGTTCTTTCATTTCTTGCATGCTCATGAAATGCACATGCATATGAAAAACACTTGAAAACCATGTAAACGGAGGCTCGGAAGTCAAAAAAATAGAAAGGAAAACAATATTGAGCCGGCCTTGCTAACCGCACGTGCAGTGGCCTGGCCCGCTCGTGCAAGCAAATGCCATTTAGTCCTGACTACTCATGCTGTGGCTCGGCTGCTTGTGCGGAGACCCGGTCGCACTAGCGTTTAGATTCGGCCGCTCGTGCGGAGACCCGACTGCACTAGTGGCAAGAAAGCAGAATACAAAGTGGAGAAAAATAGACTTGGATGCCCGTGCAGTGGCCTAGGCTACTTGAGCGGTCTGGGTGCAGAACCAATTTGAAAATCTGCTGAAAATTGACCTTTCTCTTTTGCAAAAACCAACTCCAAAATTATGCAAATCAATGCCAAAAACCCTCAAAAACACCATCAAATTCATAGGTCTAACTTCAAACAAAAACCATAATTTCAAATCAATCCTCAACTTTTCAAGTAAAAGATCAAATAAAGTGTAAAAACATAAAATATGCTCTTTTGAGTTCCAAGCTCAAAATCCATGGAGGTTTCCTCTTCAAATCTCAAAGCTCATGCCAAAAGCAATTGAGTGATCTTATAAAACTTCATATTAGGCTCTAAAAATCATGTTGATCACAAATAGTTAATCACTTCAATTTTTAGTTTAAAGTTGTAATTTTAACAGGTCTTCCTGCAAACAACAGATAAAAAGTTAAATCCTTATAATTCACACCATTAGACATGCAATTTCACATTGAACACGTAATTAATTAACACATAAAGATGCAATTAAATGACTATTTAACCAAGTGCATGTCTGGGTCGTTACAGAGAGAGTGTTGATGATGAATATGACTACACTATGAAGGATACCAACAATGCCTGGTTATAGACAGGAGGATCAGGAAGCCAGACCTTTGGCTTTGGTGAAGTTCTTCACATTGGACATCAAGGCAATAGTCCAGAAGGTTCAGAAGGAAGAAAGGGAAGCCATGATGATTGGCTACTGCAAACATGAGCAACAAGAGGCCAAATTATTGGCTTTAAGCAAATATTGTGCATTTAACATTGAGACGAAAGTTCAGAAGATACAGGAAGAAGAAGCTCTATGGACAGACTTTGTCTATGAAAAAGAAAGCAAAGAAGCTGAGCCAGGAAAGGTTGTGACAGATCAGGATGAGAGGGTTGTTTCGAAGCCAACAAAAGTTGAAGGAAAGACAGTGGTAAGCACTCAGATGCAAAATCCTTTAGAGAAGATCAATCTAGGGGATGCATCAGTACAACAGCCTACCTATATAAGTGCTTGGTTGGATCCTATAGCCGGGAAAAAGTTATTGGCCCTGTTGAAAGAATATCAGGATTGTTTTGCTTGGTTTTACAATGATCTCTCTAGATTGGATAGGTCAATAGTGGAACATAGACTTCCAGTTGAGCCAAATTTTAAACCATACAAGCAGAAGCCTAGACGAATGAGTCTTAAGGTGATTCAAAAGGTAAAGGAGGAGATTGCTAGGCTCCTCAAGGCAGGCTTTATCAGAACAGCCAGGTATGTTGAATGGCTATCCAACATAGTGCTTGTGATTAAGAAGAATGGCAAATTGAGGGTCTGTACTAATTTCATAAATCTAAACTTGGTAACACCAAAAGATAAGTACCCCATGCCTGTAGTGGATCTGCTGGTAGATAGTTCAACAGGACACGAAATCTTGTCAATGATGGATGGCCATTCTGGCTATAACTAGATATGCGTAGCAAAGGAGGATGTTCACAAGACATCTTTCAGGTGTCCTAGAAACATTGGGACCTTCGAATGGATTAAAATGCCATTTGGTTTGAAGAATACTGGAGCAACATATCAAAGAGCGATGAACACCATCTTCCATGATCTCATTGGGGAATACTTGGAGTGTTACATTAATGATATTGTGGTGAAATCTCGATTTATGGAAGAGCATCTGGTCCACTTGACAGCAGCCTTTGAAAGAATGAGGAAATTCAAGCTAAAACTCAATCCACTCAAATGTTCTTTTGGTGTGTCAATTGAAAACTTCTTAGGGTATATAGTACACAAGAAGAGAATATAGATTGATCAGGACAAAGCCAAAGGCATCATTGAGGCCAAACCCCCATCAAGTAAGAAAGACTTGCAAAAATTTCTTAGTCAGGTTAATTTTCTTCGAAGGTTTATTTCTAACACTGCTGGGAAAGCTAAAGTTTTTTCTTCTCTGTTGAAGTTAAAAAATGAAGAAGACTTTAGGTAGACAGCAGAGCATCAAACTGCTTTCGAAGGAATAAAAGCCTACTTGGCCAAACCTCCAGTGTTGATGCCACCAAGGAAGGACAGACCTTTAAAGTTATACATTGTTGTAGCTGAAGAATCATTAGGAGTCCTTTTGGCTCAGGACAATGAAGAAGGCAAGGAGCAAGTAGTATATTACCTTAGTAGGTTTTTAAGCTCTTGTGAATGTAAATACTCAACTATTGAAAAACTATGTTTAGCCTTGTACTTTGTAGCAATAAAATTAAGATATTATCTTTTGCCTACTACTGTCTTGGTAATTGCAACCACATATTTGGTTAAACAAATGTTATCTAGACCCATATTAAGAGGAAGAATAGGCAAATGGATTTTGGCTTTGTCAAAGTTCCATTTGGAATATGTTCCCCAAAAGACAGTGAAATGACAGGTATTAGCCAATTTCTTGGCTGATCATCCATACCAATCAGAGTGTTAAGAAACAATGGAACTTCACACAGCAGATTTGGAACCATGGCAAATGTGGTTCGATGGATCAAAGGCTAATGGTCTGGTGGGAATTGGTGTTGTGATTAAATCACTCCAAGGAGCAGAAACCACACATGGTCTTAGAATTGATGAAAATACTTGTTCCAATAATCACGCTGAATATGAAGCCTTGATTATGAGACTTGAGATACTTATTGGTTTACAACCTCATGCAGTTGATATATTTGGAGATTCTCAATTGATAATTAATCAAGTAAAAGGGATCTTTAAATGTCAAAGTGCAAGTATGTTACCATACTATGTTGTTGTTGTACATTTGCTTTCCCATTTCCAAGCGGCAAATGTAACTTATATCTCAAGATTCATGAATCACAAGGCTAATAATGTGGCCCAGAAAACTTCAAATTTCAAAAGAAATGATAATAATATTCAGATAGATATGGGCCAAGCAACATATCAGAAGTTGATACCACCTTTAGCCAAACAGGGTTTATTGGTAGAAGCCAATTAGAATGACTTGGAAGAGCAGGATTAGAGACATCCAATCATTCAGTATTTGACTGACCAATCTTCGAAGGCTAGCAGAAAGCTTAAGCTACAGTCCATGCAAGTCATAGTGTATGGGATGCTCTTTACAAAAGAGGGGCATATGGTTTTTTATTGGAATGTTTGGGACCAAAGGAAGCATTGAATGCCATGGCTGAGGTGCATGAGGGCATTTGTAGTGCTCACCAGCCTGCAGTTAAGATGAGATGGTTACTTCAAAGGCACTCGTATTACTGGCCAACTATCATTAAATGGCATTAGTTCATTTTAGTGGCAATCGACTATTTTACCAAGTAGGTGGAAGCTCAGTCTTATTCTGTGCTGAAAGCGTCACATGTGGCCAAGTTCATCAGGAATAATATCATCTGTAGGTATGGAGTGCCAAATGAGATCATATCGAACAATGGCTCACACTTCAAGAAGGAAGTGGTAGATTTGCTTGAAAAATACAACGTGACTTTTCACAAGTCATCAACATATAGACCACAGACCAATGGAGCCGTTGAAGCCGCAAACAAGAATATCAAGAACATCCTGCGAAAGATAGTGGAAAGTTACAGAGACTGGCCAAATAAGCTGTCGTTTGCACTCTGGGGTTATAAAACGTCAATTCAAACATCTATCGGTGCAACCCCCTACTCTCTTGTATATGGGATGGAAGCTATTTTGCCAATCGAGATTAAAGTACTATTATTGAGAATCATAGCCAAGTGTCAGATAGCAGAGGCAGATTGGTAGAAGAACAAATTTGAAGAATTGATGCTGTTTGATGAAAGAAGGTTGAAGGCGTTGTATCACATCTAAGGATATCAGCACAGAATTGCCAGGACCTTCAACAAAAAAGTCAAATCCAAAAACCTCAAAGAAGGAGATATGGTGCTTAAAGACAACCGAGCCTCCATCCATGACCCTAGGGGCAAGTTCAAACCCAATTAGACTGGTCCTTACATCATCAATCTATCTGGTCGGGGGGAGCAATCATCCTCATGGATTTGGATGGTTTGGAATTCTCACAACCGATCAACATGGACAAGTTGAAGAAATACTACCCTTGAGAGGCTCGCTAGGCTGAAAATCAAAAAAGGCAACCTAGACAAAAGTTAGATAAAAAAAAAATTGGAAATAAAGAAAAATAGAGCTCGCAAGGTTGAAAACTCGAAAAGGCGACTTTTGCAGAAGTTAGAGCGCAAAAGGAAAGAGTTAATACTTGAGTGAACCCTAACTGAACTATGTAAGGCTTGATTCCCATCTGAGGGATACGTAGGCAACTTCATCTCGAAGTTCGGCCAAAACCATTTTCAACTCAACTGTCCTATCCATTGTTGTTTGGTCTATCTTACCATCGGAGGATTTGATTGTTCTCCCTCTATTTGGCAGAAGGGTCAGTTGTAAGGGACAGAATGGCAGTAAAGGTGAATTTTTGTGGGCAATTATCATCTTTTTGGTTCAGGGTTGTGCGTCTTGAGGATTGATTCCATGTGTGTCAGGTAATGACCGTTTGCGAAAATTGTTTTGAAAAGTTTTAATGAAGTTGATTTTCTCAAAGTTTTACTTTTGCAACACAGACCATTCTTTGGACCAAAAAGGATAAATTTTAAGTATTCACAACTTTAATTACATGATTTCAACACAAGTACATCCTCCAAATCTCTAGTTAAATCAAAGTTGCTTTTACAACATAAAAACTTGAAAAGAAAAGTCAAAGCAATAAACTAGGGGCATAGATAAGTCAGGTGATCATCCTCTGCCTCCTGCTCACGCTCTCGGAAGTCTCTATAGCCAAGGATGGTCCAACCTATGTCTTGTCCTCAAGCCAAGCCAAGCACTCACCAGAAAGGGTGTAACTGAAGCTAGTAGCAAGGGATAGAAGCTCTCTCGTCCTCCAAGCAGCGAGGTATCGAGCCAAGTGCTAAGCATGAACTAGAAATGGAGTAGGGTATTCTACCTCCTCATCTGGACAGGTCTGATCACGTGCAAACTGCCATTTGAATCAGAGGGGAAGTAGAAGACGCAGTGTGTGAGGCTGATCAACTGTATACTCGGCTGGCGAGACATGTTGTAGCTCATCTCAGTCAGGTTATGCCAAGGGCAATGCTAGGCAATGTCAGCCGCAGATCTGCTGCACATCTAGTCGCACTACAGTCCCTCTGTGGGAAAGTCCACTAGCCGCGGGTGAAAGAAGTAGGATCTGGCCGAATATTTGGGGTAGGGGTCCATCACCTTCAGCTTATCTATCAACCACACCTAGGAAGGGATAAAAAATAAGAGAGATTAAAGAATAGAGAGATATACATTGAGAGAAAAGTAAGGAAGGGGCTTTGAGAGAAAATAAAGATTGAGTACCAAAGAGATGTGAGAAATCATAAATAAGAGAGAGTACGAAACAATACTTGAAGAAGCAGTGGACTCCCCGCAAACCAAGCTGTCTCTCGCCGATGGAAAACATCCAAACTCGTCAAAGTTTTGGCCAATGCCAAACCTATGCAACTCTGACCCTCCTTCAGATGTTGGGCCACTTCGATCAACCTAATACTAGCTCCGCTACAACTAAGGGCAAGTAGGAAGTGCGCAAGTAAACATAAGCAGAGGGCATGTTGACGATAACCTCACAAGAGAAGGTCGCCAGAGAGTTTCAAGGACCGAGCCTTGTATAAAGTAAGCCCACACATCTGTTCTAGAGCTCGTGCATGGCCAAAATGGGGTTGAGGCATAATCTCCTCATTACGGGAAGACTCCATTAATGCTTAAAACTCTTCGAGAGTTGGACATACCTTCTGTGTTTTGAAGTGAAACACATGAGTGAGTGGATCCTAACATCGGGCAATGGCATGAAGAAACGGAAAACAAAGTGGAGTGCGGCTCAACGGAAAAATAAAGTTTATGCCAAAACCACATAAATTTACCTTTTTCGTGCCATCCAAAGTGGCTGCCCAATCCTTGAGTCTCTCAATAAGAAAAATCTCCATTTTCAAAGAAAACTACAGAAAAGATGATATTCTGTCAAAGAAAGAGCAAGAGAAGACCTTTATAGAAGATAAGGTTGTGTGAGTGGCTGACAGTTGTTACCAACTGTCCAAGTGCAAGTCCTGGCCGACTAGCCACTTCACCAGTCGACCGTCCATTTTGTTGGCCGGCTAACCGAGTTTGCTGGCAAGGCAACTAGGTAGCAATGTCATGTTGGCCCATTTTGCTTTTGAGTCTTGTTTTGAGTCTTTTGTTTCTAGTAAGTGTAAATAGCTGTGTTTAGGTTTTTTTTTTTTTTTTTTACTTTATTTTTCCTTTATTGAGTTGTATTCTCTATTTTGGTCGGTCGTAAACTCAATATCCGGTTACAAACTTGTTCGAATGTGATCATTCTCCTTTTCCATTCAAATACAACCAATTTTATGCAAGTGTTGTGCCATGCTCGAGATACTGTGCAAAACAAGTTCTTTCTTTTATAAAACTACAAGGTTCGACCTCGATCATAGTTTTTACAAAAGAGAAAATACAAGTTTTCAAAACAAAAAGTAAAGACCTATCTGAAGCTATACAAAGTTTTAAACTACCAAAACAAAAGAAAAGAAGAGCGCAAAAATCAGTGTTGGTCGCATCAGGTGCGTCAAGAGGCCCTCTTCGTCCTCTTCTGAGGAAGAGACTCAGGATCACTGTCACCGTCAGCGCCGTTGTCATCAGAGGAGTGGGACTCAAAACCAGCCTCATCCTCTTCGCTCCCAAATCCGGAGTGCTCGCTCATCATCCCCTTAGTGCCGTTGGTCTCGGCATCATCTCCACTCAAAACCGACATTGAAGATGAGGAAGTCTCCTGTACCTTAGACTCTCCACTCTGACTATGGGCACCTCTACCTCTGCCCCGACCTCTACCCTCGCCCCTGCCGCGTACAGGAGCTTGTCTACCTCTTCTCCCTACATTTGGAGGAGGTGCTTGTCTACCTCTTCTCCCTACAGTCGAAGGAGGTGCCACAGTTGTAGATGAAGGTTGAAAGCAAGAAACAGAGTAGCAGTACAGTATTGGTGCAGAATCAGTATAAGTATGGCAAGAATAGAATCAGAGCAATCAGATGAATGAGAAAAGTAGGGGTACCTAATGACTAAGGAGAGCAAGTAGGGCCTCCCTCCTCCGTACCATCTGTACCAGGGAGTCGACAAACTGAAGGAGGCCGTCCATGTACTCCACCAGCACCAACAAGTAAGTTTGAGCATCAATATGCAAAAAAGAAATGTGAATCATAAACTGCAAGACAAAGTACATACCTGCTACACGTCAAGGTCCTTGACGTACGTGTGCTCCTTTGGGTAGTCAACCAAAATCTGATAGGCCATCCCACTTGGCCGCCAGTATGTGATCGTGGTCGGGATCTCAGGCAGGCTAACAATATGTATAGCAGGGGGAATATCCCCAGCATCAGGCTCAGCCTCAAGAACAGCCCCTCCAGCATGAGGCTCAGCTACACGTGCAGCACCTCTAGCAGCAAGAACATCTGTAGCACCTCCCGCATGAACTCTAGTCAAAGGCAGCATGAGATGGGTTTGGATGAACTTGGCATAGTCTCCAACCCCGTGGAAAAGATTGGCATCCTGTCCTATCATAAACTGTATAATAGCCTCGATTGGTAGGCTATCAGCGATCCTCATGGATGGTAGAGAAGGAGCAGGAACAATGGGGTCTAGTAGCCCCAGGGTCTGGCACACGAACCTCTCTTCCAATTACCAGGTCCTGCAGAAAGGACCCTTCAGCAAGATCCGTAACCTAGAGGTGTTCCAAGACCCAACGTACTCGTCGTTCGTCATGACCAGCATCATCACCCATGACTGCCACGTCATCTACAAACACAGAATTTCACAGTTGTTAGTTATTGTCAGTTGTCAGAGAATGGAATGGGTCAAAGCAATAGTAATGGAATGGAATGGGCAAGAGTTTCAGATTACCTTACGCACTGTCACTATATCAAAGAAATTGCGGTAATAGGCGAAAGTGGTGACACTACGGCACTGAGGGTAGCACTTGTCGTCATATCGCCTAGAGTAGGGGACTGCTGCCTCCATCTCATCCCATGGAACCGGGGCAAGGGTGGGGAAATAGGCATATACCCAGAGCTACAAGAAAAGATCAGTTTGTGAGTCAATAGGTAGAGACAGAAATAAAGACAGAAAGTGCAAAGCCAAAAGCATAATGTACAAACAGAAATGGTAACAGAAAGTGTAGTATGTACCTCCCAAGCTCTCTAGTAGTGTCTAACCTTGTTTACCTTCTTGCGAGAACTAGAGCTCATATAGCCATACAGAGTGGTGAGGCCAACACCACCCCAATCGTAGAAGCGGACTCGAGACCAGACCACTAAAGCACTGAATAGATACAAACCTACGGTATTCCACTTGTTTGCAAACAAGGTAGTACCGAGGAGATAGATCAAGAAGCCTCGAGTGTATTGATCGACCTGCTCTTGAGTCTCTAGTTGGCTCCCATGGAAGTGATCGTAGAACCAGTTATATCTAACCATATCCAACCTGTCCAAGAGAGGGTGTGCTCCAAGCAAATAGATCAAAACTGTCTCCCACTAGCCCATGTCGATGTCGAAAGGGATCGGATCACCCCCTACTCATAGCCCCGTGATCATAGAGAAGTCATAGAGGGTCATCATCATCTCCTTAGTGGAGAAGAAGTGGAAGGAATTAGTGGTGTCCCACCACCTCTCCATTAAAGCACCGAGTAAGGCTTGATTGGCCTGTAGTTGTGTAAGCCCTGAGTAGAATGGGTCGAAGCCCGCCTCATCCACCAACTTTCTAACTTGAGTGGGGAGCTCCTGGTACCAGTCCCTCTCAGTCACGGCCCCATAACCCCTCTAGGCAAAAGCGTCACCCTGTGTTGAAAGAAGAATTTGTTAAGTACATGGCAGATAAAAGATTGTAAATGAAATATCAAAGCAAGCAAAGCGCATAAAGAGGAGCAAAGATTCTTACCTCAGAAGCATCGTGAGAAAGATGAGAGGTGCGCTCTCACAAGAAGAATTCCTTGGGCCTAGCAAAGTCCTCAAATCGCAGCATGCCTCTGGAAGCCATCGCATGCGTGTGCGGATGGTAGGTGGTAGGGTCAAAAGGCCTTACCCTCAATGACGGTAGCTCGAGCTTAAGCTCTGGAGGGTAGATCTCCTCCACGGCAATGTCAACAGCGATGTCTCTTGCTGCCCCATCGGCCTCGTCTATCATCGACTTCTCTACCCCCGTAGCGGTGGAAGCACCGACACCTCGGGAAGGGCACCATCATGTGGAAGATAATCTTTCATGAAGAAAGTAGTGGGTGGTGAAAGAAAAATAAGAAGAATGAGAGAAATAGGTAAAAACACCAAAAACCCAAACCCTAAGAGAGAGGGAGAAAAAGAGAGAAAAAAGTGAAAACTCAGAAGATAGTGCACAAATACCAAGAAAAACCCGTAAGAATGAGCCAAAAACAATAAAAGACCCAAAAACTCAACCAAATCAAAATCCAAATGGTTCAAAACGTAGAGGGCCAAATGGGTTTTACGAATAACATTTGCATGGGTCGTTGGGTAAAGTGAGGTGAGTGAAAATCTAGAGAGAGAGAGAAAGAGAGCACCTAGAGAGAGAGGAAGGAGGTTTTTGACTTGGATGTATGTGAAAAATAGGACTAAAGTTGTATTTTAAAGGGCCACGGGTGTAAAAACCCGTTTTTACCCCCGAACTCAACACGGTTGGCAAGCCGGCCACTTGTTTGGACAACCGACCCCTTCTTTTGGCCGGGGCTGATTCTTCAAGTGGTCTAGATGTGATTTTTGCTGAGGTCTTGCTTATTTTGTGCATATTTGATCATGTGTTCATCTGTAAAGTGGAAAATTGGAGTATTTGAGTGTGTTTCAACTTCAGAAAGTCTTGGAATTGTGTTCTGGATGCGCCGTCCCAAGTACCGTCATTTCTCCAAAGTGGAGAAGTGCCTTGATCTCAAGCTTAAGCAAGTTGTATCCTTTTCTGAGCTTTTGAGGACCTTCAAACGGTAAGTCGGAGATATTTATGAGGTGTTTTCAAAATCACCCCTTTTTGTTTATCTTCTTAATTATGTTGCATGTCATGTTACATGGAACATGCATCGTGTCATGTTTCGCATCAATTACAGCAAATTACAACAATTATGTTGCATCCATGAGTGTCATGCTTTTCATTTATTATGTTCACCCTTGTCACACGAGTGTGATTTGGCTTATACCCGTTTCCCTTTTTGCGCAAAGCGTAGTTTGGATTGTACCTTTTGTCTCACTCCTCTCTGCGTGTATGTAGTTTGGCTTGCACTTTTCACTTGGTTAAAACCCTCCCTCTCTCCGTGTGAAATACGTTGAGATACACTTGTTGATTACACCACCCTTCCGTCCTTTCGCGTGAAACGTCTTAGGATGTTGTTTTCACTTAGTTAAAACATTTCCTCTCTCCATATAAAATTTGTTGAGATACGCCTGTTGGTTACACCACTCTTCAGTCCTTTCGCGTGAAACGCGTTAGGATGTTGTTTTCATTTAGTTAAAACCTTCCATCTCTCCGTATGAAATACATTGAGATACGCCTATTGGTTACACCACCCTTCCATCATTTCACGTGAAACGCATTAGGATGTTATTTTCACCCGATTAAAACCTTTCCTCTCTCCGTATGAAATATGTTGAGATACACCTATTGGTTACACCGCCCTTCCGTTCTTTCGCATGAAACGCATTAGGATGTTGTTTTCACTTGGTTAAAACCTTCCATTTCTCCGTATGAAATACGTTGAGATACGTCTGTTGGTTACACCATCCTTCCTTCATTTCACGTGAAACGCGTTAGGATGTTGTTTTCATTTGGTCAAAACCTTTCCTCTCTCCGTATGAAATATACCTGTTGGTTACACCACCCTTCCCTTCTTTCTCGTGAAACACATTAGGATGTTGCTTTCCTCAATTAAAACCCTCCCTCTCTCCGTATGAAATACGGTAAGATACATCTGTTGGTTACGACACCCTTTCATTCTTTTGTGTGAAACGCATTAGGACGTTTTCACTTGGTTACAACCTTCCCTATCTCCGTATAAAATACAGTGAGATACATCTGTTGGTCGCACCGTCTTTTCCTCCTTTCACGTGAAACATTTTTGGAATTGCTGTTTGCTTACTCCTTTTTTTGTGAAACACGGTTGAATTTATTTTGACTTAAGCTTTAAGCTTTTTGTTCATATGTTGTCATCTTGTTATTACTTATTGCATTGTCTTGCATGATCATGGATTTTCAAAAAACACTGGCATCTTGCCCTTGACCTATGCTGGTTTGATTCATTGCAAAGGGATACGTAGGCAACTTTCGAGTTCAACCAATTTCATTTACATTTTGATTGCTTGCCCAAGTCTTACGGCCTTCCCAAATGGGTTGTCTTCAGGCTTTGACATTCACTTACGTCATTTCATAACTTCGAGCTCCGTCAAAGAAAGGCAACTGTAGACACCCCATTTTGACTGCCCTTAAGACTTGGGCGCCTCACGTTGAACGCTCGATGATGAAATGTTACGATGTGCAATCGTTTAATTTCTTCAGCAAAAGGCTTTGGTTTTGAGCTTCGAAACCAAAACCTTACATCTCCTTTGGACCAAAAACTAATTTTTTCTAGCCTAACCACTCAGAGAAGAGCTGGCCAACAAGTGGCCCTTAGGCCATTTTTGAAAGCCCTGTTCAGCGATAGTAGATATTTTGAGACAACCAGCTGTCCCCATGTGCATGCCTTGCACTAGCTGTCTCTTTCTTGATATTTCTGACATGATGTTTTTCTATAAATACAAGCCCCCCCTTCATGGTTTGGGGTTAGAAAATTTTGGCCAAAAACAAAACATGTCCAACACACTTCCCTCTTCTCTTGCAATTTACATACACCATACATACAACTTACAAGATGGAACTTGGGACCTTTTGCTGAGACTTGTGAAGATAATTTCAGCCTCTTGAGAGTGTTCAACTTGTGGTTTGTGAACTAAAAGCTCTTCCTCTCTTTAAAGGGGTAATCCTTGAGATTTTGTACTATCTTTTCTCTTTCTTTTCTTTGTTTTTTCATACTATTATTAGAGTGTTTTGAGGCCTAAAATATGTGATTTTAAGTCACAAAAAAGAGGAGGGATTACCCACCATTCCTTAGGCTTGTTGGTTGGTTGAAACCCCTTGGCTTTATCCCATTTTTGCTTACTTTTTCCACCTCCAAAACCTGATTTTCAGCACTTTTTTTTGTACTGT
This sequence comes from Camellia granthamiana, assembly GCA_036172215.1. Classification (NCBI taxonomy): domain Eukaryota; kingdom Viridiplantae; phylum Streptophyta; class Magnoliopsida; order Ericales; family Theaceae; genus Camellia; species Camellia granthamiana. The sequence goes on along the minus strand of CM069917.1, from coordinate 102,221,051 downwards.
TTCAAAACTTTTTAGTGTGTTAAATTATGCTTTAAATACTATAGATGTGTTATTGTAAGTCATCATGGATATAGCTTTCAAATCATTTGAGTTGATAGTCTTTTCTTTCACTCTTTTTTATAGCTTTCATACATGTTCATACCATTGTAATCATCCACTTTCCATTAGCACTCTGCAATCTCCCTCATTTCTTTGTTTCTTTGGTTAAGAGTTGTACCAAATGAAAGGTTATTGCTCAAAGCATAAGAAAGAGACCTCTCATGCTAAATGATTTAATCTCTTTGGAGGTTCATTACCAGGCCATTACATCTCTCTTGCCAAGCATGATCTCTCGTTCGATACTTCTCTTTATCATCGGTGCATTACTTCTAAGGGACTAACTTTCTAGTTAGACCTTGGAAACACGAAGGAAAGTGTCATTATAGCTTATTATCAAGTTTGGATTTGGAGTCATTATTGCTCATTTTGGATTTGATTAGTCATTATCGCTCTATTTGAGTTTGACTAGTCATCATCGCTCATTTTATGTTTGACTTAGAATTCATTATTGCTTGTAAGTGAGTTTGATTCTTCCTTTGTAATTTCCCCCCATAGAAAAGGGCTTGAAAAGCTCATTTCTCGGGTTAAGTCGTGCTTGCTATTCTTTATTGTTTTGGATTTAGTGGACGTAATCATCACCTTTGGACAAAACTGAAGAAAAGATAAGAAATGGAAAGGTAATGTAAAAAATGGCTAATAAATTGGAGTAAAAAAAGGTAATAAATTTGGGTTAGGTTCAATCAAACGTTATATTGAACCTATTGCGTCTTGAATCATTACATACTTTTTTAGTGATGTTTAATGATTCATGAAGCAATGTTTACCCCTTTCCTTGAGGTAACTCCATGATAGGGAAGAGGTATTGCCTATCTTTTGTTTAAATTATTGAGCTCTTGTCCTATCATTTCTAAGATCATCACGCAACAAATTGGTGACAATTGATGATTTGAGAAACGAATCTACTCCTCCCTTGATCATCTTCATGATAGGGAAGGGCGGAGAAGATAAACATTTCCTAGAAACACTCAGTTTTTGCTCTGTTTCAACTCTATGGCAGCAAGGTATCCTCCAGAAGCAATGGCCGGCCGGTTATCATTTTGTATGGCCGACCACTTTTCAAGACTGGCCAGCCACCTATTTTGTACAGGCAGTGGCATTTTTACAGCAGAACAAAGTAGAATCTGAGGCCAAAATAGAATAATTTTCTGACTGCAAAGAAAGCAAATTCTGGCAACAAACAGAGAGGTTTCCGGGAGGATGTTCTCGGTTGTGCGCATATGGCTCTTCACCTCCCATTCAAGTCCATTAAATTAGTGCTTTAATATTAGTATGTTGTAATTAATTATTTTCTTTACCTTTTATTTGGACTTGTAATAGATAATTAATTATTCTAGTTTATTCGTTTGGGTTTGTAATAATTAGTTTAATTAGGACATTCATTCGAACCCTCTTGTGTGAGGGCAAACTTGTAATATTTTTTATGTCTTTCAACTCCTATTTCTTTCTCCCTTTTATTGTATGCTTACCTTGGTAGCATCATATTTTTCGTTTCATATCATTGCCATGTTTAATATCCATTTTTTGCATGCATTGGGTTTGGTTCATCATTCTAAACATTGTTGTCATTTTCTACTTACTTGAATATGTGCGTTACCGCATGCTTTGAGTTGATCCATATGACATGTTAAATAAATCGAACCTAGTAGTCGCATTTTGTATGTGTTGCATTAGTCATTTGCATGTTTAGGAACATGCATTTTTCTAATTATTTTATTTTCTTTGGCTTGCCTCGGAGTACTAGGTGAGCATTTTTTGCTTTAGCATATTGCATATGTGTTTGTGTTGCCATATCAAGCATATTACTGTGAGGCTAAGTGCTTATTTGATATACCTCTTTGAATGTTTGTGGATGAAGGCTATTTCGATTAAGTTGGAATGATTTTGATAAATGTACATGTGAGCTCACTTTTTCAAGTAGCACATATTCAAAACTCTTTTCACACAAACATGAAATCAAAGCATTCCAAAATGGGTGACGTAGTCTATACTTGTGTGCCTCACATAGTAAGTTAGCATAATAATTAAAACATGAGCATATACTGTCCATAAAATTCACATCATGATTAGTAGAGGTCGATCTTTGATCGGGTGAGTGAGGTGCTCAATTCATCACCTTCTCCTCTCATACCTAAGTTCCCGAGCCGAGACACTTTGGTTATGACGGACAAGTGGCCTTTGGCACGAGTCATGGATTTCCTAAATTTTCTAAAAAAATATTTAGGTGGCGACTCTAAAATCTGGCAAAACAATCCATTTTTTGGCATTTCTGATTGTGAATAGATTTTCCAAAGATTTGCCGGATTTGGACTTTCATTTGTGTTTTTCTATTTCACATTGCATTTGTGAAACTAGATTCAAAACCACGGGAGTCCGAACTATAGGGCTATTGTATTCTAGAAGACTAAACCCCTCCAAGGAGCACGAAAAACCAGCTACACCATCATGCCACACTGGAATTGGAAGAAGTTAAATGCAGGGTTCCCAAAACAAAGGGCAACTGGGATAAGAAAAGGGTCCTCAGGAATGACAAACCAAGAAAGACGAAGAGCATCAAGAATACAGAGGTCCTCCAAGTCTTGTTCCCGAGCTCTAACTACTTTGTCATACCACTCCTCCCACTCAGTCTTTAATGTGGGCCAGCAGCGGTAAGGTCGGTTAACCCTCAAACTTCTCCAGTTATAGCTTCCTTCGTTGAGAAGGTAGTGTTCCTCCAAACGTGGGTATAATAGAGGAAGTGTAGCAAGAGCCTCCTTAAAGATGGGTCCAAGGACGTATTCCCCTTAAACGTGGGAGGAAGATTCTCCCATCAATCGCGCTTTGGCCCTCTAGTGTCTCATATTTGGCTATCTTTTCAGTAACACATCTCCTCAAAGCCACTGAAGGACGTAAATGCTCGACAACTGGTACTTTCACAGAGGAAGAAGAAGCTATCAGTGAAGGATGGAAAGAAGGGTGAGTAAGAAGTTGAAGATAGTAACAATTGGAGTGAAAGTAGAGACTGAACAAACAAATAGGTAAGAGCGCGAGAAATCGGGGATTTAAACCTTCTTATCCAAAATTACCCATCTAACCTAACGAGTCAAATAGGCCCAAGTTATTTGACTGTTTATTCTTGACACATGTGGGAGTAAGGCCTTTATTTTAAAAGTCCTAAAAACACATTATTTTACCTTCTATAAAGAAGTATTCCTTCAAAGCAACACTTTGGTACCATGTAAAGGAAGAAAATATGCTTCGAAGTGTTTAGCCTGGCTTCGAAATAAGTAGTTGGTTTCGGAGCCAATTTTTTGTTAAAAGGGCTCACAACTATACCTTAACTCAAGTAAAGTTAGAACATGTTTAACAATTCGAAGGTCTAAAAAGCATGATCTTAGGCGTTCTGCCAAAGAAGATTTCCTTCAAAAGGATATTTTATTATCTTTTGAGGAAAGGAAATGTACTTTTAAGTGCTTTATTGGGCTTCGAAATAAGGAGGTACTGTGAGGCCAATACTCGCTGGAATCGTACGAGAGTTAGTGCAGATTATAAGATTTGCCAATTGGCAAAAAATGAAACCTGTGCCTTTAAAATTTTAGAAATACGAGCAAAACCCTTCGAAGGAGTATATTATCACTTCGTGAGGGAAACCATGCAAGCTTCAAAATAGATGGGTTACTTCGAAGGTAATATTTGTTAATTATATGAACAAGTTGAGTGACAAAAATCATGTATATTGACAAATATGAACCATTCAATTGGAACACAAAAACCCAATTTTATTGATGTAAACATCTACATTGGGAAATACTATTTGGCTACATTTTCAATTTCATAAAAGTAAGGAATAGACAAGGTTACAAGGTCATCAAACTTTGCCCAGCAAAATTCAATAAATACATGTTCCTTCTTTAACCTTTCATTTATCCTATCTAAGTTTGGCTTGTCTAATTGGTGAGCCCTTAATTGGTAGAAAAGTTGTTGGGCCCTTATTTCAAATTCAGTTTGCTTCATATTGAGTTTGGATACGAACAACGAAAATCTCCTCCAATGATTCGCTAGTGGCCAAGGCATTCTTGCACCAGTTGAACAGCAAAGGGAGTTGGTCTAGAAAAGTGTGAAGTTCTGTTTGGGCCATAGGGTTGAGATTGTGACTTCGACAGATAATGTCATAAGCCCATAGAAAATTCTTGTGAGGAGTGTGTAGCTTACTTTTTGTGCTCCTCGAAGGGGTTTAGTCTCCTCAGATACGATAGCCCTACAGTTCGAACTCCCATGGTTCTAAATCTGGTTTCACAAGTGCAATGTGAAATAGATTAAACAAATGAGAGTCCAAATCTGACAAATATTTGGAAAATCGATTTACAATCAGAAATGCCAAAAATTGACTGCATTACTAGATTTCAGAGTCGCCACCTACATATTTTTGGAAAATTTAAGAAACCCGTAACTCATGCCAAAGGCCACTTGTCCGTCATAACCAAAGTGTCTCGGCTCGGAAATTTAGGTATGAGAGGGAAAAGTCATGAATTGAGCACCCTACTCACCCAATCAAGGATCGGCCTCTACTAATTATGATATGATTTTTATGTACATTATATGCTCTTGTTCCGATTTATTAATGCTAACTTTACTATGTGAGGCACACAAGTATAGACTAAGTCACCCACTTTGAAATGCTTTGATTTCATGTTTGTTTGCAAAGAGTTTTGGATATGTGCTACTTGAAAAAGTAAACTCATATGTCCATTAATCAAAGTCATCCCAATTTAAGTAAAATAGCTTTCATCCACTGGCATTCAAAGAGATATATCAAATAAGCACTTAGCCTCATGGTAAATATGCTTGATATGGCAACACAGACATTCACGCAATATGCTAAAGTAAGAAATGCTCACCTAGTACTCAGCCGAGACAAGTCAAAATAGAAGATAATAGTTAGAAAAATGCATGCTTTAATATGCAAGTGACTAATGCAACACATACAAAATGCAACTACTAGGTTCGGTTTATTAACATGACATATGGCTCAACTCAAAGCATGCGATAACGCACGTATTCAAGTAAGTAGGAAATAACAAAGATGTTAGAATGATGAACCGAACCCGATGTATGAAAAAATGGATATTTACTCATGGTAATGATATGAAACCAAAATATGATACTACATATAACCATCGTAAGCAAGTAAATAAAAGGCAGAAACAATGGAAGTTGGAAGACATACACAATATTACAAGTGTGCCCTTATACAAGAGGGTTTGAATGAATGTCCTAATTAATATTACAACACCAAAATTAACGAAACTAACTAATTATTACAAATTCGAATGGAACCAACTAGTTAATTACAACACATTAATATTAAAGCACCAAATTAAAGGATGGGAGGCGAGGAGCCACATACGCGCAACCGAGAACATCCTTCCGGAAACCTCTCTGTTTGCTGCCAGATTCTGTTCTGTTCGCAGTCAAAAAATTATTCTATTTTGGCTTTAGTTTCTGCTCTGTTCTGCCACAAAAATGCCACTGCCTGTACAAAAAAAAAATGGTCGGCCAGCCTTGGAAAGTGGTTAGCCGGACAGAAAGGTGGCCGGTCGACCACTATTTTTGGGGATTACCCTGCTGTAACAGATCTGAAACAGAGCAAAACAGAGTGTTTCTAGGAAATGTTTATCCTGTCTACCATTCCCTATCATGAGGATGATCAAGGGAGGAGTAGATTCAGTTAACAAATCATCAATATTCACACGTTTGTTACGTGATGATCCTAGAACCGATAGGACAAAAGCTTAATAAAAAGAATTAAAAGACCAATAACATCTCCTCCCTATCATGGAGTTACCTTAAGGAAAGAGGTGGACATTGCTTCTTGAATCACTAAACATTACTAAAAAGTATGCAATGATTCAAGACGCAATGGGTTCAATATAACGACCGAGTGAACCCAACTCAATTTTATTACCTTTTTTTATATTACCTTTCCATTTCCTTATTTTTTTCTTCATTTTGTCCAAAAGTGATAATTACATCCACTAAGTGCAAAAAGCGATAAAGAGCAGTGTCAAACAAGAGGTTCTGCTTAGCATGAGAGAGATGTAATGTCTTGGTAATGAACCTCCGAAGAGATTAAACCATTAAGCATGGAAAGTCTCTTTCTTATGCTTTGAGCAACAATCTAGTGTTGGACACAACTCATAATCAAAGAAAGTCAAGAAATTAGGGAAATTGCAGAAGTGATTATACAAAAGTGATTACTTATAAGTAAGACTATATGTATGAAAACTATGTAGAGAAAGCTATCAACTCAAATAGATTAGTGTCTATGGCCTAAACAACCAAATCTATGAGGACTTACAACAATACAAGCATAGTGTTCAAAGCATAAATTAAACAAATACACTAAACAGCCCCTAAATAGCACAAAACAGTGCTGAAAATCAGTTTGAAAGGGGGAGAAAACTTGAACAAAATAGAATGAAAGAAGCCTAGTAAACAAACCAAAGAAAGGATGGCTAACCCCTCCTCATTTTATGACTTAAAATCACATTTTTAAGCTTAAAAACACTCTGAAAAATAGTAGCTAAAAGCAAAGAAATAAGTGGGAAGAACAAGGATATAAGCTATGGGATAAGGTTCAAGAAAGGCTGGTTAAGAGCATCTCCAACCGTTCATTTCTTTTTTCACCAAATCTGAGTAAAAAATAGGTTGTTTTCTCAATTTGATACGACTTCCTCCAACGGTGAGCATCAAACCTGTCGAACAGAATTGAGGGAAGGGTCGACCGGTTGGCCAACCGAGCGGTCGACCGATAAGACTAATTTTTTTTTTTTTTTTTTAACCTATTTGAACCTTTCGACCTGTTTGAACCTACCTATTTGAAAGGGGAACCGGTCGATCGGTTGGTCAACCGGTAGGTCAACCGTCTGGTTGACCGGTTGGTCTCCCCCAACGGTCACGCACAGTAAAATGATGAAACCTGGAGCCTATTCTCACTTTGATGAATTTTTTGTTCCATTCTCATTTTGATACCAATTTGCTGAAACCATTGGAGCTCCAAAAAGTGACTTTTTCACCAAATTTCAAATCTGATGTAAGGTTTGATGAACCGTTGGAGATGGCCTAACCCTTCCACTTTTGGTAGCTTTTATATCAGAAGTTTCAACCCTTAAAACCAGCCCAAAACAGTGTATATACAGCAAGAAGAAGAGAAGAGAAATGTAGTGTAAACAAGGCAAAAGATGGCAAAGGTTATACCTCTTGAAGAGAAGATACTCTTAGTTAAGCAAACCACAAGGTGAACACTCTTAAGAGCTAAAAGTTAGGGTCAAGAATCTTAGTAAGAGGCCTTAAGTTTTTAGTGTAGGAAGTGTATGGATAGTGTATGTATAATGCAAGGGAGAGAGGAAGTGTGTTGGACAAATTTTTGGTTTTGGCCAAAAATTTTTAACCCTAAACCATGAGGGGTGGTCATCTATTTATAGAAAAACACTATCTCACGTCGAAAATATTTGTAATAAGCTAGCTGGTGCAAGATATGCACATGGGGGGACAGCTGGCTACAAAATATATATTTGACGCTAAACATGGGCGACCAGCCATGGAGAGGAACGACCGGCCAACCAAAAATGGCCTACTGACCACTTGTTGGCCAGCAGGTCTCTGGGTGGTCAGACTAAAAAAATTAGGTTTTTGGTTCAAATAGGGTGCAAGGTTTAAGTTCTGAAGCTTGAAAACCAAAGCGTTTTTGAACGATTTGCACAGCGTAACATTTCATTATCGAGTGTTCAACATAAGGCGCCCAAGTCTTAAGGGCGGTCAAAATGGAGTGTCTACAAAGGCCCTATTTGGTAGGGCTTATTTTCAGCTTATTTCAGCTTTTAGCTTAATTTAAACTATTTTGGTGTGTTTGGTTCAGCTTAATAATACAGATTATAGCTTTTTGTAAGTCAAAAATTAGCTTTTTCTTTGAGTGGGAGAGGAGAAGCTCTTCCGATTAGCTTAAGCGTGCAGCTACAATTTGAGGGGCAAAATGACTTAAATGCCCCTCACAATTTCAAGTTATTACAAGTGTACCATGTATATATACCAAAACACACTCATTTTTGTCTCTTGCACGAAGTTGTTTGGCGATTTTCGACAATTTTTGAGCCATTTTTAGCTAACCAGAGCTTTCTCTCTTCTCCTCTCTCTCTCTTGCACGAACCAATGAACCAGAGCTCTCTCTCTCTTCTCTCTCTCTCTCTGCTACATCCATAGCGCCGTACCTAGGGTTTTTCATCATCGATCTTGGATTCGAATGGTGGAATGTCGCCTCAAATCCACACAGATTTCAGATCTGTGTGGTCTCCTTTGATCTCAAATATTAGATCCGTTATATATGTATATATGTATGTGTGCGTGTGTATTTGTAGCATTCGAGGACTTCGTATGAAGTTGGATGGTTGCCAAAGGGGTTCGCCGCTGGTGAGGATGAGATGAGAATGAGAATGAGAAATATGTGATTGTTCTTACCGATTGGAGAAATTTATCTTAGTCTGTCTCATTTTCTCTCTCTGTGTATTTAGTTTCCAAATCTTTTTTTTTCTCTTTGTTATTGTTGTCCAAAAGATCATCTTTCTCCAGATTTGTTTTTTTTATTTGTTGTTGCTATTGTCCAACAAATAATTTTTTATTTTATTTATTTATTTATTTGGTGATCATGAAACATATCTGAATTTTAAACAGATGGCATATCACATAGATAAATTTTGAACAAATATAATCAAAATTTTAACAGATAGAATTTAGCAGAAAAAAATGAACAAATAATAAAATTGTGATAGATAGATAATAAAATTATTAATTGATACTAATTAATAAATTTAAAAAATCAAAAATTTTTATATTGGTATCAATATTAATTGGTATTATTTATTAATAAATTAATTATTAATTGATACTAATTAATAACAATTGTTGATTATTAATATTAATTGATACTAATTAATACTAATTATATTAACTTTTATTAATGAAATAATTTTTTTTTAAATTAAAACTGAAAAAAATGACAAAATAATCATTTTTATATCATGTAAGGGCAAAAAGGACAATTACACAATAAAAAGCTATTTTACAGCTTATCAACCAAATACTACTCTGCTATTTAAATCCATAATCTCATAGCTGCACCGAACAAGTTAACAGCTTATGTTCATAGCTATAAGCTATAATCTATAATCACTTTCCCATAGCTCTACCAAACGGGCCCAGAGTATCATTTTGAAGGGCTTCGAAAGATAAATGAGAAAATCTAGCAAGTAGGGTCTGGGCTTTATACTGCTAATAAGCAGTTGAAGGAACTGGAGCTTAGAGAGCAAAATGCTGGCTTTCGAAGAGGGTAAGTTTAAATCCCTCAATCCAATTAGGATTAGGAGGAATGGAAGGGGCAGTGGGGTCCCCTCCAAAAGAAGGTGGAAACTGAGGCTCATTTACACACTCTAGCTAGTTAGAAGAACAAAGTTTTGCTCTCTTGGCCAAGAGTAAGGGGCTCATTCCCAAAGCCTCAATGGGGTGATGGGTCTTTCGTACTATTTTGGTCGGCAAGGAAGTGGTATACGATGTCGAAAGCAAGTTGTCTTCGAGATAGCGAAGACGATTGAATGGGATATAGAGATATACCACAGAGCTACACAAAGAGGAAGGAATTGTTGTGGGGTCATCGAATTCAACAAATCTGTGATGAAGTCGCTCCCTTGTTTGAGGTTGGGTTAGTGTTGGCCAAGCATTCCAACCAATATTTCCAGTAGAAGAGGAGGCAACTTTATCCCATGCAGAAGGTTTTGCAGCAGATGAAGAACTTCCAAGAATTGCGAAAGCCTCCATAACTTGCATAAATGAAGGAGGACAAATATGGCTAATAAATGCATGGAAGTTCTTTCGAGATTAATCATCATTGTCCAAAACCTCTTCGTATGCTTGATCAATGAAAGAGAGGGTTTGATTAGCCATTAGCCATTAGAGATGTATCAATTCCTTCGTTTACATAGATAGAGGAGGTAGTGTTCAAGCACAAAGGGGAATTTAATGAAGTTCAGTGTTTCATTACTTGGAGACGGTTACACTTCCAAGATAAATAAATTCCATGCACGTCTTAGGACGTGAGCAAAGCGTATTGATCCACTAATATTACCAAGTATTGGCTATATTAGTACGAAGGGTTGGCTGTATATTTTGTACAAACCTATCACAGCTTGACACGTGGATCATAAAGGACAATTTGGCGAATAAGTAATGGTCTCCAATCATCAACAGATGTGTGGCAACTTATAGCAGTGGCAGTGGATCCACAATAGATGGGAAGAGTCAGGATACTCAGTGTAACGTGGTCAAACGGTTGCTTACAGTTTAAATTCAAATTCAGGAGGGAAGCACAACTATGAGAGTGGAAGAGTGGAAGCGAACTGTTCAAGGTCGTACTCAGTGATCATGGAGATCATTTCGATAGTTATCACCTACTTCGACGGTTATCTTCAGAGCCTATAAATAGAGGGAGTGCTGATAATGCAAAGGCCCCAGGGACCGGATCCAGGGATCAGTTCATTTACTTTATATTTTCCAATCCTTTAAATTGCAGTCTTTACATTCCTATATTGTACTTCAAATTTCTAGGAGTAATTCTAAGTTGGTTTGCTGCTGTAATCTCCTTCGAAGCTGTGAAAGCGTGAAGATATAATTGTAAACTTCTGTTTACTTAATGAAAGATTGATTTTGACATTGTTGTTCTCTCTTTCTTTTATTTCACTTAGTCTTCTTAATTTTCTCCTAAAAACTAAGCCACCAGTAAAGTCCTCTTCATTAAAGCTGAAAGAACTTTAAAGCAATCATCTGACTAATTGGTTGGCATTTATTAATTTTTGTAAGGACTTATTGATCCCTACTGGCACACTCGAATTACAATTCTAACCTTCGAAAGCCAAAAAAGCCAACAAATACATAGCCAATACCAGAACTACTGAATATTTACCCTTGAGAGCAAAGGCAATCAAGGCCAACTTAAAAGTTGTTGGTTGGAGATTAGGAAAATAGAACTTAGTGAAGATGTACAATTTATAACCCCAATTCTTTTATTAGTAGAAGTCCTTGTTCTTTTTCTTTCTTCATCCTTTGGTGTTTTCTAAGTCTACATGATGTTCATGTTCTGTCATTGGGAGTTATTCGCTTTGGATTAGCCGAAGATCTAGTAAATATATGCCAAGATGGAACATTGTACCATCAATCTTCAACTCTCAATTCTTTTATCCATGGAAGTCTATTATTTCTGCACATTATTTCTTTTCTAGTTGCATCTTGTTGGAGATACTCCTTTAAATTATGCAAAGATTGAAAGTTGTGTTTGGATCATGAATTTTGATAAAGATTTGGAAATTTCCTTCTTTTTTTTTCCCCCCTTTTTTGTTCAAATTCATGATCCAGCCTTAATAGTGTTTGTCCAAACTGCAAAAATCTTTCCCTCAATGGGTTCAACTAATTGGTGGTGACACACTTAATTGTCTCAAGGTATGTACTGGAATCCTTATGAATATTGCTAATCTATTAATAGTGCTCATCCTCAATTCTTGATAAAATCAAAACATTTCAATTATGTATGAACTTGTTCCATTTCTTTAGTGACATTTCTACGAATATGCTACATAGAAGATGTGTGGCCATAAGACACGTCTCGAAATGGAATTTATCAAAGCCAACTGTCTATTGTAACAATGATTTTCGTAAAGGGACTCTCATCCATAGTAGTACACAATATACCTAAAGCTCGTGCATAGTTATCCTCTCGCTCGTACACTTTGATGTATAAAAGCAATTTAAAGTTCACGTCAGTGGGTGTCACTCTAAGAGAAGCAAACAATACTTGTTGATCTTGTAGAGCAATCCATGACCAACACATGTGAAAATACATGTAACAAGTCCAAACTAACAAGTTATGCCCAAAACAAGTCGGTGATAGTCTCTCTGTATGATTGCACTTGTATTAATGTACTTATATACACCAACAATTGCTCCAAAAGTTGTGGCATATTTGATCTCGCAGTTTTCTATGCCACTTTCTACCTATGATGAGTATTATAGGTTGTCTTCGTTGTCATTAAATTTAAGGCATTTTTTTATTTCAAAATAACAAACAACTTTTTTGGTTGCACTATATTCTTTGACATATCAACTAACAACGATATTTTCTCCCAAGATTTCAAAATGTCGGGTAATTGTGCACTCTACATAAGACATGTAATATTTAATCATCATTTGTGGGAAATTTTTTGCCCCTTAATACACAAATGGGCATCAACACTTTTTAAAATTGGTATGACTTTCAATTATTTTCTCTTGTTCTTCTATTGCCTTTATAGTAACCAACCCTTTTACAATTACGATTAAGCCTTGATTTTTACAATCGCAAACTCATTTTTCTTTCCAACCATGCTACATTTGATTAAGAACCAACTATTGAGGCTCAGTTTATTTTTATCTTATTCAATAGAATATAATTTGTCGTATCAAAATTGACCAAAAAATCACTTAGATCATCTCTAATCCAGACTCAAATCTTTCATCAAATTTAAATTTGATAAAAATTTGGTAAAAACGATATTCCAACTGTTTCACCAAATTGGAATTAAATAAAGGGAGTCCTACTTTTTTTTATCAAATTAAATGAACGTTTAACCTTTCAGCAAATCTCATAAGTGACCGTTGGTGGACAACCGGATAAATGACTGGCCTGTCAACTAGGTGGACGACCGGCCGAACAACTGGGTGGACGAATTGGAGAAAATTTGAAGAAAATTTACACTAGGCCGGTCGACCACTTGGTACACCGGTTATCTGATGAAAATTGAAAATTTAGTATTGGAACACTTGGAATCAAATGAAACTTTTAATCCAAATCTTTACTCAAATTTGATGAAAAAAAAAGAGTAAGCGTTGGAGATGCTCTTAATTATGAAATGGAAAGAATTCTTTTGGGTAAATTATAAATACACCTCTCTAGATTTACTTAAAATACAGATTCACCCCTGTACTTTTGAAAATTACATCTTGTGTTTGAGTCAATTAACAATTTTTAATGATATGAAAAATATATTTCAATTAATAATTATGATAATTTTATTATTGTGTAGAAAAATAAATTAATTTTTTTCTTTTTTTTAACCAAACCAAACCAAACCAAACCAAACCAAATCAAGCCTTAAGTCCCATAAAATGGGGTCTGTTACAAAAATCCTTCTTTTCTATTCGATTTTATCTAAGGCTATTCCGTTAGTCAAAGTAAGGAGATTTGTATCTTTATTTACTACACTAATCCACGTCAATCTAGGTCTATCCCTTTCCCTAACACTACCATCTACCGTCACTGTATCGTATCTTTTTATTACTGTTTCTGTTGGTCTCCATTGTATATGATTAAACCATCCCAATCTATTCTCTCTCAACTTGTCTTCTATCGATATTACTTCTACCTATTTTCAAATATATTCATTTTTAAGGTGTGTGTTTGTATTTTACCCAAAAAAATTATGAAATTGGTTCACTATGATTTAAGTGTCCATTGCACAATATTTATTTATTTTTAGGTAATTTGGAAATGTTCAAAACAGTAAAAAGAAAAACTAATGCGGTATTTGGTTAGAAAATTTAAAAAAAAAAACTTTAAAATAAATAAATAAATAAATAAATAAAATATATTTACATTTTATCTAATTTTACCTAATTTCACGCGTCTTTTCGTTTTCTAATTATTAAATCCCCTAACCAACCATGACTTAAAAAAACAACAAACAAATAATAACGGTGCAAACCGATGGGTTTAGACCCTCACCTCTCATCTGAGCCATCTAATTACATCAGCGGTTACTTATTTTTGAACGAGGAAAAAAGAAGATTCAAACATGGACGGTCGTGGTGTAGCTGTCATAATCCCAAAAACTGATGGTTGCTGTGAGATTAGCCTAACGGACCATTAGAGAATTCAAACCTTTTTTTTATTTTTGTAGCCGTTACAAACCCAACTCCAACATTTCAAGCAGATCATAGTAACAGTTAGAGTCTGTTGATTTCATTTGAAAAAGAAACAATGGGAAGGCTTAAATCAAAGAACCACTATGAAGCCATCACTACTGCTCAAATTCTCCACAACCAAGTCCCTCTCTCTCTCTCTCTCTCTCTCTCTCTCTCTCTCTCTATATATATATATATATTTATCATTTTTTTGGGGTTTCTCTGCATTTTGATTGTGCGATTGTTGATATGAAATGAAGAACAGGCTCGATTGGCATCGATGGGATTGCGAAAGACGATCTCAGAGCTTCGATCCATGAAGAAGAGTCATGTCAGGAAATACCAAAAAGTCGATTATGGAAGCACTCCTCAGCGCCGTTCTGCTCGGTTGAATCGATTAATCGATGACTCAATCGCAACATCTGATCATCACATTCGATTTCGACGATCCAATCGGTTAAGAGGAACACATGGTGAACCAATTTCACCCCACAAAGGTATACATACATGTGTATTTTGATTTGAACTGAGAGATGGGTTGTGTTGATTTCAACATTGTTTTTTAGGCTCATTTCTTCTTGTTTTTGATTTGTGGGTTAGGTAAATTGGGGCTTTTTGGTAAGAGTGAAGAAATGCCGAGTTGTGAAAGGGAAGAGAAGAGGCCGGAGGTGTTGGATCGGCCTTGCGCAAGCGAAATCAGGATCAGTGTCTACCCCTCTGTTTCCAGGTTATGTGCCTTCTCTTATGTGGGTTTCAAGGTACTCTTAATTTGGTCATGCCATGTCCACTACTCTCTCTCTCTCTCTCTCTCTCTCAAATTTGAGTGAAACTTTGGTTAAAAAAGATCTTTTGAAAAATTCAAAAACTCATCACAAAATGCCCTGTTAACCAATCATTGCTCCTTGTAAAATTTCATCAGATTTGAGTAAAAAATATGGCCGTTGTAAATTTGATTTATCATTTATTTGATTTGATGAAGGATTTGGGGCTCATTTTTAGCCCCTTTCATTTGATGAAGGTTTTGAGATTTTCTTCTATAGTCTAGTTGACGATTGTATACATCAGATAACTGTTCATTTTTAGCCCCTTTTCACTTCTTTTTTCCTTTGTCTCTGCTCTCTCTCTCTCTCTCTCTCTTGTTTGGGTTTGGGTTTGGGGGTGAGATCCCAAAAGGAAATGACTGTTCATTTCTTGATTTATAAAAGTTTGAACATATTGTTTTGGATGATTAGAAATGGCCACCTTGAATCAGATAAGCATCTCTGTCTTTCTCTTTTTAATGAATTAATTAGTTATAGTTTTCATGTTTACAAGTTGTACTGGATCATTTATCTTTTATGTTTTGTCTCTTTTCTTTTAATGAACTATGTGTGTGTTCAAGGTGTTACTATTTTCAAATTCATTGTAGTGCAGTCATATGAACTGGTTTTAGGTTTAAATCTCTTGGTTTGCAAAGATGCAACGTCTATGATTGCAGATAGATTATAGGTGAAGAAATGAGAGGTGATCACACCATAATTTGGTGGACCCTCTCAAACCCTTGGGGTGGTCGGAACCTTCCTGTAACATTGATGGGAAGGGCTGGGGATGGTTTGAAATCAAAACAAACTTCACATGACACAACTCTTGTTTCTAGCACTAGGACAAAATTTTACATTCCTTAATGAGCTAAGATTAGCTCTAATATCACCCATTTCTATCTTCTTGAATAGTCTACAATTCCTTTCCCTTCCAAACATGATACATAGTACCAGCAAGGGTCAACCTGTAAACATAATCTGTAATAGCCTTACCTCCACAATTTTCCAGCAGCCCAACTTAACTCTTCAGCAAAAGTCAGGCATTCTTCTACCAGGAAGAATTCTCCACAAAAGAACAGTCCAAGTATATGCTGAAAAATCTTAACAAAAAAAAAAAAAATGATCGTGATCGGAGCCATTGCACAATACACACTTGTTTTCAGAAACAATCCCCCACTTAAACAACCTACCCATTGTGGCCAATCCTCTCTGAACAGCAACCCATTACACAAAGCTCCACTTAGGAACATTTTGAGGAAACCATGCCAATTTATGTCAAGGGACAATAGGGTATACTGTTTGAATTGCTTGCCAAGCTGAAGCCACAGTATATTCACCATTAGTAGAGGGTAGCCAAAACACGGAGTCAGGCCTATTAGGATTCAATACGAAGCTAGCAGAGTATTAGCTTCAATCTCAGAACAGAAACCCATTGCACAAAGCTCCACTTAGGAACATTTTGAGGAAACCATGCCAATTTATGTCAAGGGACGATAGGGAATACCATTTGAATTGCTTGCCAAGCTGAAGCCACAGTATGTTCACCATTAGTATAGGGTAGCCAAAACACTGAGTCAGGCCTATTAGGATTCGATACGAAGCTAGCAGGGGTATTAGCTTTAATCTCAGTAATTACCACTCTTCTACCTCTAGGCCACTTCCAATTCCCAAAATTAATGATAGAGGAAACTCTGCTATTCACAGCCATGCCCATATGAAAAGCAACCCTTTCCCCATATTTCTTATTCAAAGTACCCAAGGGATGCCAATTATCAAATCGCGGAAATGTAACAGTCCCATCACCAATGATATATTGATCAAAGGCTGCCCCACAGCTCTTAGTTCAAAAAAATTCCTGACAGTCCAAGATGCCTCGGTAGGAAGACACTTACCCTTAATTACACAAGTATGGACCCACTTAACCCACAAAGAATCAGCTTTCTTACTTAAAGCCCACAAAGGTTGTCTTAGCATAGTGGCCTTATTCCACTCTCTCAAATTTCTGAATCCCAAGCCCTCTTCAGCCTTTGGTGCACAAATATGCTTCCACGTCACTTTTGCACTGTAGTACCTAAACTCACTCCCTGTCCACAAAAAATTCTTCAGAAGTTTGTCAATACTACACAATACAGTGGGCAATTGATTGCTGAATAAAATGGAGATTACAAGTTGTACTCGGCCCCTATATAGTGGTCCAACTCTTAACTCTACCTAATATTTTGGACTTCAACAATTCACAGTCCTGGGAGGTTAACCTTGTAGATGCAAGAGGGGGACTCCCAAATACTTAGTAGGGAAATGCCCTTCAGGAATTGGTAAGATATTTTTTTAAACTAACAGTCATAGTCTCAGAAACCCCAGCAAAAAATATGGCAGACTTCTGAAGGTTAGGCTTCCACCCTGACATATAGAATAATTCCTGCAAAGTATCCTCAATTAACTGAAAATAATTCTCATCAGCACCACAAAGGATGAATAATTCATTAGCAAAAGCCAAATGTGATGTTTCAAGCCTCTGATGTTCAGAATGAAAGCTTAGACTACCATTTCCAACGTCCCACTTTAACAAAGAACAGAGAGATTTTATTACTACCAAAAACAAATAAGGGGACATAGGATCCCCTTGCCTTGGACCCTAGCCGCCCCTGGAAAATAACCCTCCAAATCACCATTAATCACAACAGAAAACAATACACACTGCCTGATCCAATCCACAAACAGCTCAGGAAACCCCATGGCCACCAAAGTATCAAACAAAAAATTCCAATCAACTGAATCATATGCCTTCATGATGTCAATTTTAATAGCACATCAAGGCATACCATCATCTCTAAGATAGTTCTTCACAAGTTCCTGCATTAACAGAACATTATTCAAAATTGATCTGCCTTTAATAAAAGCTGATTAGGCCACACCAATCACATAAAGAAACTCTGAATTGCTAAACTAAATCCCTTCCAACAACATCCCAATTTTTCCGTAAAAATAAATAAATAAAACAGCATTATACCCATCAGGTCATGGGGCTTTTTCCCCGTTGATTGAAAACAAAGCAGCCCTTATTTCTTCATCACAGACAGTCTGAACTAAGCCAGTTCTTATAAAAATCAATGATGCCATGCTTAATCTCTTTAGGATCATCCAGCCTGTTTCCAGAAGCACCAACCAAGCTTAGAATCTTGTTTTGCATCCTATAAATATTAACTTTGTGATGAACAAACTTGGAATTTTGATCCCCCCAAAGCAAGCCATTTTACCCGAGCCTTTTGTTTTCTAAGGACTCTTGAACAACCAGCAATTCAAGGTATGTGCAAAGAAGGTCCTTCTCTTGACTCAACAAAACACCTCCTGAACTTTGTCTAAAGCTCTTTTAACTTCCAACCCTTTCTTATCTATATGAGAATACGCCTCGTTATTTAAAGTTTTAAGAACAGGCTTCAACTGTTTCAATTTGAGATATAGTCTAGCCATAGGAGAACCAGCCGCATCAGCCAACCATGAATTAGCAAGTAAAGAAGGAAAACTCCAATATTTAAAAATCAAAGAATTTAGAGGGTTTCCTTCTATTTGGATCATACAAAACAATCACAGCGATAGGACAATGATCTGAAATACCTGGAACATGCATAACAGCTTCACAAGTAGGAAATTGATCCATCCAAGCCATATTCACCAAAGCCCTATCAATCCTACTTTTATTATGACCCAAGCCACCCCTTTTATTTGACCAAGCAAACCAGCACCCTTTAGCAGCCAATTCTTTCACTTCAATATCCACAATACATATATTAAAATCAGCATCAGCAACAGCTTCAAATCCCTCAGTTCATCCAAGCATTGTCCCCAAAACAAACATGTAAATATCGTAGCTCAGACCGCAATCTTCTCCGATCCACAATGTTCTTAAAACCATAGACAATAGTCACATAACAAAGTTTTTTACTAACTAAACTCTCAGTCAAAACAGTAACGACTTGGTCAGACTTCATGAATTCAAAAACCTACAATCTATCAGGGTTCCAAGCCAAAATTACTCCAGCTGTGGAAGAGATCCCATATTATGAACATTTACCCAATGACAAGGAACACAATGACTAATAGTAGTATCCAAGTTTGCAGACTGAATTTTGGTCTCCACTGTACCCAACAAATCTAATTGATGATCAAGAATCAAGGATTTAACACCTAGCTGAAGTAGATGCAAATCATAGCAAAATTTAATTTTTGGCAATTTTCCGTGAACACATCTGCATACAAAGCCCTTCTCATTCCATAGTTCCAAGGGAACATTAAAACATTGAGCCCACAAAGGTACATTAGTAGATGACTCCTTCTCCAACTTCATAGGAGGCTACCATTGCTTCAGAATTATCAATTTCCCTCCAAAGTGCCATGGACCAGCTTCAACAACTTGTCTGTAAGCTCCATCCTTCTTGAATTGAAAGAAGAAAGAGCACTGTTCATTAGAAAAAACCTCAGCCAAACCATACTTAGCTCATATTTTAAAGGCAATGCTCAGCCAAAAAATGCAACTTCTTATCCAAAAAGAAGAGACCATGGACCAGCTTCAACAACTTGTCTGTAACTCCCCGTTTGTTTTTAGAGGTAGAATGGAGGGGATTGATAGTGAGGGAATTAAGTAAAATTGTGTTTGTTTTGATGATAGTTGTTAGTGTAGGAATTGTTAAATTATTTTTATATAAAATAATAAAACAAATAAAAAAATATAAAAAATTAAACATTAATATTTTTTTAAAAATTCCCAATATATAAAAAATAAAAAAAATAAAAAAATTTCTAATCCCCTCACTATTTTTCTAATACCATCTCTACCTCCTCCTTCCCAATCCCCCTTCCAAGGCCTTTACTAATACCAACGGATTAGGAGTCCCCTCTCCATCTCTCAAAACAAACACCCCATATAGTAGTCCCACCTCACTATCAAACCCAATCCCCTCCCTACAACCCCAAACAAACGGGGCCTGAGCTCCATCCTTCTTGAATTGAAAGAAGAAGAAGCCCTGTTCATGCCCTGTTCATTAGAAAAAACCTCAGCCAAACCATACTTGGCTCATATTTTGAAGGCAATGCTCTTCACAGCCAAAAAATGCAACTTCTTATCCAAAAAGTAGCCAACTATGCATTCATTCCATCAATCAGCACCAAAGCTTTTTTTACTTCACCCAAAAGAGACACAACTACCTTCTTATTCCTTAATGAAGGAGGATAATAGGAGAGGACATTCTTTCATACTTCTGTTCCTTTGTAAACAACTTCTCTTTCCATGAAACAGCACCAAAATCTTGGCCAGTCGTGAACTTATCAGGTTTATCAAAACCTAGACTCCAGTCCACTTGCAAGTCGCAACACTTTACATGAGAATTCTGTCAGTTCTCACTGGGATTTCTTCTCTCACTGTTCTCTTTAATAACTTTCATCTTTGTGCATGATCAATACTCTTGCGGGAGCCATTGTTTTAAAATAGGGACATTGTTAGTGATTATTATCTAGAATGAATTAGTCCATCTTAAGGTTAATGACCATTGGAACATAGAAAGGAATAAGTAGAGCATGAGAATTCTATTAGTTCTCACCGGAATTTTTTCCCTCACCGTTCTCTTCAAAACTTTCATCTTTGTTTATGCGTGATCAAAATACTCTTACGGGATCACTTACCTTATTCTCCATTGTTTTACAATAGGGACATTGTTAGTGATTATTATCTAGAATGCCCAATCATTTGATCCGTTTTGTTGAAGGCAAACAAATGGTGACTCTTAGCATCCTGAGGAACTCCCACGACACTGGTAGATGGAAAGATATACCCATCTTTACTTCGGGGTTATTAGTCTAGCTCTTTCATTCCATAGGCATAAAGGATATAACCTGTTGTTTCAAGAATAGCAATTCTTGACACCAAATTCCTCGAAATACCTAATGTGGGTATCTATATTACGCTTGACACATGGCGAGCCCTACGGGCATCACGTCATCACCATCACACATCCACGTGGCAAACCCTTGAGGCACCACAATGAGTTGGGGTTGTATGCCTAGCCTAAACGGGGGCACGCACACCACCAAGTATGAAAATAAGGTCACAGCTCACTTTGATAGAGCTGGCTCACCTAGAGCTCTCCATGGCCCCTTCATAACTCAAGGAATATATTCTTTACCCACTCATCCCAGCTCCATAGCAACATAGTTAGACTCTTGGCTCACCTATGTTTGGCTTACCTACGTTTACGTAGCTGCCTAGGTTAGGAGCAGGACCTAGGCACTCCTGCTTGGGATCATTGGAGGATTATGGATTAGAGGGATCGTCAAGGTCGTGTAGCTGTCTCCCTGCAGTGACAGCTCCCCCTTTGACCTAGCTTAGAGAAAGGGACGTTGACCTTACACTTACATCTGATGCACATATGATACGTCTCTCAAGATATCATACCTATAGCTGCAACTTCTATGATGCAACCTGAATCATAGGACACAGCTACTAGGACTGATATCACCCTCCTGTCGAGTCGAGGAGAACTCGCCACCTATCTAGAGGTTGCTTGGGCTCCAATACTCCTGGAGTCTATATCACGGCATCACGGCATCATAAGTGCACCCAAAGACACACAACAAGAGCAACAAGAATTGACATAACATACACTTAGTGTTCAAGGTTTCTCACTGCCACCCCTTTCCTCTCTAAGCCTGCCTTGGTCTTCTTCTCATCCTTCTCCGGTGATCTCAGGCCATTGAAGTACCTACCATCTTCCCAGAGGTCAACGGCGCCTCTAATCTCTGCAACCCACATTATACTCCACTGGGAAAGAGTGCTGCCCACTTTACATGGCACCTAAAAAGAACACCGGAACCGGCACGGCGACATCCCAAGGCTTTCCATGGTGGCAGTAGGGAGACTCTGGTGCAGACCTCGGAACACAACCCCGATGGCTTTCTGGAGGAATAATCCTCTCAATCGGCCATAGCGGAACAACTCCGTGCATTGGCTAAGAGCGTCACCTCTCTCTAATAGAACTAACAACTCTTAATGGATGCCCTACTAGCCTTACAAAGGGCACCCACACTTCCATCATCATCTAACCCCCTTTCATCATCTAACCCCTTTCATCATCACAAAATAGCATTCTGCCATCAGCTCAGAATGGCTCAGAGGCTAACCCCGCTCCTCAAAACAACTTGCAAAACCAGCCAAAAGGATAGATAGCCGCTCCGCACCCCCATCAGCTCCAAGCCAAGCACCCTCGCTACAAGTCGGTTTGGTCGGCGGAACTCCCACCGCAGTGGTTTTAACTTGCTCTCTGGCTCTCCCGCCAAACCAGGTTGATATTAGACGAAGTGAAAGAACACATATACAACCTACTTCAGACATACAACCTACTTTAGACATACAAAGGTCACATCCCTACCTCTCCAAAACTGGACCTCTGTCCCCCTTACCCTATTCATATCGCAAGTCTCCCATATCCGGCAGGGTACACTGTATCAAAGTTTATCCATTTTGACCGACGAAAAGGAAACGCTAGGGAACACGTTTTGCGCTTTCTTGACGCCCTTGGTGCCCACCAATAAGACCGAAACCTCCGTATAAGAGAGTTCTCCAAGTCCCTCACAAATCGGGTGTTCTCATGGTATGCCAAGTTCGTCGCTGGCTCTATCTCTTCGTGGGAGGACTTGGTGAAAAAGTTTTATATAAAGTTCTTATGAGGGAAACGCAACGACTTAGGGGGGACATTCTTGTTTATGTTCGCCATTTCAGCGAAAAAGTAGTAGACATTCAAGACCTAATGGAAGAGAACATCAACTGGTGTCAATGTGCATCGAAGGGATGCTCACGACTTACAAGCTCCAGTTGGTCAACCATCATTTCCCTGACTTTTCCGTCTTATGCACGAGAGCTCGAAACATAAGTGAAACAGTAAGATCGGGGGTACGAAGGGAAGCTCTACAGCCTCATTCATGGCGGGCAACGGCACCTCCACCTTCCTCATGGAGGCCTAACCAACGCAACCATGCAGTATATGCAGCAAAAGGTTCCTTTGGAGGAAGAACAAATCTCCAAGCAAAAAAGAGAAAAATTAATCAAGTTCCCCCACCACTATCGTCTCGGTGGACGAGGCACAAGCACTCCTCAACGCCTGGGTAGAAGATAGAAAAGTTCATCTCCCTGAACCAAGGCAACCTACCACCAAACAGGATCAAGCACGGGCAGATTATTGCATATACCATCGTTCCGTCAAACATCCTACCACGGAATGTTAGGTGCTCAGATCCCTAGTTCGAAAGATGATGGCTGACGACGCTTTGGAGCTACCTCGTCGCCAAATAGAGGATGTCTTGAAAGATCCTCTCCCCTGTCACAAAGACAATGGCAAGATGGTCACGATACTTTCGCATTATGATAAGATGGAAAACCAATGGTGTGTGAGCTCTCTGAGCTTGCAACTCCCACTTGTCCAAACTTCGAGACCAGGCATGCGATAGCGCTTAAGAAATCGACAAAGTTCAAATGGTTCTTCGACCAATTCGGCTTGTCTGAAGCAACACGTTTCAAAGCTACCAAGGCCTTGCAGAGCAAAATGGTGAGGCATGCATGAGTGTAAGTGGATCGGTTTGTTTCAAGATAACTCCTTGGCAATAATAACCTTTACCGAGGTAAATATGCAAGTATCGTTCCCACATAACCGTCCCCTCTACGTCCCAGTGTTCATCAATGGGATAGAGTTTCAAAGAGGATTCATGGATGGAGGGGCTTCACTCAATGTAATGCCCTATTCTACTTTCCAAGCAGCTGGGATCTCACAAAAACACCTAGTCAGACAACCCATTTTCATCACTGGTTTTGGAAATCAAAAAATCAAAACCATAGGGCATGTTCAATTAGACTTAGCAGTAGGACCAATCCGCTCCACCACTAAGTTCCATGTCATAGAAGCAGAACAACCTATCAAGCCCTCTTAGGGAGAACTTGGCTCCACAGATATGCTGTGATCCCCTCCACCTACCATCAATGTGTCAAAGCAATTTACAACAATGGGGTAGTAGTCATAACTGGCTCTCAAAAACTCTTTCGGGTAGATGGAGCTCACATGGCAGACGCAATGTTTTACAATCACGTTGACAGGGATGAAACCCTTTTGCCGCTTCGAGGAACTCCAATACCAAACTGGGATGACCTCTCTGAAGAAGATGTATCACCACCTCGCAGAAAGACGTTTGCCAGGTCAGAGCCCTCAAAAAAGCTCCCTAAAGTGACCAGGCTTCAAACAGAGGATGGTAGAGTGGTATACCGTTTATGATGGTCCCTGGGGTTGGCAAATGCTAGATGCAGTAGTAATCGTTTATCTCGAACCAAATGAAAAAGATCACCTTTGCTGCGTTCTATGTACACTGGCCCAACGCCCCCCTCCAAGGGCAAAGAATAAAAAAAGCAAGGACAAGAGAAACGGAAAGAAAAAGAAAGCCATGGTTCCTTCAGTAATAGAAAAACATTTTGACAAATCCAATGGTCCTTCAATAAGTCATTTGGATAGAGTTAAAGGCTCAAATGTTGAGTCCCTCACTAAGGTAGACACTTCACCCCCTGACCAAGCCCCCCCACCAGCTCGATTGCAATCCCAAAGAAAAATGGATTACAAGAGGTTAGGCCTACTCCAGAGTGCTTACAACACTGCCCCCGGCCCTAACAGCAAGAACTGGAAGAAATCAACATAGGTTAGGCCTACTCCAGAGTGCTTACAACACTGCCCCCGGCCCTAACAGCAAGAACTGGAAGAAATCAACATAGCCCCTGAGGGAAAACCCAAGCGTCTATCTTCATTTGCAAAGATTTGCCAAAAGAACAGAAAGGGCCCCTTGTCGAGTTAATCAAGAAGTATTCGGAGGTTTTTGCATGGACATATGAAGAAATGCTAGGCCTAGACAAAGACTAATGCACCGCTTGAACGTCATCCCCCTGGCTCACCTAGTCAAGCAAGATGTAAGATTTTATAAGCCTGAGGTAGAGCTTAACATCAAAGATGAAGGGGAAAGCTGTTGTGTGTCCGTCAAAGAAAGCCATCAAGAAGTTACCAACTAAGGCAAGTGGGGAAGAAGTTTCTGAAGTGCCTTCTGTTGAGCACTGGTTTCGTGCTCCTTACTTTGGAGTTGGGGGGATAAGTTCTGGCAACAGTTGGAGGACAATGAGTCTATTATGCGATTGCACATAGAACGCGACCTCTACGTGTATGCATTTCCAGCTCACGCTTTCACTAAGAATGGTGGGGGTTTTGATACTTGGGCTGAGGAGATGCTAACTGATCCTTCTTTCAAGGAGATTTTAAATAACGCCAGTGTGTGCCATAGTGGCAAGTATTAGGCGGAATGTGAGGAGGGAACCATCATGGTTGAGTGTAGCATTTTCCCATTGGAGTTCCAATTCTCACACCTTTGTTGCCTAGTAGGGGAAATTGACACATTGGAGGATGTTTGCGCTTTGATGGGTTTACCTCTGCTTGGTATGGCAGCTTTGTATGGCGGATCCTCTTGCCAATATATTTGTCCCGAGTCATCTAAAGATTATATCCACTCTGAAAGCCTCATTTTCGGAAGCGGGGATTCCTATTGAGGTGGCTATGACAAAGGAGGGAAGTACATTGGTCCGCAGCGTCGAGAACATTGTAAGAATACTTTGGGGGGGTGGCTACGATACTAGTATCGAGACTTGAACCCGTATCCGAAAAACGGAACCGAGGTAGGGGAAGAAGAGGTAAATGGGTCCGGATATGAGAAGTATAAGCACAGTTCCACTTCTTCATCGGTCTGGGGGCAAGTATCGAGACTTGAACCCGTATCCGAAAAACGGAACCGAGGTAGGGGAAGAAGAGGTAAATGGGTCCGGATATGAGAAGTATAAGCACAGTTCCACTTCTTCGTCGGTCTGGGGGCAAGTCTAGGAAATCGCTCATATAAGAACATCTGAAGGAAGGAAGTCGATACATAGCTAATAACATCATACTGACCCTTCGACTTCTTCGCCCCAACCTAATACATAACCAATTGCCTGTATATAGTCCCCCAAAACAGTGGACTAAGTGCAACCGAAAGACCAGTCGCCAAATAAGTGGCAATATCAAACACGGATAAGTCTATGCCATCCTTAGGCAACCCCAGTATGAAAGGAAAACAGCAATCGATTCCGTTCTTCGGAGACGAGTTCAAGTGCAAATACCAGTATGAAAGGAAAACAGCAATCGATTCCGTTCTTCGGAGACGAGTTCAAGTGCAAATACCATTTACCCCTTCTTTCCCTACTTTGGTTCCTTCCTTTGGAGACGAGTTCAAGTCCTGATACCAGTATCGTAGCCCCCCCCCAAAAGTATTCTTACAATGTTCTCGACGCTGCGGACCAATACTTCCCTCTTTTGTCATAGCCGCTCAATAGGAATCCCGCTTCCGAAAACGAGGCTTAAGAGTGGATATAATCTTTAGATGACTCGGGACAAATATATTGGCAAGAGGATTCGCTATACCAAGCAAAGGTAAACCCACCAAAGCACAAACATCCTCCAATGTAGGTGTCAATTTTCCCCACCAAGCAACAAAGGTGTGAGAACTGGAACTCCAATAGGAAAATGCTACACTCAACCATGATGGTTCCCTCTCACATTCAGCCCAATACTTGCCACTATGGCACCATCGCCTGCGTTCTTTAAAATCTCCTTGAAAGAAGGATCGGTTAGCACCTCCTCAACCCAAGTATCAAAACCCCCACCATTCTTAGTGAAAGCATAACTATCATGAGCTGGAAATGCATACGGGTAAAGGTCACGCTCTATGTGCAACCGCATAATAGACTCGGGAGCTATCATCCCCTCTGCCCCCTTTTTTACCTCAAGTACTCCCAACAAACTCTGAGATAGATTGATAGTCCCATTGTCCTCCAACTGTTGCCAGAACTTATCCCCCCAACTCCAAAGTAAGGAGCACGGAACCAGTGCTCAACAGAAGGCACTTCGAAAGTTTCTTCCCTACTTGCCTTGGTTGGTAACTTCTTGACGGCTTTCTTCGATGGACACGCAACAGCTTTTCCCTTCATCTTAAATAATCAATCTCTACCTGCATCATGCCAAATTGCAACAAGTAAGTTTTGTATACATGATTCATATATAAAATAAAAAAAAAACTCCCTTTGATCCAAAAAAAATCAAATTTTATTAATTACATGACTTATATTTTCGACATCTTTGTCATACATGTATAGACACTCATGAGAATATATGTACAGAGGGGCATTAATGTGGGTATCTATATTACGCTTGACACATAGCGAGCACTACGGGCATCACATCATCAACATCACACATCCACGTGGCAGACCCCTGAGGCACCACGATGAGTTGGGGTTGTATGCCTAGCTTGGACTCTTGGCTCACCTATGTTTGGCTCACCTACGTTTACTTAGTTGCTCAGGATGAACCCTTGGCTCACCCATGCACTCACCCTCTTGGCTGCCTAGGTTGCCTAGGTTAGGAGCAAGACCTAGGCACTCTCGCTTGGGATCATTGGAGGATTGTGGATTAGAGGCTAAACGGGGGCATGCACACCACCAAGTATGAAAACAAGGTCACAGCTCACTTTGATAGAGCTGGCTCACCCCAGCTCCATAGCAAAATAGTTGGACTCTTGGCTCACCTATGTTTGGCTCACCCATGCACTCACCCTCTTGGCTGCCTAGTTTGGGAGCAGGATCTAGGCACTCCCGCTTAGGATCATTGGAGGATTGTGGATTAGAGGCTAAACGGGGGCATGCACACCACCAAGTATGAAAACAAGGTCACAACTCACTTTGATAGAGCTGGCCCAGCTCCATAGCAAAGTAGTTAGACGCTTAGCTCACCTATGTTTGGCTCACCTACGTTTACTTAGTTGCTCAGAATGAGCCCTTGGCTCAACCATGCACTCACCACCCTCTACCTAAGCATTCCCGCTTAGGATCATTGGAGGATTGTGGATTAAGACCTCGGGATCGTCAGTCGTGTAGTTGTCTCCCTGCAGTGACAGAGCCCCTTTGACCTGACTTAGAGAAAGGGACGTTGACCTTACACTTACATCTGATGCACATATGATACGCCTCTCAATATATCATACCTACAGCTATAGCTTCTATGATGCAACCTTCCCAAGGACCTGAATCATAGGACACAGCTAGTAAGGCTGATATCACCCTCCTGTCGAGTCGAGGAGAACTCGCCACCTATCTAGAGGTTGCTTGGGCTCCAATACTCCTGGAGTCTATATAACGGCATCATAAGTGCACCCAAAAACACACAACAAGAGCGACAAGAATTGACATAACATACACCAAGTGTTCAAGGTCTCTCACTGCCACCCCTTTCCTCTCTCTAAGTGCACCCTTGGTCTTCTCCTCTTCCTCCTCCGGTGATCTCAGGCCATTGAAGTGCCTACTATCTTCCCAAAGGTCAACGACCAATCGCCTCTAATCTCTACAACCCACACCTAAATTCATACAATTTTTATGCCTTTAGTTGATCCCCATTTTCTCTGAACTTTGAAACTTTAGCTCCAAATTGGCGGAACAAGCTAACCAGGCCAATACTGCAACTCTTCACTACCAGGTGGCCTATCGAGTGTAGAATCGTGCTTTTAATCAAGCTTCTTATCTAGCTTTTCCCAAAAATTAGGAAGAAACTTTGCTTTTGATTATTGATTCTCTAGAACACCCATCTTGTGTCTCTCTCCTAAGACATATCCAAGCTCCTTAGCTTCTTCCTGATTCTTGGGTTATACAGACTATGAAACAACTCACTAAATTAGGGAGAAGCTTTGCTCTTGATTATTGATTCTCTAGAACACCCATCTTGTGTCTCTCTCTAGACATATATCCACATATCGAAGCTCCTTAGCTTCTTCCTGATTCTTGGGTTATACAGACTATGAAACAAATCACTAAATTAGGGAGAAGCTTTGCTCTTGATTATTGATTCTCTAGAACACCTATCTTGTGTCTCTCTTAAGCATGGTTGTCAGAATCCCGATCCGGATCTTACGATCCTACGATCTTACGATCCATTTGCGTACAATCAATCCGGATCGTGTAAAAAATTCCTTATAGGTAGGATCTTTCGATCCTGGTAATGGGATCTTATAGGATCATAGAATCCCGATCCGAATCCGATCTTATTCGATCCAATTTACAAGCCTTGTTTTGTATTATATGACATATTTTATTGTAAATTTTATGTTCGTTGTCTAAATACCAATTTATATGGTCAAAACAAATAATAAAAATTAAGTAGTATTGAATCAAATAAATTAAGAAAAACAAATTAAGAGACAAACATTCAAATATTACAGTAATTTAAGAAAATTAATTAGTCGGAAAAACAAATTTAGCTTTAGCAGAGTCTAAGGGGGGGTAAGATGATTACAACTTTATCCCAATTTTTGGAAAGATTATTTTTGTGACTCGAATCCGCTCCACCAGGAATGCTAATGACAAACCTTATCATTCGGTTAAGCTGCTCTTTTGAGTTCTTAATCTATTTTCATATCCAACATTGTTAAATATTTTTTCTTTTTATGCATTATTGTAGATTGTAAAGTATTTTGTTATAGAATTCTTCTCCACCTTCTTTTTTTGATGAAATACAAAACTTTTACCATCGAGTTTTCTATTGTATAATATTATATGTACATTTTACATGGAGTATTATATTTTTCACAATATTTTCACTTCTTTTTAATAAAATATAGGCTCATTTTGTGTATACTTTTTAAGAAATATTTATTTAAATTAAATTATTATGTAATTTGTCTTTTTCGGTAGGATCTTACGATCCTCGATCCAATTCTACGATCCGATCCTATAAACACCTCCAACGATCCAACGTAGGATCCCGATTTTAACAACCTTGCTCTTAAGACATATATCCACATATCGAAGCTCCTTAGCTTCTTCCTGATTCTTGGGTTATACAAACTATGAAACAACTCACCATATTCCTTGTCCGATCCAGTCCACCAATCCTATATTTATTTGAAAAAACAAGATGGTTCTTTAGAGATTTCCTTCAAGAAAGTAGGCATTGCCTCTTTGGTTTTCACTACAAAAATCAACATGGAACCTATTAACTCTTTTTTATGCTTATGGTTCTGGCAAACTAGTTTATGTGTTCCAACAAGATGGACACTGCTCCTTTGATGCATGTGACTGTGGATGAATCGACAGTTATGACGAAGAAGACTCTTCCAGAAATAAGAGAAAGAGCAAGTCTCCCAAAAATGTCTTTCAAAGACATTTAGAATGAAAGGTTAAATTGCCGTATCCAATGTCCCACTCCCACCTTAACAAAAAAGAGAGTTTTTTTACTACCAAAAACAAATAAGGGGGGGCGACCTAGGATCCCCTTGCCTTAGACCCCTTAGCCCCTGGAAAATATCCCTCCAAATCACAATTAATCACAATAGAAAACATTGAAATAGACACACATTGCCTGATCCAATCCACAAGCAGCGCAGGAAACCCCATGGCCACTAAAGTATCAAACAAAAAATTCCAATAAACTGAATCACATGCCTTCACTTGTTAAGATATTGGAAAATGCCTTAAATATTTTTCCATTACTATTAAGATAATTGTAGCTGTCAACAGGTGGTTTTGCCTAAGCTCTCATGGTCTTAACACTGTTTTTTGCCTAAATGACCTAACTATTTAAGAACCTTCAGTTATCTTAGTAATAACTTAAACAAAATTTAAGAACCCCAATATAAAAATGGTTTTGATACCTAAAGGATTCATGAGCATTTTGATTTCTAAATGACTCTTGAACCATATTATATCTTTTGGCCCTAACTTCCATATTCTCCCAGAACCTTTACAAGAATCTTTTGAAATTTACCAAAAAAAGGTCGGCCCTCCTTTCCCTCAAAAATCTATATTTTATTCTTGACTTTAAAATTCCTTGGATCACGGCTTTAGCAATACACTACTTCATATCCTCATAATACAATGTTCTTAACCCGCCAATTTGCTACCAAATGGTGGAAGAATTATTCCATTATAGACAATCATTATCCTGGGTCTCCTTCAATTTTGTGAACAGCGTGAAAAGGAAACATCAATGCATCCTACCGTATCTATGACTTCTTAAAGTCCAAAAGTCAAAATTAAAACAAAAGTTAAAGGAGAAATATCCCTCAATTTCTAAGAAAGATCTAAAATCATTTGATTATGATAATTTTAAGTCAAAATTAAAACAAAAGTTAAAGGAGAAATATCCCTCAATTTCTAAGAAAGATTTTAGATCAAGTATAAAAAAAGCAATTAAAATGAAGATGACCCAACTCGTTGTGGCTGAACAAGTTTCCTCAAAAGAAGATGACTTATTGGACCCAATCCCTTAATGTTTATCCAAACGCAGGATACTTATGTCCATTAGCCCTCCAAACTCACCACCAAAGATACCTACTCAAAACCTTGATGCTAACTACCTTGACACGTGTCAATGTGTTGATCTCAATAATTTGTGATTTCAAACCCAACGCAAATATCTCACAAGACAACAAATAACTTTCAGGTACCAACACATTCTTTATCAAAAACATATTCCTAACAAAAGCAAGTTATTCCAAAGCAAAAGTAGCAAGCAAGACCATGTGATAAAAAGACTCTAGCATTATCTCTTCGGACTTCAAGCAATCTTCAAAACGAATTTATTTCTTAGGTCTATATGAGTGATAGCCCAAAAGAAGAGAGGGCATAGAAAAATTTTACTATCAATTTTATATTTGTGAAATTAGTGAAGTGTGATAGTTTGTAAGTATTTTATGTACTATTTCTATTATGTATAATATAATTATGTTTTATACCAGTTCTTAATCATTTTTGCTGTTTACGTAGATTAAGATATTATCAAGAATTATTACAAAAACTAGAAATACAATATCCTCAATTACGCATTTGGAAATGTCGCATTTGGAAATGAACAACAAAGAATAATATGTCAAATTTGGAAATGTCAAGACCTTTTAGATATGTTGTCTTCAATATTAATTTGGTATCAGAGCCATTTCTATATTGGAATTCTTAAATGTTCTTTAAATGATTAGTAAGATAACCAAAGTAACACACAAGTCGCAGAAGTCTGTAAGCCATTAAATCATTTAGGCAAGGAGCCATGTTAAGACCATGTTTAAGATGTTTTTCAATATCTTAACTGGTGAAGCTTCCTCTAGTAAGCCCTTAGTGGTTAATCAAAGTGATTTAGAAATAGAACACATTGAAGAACAATTATTCAAGGGAATTGTCCCACTATGTTGGGCTCGAATTTAACTGCTTTGGAATATCAGATGAATTTAGAAATCAATTGGAATCAATCTTACAAAACAACTATTATATTAAATATTCAAACAAAAAGATATACTATGGATTCAATTGCTTTGAATTTAATGGTTATTTATCGTATTTACTACAAAGCTATGACAACTTCTTGTCCTAGATACAAGGATACAACTAGTCTACAAGGATCTACAATCCTTTTCCAATCACATCAAGCTAGATCTGAAATTATAGTCCTTAGTTATAAAATGGAATGAAGTTTTATTAACAGATGGTGAGGATGATGACACTTGGGTCATCGATAATGCTATACCCATACATAATACTCACACAAACTAATCCCGACCACATTATACAAAATCCAAATGGATCTATAATATTGCAATTTCAGAAAGTCTCGCTTCTTACGAGCTAGATCATTAAGATCTTCCAAGTCCACCCAATTTCACCTACACAAACACCGTTTACTTTACATCATCATTCCATAGACACGCACCTCTACAGGTTACTAGGCCACAACCAAATCACATTGCTCACACTGTCTACGAAGACTTTAATCATATTGGTTTTGATATCGATTCCCTATCAATTAATAATATTGAAGAAGAATTTCAAATAAATCATAAGACACTTTCAAATGAATATAATGCACCATATAATTCAAAAAATTGATTATTTTTTAAACGATCCCACTCTCAGTAGGAGTCCCAAGTAGTCAAATCTTAATGGTTGTGAAATAAAATCTATTGAAGACAACATATCTAAAAGGTCTTGATATTTCCAAATTTGATATAATATAGGTCCCGTTTGGTAGAGCTGTGGGAAAGTGATTATAGATTATAACTTAACAAATTATAGATTATAGCTTTAAACATAAGCTGTTAATCTCGTTTGGTGCAGCTGTGGGATTATAAATTTAAGCAGCAGAGTAGTATTTAGTTGATAAGATGTAAAATAACTTTTTGTTGTGTAATTGTCATTTTTTTCAGTTTTAATTTGAAAAAAATTATTTCATTAATAAAAGTTAATATAATTAGTATTACAAAAATTATTATTTCCATTTTTTCATTATAAATTAATTAGTGTCAATTAATGGCTTATTTTCATTTTTTTTCATTATAAATTATTATTTTCATTTTTCAATTAGTATAAAATTATCTCATTATAAATTAATTAGTGTCAATTAATGGCTTATTTTCATTTTTTCATTATAGATTATTATTTCCATTTTTTCATTATAAATTAATTAGTATAAAAACACTAAAAAACTCCCAAAAAAAAAGAAAAGAAAAAGAAGCTAAAAACCCTAGCTCTGACAGCACAGCGGCGACGAACCGACGCTAGGGTTTGAAATCGCCTCTCACGGCCGATCGCGATGGGGGATGGGGGACGACGACGGAGGCACACAGGGAGAGAGAGACAGACAGAGCTTCGCGATCGCGATGGCGACGAACCAAGGCTTCGCGATGAACCAACGCCAGAGAAAGAGAGACAGAGAGAGAACAGAGCGACGAACCAACGCCGAAAATTGTCGCCAGAGAGAGAGAGAGAGAGCAGCTCGAAATCTTAGCCAGAAATTGCCGCCGGAAATCGCCTCACTCTCTCTCTCCGGACGTGAACAGTGTTTGATTTTCAAGTTTATATATTGGTATTTTGGTAATTTTTCAATTTTGAAGGGGCATTTAAGTCATTTTGCCCTTCCACACCCAACTGCGCGCTTAAGCTTAAAAAAAAAGCACCTCCGAGGTAGCTTACAACTTTTAGCTCAAAATCAATTAATTTAAGCTATAATCTATCTCTTATAAGCTCAACCAAACACTCCAAAATGGCTTATTTTAAGCCAAAAGCTGATTTAAGCTGAAATTAAGTGCTACCAAACACCACCATAGTCAATCTTAATGATTGTAAAATAAAATCTTATGTTGAAGACAACATATCTAAGGTCTCCATATTTCCAAATTTGATTTTCTTTGATGTTCATCCTAAGTTTCAATCGGTAAAATGCGTAACTGAGGATATTGTATTTCTAGTTTTTGTAATAATTTTTGATAATATCTTAATCTTTGTAATAGTAAAAACGATTAAGAATTGGCATAAAACATAATTATATTATATAGAATATAAATGGTACAAAAAATACTTACAAACTATCATACTATCATACTATAGCATATACATATATTCACTAGCTCACACGCACTAATTTCACAAATATGAAATTGATAGTAAAATTTTTCGATGCCCTCTCTTTTTCTTGGCTATCGCTTATATAGACCTAAGAAATAAATTGGTTTTGAAAATTGCTTGAAGTCCGAAGAGAGAATGCTAGAGTCTTTTCATCACATGGTCTTCTTGTTTGCTGCTTTTGCTTTGGAATAAATAACTTTTGTCAAGAATCTACTTTTGATAAAGAATGGGTTGGTACCAGAAAGTTATTTGTTGTCTTGTGAGATATTTGCGTTGGATCTGAAATCACAAATTATTGAGATCAACGCCTTGACACGTGTCGAAGTAGTCATCATCAAGGTTTTGACTGGGTATATTTGGTGGTTAGTCCGGAGGGCTAGTGGACATAGGTATCCTGCTTTTGGGTAAACACTGAGGGATAAGTCA
The DNA here is from genome assembly GCA_036172215.1 of Camellia granthamiana. Lineage (NCBI taxonomy): Eukaryota > Viridiplantae > Streptophyta > Magnoliopsida > Ericales > Theaceae > Camellia > Camellia granthamiana. The sequence goes on along the minus strand of CM069917.1, from coordinate 102,186,179 downwards.
TCTTTTTCTTCTGAGGAAACTTGTTCAGCCTCAGCGAGTTAGATCATCTTCATTTTAAGTGCTTTTTTATACTTATGATCAACGCCTTGACACATGTCAAAGTAGTCATCATAAAGGTTTTGACTGGATATATTTGGTGGTGAGTCCGGAGGGCTAGTGGACATAGGTATCCTGCTTTTGGGTAAACACTGAGGGATAAGTCATCTTTTTCTTCTGAGGAAACTTGTTCAGCCTCAGCGAGTTAGATCATCTTCATTTTAAGTGCTTTTTCATACTTATGATCTAAATCTTTCTTACAAATTGAGGGATATTTTAATTCTGACTTAAAATTATCATAAATGATTTTTGAGATTTTAGACTTGAAGAAGTCATAGATGGGGCAGGATGTATAGACGTTTCCTTTTCACGTTGTTCATAAAATTGAAGGAGAAAACCAGGATAATGATTGTCTGGAATGGAATAATTCTTGCACCATTGGGTAGCAAATTGGCGGGTTAAGAACATTGTATTATGAGGATATGAAGTAGTGTATTGCCAAGCCATGATGAATTTTAAAGTCGTGAATAAAATATAGAATTTGAGGGAAAAGAGGGTCGACCTTTTTCTAGTTAATTTCAAAGTAAAGGTTTCCTGGGAGAATATGGAAGTTAGGGCCAAAAGATATAATATGGTTCAAGAGTCCTTTAGAAAACAAAAGACTCATGAATCTTTAGGGTATCAAAGCCATTTCTATATTTGGGATTCTTAAATGTTCTTTAAGTTATTACTAAGATAACCGAAATAGCACCCAAGTCGCAAAAGTCTGTAAGCTGGTCATTTAGATAGGAAGTTGTGTTAAGACCATGAGCTCAGACAGAACCACTTGTTGGCAGCTACAGTTATCTCAATAGTAATGGCAAGAATATTTATGACATTTTTCAATATCTTAACAAGTGAAGGTTCCTCTAGTAAGCCCTTAGTGGTTAATCAAAGTGATTTAGAAATAGAACACATTGAAGAACAATTATCTAATTGGACTATGCTAGAGAAAAATATAGAACAATTATGTAAGAAAAAAATTGAGTTAAAACAAACATATAAAATTAAAACAGTTGAACAAAATTTACCTATAACACAGAATAATCAAACCTTTCAACTATTGGACACATAAAGTAGTACAAGTTGGTATTAAACCATTAACTAGAAACCAATTAAATAAATCAATAGTACGTAGACATCATGATTATGAGGATTCCTTATTGGGATTAAATGTGGCTTCTGGCTTCTTCTTGTAAAGAAAAAACAGATTCAACGTCAACATCATCAAGATCTTCAAGCTGAGACAATGAATTGACTAATTTGTCCTTTATTTTTATTTTTTCCCTTCTTTTCTCTGAAGACATCGCTTTGCATATCGGCCTTTTTGCCCCTAAATGTAACAACGGTCTGACTTCCATTGACCTTGCTTTAAAAAATAGCTCCATTTTTTTCTTTTGAGAAGAAGTGCCAGAAAAGAGTTCATAGTGGAGGATTTATGCTACCATTTCTTAAAGTGATTTTTCTTTTTCAGTCGGCAATAAAAAGATTGGATACCTTTACGTTTGATCTTGAAATCAGATATTTCACAAGCAGAACTAAGAAGTTTGCATTGTTATTCTAGTTGCTTAGGAATTTATGATGATTACACTACATTTCTGAGTTTTCTTCTTTTCTTAAGCAGCAAGTGTTTTTTGTTAGTGTTGCAACTGGAATGTGGATGACATTGTTCTTACAAGGAATAATGCTCAGTACCTTCATTCATTAAACAGCTCAATTCGGCTTTTGCAATGAAAGATCTTAATCTCTTGGTATTGAAGTTCTCAGATCCTTTTCAGGCCTGTTTCTATCTCAACCTAATACGATAAGGACCTGCTGTCTAAAGCAGCTATGACTGATTGTAAGCTTGTTGCTTCTGCTGTCAAAATTAGTCCCCAATTGGATTGTGATGATCTGTTTCCTGATTTAGAACTCTATCAAAATCTTGTTGACTCTCTGAAATATCTTACTTTGATTAGATCTGAGAAGATATCATTTGCAGTTAAACGAATATAAGATACATTCAAGGCTATTTGGTGTGTCCCTTTGTTCCTGGTCCACTTCGTATTTCTGCATTTTTGGATGCAGACACTGTGGATTTTTGTGTTTATTTTGGACACCATCTTGTTTCTTGTTCTAAGCAACATACAGTGGCAGATTAGCTTCACTTTTCATCGGTTGCTCCTCCAATTCGTTGGTGTGGCAAATATCTATGTGATTTCTCTTGTCTCATAATCCTGATTTTTCTTGCTTGCACAAAATGGATTGTGGTTTCTTATGTTGCTTCTTTGGACCAAGTTGCTGATATATTTACCAAGCCCTTACATGTCTCTTGGTTCCAGATGTTGGTTAGTAGTTAGTTACTCTTCTCTTTCTTTAACTGTTATGTGTGTGTGTGTGTGTCTAGTGTAAGTGAATGGGCTTAGAGCTGAGAAATGAACTTCATTAGAGTCTGTTCTTTTGTTCCATCTTAAAGTTCAATTTCAGAAAAAGTTTTCAGTGTTCTTATTATGCATTTGGAATATTAAATTCAGGCAAAAAGCATTAAAAGGTGAAGAAGATTGTAAGCAGTGTGGTAATCTAGAAATGGATCAACCAAGCATTGGTTAGTGTCATACTGCAAATTCATTTTTTTTACATTCTGAAGTTACTTAAATACCTTTAACATACAAACATTTCCTAGACAGGCATGACAGACTGTTCTAGTAATGGTGTTGTCTGCCAAGCTTTTCTTAAGGCTACAAATGCTCAGAAATGCTCAAATCATCATGAAACAAAGAGTGACTATGAAAGTATCAGAAATGCTCGAATTCTGGAGAACCAGGTCCCCCTCCCCCCCTCTCTCTCTCCACATATATATATATATGCATATATCTCTCTTTATTTCTTTCTTTTTCCTTTTTTTTTTTTTTTTGGGTTCTATCTGCATTTTGATTATGCAACTCTTGATATGAAGAACAGGCTCGATTGGCATCGCTGGGACTGCACAAGACGATCTCAGACCTTCGATTGGCTTCGTCAGTGAACACTTGTGTCAAGAAATACCAAAAAGTCGATTATGGATGCACTCCTCGGCGCTGTTCTGCTCGGTTGAAGGGAATAACTGCTGACTCAATAACATCTGATCAGCACATTCCATTGCGACGCTCCAATTGGTTAAGAGGGACATCTAGTGAACCAATATCACCACAGAAAGGTATGTGTGATGTACTGAGAGTAAGAGAATGGGTTGTGTTGCGTTGAACTTTTGTAATGAAACTCGACTTTCTTGAAATATAAATACAGAAGAGAACTCCAGAATCATTCTTTTTTTATTATAAATACAGAATAAGATAGGGAGAGAAGAATCTAACCAACCGACTAAGGCATTCCGCTAACTAACTGCCTGTCTCAGCTTCTCCACTTGGCATAACAGAAATTAACTGAGCTAACTAACTTTCTGTTGTATCTGAGGTTAACAGGGAAAGTGAAGCTTTTTGGAAAGAGTGAAGAGAAGCTGCATAGTGAAGGAGACGAGAAGACATCTGCAAACAGACCTTTGGTGAGACTAGCGGTGGGTACAAATATGAAGCTAGAGCTGTCACCTGATGTGTTGGGTCGGCGTTGCTCAAGCAAAAGCAGGGGCACTGTCTACCACCCTGTTTTCGGAATTTGCTGCCACTTTTGCAGGTTCTGTGCCTTTTCTTATGTGGGTTTCAATTTTTTTTAGCCAATTAATAATACTATATTACTATTCCACCTGACAATTGTCTGCATCAGATGAACAATAAATCAGAATACAGTCTTGCTCTATTTTCCCAATTTTCTATTTACTTCTCCCCACATTTTTCTCTTTGGGTTGGGCTGAGATTGTTTCTTGTTACTCTCATCATGTTGACATATTTTAGAAGGAAATGACAGTCAACTTGATGATTGATTTTGTAGGGAAATATTGCACATCGATGTTGCTTGTTTTGGATGATTAGAATCAATGGCCAGCATAAATTAGATGAACATCTCTATGCAACCTTTTATTTTTTTTTCTCTTCTTTTAATTGTTTTATAATGAGCTATGTGTGAGTTCAAGGTTTCTATTTTCGAATTCTTTCAAGTGTGGTCAAGCTTCAATATGAAATGATTTTAGGTTTAAATCTCTTTGTTTGCTAAGTTGCAACAGCTATGATGGCAGTTTGATTACAGAGACATTGTTAGTGATACTCATTATCAGTTTGAAATAATAAAATGCAGGCAAAAGACATTGTGTGTTGAAGAAGATTGTAAGCGGTGTGGTGATCTAGATATGGATCAACCGTGCTTAGGTTGGTGTTATACTAGAAGTTTTTTTTGACATTTTAAAATTACTGTAGTTGTGACATTTACAAACATTTTGTACACAGGCAAGACAGACTGTTCAGTATGTCATTCTAGCAATGGTGTTCTCTGCCGAGCTTGTCTCAAGGTTAGATACGGTGAAGGTAAGCTGAAAACATAAAAGACTCAAGAAATGGTTAAAGCCACATTCTGATCATGATCACGTTATCCTATTATATTATATAAAAGCTCACAACTCAGCACAATTTTTTGATGCATTGTCTGCCACAATTTTGATTTCAAAAAATGCCGATAGAATTGCTTACTGAATAGATAAGCGTGTCCCAAACCAATATTTCTCATCCCATCCAAAAATTTAGATATAAAATTACACATGCATAGCATGTCCCATCCAAAAAGATAACTAAGAATCTACTATTTTTTTTTTTTACTTGATTATCTGCCAGAAATGGAGGTGGTGAGAAGAAATAAGCAATGGATGTGCCCTCACTGCATAGAGGATAAAGGAATTAAACCATATTGGATATGTAACAGGTACATCTATTTTGCCATACAATCTTGCATTGTATTTGTGGAATTTCTTGAAAATCATATGTTCTTATGCTCTTTTGTTGAATAGTTCATTGTGCTTAAGGAAGAGAAAGAAGGTTCCAACTGGGGTTGCTATATTCAAAGGTGTGTCCCAGTTAACATTTTTCAAATTCATGTTTTTGCTATCATTCAAATTCAACTCCTATTAATTGTATAATTTCTGTTTGGTTGGATTGAAAATGTAGCTCGTGAGATGGGATACAGATCGGTTGCACATCTACTAATGGATGAGCTTCAACGAACATTGTAGATGAAGAGGAAGATTACTATGCGCATGGGCAGAGGAGCCATGCATGAAGTAGTGGGTTCAATTGAAACCACTGGACTTTGAATTTTTTTTTAAGAAGTATGTAGTAGTGATACCATTAAAATTGTTCAAATTAATTCTATGTTTATTATATTTTTATACTATTTTGTTTTGCACGCATAACTATTAATGGTTGAATGAATATGAATGAGACTTATATGGATACTATTACAACAACCATTGTCTATGTCACACATTAGATATCTTGTAAAAATATGGCGAGTGTAGGCCTTATTGACATAATAAATATCATGACATCATTTTTTTTAATAATGATATAAAAAAATACATACATAATTTTTGTATAACATGACGTAATTTATAGGGTAAACTACCAATAGGTCCTACTTTGGAGACTTATTACCCAATAGGTCCTACTTTGGAGACTTATTACCCATTAAGTCCTATTTGATAAATTTATTAAGTGATAAAGATAAATTTATCAGTCTTTTTTTTTTATGAAAAAATTTATAGTGATAAATTTATCAGTCTCTTTATTTTTATGAATAAATTTATAGTGATAAATTTATCAATCTCTTATTTTTATAGTGTTAAATTTATTAGTTAGGACCTGTAGGTAAATAAGTCTAGTGAATAGGACCTACACGTAAGTACCCCTAATTTATATGGACCTTTCACAATAATTTTGTGAATTTTTTCTTTTAAATAAATTTTAGGAATATTTAGTCTAACATTCCTCTCTAATTTTTAGTAATAGGAGAGATCTACAATATTTTTTTTGTAGCCTAAAGTCCCTCACCCACACCCATATATCACACGCTCTCTCTCTACCACAGTGACTGCCTCGTCCACCACTGCTAAAAATTCAACTAATTTGAGCTTGGTCATTCCTCACACATTCACAAATACATATATACACATAAGGGAATCAAATACCCGTAATTGACTATGATGTGAATTGACATGATGATAAACTCTAGAGGAGCCAGAGAGATTAAGAGAGTTCTTTTTGAAAACTCTGATGTCTATTGCAGATGAAAGCAACATAATGGTTGCAGATTGGACCAAATTTGTTTCTATTTTCATTATCACACAGGGTCTCTAACCCTACTTTCATTATCACCATGACTGGTTTTATTCAATTTTGTAGTTCAATTTTCTTTGATTTGGTCAAAACACAGGAAAAAAAAATTGTGAGCAAACTAGAAAAAATCTGTCAAACACAGAGAAATTTGTGAGGAAATCAGAGAAATTTCAAAACACAGATCAAAATTTCTTTGAAAATTCCTCTAGAAAAATATTGAGGATCCACAACCACTATGAAAATATTGCATGTCCTTTATTCTATAAAATCTTAATATCAGGAACTTTAAAAAAAATTTCCCTAAATTTTATATGTAAATAGAGCTTATCTCTCTCTCTCTCTCTCTCTCTCTCTCTTTGATTGATTGAAAATCATAATCTCGTTGCCTTTAATTTTATTGAAAAAATAGTATATTAGTATACCTAAGTATTGTTGTGTAATTTGACTAGTTTGAATTATTTTGTAGTATTATTATATACAGGCAAATTCTCTCCAATCTAAAATGGCACAGTTTGGGTCTGTGGGATCCATCACGAGCTCCATTTCAATTATTTAAATTGTTCATTTTGTTAGATACTTTGTGTATTTCATCCAAAAAAAAATTAGGTCGATCTAATAACTGTAACTCGTTTAGTTTACCATTTTTTCACCATTTTTTTTTTTTTTTTTTGGGGTAGGAAACATGATAAATTAGATTACCATGCTCCTTCGATTATTGTTGTGCCCTTGCATAGTAACCACTGTTGTACAACCAATATGGCCCATTTCGATGATTTATACTATTCACTTTTTAGATTAAATCGAGTATAACACACTTAAAAAAAATTAACTTGACATCAACAACTCTTTTATTAAATTAGATGTGTTCAGTTTTGTATTTCAAATTATATTTAATATTTATCATTGTTAGATACAAATGCAATTCGACGAAAAGGCTACTGATATCCGATCAAGTTGATTATTTGCAAGTATATTTCACTTGACATAATCTAAAAAAAGTAAATGGTTCAGATTATCGAAATAGGCCCTGTCGATTGCACAACATTAATTGCTATGTGGAGCACTGTTGACACCCCAATTATGGATTCCTATTTTAGAAAAATGCAAGTCATTTAAGTGTAAAACAAATGGAGAATTCTACAATATACATCCCTTATCATATGCATCCTTAATTATGTTATTTTCTTCTTTAGTTATGACCAATTTTATTATTTAGTTATGGCAGTATTTTGATATGTTTGATTATGCCTTATGTAGTGTTAGGTTATATTTTTATTTTTTTTAGTTATGACTCAAAAAATATGAAATTTTATCCTTTTGTTTTAATAATAAAATGTATATGATACACATCCTTTAAAGGATGTATACCATAACATTCCCCAAAATAAATAGACACCCTTAAATTCATGTAATCATACCAACATTTGATACAAAATTTTATTATCAAGGTCCCGTTTGGCATGGATTAAAAAGTTACTTTTTGACTTTAAATCTGAACTTGACCACCGTACATGTAATTTATACAAAAAATTAAATTGATTTAATAATCATAATATTTTTCATTTTATAGCGTTTGTCTCTAAAAAATTAAATAACAAGATGATTTGACACACATAAAATCAAGTGCAATAAAATGAAAAATATTATGATTATTGGATTGACTTAATTTTTTTCATAAATAATATATATGGAATATAACGATTCTAGTTTAGACCCGGCCTATTTATTGTTTTGGATCCGGAATTCACTGTCTTATTTGGTTGTTCATATCCATATTCATCTTAATCTTGATTGAGTTTGGTTGTTTGGATGTCTTGGTTGCATTTGGAACAGGTCAGGAGGTTATTTCTCAATTGAACTGTTGCCTAAATTTTGGTTAATTCACTCGAGCAGTCCTTTGGTCGCTCGAGCGGTCTTTAAGAACTTTTGCAGTTTTGCAAATATACTGGACGGCTGTTTTTTTCGCTCGAGCGGTGTTTCTTGCACTTGAGCGGTCCTTTTTGCGTTCGTGCGGTCTTTGTGAACTCTCAGTACTTTTGTAAGCCTACAAAAGTAATAAAGGGTGGTGTTCTTCGCTGGAGCGGTCATTTTGTTTGCTCGAGCGGTGTTTTGGTTGCTTGAGCTATCTACGCGTATATCAGTTCCAAAAACTCACTTTTTGAGTCACTTTTTCATATCTCTCTCTCTCTCTCTAAACATTTTAAAATCTTAGATCTTCTTTCTCTCTCTCTAGAAGTCATCTTTAAACCTCAAATACACCTTGATCCGTTGATTTCTACACCATTGTCCTTTGAGAAAAATAGTAAAGCCTGCCTAGAGCATCCTTTTGATCGAAGCAAAACTCGTTTTGGGCTTCATCAAGTTCCAACCTTTGATCTTCCTTGTCTATAACTTTGAGGTAGGGGTTTCTCCGCACTTTAGTATGATTTTTAACTTGGTTATTTGCTTTTCTTAACAATATGGCGATTTGGGGATTTTTGGATAAACCTAAGGTTTTGGTTTTGAAATCAAAAGAGGGGTTTTCAAAATGGGTTCTTAAATATGATTATAGGTTTGTAAATGTGGTTGAGTTGTGATAAAATGGTGGATTTAATCCTTGGAATTGATTTATAAAGAAAATGAGATAAATTGCTAATATTTGATTTGTAAAGAGGAAATGGAAATAATGTTGGATTTTATGAAATTGGAATGACGATGATGATGGTGGTGGAGTCGGATATGTATTATCGCTTTCATCTTGAAATTTTAGAAAGTTTATCTTTATTGAAAATTATCTATCTGTTTAGAGATATCTGTTTTGGGTTATCGGTAGAGTATAGCTATGATTGTTGTAAAAATTACATGAGAATTAAGAGAATTAAAACTAATTTCTCATCCATTTGCATTGAGCATTGTTGTATATTTAACACATTGAATATGTATATCGTTTTGAGAAAAAATAGGTGAATACCTTGGTAAATTTGGGTAGGGGGTGTGGTTGTGGTATTATTGTTGGCCTATGTGTCTTTGGTGAAAGTCTAGAAACACACATGGTTAGGTGCCAAGCCTTCCGGTTAGTACCGGTAAAAATGGCAATTGGTAGTGTTTATATAGCCTACTTACAGATACATACCTAGAGATTCCCAATGTTATATCCATTGCCCTATTTTCTATTGTAAATGAAATGATTTCATGAATTGTGATATAAACTTGGCATTGCATGGTTTTAAAAAGAGATATAAAATGTTTTGGCACGAGCATTGCATATGCATTCACCTTATAGCTTTGTTAGGATTCATACACTGTGTTAGAGTATCTCTATTAGGCTTTGGCTCACCCTATATGGAAAACCATTTTCAGGTACTGATGATATGCCTCCGCCAAGACAGTAGCTTGGGAGGACTTAGAGCCAAGAGCTTCTCTTTTTGTTATTGTTGAATTTATTTTGTACAAGCCTAGGGCTTTAGTTGTATTGAGTTTAAACTCACTTTTGTTGTAACCAAGCATCGTCTTGGAAAGTTGTAGCCAATAGGGCATTAATTTATCTATTTTGACTTTTATTTCATATGTTTTGTTTATGGCACATGCCATAGATTTAAGGTTAGGGCTTATGAATGTATAGTTGCATGTGCCATCTTTGTAATCATTGATTCATATGAATGTAAAGATATCATATTCAGAACTGTGTTTGTTATTTAATTAATATCACGGGTTGAGTTATGGTTATTATTTTCGGGGTATGACAACTTGATATCGGAGCTACCGGGTTTGAATACTTTGGGATCATGGGATGTGGTTTTTACCACAATGGGTTATCTTTCTTTTTATGTTAGAAGTAAACTTGGTATGCTATGTGATAGCATGCTTATATAACTAAGTGGGTATGGAATTTAATTTTTAAGATATTGATTGGGTCTATGAGTTTCTAGAAGTCTTGTTAGAAGAGCACTTGATCACTGCTATTTCTAACTGGAACTCTGGCAACGTCGCAAGACAATCATTATCTAGAAAGGGAATTCATATGTGTTTATATGACTACATGCTTATTTGGAGTGAATTAAATGTTGTCCACTACATTAGGACGCGAGTAAGTTAGTTTCGGCACATTTATAAATGTGTTAATTTCTTATATTACCTTCATTAGGATGTCAAGATGTAGACATGATGGTGATAGGCATGGTAGGCCTAGACGACAGGAAGAGCTGTTATCGGATGATATTCTAGTGCAGAAGGAAAGGGTTAGTCAGGCCAATATGGCCGAACCAATTGGTCAGCAGGCCATAGGTGCTTTAGCTCGTGAGATGGTTGGAGCTTTGTGGAAATCCATGGACATTCTAAGGGTTGAGAATCAAGTCTAAGCCCATGTTGCTGAGACAGCGCCATCATTTCTGAAAAGAAAGTTCTTCCGGTTGAATTTGTATGAGTTTTTGGGGGATCCAAAGGAGCCATTAAAGATGAGAATGGCAGGAGCCATTAAAGGCGAGAATGGCTGGAGCAGATGGTGAAGAAGTTCGAGATGCTTGGCATCGAGGACGATGGGCTCAGAGTGACCTTGGCATCCTTCTAACTGAAGGGAGATGCGGTCAGTGGTGGAAGTACGCTCGTGGGCACATTGGGGTGACTTGGGAGGCCTTTTGTCAATGCCTTCCAGGACAAGTTCTTGCCTCTCATTGCTAGGGAGAAGTTGAGAGAGCATTTTTTGAAGCTCAAGCAGCTTAATACACTAGTGGTCGAGTTTAAGACTGTCTTTACTAGTTTGTCGAGATTTGCACCCGAACTTGTGGCGATAGAGGAATGCCGTTGCATTGAGTTTGAGAAAAGGTTGAGGATCGAGCTTCTTTTCAAAGTGACTGGGTCCATGATTAGGGACTACTGACGCCTTGTGGAGGCGGCAGCGGCTCATCTTAAGGTTGTGGTTCAGTTGGAGAAGGAGCAGATAAAGGGCTCCAAGCAAAGGAGTCAAGAGGTTCAGGGGGAGACTTGAGACAATAAGAGACAGAGAGGTTCCACCCCACAGTAGTCCCAGGGAGCATAGTGTAGATCCACTTTTCCTGTATTGAGTTCTAGGTCAAGGAGAAGTGGTCAGGATGGGATCACTTGTTTCAAGTGTGGTTAACTGGGCCACAAGTCTTTAGTTTGCTCGTAGAGAGAAGGAGAACAACCATCTGCACTGTCTGCAGCTCGTCCTCAGAGCCAAAGTCAAGGAAAAGGGCAGCCGCCTACCTGTTATCACTGTAGACAGTTAGGAAACGTGAGGAGGTTTTGCCCTCAATCGGGTAGCACATCTGGTGCATCTGGTTTAAGGCAAACACAGAGCCATCAACCTAAATCATCAGCTCAGGTCTTGAAGGCCAACCACGGAGCCTCTTCGGCTTAGTTAGTGTATTAGACTCATGCTTTGAGAGGTGAACAGGTAGAGCAGAGACCTAACGAGCGTGTGTATATTGTTACCATGCCAGATTTGTTGCCAACACCTTCAGTGGTGAGAGGTAACTTCTTATTGTGTAATTCTATTGCCAATGTGTTGACTGATATTGGTGCATCCCATTCTTTTATTTCGTCTGCATTCGCATTAACATTGGGGTTATAAGTAGTGCAATTAGCGTCTCCACTCAGGATAGAGTCACCTATTGGTGGTGAGGTGTGTTGGACCAGGGTGTCGAGGTTGTGAGATAGAGGTTGCCAGTCGCCGACTTCCTTTTGCTTTTGTGTTGATTGATATGTTAAGTTTTAACGTCAATTTGGGCATAAATTGGTTGTCATCCTATCGGGCCATTATAGATTGTTACCGTTAGAGAGTTACGGTGTGCACCTTAAATGGTGATTGTTTTTATTTCCTTGGGGACCGAGTCGATAGAGCCTTATTGCCAGTGTGTGATCCGCGTGATCGGGGCGAGCTTAGTCTCCTTCTTGCTATATTCTTGGGTATTGAGAGTGATGTAGTCCGAGTTAAGTTGCCGAGGCTAGTTTGTAAATACCCGGGCGTCTTTCCCGAGGATCTTACTAGTTTATAACCTCACCGTAAGATTGAGTTCTCCATTGATTTAGTGCCTGACACGACACCAATTTCCATGGCACCATATAGATTTGCACCCGCCGAGTTAAGTGAGTTGAAGATTCAAGTCCAAGAATTGCTAGATAAGGGTTTTATCCATCCTAGTACTTCGCTTTGGGGAGCACCGGCTCTCTTTGCCAAGAAGAATGATGGTACTTTGCAACTTTGTATTGATTACAGGAAGTTGAACCGAGTAACGGTTAAGAACAAGTACCCATTGGTTCGTATAGATGACTTGTTTGACTAGTTGAAAGGGTCGTATTGCTTTTCTAAGATAGACTTGAGATTGGGTTATCACCAATTGAGAGTGAAGGAGGAAGATATCCAAAAAACAGCATTCCGTACACGGTATGGCCATTATGGGTTCCTAGTGATGCTTTTTGGGTTAACCAAAGCACCGACCGTGTTTATGGATTTGATGAATCGATTCTTCTGTGAGTTCTTAGACTGTTTTGTGGTTGTCTTTGTTGATGACATCTTGATTTACTCACCCTCTAAGGAGGAACACGATGAACATTAGCGGATTGTACTTGAGTTGCTTAAAGCCCACAAATTGTATGTTAAGTTCGGGAAGTGTGAGTTCTAGTTGAAAGAGTTGAAGTTCTTAGGCCACATGGTATCCAAGGAAGGGGTGACTGTAGATTCTTCTAAGATAGAGGCAGTGCAGGATTGGGAACAACCTAAGAATGCCTTTGAGATCTAGAGTTTCTTGGGATTAGCCAAGTATTATCGACGTTTTGTGAAGGATTTCTCTAGATTGGCCTCACTTTTGACTAGACTGACGAGGAAGGGAATCAAATTTGTGTGTAGCAAGACTTGTGAGAAATTATTCCAAGAGCTTAAGGTTAGACTTACCACTGCTCTAGTGTTGATTATTCTAGAGAGGAGTTTGGGCTATTTTGTGTATTGTGATGCGTCTCGAAAACGTTTGGGTTATGTCTTAATACAAGAGGAGAAGGTAGTAGCTTATGGCTCACGGTAGTGAAAACACCCAAGAAAAACTATCTTACTCATGACCTAGAGCTAGCAACTATGATCTTTGCCTTGAAAATTTGGAGACATTATCTTTATGGTGAGAGATTTGAGGTCTTTTCCTATCACAAGAGTATGAATTATCTATTTTCACAGAAGGATTTGAATCTAAAACAAAGAAGGTGGATGGAGTTTATGGAGGATTACGACTTTGAGTTGCATTATCATCCCGAAAAGGCCAATGTAGTAGCCGATGCCTTTAGTAGGAAATCCATTAGCAATGTAGCTAGTATTGCCATTTGGAAATGAGAGATGTTTGGTGCTATTAGCGAGTCTGACTTGCACCTTGGTGTGTCCATCGAGTCTGCAACCTTGTTTACTGTAGTTGCATAACCTACACTTGTGAGCCGAGTTATAGAAGCATAACGGGGTGATCACGAGGTAGAATCTATCCGAGAGAAGATATCTATTAGGAAGGTAGAGAAGGGCTTGAATGCGTATTCTGACTCAAGTGTTAGATATGTTAACCGACTTTTCGTGCGAAAGTCTTATAGAGAGGAGGTACTCCGAGAGTTTCACCATTCGTGACTTGCGGTACATCCAGGAGACACAAAGATATACCACGACATTAGTTGCCAGTTTTTGTGGAGGGGAATGAAGAGGGACGTAGCCTTGTTTGTATCGAGGTGTCTTACTTGTCAACAAATGAAGGCTGAGTATTAGAGGCCGATGGGTTTGTAACAACCCTTGCCTATAGCTGAGTGGAAGTAGGAGCATATCACGATAGATTTCATTGTGAGTCTTCCAATGACTCAATGGAGTAATGATGCTATATGGGTGATAGTAGATCGGTTAACTAAGTCAGCACATTTTGTATCTATGTGCATGAGTGACTCGGTAGATTACCTTGCCGACCTTTATGTTAGGGACATAGTTCGACTTCATGGGATCCTTGTGACTATTGTTTTGGATAAAGATCCGCGCTTCACGGCTTGGTTGTAGCAAAGCCTACAGAATGCTTTAGGCACTAGGTTGACGTTTAGCATTGCTTATCATCTTCAAACTAACGAGCAGTCAGAACGTACTATTCAAATCCTAGAGGATATGCTTCGGAGCTGTGTTCTTGACTTTAAGAGGTCGTGGGAAAGACACTTGCCTTTAGTGGAGTTTGCCTATAACAATAGCTTTCAGGTGAGTATTGGCATGGCACCGTTTAAGGCCTTGTATGGCCGACCGCGTAGATCACCAGTGTGTTGGGCCGAGGTGGGTGACGCACCTATGTTGGGTCTTGAGTTAGTCCGGAAAACGACGGAGAAGGTTGTACTTATCTGTAAGAGGTTGGTTTCGGCTTAGAGCCGTCAAAAGAGTTTTGTCGACTACAGGAAGAAACCGTTATCATTTGAGATAAAAGATCATGTCTTCTTGAAGATATCACCGAGACGAGGTTTGATGAGATTTGCGAAGAGCGAGAAGTTGTCTCCTAAATTTACTGGGCTTTTTGAGATCCTAGAGCGCATTGGGGAGGTAGCTTATCGTTTGGCCTTGCCACCACAGCTTTTCGGGGTTCATGACGTGTTTCATATATGTATGCTCCGGAAGTACAAGCCGGATCTGTCACATGTGTTGGATTGGACCGAGTTAGAGATAGATGAGAATGTCACGTATGAGGAGAGACCAATTAGAGTCTTAGATACACAGGACCAAGTCTTGCGAAGCAAGACAATTCCTTTGGTAAAAGTGTTATGGCAACACCACAGGGTTGAGGAAGTGACTTGGGAGCACGAGACAGAAGTCTGTGAGAAGTATCCAGACCTTTTTGTTAATGTTTGAAACTTGTAATGAAAATCTTGTTATGTTGATTAAATATGAACATTGCATATGTTTTGAGAAAAGTGAATTGTGTATTCAGTATTGAAAACTTGTTTATCGTTGTTGTGAGAATGAATGACCGGTGGATGGGTCATGGCTATGGATTCGACTTGTTATCATTGTTGTAATTAATGTAACACGATGTTGTTATTGATTTAAAATTTCGGAGACGAAATTCCTTAAGGGGGAGGTTATAACTATTCCAGTTTAAACCCAATCTATTTATTGTTTTGGATCCGAGATTCCTTTTCTTATTTGGTTGTTGATATCTTTATTCATCTTATTATTGATTGAGTTTGGTTGTTTAGATGTCTTTGTTGCATTTGGAATAGGTTGGGAGGTTGTTTTTCAATTGAACTGTTGCCCAAATTTTGGTCAGTTCGCTCGAGCGATCTGTTAGTCGCTCAAGCGGTCTTTGAGAACTTCCAATATATTTACAGGTCTACAAAAATACTAGAAGGGTGTTATTTTTGCTCGAGCAATGTTTATTGTACTCAAGATGAACGGTCCTTCTTGCGTTCGAGTGATCTTTGCGAACTCTCAATACTTTTGCAGGCCTGCAAATGTACTGGAGGGTGGTGTTCTTCACTCGAATAGTGACCTTGTTCACTTAAGCAGTCTTACTTATTGTGAATGGTTGCTCGAGCGATGTTTTGGTCGTTCGAGTGGTCTGCGTGTATATCAGTTCTGAAAACTTACTTTTTGAGTCACTTTTTCTTATCTCTCTCTCTAAACATTTTAAAATCTCAAATCTTCTTTCTCTCTCTCTAGAAGCCATCTCTAAACCTCAAATACACCTTGATTCGTTGATTTTTACACCATTGTCCTTTGGGAAAAAAGGCAGAGCTTGCCTGAAGCATCCTTTTGATCGGAGCAAAACTCGTTTTGGGCTTCATCAAGTTCCAACATCTGATCTTCCTTGTCTATAACTTTAAGGTAGGGGTTTCTCCGCACTTTATGATTTTTAACTTGGTTATTTGTTTTTCTTAACAATATGGCAATTTGGAGATTTTTTGATAAACCTAGGATTTTGATTTTGAAATCAAAAGAGGGGTTTTCAAAATGGGTTCTTGAATATGATTATAGGTTTGTAAATGTGGTTGAGTTAAGATAAAATGGTGGATTTTATCCTTGGAATTGATTTATAAAGAAAATGGGATTTTTGCCCTAAATTACAGATATTTGATTTTGTTAAAAAAAGAGGAAAATGATGTTGGATTTTATGAAATTAGAATGGTGATGATAATGGTGGTGGAGTCAGATATGTATTATCGCTTCCATCTTGAAATCTTGAAATTTTAAAAAGTTTATCTTTATTGGAAATTATCTATCTATTTAGATATATCTGTTTTGGGCTATCGATGGAGGATAGTTATGATTGTTGTAAAAATTGTATGAGAATTAGGAGAATTGAAACTAATTTCTTATCCATTTGCATTGAGCATTGTTACATATTTAACACATTGAAAATGTATATCAATTTGAGAAAAATAAGTGAATACCTTGGTGAATCTAGGTATGGGGTGTGGTTGTGGTATTATTGTTGGCCTGTGTGTCCTTGGTGAAATTTCAGAAACCCGCTCAGTTAGGTACCGAGCCTTTAGGTTAATATCGGTAAAAATGACAATTGGTAGTACTTGTATAGCCTACTTGTAGACACGTACTTAGAGATTCCCTGTGTTGTATCCACTGTCTTGTTTTCTATTGTAAAGGAAATAATTTCATGAATTGTGATATAAACCTGGTATTACATAGTTTTAGAAAGAGATGTAAAATGTTTTGGCATAAGCATTACATATGCATTCACCTTATAGCTAGGGATGTAATAATGGCTCGGCCCAGTCCATCCAGGCCTAGGCTCGGATCGGCCCAAGCGGGTCTCGCGGGCTCCTTCCTTTTTAGTGGGCTGAGCCGGCTCATGGGCCAAAAAGTGGGGCCTAGGTCTAAGCCCAAGCCCACTCATAATAGAGCCTAGGGCCTGGGCCACGAGCTGGGCCTAGCCGGGCCTTTTTTTTTCATATTAGGAATAAAAAATTAAAAAAAATTATACTAGAGTATTTTAGTTAAGATTAATGAGATGTTTTGTTTGGTTATGTTTCTTGGTGATATTTAAATTTAATTATGTATAACTTATGTTTTTTTAATTATGAACTTATAACTAAAAAAGTATGCAATTATGTAATTTTTTTTCTTTCAAAATGAATAATTTTATATATATGAAAATGAAACTTTCAATATTACAATATTAAATTATTTATATAACATTTATTGAATAAATAATTTTTATTTCAAAATGAAAGAAAATATTACAAAAACTGATATTATTAAATAAAATAGGTGTAGATTATTGATGGGGGTAGAGCAATTGCATCACTATAGGTCAAGTACATCCCAACTAGGTTGGCACCTCCTAGCCTACCAATCATTTACATTATACTCCACCTCAATAATCTAATACAAAAAATAATTGAAATAAAATAATAAAAAACAAATTGTTGATCAATCATCGAAGGAGACAGACATTTCAAGCGCATTGCCCAAGGATGTCATCCAAATCATTTTAAATTCGCTCATTTTCACTATAATTTGTCTTCTTGTAAGCGCATGCATATGATCTTTGGATATCATCAGTGCCTCAACCATTTAGGGTGAAAGCCTGCTCCAGTAATAGTTCAGCACCCGTCCACCTGCACTAAAAGCTATTTCCAAAGCAACTGTAGAAATAGGAAAGGTTAGTATATCACGGGCCATCTGTGAAACCACAAGCCACATAGTTTCATTTTGTTTCCACCATTCCAAAATGTCAAAATCATCAGAATCATTCACTGACGAGCTTTCCAAATAACGTTGTAGTTTAGAATTACTTACACTTGTATGTTGAGATATTCTTCTACTTTTTATTGTTGAAAAAACACTTAATCTCCCGCCTCGAGATGAGACTGTTAGTGTAGTGTGTGTAGGTGTATTTAAATATGCAGTTGCCCTGTATTCTTCAAATAATATGTTGCATGGTTGCATAATAGGGGCAAACTGTGTTTGATCAACGAAAAGACGCTCTAAAAATTCTTGTAAACCAATTTCTTTACACCTATGATCAATTATTATGGCTAAACCTAACAAATGAGACAAAGGATCAAAATATTTATCAAATTTTACTTTCATTGAAGTAATAATGGTTACATAATATTCATTACCTATATATTTTACGAAAACTTTAATTATTTCTACTAGCATATATAAAACAAATGGTGAAGTAGGAGTATATATATAAGAAAATAATTTTGTTGAAGTATCGAAAGCTTTTAAAAAATCTTTATACAATGCTAATTAATGCCAATTAAATTCTGTGGGAGTCAGTACTCCTCCTATTGATGTTGTTTCAAAAAATAAATCTATTGCTCTTCTTTGTTTACAAGCTATTTTTAACATATTATATGTTGAATTCCACCTACTATCTACATCTAAAATTTTCTAAATGGCATATTTTCTCGTTGACAAATTTTTCTATATTCCGAAATTCGATTATCAGAAAACATAATAGTAACAACTGCATTTTTTATTACAAATACAGAAGTCTCATATACATGCATAACTTCTTTAACAATCAAATTTAAAATATAGGCACAACAACGAACATGAAATAAATCACCATCAACAAGTAATTGTCAAGTTGATTTTAAATGGGCTACAATTTGATTATAATATGCTGCATTATCTAAACTAATCGTAAATATTTTATTTTATAAAGCCCACTCATATAATACATTCTTATTTCTACACCAAGCGAATGACCTGTGCATGGAAGTTCAACTAATTTAAATGAAATAATTCTTTTATTTAATTTCCGATCATTATCAATAAAATGTGTAGTGATACATTGATATTCAAAACCATTATTTGACCACAGACCAGATATTAAACAAACTCTTCCATTCAAATTTTTAAATATGTCAAATAATTCACTTTTAACATCCTCAATTTTTTTTTAAATCCTATTTCTAATAGCATTTCTTGAAAAACTTTGATACTGCGGTGCAAAACTTTCATGAATCATTTCGGTAAAATTGGGACATTCATTAGTAGTAAAAGGTTGTTCTTTTTTAATAATATAATCAACTACAGAATTTTGTGCACGTATAGGATCATATGAAAATGTTTGCAAATTACCAATTAATGAAGCCCCTAATTGCATTTGACTTCAAATATCAGGTTGTTGATTTTGTAAATGTTTGTTAGCATGCCTTTTTAGATGACTAGCACTCTTTGCAGATGCAGCACTAAGTAAATGTGCACAATATTTAGATTTTGCTTTAAATGTAATTGTACCATCAAAATTATTTATAGATATTTTTTTTTAAAAATGTCCTCAAACACTACTACTTCTGCTCCCAGATGATGATCCAACTATTGAAAGAGGGATATTAGAAGGAGAATCAACAGATTCATATTATATAGTATATGTATCAACATCGACATAAACATTAGGAATATTAGGATCCATAGTAATGTAAGTAAAACAATATACAAGAATTAACAATTAATTTAAATAATATATAAATACAATCAGTAAAAAATAATAATTAATATATGTATACAAATAATTAATGAAAAAAATGAGTAGCTCATAAATTTAATTAAACTAATTAATGTTACCAACTAGCGAATGCGATACATAAGTTAACTTCTTCTAATAAAAGTTTCTTGTTGCACAATCGCAATTGTCACTTAGGGATGACACTGCAAAATTAATTGAGAGTTGAGAGAGATTGAGAGTTTAAGAGAGATCGATAAAGAGATAATTATTTGTGAGATTTATTTTGAAAAATGAAGGGTATTTATAGTAGTTTTAAAGAGTGAAATAAATTTATAAATATATATATATTACCGTTTGAATTATTACCGTTTATATATATATATTACCGTTTGAATTTTTTTATGACTGTTCGTCTCTACTAATTTGTGACTGTTTGAATTTTTTTTTTTTTTTTTTTTTTTTTTTTCATTCAATGAATGAAGAAGAGTGTGAGTTGAGTGATTGATGAGATGCAATAGACCAAAGTAAGCTAGGATAGTAGGGGTGAGGCAGTGCCGCAGCGGCAGACTCTTCTTTTCTTCAGTGCAATGTTATTTCGACTGCTATAGCAGCCAATGGGTCCCACTCTCACACTCTATTTCTCTGTCTTTCTCTATCTCTCTCTCTCTCTCTCTCTCTCCCCCTTCCTCTTTTGTTCCATTTCAGCTGCTATAGCAACCACAGTGGTTCGTCCCACTCCCACACTCCATTTCTCTCTCTCTCTCTCTCTCTCACTCTTTCTCTCTCTCTTATCCTCCTCTCTTATTCCTGTGGCTAGCCAGAGAAAAAACAAAATAAAGTTAATTTGATTTTAATTTAATAAACTATTATTATTTTTTGTTTTTATTTTTAAATTATTAATGTTATTTATTTAATTATATAAATTTTTATTTCAGTTCTTGTAATTCAATTAGAGATAATTGTACAAATTATTAACTATTATGTTATTTTGTTTTTGTTTTTATTTATACAAGATCAATCTTTTTATTTTTTTAATTATTTAATTGTTGCAAGTTGTGTTTTTTTTTTTTTTTTTTTTTTTTGAAATTTGATCATTGATAGAGAGAGGACCGAATGGGTGGGCCGGGCCACAAATGGAAGGCCCAAGCCCAAGGTACTGGGCTGGGCTGGCCTCGAGCCGAAACGGGCCCGGGCCCACCTTAGGCCTCGAGCAGGCTTTGGGCCGCCCACAAGCCTCGGGCCATTTTTACACCCCTACTTATAGCTGTGGTAAAATTCATACACTGTGTTAGAGTATCTCTGCTAGATTTTGGCTCACCTTATGTGGAAAACCATTTTCAAGTACTGATGATATGCCTCCGCTAAGGCAGTAGCCTGAGAGGACTTAGAGCCAAGAGCTTCGCTTTTTGTTATTGCTGAATTTATTTCATACAAACCTAGGACTTTAGTTGTATTGAGTTTAAACTCACTTTTGTTGTAACCAAACACCGTCTTGGAAAGTTGTAGCCAACATGGCATTAATTTATCTGTTTTGACTTTTATTTCATATGTTTTGTTTATGGCACATGCTATAGATTCAGAGTTAGGGCTTATGAATGTATAGTTGCATGTGCCATCTTTTGTAACCATTGAATCATATGAATGTAAAGATATCATATTCAGAATTGTGTTGTTATTTAATTAATATTGTAGGTTGAGTTATGGTTATTATTTTTAGGGCGTTACATGGAATGACTTACAAAATCAATTATTTAAATTATCAAAATGAGATCCGTGACGAGTCTCACGAACCTGAATATAATTGTAAAATTCAAATTTAAACTTCAGAGAAGTCTAATAAAAATAATAGTAATTTTTTTAACAATTAACAAATACATCATTTTTTAAAAATTATAAAAAAAAATAAAAAATAAAAAAACAATAACCAAACTCACCTAATAATTTGTTTTTTTGTTTTTTTTTATAAAAAAAAGGCTCACCTAACAATAGAATTGATAATAATAAAAGTTCGTTTGCTACTATTTAATGAGACATTTGTAGAAAAATGATAAGAATATAAAATAATTACAAAATAATGAAAGTATAATATTTATTTACATAATCTAATTAATAAATTATTTATACTTTCATCACTTTATAATTTTCTACAATTGTCCTCTATTTAAATTCTACCCACCCGTCAATGGAGTTGATTGGGTTGTAAGGATAGGACTGTTCACCTTAAAGGTTTAAATTCAATTTCTACTGCCAGCAGTCCTTCTTGGTAGGCAATCTATAATTCTAATATAAGTAGGGGTGTGCACGATGCGGTTCGGAAGGTTTAAGAGTAAAATTACAAACCGAATGATGGATTGGCGGATTGGTAAATCACAATTTGAGCGGTTTTAGACGGATTGAAGAATATTTTAACTAATTATCAAACATTTGCATAATATATAACATTAATTTGTATAATATTATATCTATATAATAAAGCAAGTTGGTTTTTGAAAATATATAAAATGTATCAGAGATACATTTTGAATCAATGGTGTAGATCAATCCTAAGTATATATCAATGGTTCAAAATACATTTAATTCCCGTCCAAAAGCTCATCTCTCTCTCTCCCACATCTGCCCAAACACGTCTGCCCCTATCTATATGTTTTCTCTCACATTCTCATAAAAGAGACCTGAAAATGATTGAGTTCCGCTCATCGCCGCCATTGAAGAGGAAGATCGACACCCACCCTCTTCGACTCATCGACACCCACCCTTCTCGGCTCCCTTGAAACCCATCGTTGCTGCGATTCAAACCCATTATTTCAAACTCGCACTCGTACCCCTCCATCTTCGCTCGGCTCCCTTGAAACCCATCTTCTCTCTCTGTGTTTGTTGCTGCAATTCAAACCCATCGTTCAACACCAAAATAGAGGTAAGTTCTTCAATTCTTTGTGTTGATCCACAGGCTTCAATGTTCCAAACCCACAATTTTTTGAAATCATTGATTTTGATTTGAGCTCTCTGTATGTATGTATGTAACTCTTTGATTTGAGCTCTCTGTATGTATGTATCTAACTCTCTATGCAATTGGAGAGAAGAGTTCCCAATATGCTTTTTCAGAGGTTTTCCAGAGAGAGATGGGTTTTTCTCACCCTCAATTCTTCACTCATCGAATGTCTTCCCCCTCTCTCTCTCTCTCTCTCTCTCTCTCTCACACTCTCTCTCTCTCTCTCACACACACACACACACATACACACACACACACACTGTCACGACCCCATTCTGCCCCTAGTAGAATGGTGCCGTGATGGCCAGTAATCCGAGATTACCAAAGGCCAACTTACAAAGATTCACACAATCAGAGTATACATATGAGGCTTACATATGCGGAAGCAATAAATTTAAATCTAAGTAGTCCATAAGAGCCGGGCATAGATTAAATGAAATGTCATACATCTTAACATGGTTTTACATCTTGGGTACAAATGAATTAAAACTAAATATTACGTATTGATCAAAAGGCTTCTCAAGCCGAAATATACAAAAGACATGAACTACAAGCTAAGAACCATAATCTTCAAGATGCTAACAAAACATGAATCCAAAAACATCTTGCAAATAACATCTTAGGCATCACCGCCTTCCTGCTCGTCACCTACATATATATATATATAAAGGGGAGGGTGAGCTTGGATACTCAGTGAATGATATAAATAATAAATGTTTGAATGAATGATATTCGAGATCCTTATCAAAACAATACATAGCATAACTTGTACAAAACATAAGATGAATCAAGTTCATCAATCAAAGTCTTTCAAAGCTTCTTGGGATGTTTACTAACATCTACATAATACAAAGGATGACATTCCTGACAAAACAAAGGAATAACCGACCCGGAATCGATTAGACAAACCTACCCATACAAGACCGTCGGTGGTACCATTCCTACATGACCGTCGATGGCAGAGATATCTCAAACAAAGGTGCTACTTAGGCTTAACGTCCTCCAGCACAAAAGGACCTTCCAAGAATGTCATCAAAACAAACATAATACTTGGTACAAAAACTAGTGGATAATCATTCATGCTTGATCAAATACTTTTCCAAAACAAAGCAAACCAAAGCTTTATCAAAACATTATAACATAGCTTTATTAAAAATACCACTCACATAGCTCTTCAGATGTAGGGATTAAGGCAAGAATCCAAAACCTACAAATACATGGCAAAATCCACTGAATGCATTTCAAGAAGACAAGAAGGAATGCTCAAAGATGGTTGTGCAATGCATTCTTAAAACAAGCTTTACATGAATGAAAATGATCCTGGCATTTCTTTCCAAAACCAAGTCAGGACAAAGCAAAACATGTGCTGGGAGTCAAAACACTGTTTTTCTTCTAGGGAAAACATGCTGGGTACCAACCAGGTCTTGGAATGGATGCACAGAGATGATCTAGGCCACAATGGCCTAGTTGGGTGAACTCAAGAAGTTTTGGCCGAGGTCCCACACCTCTTGGCCGAGGTGTGGTCTCCTAGGCCTAGGTGTGTGGCTGCCTACCCAAGGTGCCGGGAAGGGTGTACCAAGGTCGGCCTAGGTGTGCATGCAAGATACGCCAACGTGAGATACGATGCTTGGCCTAGGTGTGAGGTCTAGGCAAGAGTGGGTCTCAGTGACCACACTTGGGCAAATGAAGTCTGGAAATCTGGGTTTCCTCTTTGAAGAACATGAATGCCAAAAATCAAAACTTCTTATTCCAAAATCTGAGATTTCATGGTATGAGTTCAAAAACATGGACCTGGGTACCCATACTTGAAGATTTCATGAAAATAAACACAAAAACATGGAACTTGTTACAAACTTTCGGATCAAAACATGGTTTTCTTCCAAGAACACAAGAACTTCATTTTCTCTTTCTAAAACAAAACTTTAAATCAATGCATGGCTCATGAATCATGCTAGATCATGCAATGTGATCAGATCAACATAAAGAACAACAAGAGTAGATCAAGAATCTAACCTCAAAACACGGATCAAACGATTCAAACTCTAAGGATCAAGCTTGGAAATCTAGTTCTTACTCTAAGTACCCTTTCTTCCTCTTCCTAGAGCTTCTTTCTCTACAAGGCTAGGATATGACAAAATGATATGGGTTTCTCAGCTAATACCTGACTTAACCCTCTGCTGGGACACGTGGCATCGCCAGATTGGATCTCCTCAAAAAGGTGTCAGAATGAAATGACAAGAGCATGACAAAGTGTGTATAACAAGTAAGGTGGCATGGGTACTCTGACAAGGCAATAATCTTGAATCAAGACATAGGCTTCGGCAAGTAAGGTCTCAATGATCTCGGCCAGGAAGGATAACACTTGGCCTAGCTGTGCCACACCTCGAACTAGGTGTGCCACACCTCGGTCTAGGTCATACCAGTCTAGGAACAAGATCACTAGGTGCAGGGATCAAAGATCTAGGATGCCTAGATGATAACATCTTGGCCTAGATGATACACATCTCGGCCTAGGTGATGCACACCTCGGCCTAGATGATGACATCTTGGCCAATATGCCTAGGTGACGGTGGAGGTCAACCAAGGTGGTTCCAAGATAGTCCTAGGTGCAAGAGGTTCAAGGGTGTGATCTAGGCTTGAGACACTAAGCAAGGGACAAAGCATGCATACAACACTTAGGCAAAACACATAAGCACAAAACAAGACAGGGACCTTTACTTAGGAAAAACAAGTCAAAGTATACGAAGGCAAGCTCAACAAGACAGAATCATGCAAATGCACATGAACGTGACTAAGACAAGAATGAGGGTTATTACACACACACACACACACACACACACACACACATACACACACACAAAACCAAGAGTTTACTTCTCTCAACTGTAGAATTGCAATACTTTGTTTGTACTTCTTTACTTTTTTATTAATCAAACAAGGTAAGGTCTTTAGTTCTTTGTGTTGATCCACAGGCTTCAATGTCCAAAACCCACAATTTTTTGAAATCATTCTCTTTGATTTGAGCCCTCTGTTTTGATGAAAATTTAGTTTGGAAACTTTCTTTTTTATTTATTTATTTTTTTATTGAAGTGGGTTATGGGTTGATTGGAAGATAGGTTTTGCAAAGTAAGAATTGCAGATTGTAGAGGGGAGAGAGCTTGATTTGTGGAGCCTTCTGGTTTTTCTTTCTTCTCCACCTAGGGTTTTTGCTAAAATGATTGTCTTAGTTTCAATCTCTTACTGCCTCACTATCCTCTATGTTTAGATGATGTTAAAGCAACTGTTGAGTGAACTTTTTGTTCATTTGAGAAACAGGAAATGGAAACTTCTATATGTTGAATTTCATTTGTTTGGTCATTTGGTTGGAAATTAAGTGCTTATCAGTATGAAAACTGCTTGGGGTTTATTTGTGCCTCTGTTTTGATGAAAATT
This sequence comes from Camellia granthamiana, assembly GCA_036172215.1. Lineage (NCBI taxonomy): Eukaryota > Viridiplantae > Streptophyta > Magnoliopsida > Ericales > Theaceae > Camellia > Camellia granthamiana. Next base: position 102,160,041 of record CM069917.1, on the reverse strand, counting down.
TAGTTTGGAAACTTCTTCTTTTTTTTTCTTCAGAAATGGTGGGTACTTGTAGGTCTTATTTTAAATTTTTTAAATATGAAATCTCTCTCTCACATATAGTAATTTTGGGGAGTAAAATTGATTATACAAATAAGAAAATTGACTAAATCTTTAGTGCCACTCTCTCTATTTGATTTTTTTTTTAATCAGCTATTGTTCATAGAAAATTGGCTAAACCATTAAAGGCATCCTACTTCTTTAATATGATGCTTGGCTTCCATTGGGAATTAAATTGTTCAATTTGCTTTTAGTTTACGATTTTTAAAAAAAAATTAATATTATCATTTGTAAATGTTCTGCAATAATAAATGGGTATATAATACTTGATCTTAAAATGTAATTTATCCAATTTAATGTAATTTATCATCTGGATTAAAATGTAATTTATCCAATTTAATGTAATTTATCATCTAGATTAAAATGTAATTTATCCAATTTAATTTTTTAAAAGGTTTTGGATCTAAATTAATACTTGATCTTCATAAAAATGGGTTTTTTATTTTTGATATGTTTTTGAAATGAGTATTGATTTCCTATGATTTAATCAAATCACGAATTTGAGAGAAAATAGAGTGAAGAAAAAAAATAGAAATAGTATGAACGAAAGAAGGGACTCATCGCCGCTCATTGCCACTCTGTTCCACGGCTATCCACCACTATTAAAGAGGAAGATGAAACAAAGGAAATAAAGGGTTTGAATAGAGAATAGTTAGAGACGTCAGAGAGAGAGATAATAGGTAGAGGTAAGAGAGGATAGTAAAGATAATAGGTAGAGAGAGAATGAGAGGGGAAGATAGAGAGAATGAGTGGGTGACAGACAATAGAGAAAGAGAGTCAGAAAAAGAAAGTGAGTGGGACACATGTAAAGAGTCCTAGAGATTTGTGATTCATTTGTCTCTCTTCTTAAATAATTGAAAAAATTAGTGTAATCGGGAACATGTGTATTCTCTAAAATAATAACAATAATAATAAAGTCAAACAGAATTAGTATTTTAATTTTTGATTATTTTAATAGATTGAAATAGTTCTATTTGAGAAGATAATTAATTCGAAAGTCAAAACTAGATTTGTATTTATAGTTTGACCCCAAATTTTTAGCAACAAATTTGATAAATTACATTTTAATTTAATAATTTTATTTTCATTTATATTTTAATCTCATCATTAATTGCACCGAGCCTTTAGGCACGGCATACACTAGTATATATATAAGTTAATGTTCCCAAACAAAGTTATACAATTTCTGAAAAAGAAAATTTTTTTGAATATGATTAATACTACATGCAATCTGTCACAATCCGCTCCCCGTACCCAAGGGTTAAGTATCGTGATGGCCAGTAACTGAAGTTATCTCCAGCCAATTCTTAAACAAATTAATAAATGCGAGCGGAAATAATATTTAAGTGTGGATACCAAACTAATCATCGGAGCTTCTATTTTTATTACAAAATTTATTGATCAAAAAGGCCGATATTTACATATAAAAATGTCATAAAAGTGTTGTGTGTGTCTATTTCGCAACCCCGTATCTAAGACTTTCCAAAAGCTATTTCTGAATTGCATTGTTTCTTGAAAATTGGTAAACAACTATAAGCACATGGCAGAGTGAGAAATATTATGCCAAGAGTATAAGGGACACAAAATAACCATGGATAGTTATGTAACTAGAATATTTAAAATAACTTAGTCTGAACAAATAATCATTTAAATAGCAAAACTGAGATTATGTAAATAAATAACCATAACCACAGTACCGAACAAAACAGAACAGAAGCCACAGGAGTGACAATCAGAACAGAGGTACGGATTCAATAAGTGGCTCGTACGGATTATAGAAGTGGCTCCCACAATAGTATAGCACTTATCTCCGCACAGAACAGATGTCAATAGGTCCATGACAATAGAGGGCCACAAAGTGACCAAACAGAAGCCAATGGTTATTTAAGTCCCTCAAGACGTGGGACTCCCGTGATGGTACTTACAAAACATAATTGTTTATAAGGTCATAATCAAATATATACTAAAATTTAAACAAACATATTCACGAATTTCATTTTAAACAAATAGAGTTCAGAAAATAACTCACGTAATTGAAATATTAATATAATTTATAAAACATAACTTGTATAAAATAAATTATGGTTAGTCAAAACATTCGTAAAATATATTATGGTGACTCAAGGTATAATATAACTCACCTTAAGATTAATACCTTACTCTTTCTTTCCACTATCAAAAACCTTCTTGACTTTCAGTATTTTCTTCTTCTTTTTTAGTTTGTTTTCCTTCCTTTTTTCCTTCACCCCATCATCCTCCCTTTTATACCCGAGTTGCTTAGCAGGTGACTCACCCTGTAATTAATTTCCTATGTGATGATTCACTACCTCTAGGACTTAGACTTAACAGGTGGTTTGGCCACCTTTCACTATATTTCTCTTTTGCCCATTTTTTTGTCACAATTTCGTAATAGTATGGTTTTAACCCCTAGATAATATATTATTCGCACGTTAATAAATTAATGTCAAATTAAATTACACCTTAGCATGTATAACTATGTACTTAAATATATTTTTTTCTTATGATTATTTATTTATTTAACTTGTGATATCATTTTACTTTGGCCCAATTCTTAAAATAATTATATACCATTTTTTTCCTAATAATATATAATGCCTAATTTAATTACACTTTATCTCATACACTCATAACATTTAAAATTTTATTTTATACTTACGGAATATTTAATTAAACATTTAGAGTTTTTCTCATTTATAATTAAATAATACTAAAATAAAATTTAAGGGACAACTTAAATTTTCGGGTTGTTACACAATCAATGTAATCAAACCAGGGACTCACTCTACATTACAAACAGATTTCTATATTGAATTGTAATCAAACAAGGGATTCGCGTTCACCGAATTGATGGAGAAAATGAAAATTTCAGATTTTACCAAATCGACAGGAAACAAAAATTTAGTTTTTTTTTTTTTTTTGTATAACAAATTCGTTCAAGACCAACAAATGCAATTATAAAACACAAATAATTAAAAGATTAAATATGCTACAAAAATAACGACTTTAGATTGTTAGGGGAATTGAACAATAATTATTTTAAATCAATTTTATAGAATAAAATTGAAAGCAAAATAGATTCTAAAAAATAGGTTTTTACAATTCAATAAAACTATATATACATATATATAACAAAATAAGAAGAAGATGAAAAAAATAGTTCAGAAAATAGCCTGTGTGATTGTGAGAGGCACGTCAAAGACGTTGTCCTAAAGTCGTTATGCGCTCCCTCCGTGCAGGTTTTAACGACCACAAATGACTCCAAGATACAACCCAAAACTTTACAAGATCTGACACAATACACAATTGCACCAGAAGAATTTGTCAAGAATGTATCGATTGCTCAGAAATATGGAATATAAAAATACAGTAAAGAGGGGGGAGAGAGAGAGAGAGACAACAGAGAACGTTGTATATTTTTTCCCAAGATTACAGTCTTATATAAAAAGGCTCTATGGTGTCTGTTAGGAACAGACACACCTATTGCCTTTGAAACTAAACACATATTTAAAATTCAAATAAATAAGACTATTAAAAGAAACAAATAAACAAATAATAAATTATAATAATAAATAAATAAATAATAATTAAAGTTTTGAAAATTTTAGAAAATCTCCAACAATAATTAAACTTTAAAATTTATAATCCACTTTCGAAACGGTTCTGCTCCGCTATATATTTTTTAACCTCTAATGAAATATTAAAGTAAAAATAATTGTGAAACAGATTTAAGATGTAAAATTTATTACAAATTAATAGTTATATATATAAAATATATAATGTAAAATTAGTTTGTGTTATATATATACTAGTGTATGCTCATACTTGAAGGCACGGTGCAATTAATGATGAGATTAAAATATAAATGAAAATAAAATTATTAAATTAAAATGTAATTTTTCAAATTTGTTGCTAAAAATTTGCGGTCAAACTATAAATACAGATCCAGTTTCGACTTTTGAATTAATTATCTTCTCAAATATAACTATTTTAATCTATTAAAATAATCAAAAATTAAAATACTAATTCTGTTTGACTTTATTATTATTATTATTATTATTTTAGAGAATACACATGTTCACGATTACACTAATTTTTTCAATTATTTAAGAAGAGAGATAAATGAATCACAATTGTCCACGACTCTTTACATGTGTCCCACTCGCTTTCTTTTTTTGACTCTCTCTCTACTGTTTGTCAACCACTCATTCTCTCTCTACCTATTATCTTTACTATCCTCTTTTATCTCTACCTATTATCTCTCTCTCTCTAACGTCTCTAACTATTCTCTCTCCAAACCCTTTATTTCCTTTCTTTCATCTTCCTTTCTAATGGTGGTGGACAGCAGCGGAAGAAAGTGGGGAGCGGCGATGAGTCCCTTCTTTCGTTCATACTATTTCTATTTTTTTCTTCACTCCATTTTCTCTCAAATTCGTGATTTGATTAAATCATAGGAAATCAATACTCATTTCAAAAACATGTCAAAAATAAAAACCCATTTAAAAAATAAAACCCATTTTTATGAAGATCAAGTATTAATTCGGATCCAAAACCTTTTTAAAAATTAAATTGCATAAATTACATTTTAATCCAGATGATAAATTACATTAAATTGGATAAATTACATTTTAAGATCAAGTATTATATACCCATTTATTATTGCAAAACATTTACAAATGATAATATTAAATTTTTTTAAAAAAAAATCGTAAACTAAAAGCAAATTGAACAATTTAATTCCCAATGGAAGCCAAGCATCATATTAAAGAAGTAATCCACCTTTAATGGTTTAGCCAATTTTTTATGAACAATAGCTGATTAAAAAAAATTCAAATAGAGAGAGGGGCACTAAAGATTTAGTCAATTTTCTTATTTGTATAATCAATTTTACTCCCCAAAATTACTATATGTGAGAGAGAGATTTCATATTAAAAAAATTTTAAATAAGACCTACCAAGTACCCACCCTTTCTAAAGAAAAAAGAAGTTTCCAAACTAAATTTTCATCAAAACAGAGGCATAAATAAACCCCAAGCAGTTTCCATACTGATAAGCACTTAATTTCTAACCAAATGACCAAACAAATGAAATTCAACATACAAAAGGTTCCATTTCCAGTTTCTCAAATGAACAAAAAGCTCACTCAACAGTTGCCCTAACTTCGTCCAAACATAGAGGGTAGTGAGGCAGTGAGAGATTGAAACTAAGACAGTCATTTTAGCAGAAACCCTAGGTGGAGAAGAAAGAAAAACCAAAAAGCTCCACAAACCAAGCTCTCTCCCTTCTACAATTTGCAATTCTTACTTTGCAAAACCCATCTTCCAATCAACCTATAACCCACTTCAATAAAAAATTAAAAATTAAAAAAAGAAGAAGAAGAAGAATGTTTCCAAACTAAATTTTCATCAAAATAGAGGGCTCAAATCAAAGAGAATGATTTCAAAAAATTGTGGGTTTGGGACATTGAAGCCTGTGGATCAACACAAAGAACTGAAGACCTTACCTTGTTTGATTAATAAAAAAGTAAAGAAGTGCAAACAGAGTATTACAATTCTCCAATTGAGAGAAGTAAAATCCTGGTTTTGTATGTGTGTGTGTGTGTGTGTGTGTGTGTGTGAGAGAGAGAGAGAGAGAGAGAGAGATTCGACGAGTGAAGAATTGAGGGTAAGAAAAGCCCATCTCTCTCCCGAAAACCTCTAAAAAAGCATATTGGGAACCCTTCTGTCCAAGTGTATAGAGAGTTAGATACATACATACAGAGAGCTCAAATCAAAGAGAGTTACATACATACATACATACATACAAAGAGCTCAAATCAAAATCAATGATTTCAAAAAATTGTGGGTTTGGGACATTGAAGCCTATGGATCAACACAAAGAACTGAAGAACTTACCTCTGTTTTGGTGTTGAACAATGGGTTTGAATTGTAGCAACAAACACAAAGAGAGAAGATGGGTTTCAAGGGAGCCAAGCGAAGATGGAGGGGTGCGAGTTTGAAATAATGGGTTTGAATCACAGCAACGATAGGTTTCAAGGGAGCCGAGAAGGGTGGGTGTCGATGAGCCGAAAAGGATGGGTGTCAATGAGCCGAAGAGGGTGGGTGTCGATCTTCCTCTTTAATGGCGGCGATGAGCGGAACTCAATCATTTTTAGGTCTCTTTTATGAGTATGTGAGAGAGAATATGTAGAGAGGGGCAAACGTGTTTGGGCAGACATAGGAGAGAGAGAGAGAGATGAGCGTTTGGACGGGAATTAAATGTATTCTAAACCATTGATATATACTTAGGATTGATCTACACCATTGATTCAAAATGTATTCTGATACATTTTACATATTTTCAAAACCGTTCTGCTTTATTATATAGATATATATATTAATTCAGGGAAGTTGTAGAATTTGTTGTTTGTGTAGTTTTTTTATATTAATTATTTTTAGGAAAGTTGTTGAGTAAAATCAAAATTTTCACGTGATAAATTATTTTATTCAGACTCATGATATTTAATTAGCATTGTTCATGTTATAAATTATTGTGTTCAGATTTGATTTGTATAAAAAACAAAAAAATTGTCATATTTTATCTATCACTAAATTGTTGGCAATTAATTTTCAATTACAAATTTAATAACATTTGTGATTGTTTGATTATTGTCTCTGAAAAATTTTATAATTGTTTACTCTCTTGTACCTTAACTAATTTATTTTATGTCTAATTTAGAAGAAACTGTTAGTGTGAAACCTAAAAAGTTTAATGGTAATGTAGACCCGACTTCCTTCGCGCGCCCCCTCTTTCGGAGAGGGCGCGAATTTATCTTACTACAGTTCGGACTCCTATCACGGTTCTGAATCTAATCTCACAAAGTGCAATGTGAGACTGATAAACACCAAAGAGTCCAAATCTAGCAATTGGTTTTGAAAAATCAATTTTGAATAAAAAACGCCAAACATGGACTGCTTTGCTAGATTACAGAGTCGCCACCTAAATGTTTTGTTTTTGGAAAATTTAGGAAACCCTGACTCGTGCTGAAGGCCACGTGTCTGTCATCACCAAAGTTGCCTCGGCTCGGGAACTTGGGTACAAGAGGGGAAGGTCATGCAATAAGCACCCCCGCTCGCCCAATCAAAGGATCAGCCTCTACTACCATGATATGTTGTTTTTATAGACACATGTGTTCTTATTTCGGTTATTAATCTAACTTACTATGTGATGCGCACAGCATACAAGTATAGACTCAATCACGGGAATTGGAACAAAACAACTCATGTTTGTTTTCAAAAATTGTTTGAAAATGCTACTCGCAAGTAGGCTAAAGCGCGGATTTGCCACCCTCAAGTGGGCTTAAAACGACATGATTTTGCCACTTTGCAAAGTGGGCTTAAAAATCGCATTTGATGAATTGCCCCAATTTCGGCAATCAAGCCTCCACCCACAGGCATTCAAGCAGTTAATCACTTAAGCAAATAGCCTCATGGCAAGCATGCTATCATGGCAACACTCACACTCATGCAAGGATGCTAAAGCGTAAACACTTATAGTGTACTCCGAGCCAAAACAAAAGCTAGTTAGAAATCATGCATGATCCTAGCTATGCTAGATACCTAATGCAACACATGCAATATGCAACTAATAGGCTCGGCTATCTAAGATGGCATATGAATGCAACACTTGATAACATGCTTTGAAACACGTATTCAAGTAAGTGTATTAAAATACAATACAGTTTGAATGATGCGCCGAGCTCGGTGCATGCAAGACAAATGAATGGATGCAAACATGCAAGCATAAGGATGCTAATTGAAAAATGCCCTAAACTAACCATCGAAAGCGGTTAAGTAAAAGGGAGAAAGAAGTGGGGTTGGAAGACATGCACACACACACGCACCCTTATTACAACAATACGCCCTCGCGAAGGAGGGTCTGAATAAATGAGCTAAGCTAATCTAAGCTAAGCTAATCTAACTAATCTAATTAATCTAATTAGACTAATTATTACAAACCAATAAAGAAATAGCTAAACTAAGCTACTTAATTATTGCAACACTTTAACTAATTAACAAATTAATTAAATTACAAAACCAAGCTAACTAACAAGTAAAGCCTCAAACTTGTATTGCCTCAGCTCTGCTCTAAGAAGTTGAACATGTATGCACTGGTTTCTGTCCCAAAAAGCTCTCCAATTGCTCTTTAGAGGCTATATTTGCAGGGTGTCTTCAAGGACTTGCTGCTAAAACTTACCAAATCAATGCTGGGGAGTGCACCAGTGGCCTGCCGACCATGAGGAGTTGCTGCTAGCCATCTACCGGCCAAGAGTGGGTCTCTGCCGGCCAACAATGCAAGGGTGCCACCCATCAGTGTGGCATTGCCGGCCACCGGTATGCTGTGACACCAAACTACAATAGAGCACAAAACAGAGGAAATGGAGGGTCTCTCTCAGGTATGTATATACTATGCCACTCCTTATCATTTCAAAACATCAAGAGAGAGGCACTATTGGATCCAAAACCATCAATCAAGCATGCAATGCATGATGGCCAAAGATCCAACTTGCACGCATTTCAATAAATGCAAGACAACCAAGACTCTAAGACCACTACCTTATCATGGAAGATCAAAGGCAATGGAGACAAAGGGAATTGGCTCATGTTCATCACTTTGAGTATGAAATGGGCCAATTCACCTTGTGTTCAATATAACGTCCGATTGAACACAATGCAATTTACACAGAACATGCTTATCTTGGCATGTTTTACTTGGCTCAATTGTTGTTTACACATTTTACATTACCAAGCCATTCATTAATTGATTTGTCCAATTGTGAAAGTCCCCTAATGAGAGGAAGGTCAATCAAAAGATGACTTAAGACATGGGAGAGACCATGCCTTTGACTAGGAGGAACCTTCAAAAGAAGGTTATTAGACTTATTTATTTTGATGATTTATTTAATTATGTTTTAATTTATTTGAAAGAGAAAAATAGAATCCAAAATTTATTTTGATGATTTATTTAATTATATTTTAATTAAAATTTATTTTGATAATTTATTTGAAAGAGAAAAATAGAATCAAAATTTATTTTGATGATTTATTTAATTATATTTTAATCAAAATTTATTTTGATAATTTATTTGAAAGAGAAAAATAGAATCAAAATTTATTTTGATAATTTATTTGAAAGAGAAAAATAAAATCAAAATTTATTTTGTCCCATTATTTTTCACCTAAACCTTTATCCTAAATGTTGTTAGAATGTATTTAATATTTGATTAAATCAGGAGTTCAAACAGCCCAAAACAAAGGTTCAAACAGCCTAACACAGCAGCAGGCCAAAAGGTTCGAAAGGTTCAAGTGGAAGATATTCAAATTAGTGATGATAGAAGTACAACGGCTATAAACGACTATAAAGGTTCAAAAGGCGAAAAGGTTCAAAAGGTTCAAGTGGAAAATATTCAAATTTGTAATGATGGAGTGGAAGATATTCAAATTGGTAATGATGGAAGTACAACGGCTATAAACGGCTATAAATTCAAATGACTACAACGGCTATAAATGGCTATAAATTCAAATGAATACAATGGTTATAAACGGCTATAATTTTCATTATATATACCAAAGCCTCAAATGTAAACAAGTTACAAAAACCTGAAAATATTCTTTGATCTATAATTACTTACATCTATTCTAAGAAATTATACACTAAGCCTTATAGCATTAAGCTCATCTTTCTTGTGTGAGATTTACAGAAAAATCCAAGCTTCATTTTATATATCTCTCTTTGAGAGATATTTATTGTAAGCTTTCTTTGAAAGCAAAAATACCATTTTATCTTGTAAAAGTATTGCAAACACTGTGTTCTTGAAATCTTGAGAGTAATTGTGAATCACCTAAGATTTGCAAGGGTTGGACTTGTGAAGTCTGTGTAAAATCCGTGCAGAATTGCTCCATTTGTAAAGAGGTTGCTAGCACCCCTGTGAAGCTAGAAGATAGTGGAAAATCTCAAGTGAAGCTTGAGGAGTGGATGTAGGCTTGGTTGAAGCCGAACCACTATAAATCTGTTTGTCTCCTCTTCCCTAATCTCTTTACTTTCTTACTACTGCTATAACTATCTAATATTCATGTGTTAATCATTTGATTTACCCTGTATGTTAGTTATACTTCATTGTTATTTTGCTTGATCATTTACTGCTAAGTTCATCATTGTGCTTGTTAATAATATGTTGTACTAGTAGTTAATTTTATTGGGGTATTATTAATTTTAATTTGTAGAAACCTAATTCACCCCCCCCCTCTTAGGTTGCTTTTTAGGTAACAATTGGTATCAGAGCCTGGGGCTCTTGTTTAGATTTAACAATCTTGAGTTTTTGATCCATAGCAACCATATATTCTACTTACTCTACTGTAGGACAAGCTAGCAATAAGCCACCTCTCTTTGATGGTAGTAATTACATTCATTGGAAAGAAAAAATGACTTTGTATCTTCAAACTACCAATTATACTTTGTGGCTCATTATCACTAAAGGTCCTAAAATCCCTACCAAGGTAGTAGACCATATCAGTGTGCCTAAACTTGAGGATAAATTTGATGAGCGTGATTATAAACTCCTTCAAGTTAATGCTAAAGCCAAGCTTATTCTTGTGTGTGGACTAGATGCAAATGAGTACAATAGAATTTCTGGATGTATTACTGCTAAAGAGATTTGGGATAAACTTGAAATCAACTATGAAGGAACTAGCCAAATAAAAGAGTTTCGGATTCACATGCTTATTCATGATTATGAACTCTTTACTATGGAATCATTTGAATCTATTTCTGAGATGTTTTATAAATTTACCAATATTATTAATACTCTAAAATCTCTTGGTAAATCTTATACTAATGATGAGCTTGTAAGAAAAAATACTTAGGTCTTTGCCAAATGAATGGGAAGCTAAGGTTACAGCTATCTAAGAAGCAAAAGACCTAACAAAATTAGACATTGAAGAACTCTTAGGCTCACTCATGGCTCATGAACTTTCAATGATGGATGGCAGCAAAAAGGAAGCCATTTGGGGAGAAAATGATGAAGTAGCCAACTTGTGTCTCATGGCTTTTGGAGAACAAGAATTCACTCAAGATGAGGTAATTTCTAATTATGTAGAACTTGAAAGTGCTTTCAATGAATTACATGACATATTTAGAAATATTTGTGTTGAGAATTCTAAATTAAAAAAATTAGTTACTTCTCTTTCAAATGATGTGGATATTTTAAAAATGGAAAATGCTACTTTAAAAAATGACTTTACGTCTATTGCCAATGAGAAAAACATTTTGAAAAACAATGTTGAGGATTTAAACAAAACTCTTGAAAATTTTCTAAAAGGAAAAGAAAACCTCAACAAGCTTCTTGGAAATAAAAAATGTGTTTTTGACAAAGAAGGCATTAGTTTTGATCCTTCTAAACCTTTTATGAGATTAAATGTTCTTGAGACTAATCCCTATGGACCCAAGAAAGTATGAGTACCAAGAAAGAAATCAAGATATTTTGTAGGTGGAATCTCGAAGAACGCCAAGGACTTCGAGAGGAAATGCACAACAAGAGTGTTCAATCTAAAGAGCAAAATCATCCCCTACAAGAAGAAGAATGATGAAATGAAAATCACCAAGATAAATAATAGAGGTAATATATGGGTGAAGATTCCAAAGAGGTAAATGAAGGTATAACTCCTAACACACCTTTAAGCTTAAAGTTCTATATTCTTTAAGGTGTGATTTGTGTACAATAGGTTGTGTCTAATCATTGCTTCCATGTAACCTAATTGTACTAAGTTTGCTAAGTCATGTTCTGCTAGTTTCTTTCAAACATTCATTGAACTCAAAAATGAGAATTATATTATTTTGATGAATTCCTATTAGAATATGAATGATTCTTGTACTCATTAACATTGTATATCATGTCATCCATTGCTATGAAAAAAAAGATAAGAAGTGATAAATTTTTTTGTGAGCATACTTTTCACATCTTATATATGACTTCATACTAATATGTTAATTCCTTTTTGAGTCATATCTTTGTAGAATCAATTTTGATGTCATAGCATGTTTTTGAGATGTATACTATCTATATTTTGAATTCTACATTTGTGATCTCAAGAATATGCTTAATATGAAAATTTCATACTTATATGCTCTACATTGGAATATTTGAATGAGTTGTGAAATTCCTTGATTATGATTCATCAACAATGTCTAAATGAAAAAAAGTATCATACGTTTGTAGAGACATTGCATCTATCTTATTGAATATCTTTTGAATATGGATTATATTGGCATACATCTCATGAAATGCTTTTGATTAATAAATTATTGAATTAATTGTTTATAACATTCATGTTGTGTTCCACATTAAGTAAAATGTTTTATCACACTTGAGTATGTGGATTAAATTGATGAAAAACATGCAATCAACACAAGCACAACATGCTAATGGCCTTAAAACTCAAAGCTAGTCAAGGGCCTTTACACTACAACCATGCACAACAAGTCTCACATGACCAAGACCACTCAAAACAGAGCTAAAGCATGCTGAAATAATGGCCAAAACATACTGAGGTAGAGCTAATACAAGCTAGGATTATAGGCTAAAGCATGAAGCATGTTAAGCCAACAAGCATGATTGCACTACAAGTACCAAAAGCAAGCAAGAGGTGACCCAAACACCCAAAAACAAAGCTAAAACATGTTAAAAAAGTCACAAAAACATGCTTAGATCAAGTCAAGATATGGTAGAAAAACATGCTCATCTACCAAGTCATCAACACATGCAAAGGAGAAACAAGGAGAGGGGATCACCCCCTCCTATTTTGGTCCTCAAAACCAAGTTTTTGCCACTGAAAATCCCCTGGATTTCAGTGGTTAAAAGGCCAAAAAGAGATTGTTTTAAAGGCTCAAAAAGATGGCACAAAACTTGGCCAATAAGCCCCAAAAGAGAGAGGAACACCCCAAACCCCAAACTCCAAAAGGGCCTCAAACAACCATTTTCAACACTCAAAAATAGAGGTTTTTGTGGTTGACAACTAGGCCAAAAACAGCATGTAAGGTTGGCCAAACCAATGTACAAGAACAAAGTTTAAAATTGTGAGATTCTTACCCTTGAAGCACAGCACTCAAACAGCAAGTAAACAACCAATCTTCTTAGCCAAAACCACTCCAAGGAGCTTAAACAAGGCCTCCAAGATCATCAACAATAAGGTGAAAGCGTTTGGCTAGGTGTTTTAGTGCAAATATGTGAAGAAAACACACTTTCAAGCACAAAATATAGAGAGAGAGTATTCTAGAGAGAGAGAGAGAGGAAAAAATATCTCAGCCAAAATTTTCTAACCCTTTGCATGCATATAGATAGCTTCTATATATAGAAGATACAAAGGAGCCTTGAAGAGATCCAGCCATCCACGTGGGTGCAGATGAGCTTACCTGTGCAAACAGCTGTCAAAAATATCTACAAAATATCTACTAAAGCAATAGTGGCTGGCCGGCCATCAGTGATGGCTGGCAGTGCCTCATTAATGGCCAGCAGGGCCTACTGATGGCCGACAAGGCAAATCCCATGGCCGGCAGCCCTATTCCATGGCAGGCAGGCAGGCCACCTAGAACACCACCATGCAAAGACCAACACATGGTCCAAATATGAGACAGAATGAAAATAGGGTCTGGAAAGAACAAACCTGGAGCATTCCGTCGCGAAAGTCGAGTACTCAATGAGCAATCAAACTTGTTGCTGGATGTTCCCTGCAAGAACATCCAAGTCTTGAGGACAGTAAAAAATGGGGTGTCTACAAGTAACAATTAGAAAGATGGCAAAAACAAACAAAATATTGGTTGACCATGTTTGGTCTTATGTCTACCATAGAAGATCAGGATTTTGTTGGATCTTGGTTGTCACCTAAACAAAGCGAATTTCATTGCTATAACAAAACCCTTTCTGTGTTGTCTAACCATTTATATAATATGTATCAGTCAACCATCTCGACTTCAAAGGAACTATGGAAAACTTTAGAGGCCGAATATGGAACTGTAGATGCTGCTATTGATAGGCTCATTGTCTCTAATTTTAATGGATATAAAATAAAAGATGACATACTTGTAGGAGAACAAATTCATAAGTTTCAAGAACTACTTAGAAAAGTAGAAAAGAAATGGACAACTTTTAGTGAGGAGTTTAAAGTGTCTTACCTTATCGATAAATTACCTCCATCTTGAAATGATTTTGCTCAGCGTCTTAGGCACAAAGAAGGAGATCTGTCATTACCTCAACTAATCAATACACTTAGGGTGGAAGAGAAGCATAGATCAAATCTAGAAACTGGAAAAGAGAAAACTCCTAAGGTAAATTTGGTGGAGAATGGGAATAAGAATAGTTCCAACAATATGAATAACTTTCGACCTAAAAGTAAAATTTTCAAGAACAACTTTAAGGTTAAATCTAGATGTCAAAATGGCAAACACCAAACACCATAATAACAACTACTAAGCCAATGCTAATAATTTTAAGGGACAAGGGAGTGGCAAAGGTTGTGCTATGTATGTGGAAGAACCGATCATTATGCTAAGGATTGTTTTTTTAAGAAGACTGATGAGTATAAACCAAGGTTCAACAATAAGTAAAGAAATCAAGGTCATAATGCTCAAGTGAATATGATTTTGGAGAAAGAAGAAATTGTTGGACCGTCTTTTAGGTATAATCCTGAAATTAATTCTAATTTTGAATATCAAGATTGGCGGTTAGATTATGGGGCTAATATACATGTGTGTTTTGGTTGTGGTTATTTTAAAACTTTCCAAAAATCAAGTGGAGGAAGTGTAACTTTGGGGAATGGATCAATTGCACTGATACTTGGCATTGGAGATATAGATTTAAAGATGACTTCTGGAAAAATCTTAACTTTGAGAGATGTGCGATATGTTCCTGAAGTTAGAAGAAATCTTATTAGTGCATCGTGTTTAGTACAGTTAGGTTACAAAATTGTAATGGAATCGAATAAAATTGTAATAAGTAAAAATGATATTTTTATTGGTAAAGGTTTTGTATGTGATGGTTTATTTAAATTGAATGTATCTTTTGAAGTTAATTGTATATCTCATAATATTTTGAATATTGAAGTTTGTATGGAAGACTTGGACATGTGAATTTTAGGAAAATTAGGAAAATGATGGATTTAGAATTAGTACCTAAATCGCCTATTGATGTCAAACGCAAATGTGAAATTTATGTGCAAGCAAAACAACCTAAGAACCTTATAAATCTGTAGAAAGAAATTCACAACTCTTAGACCTTATACATAGTGACGTTTGTGATTCTAATAGACCACTAACTAGAGCAGGAAATAAATATTTTGTAACCTTTATAGATGATTGTTCTAAGTTTTGTTACTTATATTTAATTAAAACCAAAGATGAAGTTTTTAGTAAATTCAAAATTTATAAAGCTGAAGTAGAAAATCAATTAGAAAGAAAGATTAAGAAACTTAGATCTGATAGAGGAGGCGAATATAATGTAGGTGGCCTTAGTACTTTTTGTGAAGAACATAGAATTATTCATAAAGTAACCCCACCTTATTCTCCACAATCTAATGCTATAGCTGAAAGGAAAAATATAACTCTAATGGATCTGATAAATGCAATGCTTATTAGTTCTGGTTTACCAGAGAGCTTGTGGGGGGAAACGATACTCACTGCTTGTGTTATATTAAATAGAGTAATTGTGAATGATTATGATAAAACGCCTTATGAAATATGGAAAAAAACGAGTAACTAATCTTAAAATGTTGAAAGTGTGGAGTGTTTAGCAAAAGTAGCAATTCCAGAACCTAAATGTAAGAAATGGGACCTAAAACTGTTGATACCGTTTTCTTAGGATATGCTCAAAATAGTAGTGCTAATAGATTTCTAGTAATAAATTCTGAAATTAGTGAAATTACTAATAATACAATAATTGAATCTCGTGAAGCTACATTTTTTGAAAATATTTTTCTATGTAAAACTAGGATCTCAAATCAGGTTGTAAATAGAACTTCTACTACTAGTGCTAGTGTTATTCCTTTGAGAGATAATTCTAAACATCTAGATATAGAACCTAGAAAGAGTAAGAGAACTAGAATAGAGAAAACCTTTGGGGATGATTTTTATACTTTTTTAACTGAAGGAGAACCAAATACTTTTATAGAAGCTATGTTGTCTTTAGATGCACCATTTTGGAAGGAAGCCATTAATAGTGAGTTTGAATTTATACTTCAAAATAATACTTGGGAGTTGACTAATCTACCTCCTGGGAGTAAAACTATCGGTTGCAAATGGGTATTTAGAAAGAAATTAAAACCTAATGGAAGTGTAGATAAATATAAGGCAAGATTAGTAGCCAAGGGATTTATACAAAAGAAAGTAATAAATTATTTCGATACCTATTCACCTATTTCTAGGATTACAACCATTAGAGTTTTAATTGCTCTTGCATACATTTATAATTTAAAAATTCATCAAATAGACATTAAAACTACTTTTTTGAATGGAGATTTAGATGAAGAAATTTATATGAAGCAACTTGAAGGTTTTGTGGTTAAAGGACAAGAACATAAAGTTTGCAAGTTGGTTAAATCTTTGTATGGACTTAAGCAAGCTCCTCAACAGTTGCATGAAAAGTTTGATAAGATAATTCTAGAATTTGGTTTTAAGATCAATGAACATGATAGATGTGTATACTATAAAGAAAATAATGGAGAATGTATTATTTTGTGTTTATATGTTGATGATATCTTATTATTTTGAACAAATTTAGAGATTATTAAAAATGTAAAATCTTATTTATCTTCAAAATTTGATATGAAATATTTAGGAGAAGCTTATATAATTTTGGGTATGAAATTAGAGAAAATAACCAAAGGTATTACATTGAATCAATCTAGAATCCTAGAGAAAATGTTAAAAAAGTTTTATTATTATAATCTCAAACCTATTTCATCTCCTTTTGATCCTAGCATGAATTTGAAGAAAAATAATGGCGTACCGATATCTCAACTTAGATTTTCTCAAATTATTGGATCATTTCTCTATATTGCTAATAAGACTAGACCTGATATTGCCTATGCTGTTGGGAGATTAAGTAGACATACTCATAATCCTAGTAAAGATCATTGGATTGCTGTGGAAAGAGTTTTTAAATATCTAAGAGGAACTCTAGATTACTCACTTTCCTTTAGTGTGTTTTCCTAATGTGGTAGAAGGTTATAACGATACTAATTGGATAACAGATAACTTAAATGTTAAGTCTACTACTGGGTATATATTTATGTTAGGTGGAGCAGCAATATCTTGGGGTTCTAAAAAACAAACCGCTATCTCTAGAAGTATAACAGAATCAGAACTTATGGCCTTAGATACTACGTGTACTGAAGCTGAGTGGATTAAAACTTTACTCCTTGATATTTTGCTTGTGAAAAATCCTATACCTGCTATTTCCATACATTGTGACAATAGAGCTGTAATAGACCTTGTGAGACAACCACATACTAATAAAAGATGAATAGGCATATGCAAGTGAGGTATAAATCTATAAAAGTTTGGTGAATAAAAATGTTGTATCTTTGAATTTTGTGAAATCTGAAAAGAATATTGCTAATCAGTTAACAAAAAGTTTATCTAAGAGTGTAGTCTTAGATTTATCGAGGGGGATGGGTCTAAGCCCATAGGGAGTCAACTAAGGAAGTAACCCGACTTTTGTGATTGGAGATCCCATGAAGGAAGTTCAACAGGTAGGAACAATCCTTATTGTGTGACTCATATTCCAACACTTTAAAGAAGGAGATTTTATTAAATTTATTATTTATATTCTCCTGCTCATCCTTAAGATATTAGTGCTGATGTAAATGTGATGATTAAGGAAGAGTATTTACTCTAAATGAATCTGCGACGGGCATACTCGCGCAAGATAGACATCCGTCACTTAAATCTTTGGAGGATTCACATAAGTGAGAGCATCATGAAGCCACGAACATGGGAATATGGCTATTTCCTAAAACTCTCATGAGAATCAAGATTGAGCACATGGTTGCTAATAGTGCTAACTCGCACTACAATTATGTATCATACCATATGTGTGACATGTTGAATTCTGATAAAAAGGATTTAGTTCAAAACCTAGTTCACTAAGACTCTTTCAGAATGAAACTGTTAACACTAAGTGAGGTCCAAGTTTGAAAAAACATCCACACCCATTGTATGGTTTTAAAGTTGCCCATATTATTATTATTATTATTATTATTATTATTATTATTATTATTATTATTGTATTCATTTAACGGTTTTACAAAGTTTTGAATCTTGTGGGAGATTGTTGGAAATTTCTTAAAAGTTTCAAAACTTTAATTATTATTTTTTTATTCATTATTATATTTTATTATTTATTTCTTTCTTTCTTTCGTTTAATAGTCTTATTTATTTGAATTTTAAATATATGTTTGGTTTCAAAGGCAATAAGTGTGTCTGTTCCTAACAGACACCATAGAGCCTTTTTATACAGGACTCTAACAGTGGGAAAAAATATACAACGTTCTTTTTTTTTTCTCTCTCTCTCTCTCTCTCTCTCTCTCTCTTTCCTTTTTACTGTATTTTTATATTCTATATTTCTGGACAATTAATACATTCTTGACAAATTCTTTTGGTGCAACTGTGTATTGTGTTATATCCTATAAAGTTTTGGGTTGTATCTTGAAGTCGTTTGTAATCGTTAAAACCTATACGGAGGGAGCGCATAACGACTTTAGGACAGCATATTTGACGTGCCTCTCACAATCACACAGGTTATTTTCTGAACCTTTTTCTCCATCTTCTTCTTATTTTGTTATATATCCCCTAACATAAAAAGGTACAAATTAATATGAATTGGTACGATTTTAAAAGATTAAACGGTATTTTATACAATCCTAATGTAAGTGCTCACTAAGACTTGCAGCTTGCCTTGTTCTGAACTGGGCAGCCTCCTTGACCTAAACTTGTTAATACCAAAAAAAAAAAGGAAAATGAAAAAGAATTCTACCCACCCAAACACAACCTTAAGGCAAAAAAATTCATGTAGGTTTGGCATTTATAGGGCCAATTTCCCTCACTGTGACATTTTGAATATTTTAGTCCCACTGTAGGGTGTGTTTTCTACTTTATTCCCAATATAGGGTGAAACGGTTTTGCCAAACCCGTTTTCTTTAAAACGGCTTTGCCAATGCCCTTTTTGATGAATAAAAAAATAATAAAATTTTCCTTCGTAAAGACGGTTTTTCTAAAGCCGTTTTTACTTAACGTCTAATTAATTTTCAGTTTATATAAAATGGTTTTTGTAAAACCGTTTTTATTTTTATTATTTTTTCCCAATTTTTCAACATAATATAAATTGCCACAAATAATGTAATTCAGAAAACGGGTTTGCTAATACCGTTTTCTAATACGGCTTTCCTAGAGCCGTTTTCATGGAAATTTTTTTTTTTTTTTTTCTATTGTCTTTGTTTTGGTGAAAATGCAATTCAGAAAACGGGTTTACTAAAACCGTTTTCTAATACGACTTTCCTAAAGCTGTTTTCATGGAATTATTTTTTATTTTATTTTTTATTTCTTCTTCTTCTTCTTCTTCTCTCTCTCTTTCTTCTTCTGTTGTCTTTGTTTTGGTGAAAATGTAATTCATAAAATGGGTTTACGAAAACCGTTTTCTAATACGGCTTTAGTAAAGACGTTTTCATGTAAATTTTTTTTTTTTTCTTTTTGTTTTGGGTTAGAACGTGATAATGTAATTTAGAATTTTTTTTTCACTTTACTAAAGCCGTTTTCATGTAAATTTTTTTTGTTTTTTGTTTTGTCTTTGTTTTGGGTTAGAATGTGTAATTCATAATTTTTTTTTCACTTTACTAAAGCCGTTTTCATGTACATTTTTTTTGTTTTTTCTTTTGTCTTTGTTTTGGGTTAGAAGGTGTAATTTAGAATTTTTTTTTCACTTTACTAAAGCCATTTTCATGTAAATTTTTTTGTTTCTTCTTTTGTCTTTGTTTTGGGTTAGAATGTGTAATTCAAAAAAAAAATTTCACTTTACTAAAGCCGTTTTCATGTAAATTTTTTTTGTTTTTTGTTTTGTCTTTGTTTTGGGTTAGAATATGTAATTCAGAATTTTTTTTTCACTTTACTAAAGCCGTTTTCATGTAAATTTTTTTTGTTTTTCTTTTGTCTTTGTTTTGGGTTAGATGGTGTAATTCAGAATTTTTTTTTCACTTTACTAAAGCCGTTTTCATGTAAATTTTTTTGTTTCTTCTTTTGTCTTTGTTTTGGGTTAGAAGGTGTAATTCAGAATTTTTTTTTGGCTTTACTAAAACCGTTTTCATTTAAATTATTTTTTTTCTTTTGTCTTTGTTTTGGGTTAGAAGGTGATAATGTAATTCAGAAAACCGGTTTAGTAAAATCGTTTTCTAGCCGTTTTCATTAAAAAAAAAATTTCTTTCGTCTTTGTTTTGGGTTAGAAGGTGATATACATGCTCTACAGTCTGAAGCACACCTACACGCTCTGCACTTCGACGAACAACGATGAAGGGTGAGACGCGAAGAGCACCGCGGAGGAGGCCAAGAAGACGAAGGCCACCGCGAGAGCTGCAGCAAGAAGGAAGAAGAGAAAGACCTCAAATTTTGGTAATGTATTTTTTACATACGAATGGTACTTTTGCCCTTTTTTGCTATGTATGTAACTTGTATGTAATTTGGTGTCTGATTACGAACTGGAACTTATATAATGTAAATATTGGGTTGGAGTTGATGTTATTGTGATTCAATTGGTTTCGCTTATTTCATAGGACTGATGTTGTGCAATGAATGAATGAATGGAAAGGTTATTTGTTTTATTCAATTGGTAGTGTATTTTTTGTAAGAATGAGAACGTTATTTGTTATATTCAATGAATAATGGTTACATTTTTGGGTTGTCACGATTGAGAAGATGAACAAGTTAAGAGAATGTGTATTTCCCCTAAAATAAATTTTGTCAACATTTTTGTAATAAAACTTAATACATAATATACGAAGTCACTAATTTACTAAATACTCGTACAGGCATGAAAACAACATAACTGAAGTTGCAAATGTAACATTTTTTAGTTACATAGGTAGTACAAACATAAGTCTCCCACAAAAATACATTCTGGACACCATGAACTGAACACACAATACATACATCCTGAACACACTGAACTGAACACACAATACATAAACATAACAGTTAGATAGACAAATATTAGGCAGAAAATCTGACAAACTCATTACGGAAACACTTAGTCTAGCACACACATTACATATTAATGCATAACCTAATATTGCCGAAGTATAGACATAAACACCTAATTCGTGCTTAAATCGACAATCTCAGAGTCTGAATAATCCTAAAGCTCAGGGTCAGAGACAAGTTCAGGATCTTCCATGATACCCTTGATAGCCGCAACATTTGGTTCTATTCTGTTCTTCTGGGAATCCTTCTTAACTATGTAAAGTTGCATGTCGTGGGCTAACCTACGGCGCATTTGAGAAATCTCACGCAGTAGTCTTTCACATAGTCGATCAACATTATCAGGATCTTCCTTTTGGATCTCAACAGAACGTGCTTTTGGCACCTTAAGTTGATTTTCCCGACTTAAGGTTTCCAGTTGTACCCGCTCTATAAATAGTGCGGGCCACTTCAGACAAGCAGCGTTAGATAAACCATATCCTGTTTGATTGTCAGATGGCTCCATACATGAACCTCCTTGAACTCGATAATACTTGGGCATCAAAAAAAGTCGCTTCCCAAACCTGTCACGATAACCACAAGCATAATCTAAAACAGGTATTGTTGTTTCATCTTTAGCATCGCCACGTCCCCTTCCCCCTCCTCGTCGTGAACTGTCACCCCTTTTCAAGTTCCTACCACCTCTGCAATTTGCACTCCCTCCCATGAATCGTGTAGCCATGCTAATTTTTTTAAACAAATGAATGATAATTTTGTAGGGCAAAATGAGTTGTAAGGTTGTGTCTTCACCTTTAGTCGTTTATATAGTTAGTTATAAATGGCTTTAGAAAGACACTGAAGGAAAAACCATAGAAAATAAATGCCTCTACATGACAATCCCACATATACGAACAAGGTATGAGTTGTCACTAGAATGAAAAAACAGAGAAAAGCAAATACTGTGTACCAAGTCACATGACTTGACAATCCATCTGCATATACCGACAAAATAAGGGCATGTTCACTGTAAGGTAAATCAGTGAATTCACTATTGCCATGTGACTTTCTGAATTGACAATCCCACATATATCAATAAGAGATGAGTTGTCACTGCAATCAGAAAACAGAGAAAAGCAATGCCTGTGCACCAAGTCACATGACTTGACAATCCATCTGCATATACTGACAAAATAAGGGCATGCTCACTGTAAGGTAAATCAGTGAAAATTAAAGCATATGCACAAAGTCACTGTTGCCATGTAACACTGTCAATGTAGTAAAAAGGGCGAGGGGTGTTAGAAACACAACTTGAATTTCTTGGAACATAACTCACTTGCATGTTCGATGTGACAACTCAATGACTACTCACTGTAACGAGAGATGTAAGAAAAATCGAAAAAACCGACAAAACCGATTGAACCCGACCAAACTAACTTGACAAGTCACTGCATGTTGACAAGTCACGAACTAGTATAGCATTTTATCTTCTACCCTTCTCCATTTGATTTTATGATTGAATTTCAAATTTCTTCAAAACACCATATTTTTGACCTCGATATCGTAACTTCGAAGTGACTACTCACTGTATGAAAGAAGCACGCATGCGTACGAAGTTTATTGTGCCCATGTAAAATTCACCAATTCATAGGGGGATTAATTTATTAACTGCGTTCAATGTCACTGCATCAGTAAGGCATTTTTGACGGATCTGTGAACGGCTTGACAAGTCTCTCCACGATTTGATTACTCAATGTGTGAAAAAATGAAGCTTATGTAGGCAATATTGTGTTTCACTTAGCTATGCATCATTCGTTGTTATGACCAACTATTTGTATTTCATTGAAAAGTATGACTATTTGAATTTTTGTTGTCATTTCGAATTATTTTAAAATCAACTTTTGAATATTCAATTTGTAATATTTTGGGAAACATTTACAACATCAACTGAACATTGGTCGTAACGTACCCATCCGTAGATTAATCGTAACAAATTTGTAAATCTCATGCACGCCCACTTAACCCCATAGGTATGGAAGATTAATTGTTATTTTGATTTTTTCTAGAAATCACTCGTAATAAATTTGCAAATCTCACGCACAACCACTTAACCCAATAGTATTGGAAGACTAGTGTATGAAAATATTGTTGGAATAAAAATGTAATTCAATATAAAAGTATTGGGTTAAAATGGAATTTATTCAAATAGATGATCCGTATTGTTTTGTATTTTGAAATGAATATTATAATTACATTTTTTAAAAGAGTTTGTCATACTTAAAATTTTGTTTGCTTGTATATATTAAAAATAATTTTTATAAATTTTAAATCCAAAACTTACTTGGTTTTCGAGTTTCCAAAAACAATTTTTTGGAAATTTATTAATCCCCCAACGGGACCAACCACTTGGCTTTGAGCTTGTTTGTCCTGCCCCAGAAGTTTAGTTTTCTGTCAACCCCTCATTCCTTACCAGAGTCATCATTTTGACTGGACTACCAAGAATTGAAAGGCGACTCTTGCTTCTTTCCTGATGGAGATTGAAATTCTTTACGTAGAGGATCACTATTTGAGGAGCCCCAGTTAAAGGAAGCTTTTGATTGAGTTACCTGTTCTATTTTCTGTGTTGTTGAAGGCGGTAGTTCGTCTGTTTGAACTTTATTAGTCCCCCAACTGGACCAACCACTTGTTTTTGGGTAATGTTTGTCCAGCCCCCAAGTTTAGTTTTCTGTCAACCCCCCATTCCTTACTAGAGTCATCATTTTCACTGGACTTCCAGGAATTGGAAGGTGACTCTTTCTTCTTTCCTGATGAAGATTGAAATTCTTTACGTAGAGGTCACTATTTGAGGAGCCCTTGTTGAGGGAAAATTTTGACTGAGCTACCTGTTTTGTGAGAACCCGAATATAAAAATTAAGTAAATAATTAAATAATAATAATATTACAGTCTCAAATATTTTGGTGGTCAATCCTAAAGTGCAAATTAAATATTTGGAAGGTCTTTTAATTAATTTTTCAACCTAAAATAAATTTATGGTGGAAATCTCTAATTTAGAGGTAAGATTTTAATAATAACAAAATAAATAAATAAATAAAAGCAAAAGGATAAGGGAGTCGGATTTTTTTAAGTATGTGGGTAACCCTAAACTCTCATATTATTCAACTAGCAGCCGTGAAGAGGAGATAGGAGTAGCTTTTGGTGAAAATTGAACAACTAGTTTGGTGCTTGAATAACTCCATCTCTAAGGTTGAAACCAATATTCTGTGAATATAGTTATTTTGTATTTATGTTTCTGGGCATTCATTGAAAGAAGAAGGAATGAAAGCTTAACTAATTAGGTGGCTTGAATATCTATCAGGTTAATAGTCGGTGTGAAATAGTTTAATGGGTATAGTGGATGTATAAAGAACAAGTATATGGCATGGGTTATATTCCATGAGTATTTTTGCTTGTAATGGTGGATCTTGTAAGTGAAATGTGGGTTAGGTAGGAGTACTTGGCCACCAATGTTTGTGAATATCATGTGTATTTTATGTAGTTTGAGGAATATCAGATGGGTACATAAAGTTGAGGGTACAATCTATGAGTATGAAATTCTGCACATAACCACAATCTTTAAAAATCAAGAAACCTTATCAAACGGATGAATTTTGAACTGAAATTTTTACAATTGATTAATTACATATTGAATTGCATATCAGAATTTTCTCATAATTTTTGGGAGTCAAAATCTATGTTAACTGGTGCATTCAAATCTGTCCAGAAAACTGGTGTTAAACAGTAATTTCAAAAGTGTTTTTCTCTTTGGGTATAAATCCAAAAATTATCAAATCAGCGTCATTAGAACTAGTTACAAGTCTAGTTTCTTACATTTTTGGCCTTGCGTTGATTGCTATTCTATACTAAGAAAACCGTCAATTTCTTTAAAGAGTTGCAGAAAACAATCTATTTGGGTATAATTAATTGTAAATAGTTATTTTGACAAGCAAATCAAGTAAAACCAATTGGGTTTGAAACTTAGTCCCCCAACTGGACCAACCACTTGGCTTTGAGCTTGTTTGTCCAGCCGCCAAGTTTAGTTTTCTATCAACCCCCCATTTCTTACCAGAGTCATCATTTTGACTGGACTTCCAGGAATTGGAAGGCGACTCTTTGTTCTTTCCTGATGGAGATTGAAATTCTTTACATAGAGGATCACTATTTGACGAGCCCAAATTAAGGGAAGCTTTTCATTGAGCTACCTGTTCTGTTTTATGTGTTGTTGAAGGCGGTAGTTCGTTTGTCTGAACTTTATTAGTCCCCCAACTGGACCAACCACTTGGCTTTGAGCTTGTTTGTCAAGCCCCCAAGTTTAGTTTTTTGTCAACCCCCTATTCCTTACCAGAATCATCATTTTGATTGGACTTCCAGAAATTGAAAGGCGACTCTTTCGTCTTTCCTAATGGAGATTGAAATTCTTTACGTAGAGGATCACTATTTGAGGAGCCCCAGCTAAGGAAAGCTTTTGACTGAGCTACCTGTTCTGTTTTCTGTGCTGTTGAAGACGGCAGTTCGTCTGTCTTAACTTTATTAGTCCCCCAACTGGACCAACCACTTGGCTTTGAGATTGTTTCTCCAGCTAACAAATTCTGTTTTATCTGTCAAAATGCATTTGTTTTCCTCACCCTAACATTTTCCATGTTCTATTGGAATAGATGATGCATTAAGTTTTGTATCTTTCTAATGTGAACTTGTACAATATATTGTTGTTATGCAATGCAGCATTGTTGTGATTTTGTGTTTACTTGTATTCATGATATTATATTTCTATTTTAATTTCATTTTGTGGGATAATTGGTGGGGGTAAATTTTCATGACACTCCTAGTGTCTACAAATTGGAAAGCACAAACCTTAATTTTGTTTTCTCTCTCTGTCTCTCTCTCTTTGATATTAAATTTTCATGACACTCATAGTAATACTCTCATAAAAACCATAAAAAAAATTATTAACACAAATTTTTAAAATAAGTTTAAGTTTTTTCAAAAGTCTTCATAAAAATCTAACAAGTAAATTTTTTTTTAAAAAAAAAAATTCATAAACAAAATTAAAAAAAACCAAGTAAAGCATAATTTTTTTTCGAGACGGAGAAGCCTAAACTTTTTAAAATAGCAATTCAATAAAAAACCAAAATAAAAACAGTTCACTAAAAGCAAAAAAAAAAGTCATCAAATAAAAAGGGTTAACTTTTTAATGTTCCCTTTTCCTTTCACTCAACAAATTCCCTTCATATCCTAAATCCAAATATAGCCAAAGAAAAGAGAAGAAGAAGAAGAAAAAAGAAAAAAAAAAGAAAAAAAAAAGACCTATCATATTACAAAATTAAACTGCAACAAAATCTTTTTTAAAAACAAAAAGAAAATAATAGTTATTCAAGCGGAAAAGTTAGACATAGTTTATAAGTCTACCGATATGTCAAGAAGAGGATTGGTTGATAATTAAATATTATCTGATTATCAACTAATCATCTTCTTGACACATCACTGAGTCTATAAAGTAGGTGCAAAAAATGGAGTTGTATATCATGTTTCAAAAAAAAAAAAACCTTAAGTATTTACATAATTCAACATACATTCCTATTATTCATAACAAACATGCCACATAATCTCTAGAAATTTAATAGTTATATATCAAGATACATAACTATACACACTATATTACACTTATTTCTAAACCAAACATTAAAAGCTTAATGTTTAATGTAATTATTGAAAATTCAAAGACCAAACATGAAAATTCCAAAGCATTAAAGAAATCTGAGAGAGTCCATTCATTAATCCAGAACATTCATTAACTCATTGCAATTCAATAAAGAAAGTGATGAACTAATAAAGAATTGCAAGGGAAAAAGCACTCCTCAACACAAAAAAAAAAAATGTATACAAATCTACTTGTATGTTTGGTGAATAAAAATATAATATTCACCCATTTGAGTAAGATGAAAAAAAAAATCTATATAACAACAACCCAATACAAGTCAACATTAACTCGGAGTTTTTTTTTGGAAGCTCAACCCATTAAGAAAAACCAACGCACTTGTTCAAACACCAAATAACACTACAAGAAATAATACTTTTTGTGTCACCTGTAACCTCTGCATATACAAAATTATTCATTCATCCATTCATTCATTCAATTCTCAACCATTCAATAAAAATATTTCTCCAAAACCTGTAGCATTCAATTTTCAACCATATACACAACTCAACTATTAACCGTACATATCAAAGAAAATAAGAATCCATAAACATAGTATAATCTAACAAATACATATACTATCCGAACCAAAATTACAATTCAAACTAAAAAAAAAATCTTAATAACAAAACATATCAACTGTACATGTTTTCCATAAACAAAAAATATAATGTAAATTGCGCCCATGGAAACATCATCAATTTGGCCCAAAAACATCACTGTATCCATGCCAACATTATCAATCTGCAACAAAAACCAGAGAGGTAAGTAATCAAAAATGCAGAGCTTGATTTTTGTATAAACAGAATATGGTTCAATTTATTTAACAAGTAATTTAGCCTATGGAGAAGGAAAAAATTAGATAACAAGCTCAATTGAATTTAGATGAATAACACAACAAATATGCCAATTGATATAGCAAGACTAAATAAAGAAAAATCAGTCAATGATTCCTTTTAGCTTAACATATTGTTATTTCAAAGATTTCAACTAAAATAGGCAAATAACGATTTATGAGGATATAACACACAATATCAATTATACAGTAACAAAGTGAGTTTATCAATTAGCTTTTTCGCACCCTTAACGCCCTTTTTCTTTTTCGCACCCTTAACGCCCTTTTTTGATTAAGTTTAATGCATTTTCGGCTCTACCTCCCAACCTACTCGTGCTAATTACATTACGTCTGTTGTCACAGGTCCTATTTGTCACAATCAATCTAGCTGTGACATCCGTAACATGGTTCGAGGGCTGTTTTGCAGTTTCGCCCCCTTAACGTCCTTTTTCAGTTAAGTTTAAGGCGTTTTCAGCTCTAACTCCCAACCTACACGTGCTAATTAAATTCCATCTGTTGTCATAGCTCCTATTTATGATGGGGAAGGTGGCCGTGACATCCATACGGTAGTTCGGGGGTTGTTTCATATTTTCGCCCTCTTAACGCCGTTTTTCGATTAACTTTAAGGCGTTTTCGGCTCTAACTCCCAACACACACGTGCTAATTACATTCCATCTATTGTCACAGGTCCTATTTGTCACGGGAAAGCTGGTTGTGACATCTGAACGGTGGTTCGGAGGCTGTTTCGCAGTTTCGCCCCCTTAATGCCCCTTTTCGGTTAAGTTTAAGGCGTTTTCGGCTCTATCTTCGAACATACACGTGCTAATTACATTTCGTATGTTGTCACAGTTCCTATTTGTTACAGGGAAGGTGGCCGTGACATCTAAATGGTGGTTCGGGGGCTGTTTTGCAGTTTCGCCCTCTTAACGCCCTTTTTTGGTTAAGT
Organism: Camellia granthamiana; assembly: GCA_036172215.1. Taxonomy (NCBI): domain Eukaryota; kingdom Viridiplantae; phylum Streptophyta; class Magnoliopsida; order Ericales; family Theaceae; genus Camellia; species Camellia granthamiana. Next base: position 102,131,169 of record CM069917.1, on the reverse strand, counting down.
TTAAGGCGTTTTCGGCTCTAACTCCCAACCTACACGTGCTAATTAAATTCTGTCTGTTGTCACAACTCTTATTTATGATGGGGAAGTTGGCTGTGACATCCATACGGTAGTTCGGGGGCTGTTTCGTATTTTCGCTTTCTTAACACCGTTTTTCGGTTAAGTTTAAGGCGTTTTCGGCTCTAACTCCCAACATACACGTGCTAATTACATTCCATCTGTTGTCACAAGTCTTATTTGTCACGGAGAAAGTGGCCATGACATTCGAACGGTGGTTTGGGGGCTGTTTCGCAGTTTCGCCCCCTTAACGCCCCTTTTTCAGTTAAGTTTAAGGCATTTTCAGCTCTAACTCCCAACATACACGTGCTAATTACATTTCGTCTATTGTCATAAGTCCTATTTGTCACGGGAAAGGTGGCTGTGACATCCGAATGGTGGTTCGGGGCTGTTTCGTAGTTTCGCCCCCTTAACGCCCTTTTTCGGTTAAGTTTAAGGCATTTTTGGCTCTAACTCCCAACATACACGTGCTAATTACATTCCGTCTATTGTCACAGGTCCTATTTATTATAGGGAAGGTGGCCGTGACATCCGAACGGTGGTCCGGGGCTGTTTCGTAGTTTTTCCCTCTTAATGCCCTTTTAAGGTGTTTTTCGGTTGGTGAATTTTAGAAAATCAGCAAAGTTAATGCATATGAACAGAATCAGAGCAGACGGGGGCTAAAATCATACCAAGTGTTAAGCTCTATTCCTATTCAATCATCTGTGACCCCAAACAACTAAGCAAGCACTATAATTTATGTAAAGTTGTGATTACATTCTCATGATCCACATGGCAAAGCAGTTTGATTTCGCGTGACATCCTCATTGCTAAACATTCTCAAACTCAAAGGCAAGGGATACATCTATTCAATGAAAAAATAATCAAAGCAAAATAAGAAATAAACAGGGAGAATTCCATAGAAAAACTGTCAAGGATGAAGTAATGGAAACATGGAAATCTACTGAAGTTATACACACGGGATAATGTATAACACAGACCAAGCTAAATTTTAGTGAATGAATGAGACCAAAAAGCTTTGCCTAGTTCAAAAGCTCCCTATTAGATTTAATAAAAAGGTTTCATCATTTATGAATTTAAATTGATTAAATTATAATCATGAAAGGCAACAACAGAGTAAGCATTAAGGAACAATATACTGTACTACATTTTATTTGCTGCAAATAAAAAAGTTGTCCAACTTTAAAAAAATAATATGAAACCATAAAAGTTGGAAGGATCAAAAAGTGCACAGAATTGGGAAGGCCAAGCTTTCCTGTAGCAAAAAATAAAAAATAAAAAGAAGAAAGGGCTACAAATGTCCTACTAGTGGGTTTACAAAGTACTTAAATGGACTCTAATAAACAAGATTATAATTTTCCACATCTTCTAGTTCACGTGTAATTCAAATGCTATGCAATCTGTCATTCTATTTTAAACCCTCTGTCATGACCCGAACCCGCCCCTATGGGTTAAGGACATAACCGGCTAGTAATCCTGTGATTACCTACGGCCTCAGACCAAAACAGACATAACTCGTCAGAGTAAAGGAGCCAAACGGAAGCAAAAATTTAAAACTTTGTCCATAGAGCCGTGCTTATGTGCACATCAACAAACCATGCTCATATACGTTAATAACCCACATCAAAAGTACTGTAGTAAAACTTCTTTACAGACAGGATCATCTAAGCTGAGCCAACCCATAACAGACTATATACAAATATACACAAAGTCCTTGCCAACAAAACAAAACGTAAATGCAAACAAAATGGCAAGGATGGGTCTCGTGCGTGAGACACAAGGCTAACTCTCCAAAACTCATGTTGTTCATGGTAGACTTCACTGGAGCCGGGTTTGGACTTCTCTTGGCTCACCTACAAACACATGAATGAGCGTAAGCGATAGCCCAGTGAATAATATCAAATACAGAAGTTACATATCAATGTAGAACAACAGGTTCCAAACGGCCTTGGGCCTAATTCATATTGCTATTTAACAGATGTATAACTATACGAATTTCAAATCAAGTGACTTGTAGTTTCAACATTCTGGCCTTTGGCCCATTCAGGTTTCCATTCATGTCAAAACGTCCTTCGGCCCACTAATTTATGTCAAAACGACCTTCGGCCCACTCATTTATGTCAAAACGGCCTTCGGCCCGATTATTTATGTCAAAACGGCCTTCGGCCTGTTCATTCTTGTCAAACGGCCTTCGGCCCACTCATTCATGTCAAAACGGCCTTCGGCCCATTCATTCATGTCAAAACGACCTTCGGTCCATCCATATAAGTCAAAACGACCTTTAGTCCATTCATATATGTCAAAACGACCTTTGGTCCATTCATATATGTCAAAATGACCTTCGGTCCATTCATTTCTATCAAAACGACCTTCAGTCCATTCAATTCTATCAAAACGACCTTCAGTCCATTCAATTCTATCAAAACGACCTTCGGTCCATTCATTTATTCATGTCAGACTTTTGTCCACAATCCTAATTAGCAACTCATAAAGCTTATAAGGGAATAAACAATTAGACATTCACAAGCATTCGAATATCGATATTACTCACAGTGATCGGCTTGTGGATTTGCCCCGGAGCTTGACCCAACACATTTCATGAACACAAAAGGGTCACCAACAGTTTAATCCGTTCTTTAATTCACATGTTCCTCATTAGGCTTTATTCCCATCTCATTAACTCATTTACGATGCTTAACATATTCCTAAGAGTGCTTACAAGTAAAAGAGAATGGAAAACAGAACACAGAATGCAAAAACAGAATTTCAGAAAACAGGGTCCACGCTCGAGCGTGGACTTCCTCGCTCGAGCGGACCCTTAAGCCTGCAAAAGTACTGGTTGCATGAAAAATGAGCTCGAGCGTGGAATAGAGCACTCGAGCGGAAGGCCTGTCCACAAAAGCTCCCCGCTCGAGCGTGAGATATCCCGTTCGAGCGGATATCCAACTCTGCAAAGTGCTGGGAGCACAATTTTCCAGCTCGAGCGTCTATTCCTCCGCTCGAGCGGACATCAAAAATCTGGGTTTTCCAGATTGAGTTCTAGAGCTCCAATTCGAATCTCAACCAACAAAACATGCATGTTATGGCTCAAATCTCAAATATACACATACTAACATGGCACCAATGCAAGATTATAACATTATGGAGCTCAATTTCTTGATTTATCCACATGCATGTCCCAAAATATGTCAAACTCAACATCAACATAATAAACTCATGCATTCAAGCTCATATCTTCTCAAATTGTACATGCATGTGATGAATTAGCCATGTTCTCTACTTAGATAACACAAAGGGTGATCAAGACATGAGTTTCCTTTAACATTTCACATGGATTATACACATTTGTGCTCAAACATGCCATATCAAGGTGATTTCCTACATGCATGCACATATTAAGCTTCAATTCAACAAATACAACCCAATTTCATTTCAATCTTACTCTTGATCACCAAATTAGTTTGAGCACACAAAAATTACAAACTATAATCCAAGAATTACTCACCTAGGAGCTTGATTCTCACAATCTATGATTAAATCTTGAATTAGACTTCCAACCTCCAAGTTTCAAGACCACAATTGCACAATCCCTTTTTCTCCCTCTCTATAGTCAGCTCTCTCTCTCAAATTGAGTCCAAGAATCAGTCAAAATGAGCTAAAGGAGAGAAATGAGGTGTAGTGCTCAAATACATCAAGTCTCACTAAGTCAATGTAATAATAATAAGGCAATTGGGTACTAATCCACCAATTTAATCGATTTAATTTGACCCGAATCAATTTTTCAATTAAATTTCACCGTAGGCTCTAAAAATTATGCCAACCACAATGGCGTAATCAATTTCGGGTTCTGTGGCCGATAAGGCCCTCAATTTAATTTCCAAAGCAAATAATCAAACAGATATTCCTACGGTGAACAGATAGAAATTCAAAACCACATATTTTCACATAATGGTACACAAGATCATAACAAAACACATAATCACATTCATGTTAAGGACCAATTAATATATTACAGAACAGGGGTATCACACCCTCAGTCCCTCACCAGATATGTGGTAGAAAAAGTCAGAATGGCCACATTAGGACGGGTTATCTCTTTTTCCAGAATATATATGCTTATAGATTTTGTGACTTAAAGAGGTAAGATCTTTTGCCCTCATAGAGAATTTGAGACATGCTCATGACCATAACGAATTGTAAGCCTCAACCTTGAATCCATGTAGAAAGAGCACAAAACCTTGCTCAAAGCTTAGAATGTCAACTCTTCCATAGAATGTCATCTAGCATTCAATTAGACATCCTAAAATCCAAGAAACCAACCTACTTCACCAAATGAATGTCAATGTGATAACACGACTAACTAGAACAAAACCAAACAAACATAATATATATATATATGTATATAAACCACAATAAAGAGATCATGCAAAATAAACTACATATTGTTATGGACAAACCTGTTATTTCTAGCAATTGCTAGTGATGCTACCACCTCTGTAAAAAGAACATAGATAGGACCATAAGCATGCAAGACGTATTCACTACCAATCAAATGTCCTGATTTCTCATACCTAGAAATATTTGCAATAGAAAAAAAACTCAAAAATTAGGTTGCGAATAGTTATACACACTTCATCAAATATATACATTATTGCATAAACAAAAAAACACAAAAATATATATTTAAAGGAGAGGGTGGGGTAAAAGTTTTCCTATCTACCACTTCTGTTTAGAGTCAGTTATCACAGGTCCTTTCTTTATGCATCCAATGTAAGTCAATGAATGGCTTCTCTCTTTAGCCAAAAGAGTTGCAAGTCGATCTATTGGAATTGAGAAAATGGTATTAATAGTAAAAGACCAGTGATAGTGAAATTACTGAACAGCGACGAAAATATTAGTCGCCAAAAGTACTATTTGGCGACTAATTTTTATTTTAGTCGGGAAAAACCAATATTGCTGATTAATTTATTTTTTTGGGCCTAAAATTTGGACTAACAGTGACCAATCAAATTTTTAGTCGCTGAAAGTGGGATTTTTACCGACTAAATTTAAATTTAGTAGCCAATAAGTAATATTTATTGACTAAAATATTTTAGTACCGGTATCTTGAACCAACGCCGACAAATTTGAATTTTAGTCGCCAAAAAATGTACTTTCAGCGACTACAATTTGTTTAGTCGCCAAAAATGGTCGCCAAAGGTGCGATTTCTTGTAGTGTAAGCACAGAAGAAGATAGGGAGCAAGAACAAACCCAACACTAAGTACACCCAAATATCAACAAGACCTATTTACAGAATAAACCGTGTACATCCCACATGGAAGGCCAAAATTAGGTTCAGGAAATATATATAGTATCACAATAACTATTACAAACATAATAACAAAGTAAATGTTCCAACTGTATGAACACCATCACGACGCATCCACAACAGCATCAAGCCAGCAGCAACACACAGCCAACAGCAACCAGAATCAAAAAACAGCAAGCAACCAGCAACCACCAACACAGCAAGCAGCTACCCCTTCCTTCAAAACAGTAACAAAAATAGCAGCAACAACATCTAGAATCTTAGCAGACAACAATTGGGACAATATCCACCAAATCGGATAGCTTGCTCTACGCCATCATTCAGTCAAATGATCCTAAAAACAGCCAAGCAATCAACAAATCAATAGGACAATTCAACAATAGCTAACACAAACTAAGCTCACATGATACTGACTATCATCACTCAACCCTCAGATAACACTCAAATTGAGCAACAAATAGCAATTAAATACAAAGAAATAACAAACTATTCAAACAATGTCTGACTCAATCACTTTACCCACAACGACTAACTCCCCTAAATTAGACCAGCTAAAAACCTGCACCAGTAAAATAGTCAACCAGATATAGGGGCTCACCAAACTCAACCCTTATGAGCACAAATAATCCCTCCTCACACACAGTCCTAATATAGGAGCTCACCATCACTAAACCTACCTTCCCTAACAACCTGCATTAATAAACTATGAGAGACAAAGAATAATATTGCTCCATTCACTCAACCTACAACCTCACCCTTTCACACAATATTTATGGGATAGCCTCACATCACTCAAGCCACACATTCACAAATTGGCCAGCTCTCCACCCAGAACAACCTGTAAACTAACAGCAAGACTAGAAATAGTTACAAGCAAAGACCTGCCCATGATATTAACAGCCAACCCAAGCGGTATATCCTGCCATGTGATATAAGTATGACATTTCCCATACAAAATAAGTATGGCATTTCCCATATTTTGTGCACAATTCACGTTCTCAACCCCATTATTGACAACAAAACAATTACAAGATAAGATAAGCCAAAAGCCAGAACTATATAATAAGCCACAACTTAAACAATGTAGAATAATCCAAGTGAAAACACCACCTGAAGATAATGTATGAAGATACTTACCGATGTTGGTTGTTCCTAATGTCCTAATTTTCCCCATGTTCCACAACCCCTTCCATAGGTTTGTCTCCTGGGTCTCTTAATATATACTCTCTGTATATCTTGCGCTACTACACGTACGACTCCCTCGCCGGCTTCTGTAGAAGCTGGCTGCACATCACCAATGGGTGCAGTACAATCATTTGATACCACCTCCAGCAAACCTTCACATACGGCACTAAGCTGTGACACGCCATCATTCGCTGCATTATTGTCATGGTCTATTGCTCAACGTTACCCTCGCCCTCACCCATGCCCTCGGCCTTTACTTACACCACGACGGCTGTCACAACCTCTACCCCTACCTGTCCCTCTGGTAGGTGCATAGACATAGCCCTCCCCCTCCCCCTCCCTCTCCCCCTTCCCGTCAATGTGGAAGTCATGGGTAATGAGTGGATCAACATGGTAGGTGAAGGTTATATGTGGTGTAAGAGATGATGGTGGGGTAGGAGATGATGGTACTGTGAAAGGGTCGGGTGCGGTCAATGTCGACGTAGAGAAAATCACAGTAGACATACATGTAGTAGACAGTGGTGCTAAGGGAGTCACAAGGGTACTAACCGCTGTCCTATATGGGGGTGTGTAGACACCCCATTTTTGACCGCCCTTAAGACTTGGGCACTACTGATGGCTTACTTAGTGATGCAGGCTATACAATGCAAAGGTTCAATTTCTGCAACAAGGAGAGAGTCAAATCCAAACCTCACACCCTATTTTTGGACCAAAAAAGATTTTAGATCTTAAACTCCTTTCTTTCAAAATATTTTGAAAAAAGTTCCTACGATGTTCCGAGGCTCGTATTTTGTTAAATGTTGCGCTTTTCGGTAAACTGAGCGAGGACAAAGTGAAAATGAATGAAAGAGAGATGAAATCTTTGAAAAATATTTCAAAACACCTTGTTCAGGGGTTTGGAGATGAAGAAAAGAAGAGTGGAGAGAAGAAACCTAGTTGAGGAAGAAGATGGGTATGAACCGTCAAGAGAGAGTCGGGCAACCCTTGCTAAATCAGGCCTACCCTTTTGCATATTTGGATTTAAGATATGAATCCACCACCATTGGAAAGCTTACTTCCGGGGCTTCATTTTTCACTTAAGAATCTCCTAAAGCCGAGTCCGGATGGGGGAGATATGATTGGTTGAAGTTGGGCATCATTCCAGTTAGACCGAAACTGAGCAGTCTTCACTAAAAGAGGGATATCTCTTAGCACACATGGAATTTTGAGGTGAGGCTTCCAATTTGGAAAGAAGACTTCCGGGGCTACAGTTTAGGCTCAAGAATTACCTGAAAAGGAGTCTAGATGAAGGAATTAGGTTTGCTTCAAGTTAAGGACCAGGACTGATTTTTTCCATTGGCCTCTATGGCATTGCATCGGCCACAATTGGAGCTCAGCAGCTATTTGTCGGCCAAAAGTGAACCTTATCGGCCACAAATGGTGGCCGGTCGGCACCAAAGATGGCCAGTTGGCCAAAAGTGTCTAGAAAGCCCAGAATTGGCAGATATTTCTCCTCCAGCTGTTGTACACTACATCAGATATTTCCAATTGAGATATTTCGACCCAAACCTCTCTTTTTGCTATATAATGAAGCCTTATATCTCATTTTCAAGGGTTAGAACATTTCTTAAAGGCTTAGAAATTTGAGAGCTTCTCACTCTAGAATCCTCTCTATCCAGAAGTTTTGTGAGCAAAACTCTCTCCCTCCCTAGAATTCTCTCATTCTCCTCTTGTTTTAGGCTTAGAAGTGAGAATTTCCTACACTTTTGCAAAGAGACCCTTAACCAAAGTTGATCATCTTCGGGTTGAGAACTTGGTTTTAGCTCCAAAAGGCTGATTTTGGCTGGTTTTGTTGCTGTGCATCAAGAGGTATAACTCTCCTCTTTTGTATTTATTTTGCACACTTGCTCCACCACCCTTTTTCCATTGTTTTGGGGCTGTTTTTGGGGTGGTGTTGAACTATAAAAACCTCTGTTTTTCCTCTGTTTTTCAGTTCTAAAAGTGTTGGTTTGTGCCTTGGTTGGCTAGGGGGTTGTCCTCCCTTTTTGCTCCTTGGCTTGTATGGCCTTTTGAGCTAACTTTCAAGCTTTTCAAACAACTTCTTTTTGGCCTTAAAACCACTGAAATCTAGGGGATTTTTAGTAACAAAAAGCTTGTTTTGAGGTCCCAAATGGGAGGGGATAGCCTTCCCTCCTTATCTCTCCATGCCATGCCTTGTTAGCTCTATAAAGTAGCATCTTTTGGTGGCTTGTGTTAGCTCTTTTCAAGCACTTTTTTGTGACTTTTAGGACCTTCCATAACTCTGTTTTAGGCTGGTTTGGTCACCTCATGCATGCTTCATGTACTTGTAGTGCAAATCTTGCTTACTAGCCTTGTATGCATGATGTTTTGGCTCATTATTCTAGCATATTTTGGCTATGCTCCAGCATGATTTTATTCATATTTTGGGCTATTTTCAGACTGTTTTGGGCTGCCATGGTCATATGACTCATGTTTTGTATAGCTATAGTGCAAATGCCTTGACTAGTCTTGAGTTTGAGGCCCCTACCATGCTATACTTGTGATGTTTGCATGCCTTGGCATCATTTGGAATGATATTTCAGAGCATATAGTGTTGTTACACTTCCATGTTTTCCACTCTTTAAGTGCTCTTAAGAGTTGTACCTTTATGCTTTATTTGTGAGTCATTGAATGAGTCTCATTTTCTTGCCTTTCCAACATCATCTCAGTCCATTTTAGCTACTGTTTTGGCCTACATAAGGTCTGTTCGGGGCTGGTTTGGCCATTTGAGCATTGTCTTGCATGCCTCTAGTGTAATACACTTCACTAGCTTTGATGCTTAAGCCTTGCAACGCGCATCACATGAGTTGTTTGCATGATTTTAAGTCATTTAGCATGACATTTCAGTGGTGGAACATATGCCATTGTACTCCATGTTTCATCCTTTCAATGCCTTTAGAGAGATGTGTCTTGTGCCTTAATCTTGCATTAACATGTATGCATGCTTGGCTAGTCCTTGGAGTCTCCATTTCAGCATGTTTTGGCCACTGATTTGGGCATGACTGAGGTCTGTCCATTTTTAGTTTAAGTCCATTTACCATTTTGTTCAAATGTTGTTACATTGCATCATGTTTGCATGCTTGAGTCGCATGACATTTGCATGCTTGTCGCATTGCCTATCATTGCATGTCGTAGTATGTTATTGCATGCTTGTTCCATTGTATTGTTGTTGCATGCTTGAGTTGCATTGCATGGTGATTGCATGCTCATGTTGCATTACATTATTTGCATGCCTTTAGCTTTGTTAAGTTGTGCATACATTACATTGTGTTTGGTTTGGGTGTTAGTCCAAACACGAGGAACAAGGGACGTTTCATACTTGAAGTGATGAAATGTGCCTCAATCCTTGGTCGCCGACCTTCTTAATCAAGCATGATAGAGGTTAAGGCATTTACGTGTTTTTGTGCATTCATTTGACATTGATTTGTGCAACTCGGCCTATTTGGCCATCATGCATCGAAATGGGTGATTGATGGCTCGAGAGCCGAGCACTACACTCTTTTGAGCTTTGAACATGATAAGGGGTGTAGTTGCACAACATTTTCTTGCAAATGTATTGCCATGCCTTTGTTTGTACTCTGCTGCAGCAAAAGGAGCAGTTTGCACGAAGAGATAGCCGATCGGCTATCTATTGTGCCGATTGGCTATCAATATTTGGCCGATGGACTCAAAAGTGGTCGATGACCCTTATCCTTTGGCTGATGACCATACCATTTGGCCGATGGCCTCTCAGCATGTCCATGAGGTGGATCAGAAGTGTTTTGGAGATTTCTACAGTTTTCAGATAAAACAGTGCAAACAGAGGCAACATGAGGCATGGCAACGAATTTCCAAGCGAGGCGACCGAGCATGCATCATTCATCATTTCGAGGCAAAGTTGTGGCAGCCTGTCTTAGTTTCTTACTTAGCTGATTTTGTAACTTAATTAATTTGTTTAATTAGTTAAGAGTTTTGTAATAATTAATTAGCTAGGATAGTTAGTTAATTAGTGGGTTTGTATTATTTATTCGGACCTTCCGTCGAGAGGGCGAATTTTGTAATAAGTGTGCGTGAGTGTGTAAATGTCTTCCAACCCCACGTCTTTCTCCCTTTTACTTAACTGCTTATGATGGTTAGTTTTAGGTCATGTTTCGATTAGCATCCTTATACTTGCATGTTTGCATTCATTCATCTGTATTGCATGCACCGGGCTCGGTGCATCATACTAATTGCATTGTATTTCAATTCCGATTTGAATACATGATTATCAAGTTGCATCTCATATGCCATTTTAGAATAGCCGAGCCTATCTTAGTTGCATTTTGCATGTATTGCATTAGCCATCTTAACATAAACTAGGATCATACATGATTTCTAACTAATTGTTGTTTTGGCTCGGAGTACTAGGTAAGTGTTTATGTTTTAGCATCTTGCATGAGTGTGAGTGTTGCCATGATAGCATGCTTGCCATGAGGCTAACTGCTTAAGTGTTTAACTGCCTAAATGCCTATGGGTGAAGGTTAGATTACTTGAATTGGAACAATTCATCGAAATGCGAGTTTTAAGCCCACTTGAGAGTGGCAAACTCATGTTTTCTTAAGCCCACTTGAGGGTGGCAAATCCACGTCTTAGCCTACTTGCGAGTAGCACCTTCAAACCATTTTCAAACAAACAAACATGAGATGTTTTGTTCCAATTTAAGCAATCTAGTCTATACTTGTGTGTTGTGCGCATCACATAGTAATTCTAGGCTAATAACTGGAATAAGAACACATGTGTTTTCAAAAACAAAATATCATGTTAGTAAAGGCTGATCTTTGATCGGGCGAGCGGGGGTGCTCATTGCATGACCTTCCCCTCTCGTACCCAAGTTCCCAAGCCGAGGTAACTTTGGTGATGACGGACACATGGCCTTAGGCACGAGTCAGGGTTTCCTAAATTTCCCCAAAATAAAATATTTAGGTGGCGACTCTGTATCTGGCAAAGTAGTCCATGTTTGGAACTTCTTTACAAAAATCAGTTTTCTAAAACGATTTGTCGGATTTGGACTCTTTGGTGATTTATCGATCTCGCATTGCACTTTGCGGGATTAGATTCAAAATCGTGACATTTGAGTTCGAACTGTAGCAGCCTAATGAACAAAACGGAATCTGCGCCATCGCGCGCGGAGCAGGGATGTTCGGGCACGTCTACAGGGTGGTGACCAGGAGGGGTCCAATATATGGCCATAGTATGTGGAAGTATGTTCAGACATTAGAGGATCTACCTTAGGGGCAAACTGCGATGTGTAATTGGTACATTCAGGTGGGTAAGTCTACGGTGTATGCATTGATGTAGATGGACCAGGAAGGGACAGACCCATGGAAGGCCCCTCACCAAAGTGTTCCATATCGAAATTGTCCGATTGATGTGCATGACGTGGGGTAGGATGCGGTGGAGGCATTGATGTCGATGGCTCAGTGGATGACATATTCGGGTGCGGCATTGATGTCGCTGTAATATCTACTCCCATATAAGGATCCTCGCCAAAGTGGCCGAAATCTAGTTGGTCACGTCGGTGTGCCTGTTGCAAACCATCGTACAATAACTCCCGTATCTCGGCAATGGCATCCAATGCCTCTCTACCATCGCGTGTAATATGGGCAGCATCTGCCATGTGATATGCCCTCGCAACTCTACGAACCTGTAATGTAATGGTAGCTATGTTACGTAACCATCAATGCCAAATAACAAACATACACAAACTGAAGCAAATGTTGTTTTGGAGAATATAAAGAACTTACCAATCCCTCTAAACTACCCCCGACGCCTTGGTATCCGAAGGCAGCAATGTCACTCGGATTACTGAGTACTAGACGTGTATGACGGTGAAACCATAACATGTATGGGTCTGAAGATGTAAGCACTTCATTGCTCCTTTCAGCGTGGACAATGGTGTTGCGTCGGTTGTTCCACTCGTCCATAAACGTCTGGTATTCCTTTGCCCAATCAATGGCCATTTTGCCTCGCCTATCTCTAAAATGCATAGCCAAGTGGGCGTCAAAGCGATCAGGCACACTCTGAACTCGTCCAAATTGTCTAAGCACCCGGTCGGGGAGATGCCAGTCAATGAAATCGAAGCATATAAGTGGCACTCGTGCCATCCATATGTCTCGACCAACGGTACAATACGATGGGAAGCTGGTCATGATGTCATCCTCCGTCCCGTAAGGCTCCCATATGAACTACAATAACAATGCAATAATTTAGAGATCTATGCATACACTGGAGGTCAACAAACACAAAAATAGGTAAATTGACATGAACAAATTATAAACCTCCCCCTCCATCATGCGGTCAAACTGGTCCCGGAAGATGACACTGACATTAGTCGATGTCACCTCATGGCTGAATGGAACCCTCCACTTGCAAGCTCGCGGGACAGGTGGTAACAACTGGTCACCCTCCCCTATGGCACGCTCGCCAACAGCAATGTTCGACTTCCGACTAGGGGCGATCCTGCTTAATCTCTCCCATGCCCAAACCTACAATGAATGATGCCGTTATTAATTTATTACACTAGGCACTTTAGAAAACATGGCAATTGAGAATATGAGATAAAACTACAAGTCATTGCAACTCACTTGTAACAACACAAGTGGCCCAGCTATCTCCTTTGTATCAGCCTTAGTCGCCCGACACAACATCCTATACAAACATGCCAATGTGGCACCACCCCAGCTGTACTCCTGGATACGGTCAAAGTCTCTAAGTAGTGGCAAAAACATCATCTTCACTATATTTTGTGACTTATCGAGACGAGCACCCGCCCAATAAGCCACATAATATAGGCTCAAGCGTAATGATGAACCGTCTCATCGAATGCATCATGTGAAAGGTGACGGAAATGCTCTGATATCCATTTCAACTTAAGCGATGATCCTATGAAGTCTTGTTGTGTAGGTGCTGCTCCTAACAACTCCACACATAGCGCTATCAAATCATCCAACTTATTTCCTGGGTCTTTTCCAGTGACCGCATCTCCGTCAACCGGTAGGCCAAATAGAATAGCCACATCTTGTAATGTAACCGTAGACTCTCTAACAGGGAAATGAAATGTGCGCGTCTCTATGCGCCACCTCTCTACGAGAGTTGTAACGAGATGGTAGTCCAATCGAATAGGTCTAATCCGATACATCCCATAGAACCCCGCACGGAGTAGGCAACGTAGGACTCTATGGTCCAAGGCGGTGTCCCATATGCCCGAATCAGATCATCGGCATTTCAATTTCGGCTGATCTTTCGCCTGCACAAGACAACGTTGTGTGTAAGAGACATAATGCTTGTACATACACATTTGATTACTGAAATGACAATTGATTTTTCATAATGAACCCATCTTCTATTAACTGAAACAGTGGGTGAGATAACCAACATTTTAGTGGTGCATAGTGCGTAAGTGGTGTAAATGTACAAAGATAAATACATATAGACACAGATTTACAATGTCATGACATAGAAATGCAAGGCTTCATCAAAACTAATATAAGTTTTAGAATGTTTGGTACGCCTGTTAACGAAGTTGGGTTGTACCCTTCACTGTAGACTGCAATGGGGGTTTATGTGGTTTTCAGTTAAATTAGAAGTGTGTAAAATATAACTAAGCCGTCATTTCATCATTGAGATAAGAATTAAACAAGTTGGGGATCAAATGAATACAATGAAATATTACAGACCAATATAACATATAATGAATAAATTTTGAAGAGTTTAAAGTCCTTTATTTTGAAATGAAAAATGTCGCTCGAACTATATTAATGCAAGTTGTTGTAGTATGAAATAAGCTAAAAGTTATTCAAGCAAACGAACAAGCTAAAATAGTCACTTTGTCAATAATTGAAATTGTTTGTGTTCTTATTTTATATAATTTTTAGGACATTAAAAAAATAAAATAAGAAATCGCTGGCAAGTAGAAGATTATGTTATTCGGAATTGGCAAAACGCTTCACTGATGAACCACTGTTGAATTGTTAGATATTCTTAAAGTATCACATGATATTATTTATGTGATACTTTTGACAAATGAGAAATCATAACATATTAAGTGAATTATTTATTATTTCTTAATTATTTAACAAAAGTGAATCAACATATTTTTCTCCTAGAGTACTACATAATTAGCCAGCTAGCAAGGATAATTATTGAGTCATCCTAGAGTATCATGTGGTGTTATTTATTTAATGTTCCCAACTACTTACGTGATGAAAATTTTTACAAGAAATAATGTTGACTCACTTTATTAACTAGGTAGAAGACAAGGAATAAACAACTAGGCCTTCGTTTGGCATGGCAAAAAAACAAAATAGGCTAAAAAGCCAATAAGACAAAATGTTATATTTAAACCATAATCATTTCATTTTTTCTTTTACAAAAGCCAAAAAGCCTATCCCAAGTGAGGCTTTTTAGCCCTAGGCTAAAATAGCCAAAAAGTTAAAAAGCCAAAAAGTCAACCCACATCCCAAACGAACCCCTTTATGTGTTTATTTTGTACAGTTTATTGTAAGTTAAAGGTTAGTAATAAAAAAGAAGCTGAAAGCATTATTTCTCTAACATTATGGTAATTAACTTTTTCAACTTATTTAAAAATAAAAGTTGCACCAACAGGCCAATACGCAACTCTCAAATTATAATTTAAAAAAAATCTACAAACAATTCATGTAAATTATACTAAAAATCGTCTCATAAAAATTGAAATAAGTCAATGTGGGTTAATAGTGTGAAAACAATTCCTACTATGAATTCCAAAAACCAGCGGGTGGTTCCCGCTATTATAACACTTAACTATTTTTGAAAGGGCAAACTCCACCTATTTTTAAAATTTTTTATTGAAATTTATCAATTGAAATAATGTTCTTCAAGTAAGGAAGTAGACAGATCTAGTTTTCCACACTGCGATGGTACTATGAGTCGCTAAAATTGGATTATTTAATAATTTTTTGAGTAGGTAATGGGTGATGACCTAGGACTTCTGATTTGATGATTATATAGTATTATTTTGTGATATAAGATTATGAATTCAACCTCTATAAAAAAGAATTTTGTTTGTGATATTTATTTCTTCTTTTATTTTAGGAATTGTATTTAAAAGTTGTTTATTTCATCCTAAGCGTGAACTTGAGGTAATTGTTAAACTTGATGATTATCAACTTTTTAACCATTGTTTTTTTTTTTTTGGTTAAGCTAGCGGTCCATTAATATAATCTTCTCTGTTCTCTCTCTATGGACTAACATTTACACTTGGGGAAATTTGTCTAAACCATTGAAATGTCCAAATAGGATGATCCATGGACTAACATTTACAGTTTCACATTATATTATGTAACAACTATAGTGTTTGTGTAGTATTCAAATATCGATTATAAGTAAATAATTCATACCGACTGACGCCATATCATATCGGCTGGATGATGATGAATCAATAATGAGATCTCCTCTGGTAAATGAGTCATAGACCTACACAAGTTTTCATATATGAAATCGATATCCAATAACAAGAAGTTTGACAATAGTACATACATATGCTGACAAAATTAGAATACGACCTAACAGTATATCATAGGTATACAAACTGCAACAAGTTAGGGAAAACAAAAAGAAAGGGTTGCATGAAATGAAAAAGTTAAAATAATATCACGGAAGTGTGTTCTTCCACAGTAACCCCTAATATCAATTATCGCTACCATTTCATATCCTCTGTGTGTCTATAAATAGCAGTACCCCAACTACGATCATTTTCCAACCCATTTCAATAATTATTTACAACCCATATATTTGTTTTCATTTTGCTGTATACAAGAAATGTCTTCGAGGGGTGCAGGCAGTTCACGCCAACGAAGGCTGCCCAAAGTGTGGCTACTACCTCCATTTAGTTATGACTACATGAGCGAAAAATACTCTAGCCCAAAGGATTATTACGCTGGTATTCGGGCAAAATGGGCATTCAAGGTACGGAGCAGGAGAGCTTGTTTAATGATCTATGTAACTTAAGGGCACCGGTACCTCATCGTCGTTCATTGAGCATGCCTAGACGAAATGTGGGTGACTATGAGGAAGCAGTTAGCAGAATTCAAAAGGAGAACAACAGAATGTTGCTGCGGAGATGTCGCCATTTCATGCTTGAACTAGTAACTGAAGTGGCGGAAGCAAGCAACAGAGAATTGACTATAACCGAGCAAAATCACGTCTTACACAATGAAAAATATCACTCTAGCTACAACATGTTAGATAAGAAATGACAAATCAAACATGTAAGTGTTGTTGTTCAATATGTGTGCATGTCGTACCGAGTCTATTTTCAACATATGTAACCTAGGAGTTCAGTATGTGTGACTGTTTTATGTTGTTGGTGTGTATCGGGTCTATGTTGTGTAACCGTCCACTACATTGTTGTTGTTCAACTACGTTATTAACCGTCCGTTGCACTATGTGTTACTGTTTTATGAAGCTTAAGTTTATGAAAAGTGTACATTTATGTACACTCACCTATAAACATGGCCTACAACATTTGTATTTGCATTGGTAACTTGTGGCTAGCCATTACAATGTATCTTATCTCTTATCATCATACATCCAACCAAGTTCAGTCATTGTCATCATTATGAATGGGGGATGCCAATGTCAGGTTGGTATATTATTTTTGAAAGAATGTTCCATAATCAATTTCAGGGAAGCAAAAAAAAATTGTTTGCATTAAAGGGACCAAACGAATACGATCGGCTGGACAGCCACATTTTATTTGAAAGTATAGACTCATTTAATCTATCAATTATGGATGTAAATCATAAAATAAAATGCTAAACATTAACAAGGGCCATTGGAAGGGGCATCTGCTATATGCTGATCTTGACAATTATCGCATTTTAAAAATGTTGTGCATTTTCAGTGAAACCATTACACAAGTCATAATTTCACATTCTAAATTCTCCTTTTATTGATAACTTGTGCATACGCATTACAAAGCCATTACAAGAGATATTGTTCCGCCAGACATCGAAATAGTTTCATTCATTATCATCATCATCTGACGTCTCAATGTCAGATTGATACACAACATCCATGCTCCAACTGAAATATTGTTGCGCATCATCCATTAAGCCATCTTCAGCACGCTCATTCGCTGTCTTCCGAAGTTCAGACCTTTACAAACATTGGGTCATGCGATTAACTTCATCGCGAATACGATGCAATGCCCTTTGCAACAACTGTGGAGTGTCAATTGGCATACGCATGGCTAGTCATCGAGGAAATTTAATATAAACTTCACGACATAGCTCAACGAGAACGGTTGCTCGTGTTATGCGAAATTCCCACTCAGCTCTCATGGTATTGACGGTGTGATGTGAGTAATGCAAATTTGGATTTAATGGGTATTGAAATTCATCTCCAATTGCAACCCAATGGCGACCCATTGCAGAATATAGATCAACCACCGTATATGTCATGATGATATCTCTCGGTTTTTGTGTAAACATATAGGTCTAAAAGGGTGTGATATGACTGGGAATAGTAGTTCCAACATGCAGAACACATAAAATGGAGATGGACACGATTACTCATGTCTGTGTGTTTAGAGTAAGTGGAAGAGCGCTATCACGTCAGCCTTTATGACATGAAAAAACATGTTTTCGCTTTATGTCATGATGGTACCTATGTGTTTAAAGTAATTGGAAGGGTGTTGTCACGTCAACCTTTATGACATGAAAAAACGTGCTTTCACTTTATGTGATGATGGTACCTGTGTGTTTTTAGTAATTAGACGAGTGTTCACATGTCAACCTGTATGACATGAAAAAACGTGCTTTCAATTTATGGCATCAAGGTACCTGTGTGTGTAAAGTAATTGGAAAAGCGTTGTCACGTCAACCTTTATGACATGAAAAAACGTGCTTACAGTTGATGTCGTGATGATACTTGTGTGTCTAAAGTAATTGGACAAGCGTTGTGACGTAAACGTTTATGACATGAAAAAACATGCTTTCATGTCATTAGGAGATGTCAATTCGACTTATCAATTCGATAGATTTCAAATCCATACAGCTGACGAGGGTTTTTAGGAGATTTGAAATTCACATATAAAAACTTTTTAAAACTAATCATTTACCAATATGTACTAAATTTAAGAGAAATTTCTTGCCTGGAAAAATGGGCTCCCATCACGTAATGAATTTTTTTATAACTAAAAAACAGTTCACCACCTAACAAAATGTGGCTACGCATTGAATATTACATGCATTTATGTAATATCCTTGTTTTGTAGTATGCTAATTGGTCCTCAACATGAATATGATTATGTGTTTGATATGATTTTGTGTGCCATTATGTAAAAATATGTGGTTTTGAATTTCTATCTGTTCACCGTAGGAATATCTATTTGATTGTTTGCTTTGGAAATTAAATTAAAGGCCCTATCGGCCACCGAAACCGAAATTGGTAGCACCATTGTGATTGGCATAATTTTTAGAGCCTATGGTGAAATTTAATTGAAAAATTAATTCGGACCAGATTAAATTGATGAATTAGTGCCCAATTATTTATTATTATTAAATTGGAATTAGTGGGGCTTTATATAAAGGGCCATATACACTCTCATGGTTTCTTTTTGAGCTCAAAATCTGAGATATACATTTGAGAGGGTGAGAAGGCCGGCTATAGAGAGAGAGATGGGAGAATTGTGCAATTTTGGCCTTGAAGCTTGATAACTTTGAAGCTATTCTCAAGAATTTGCTATTGATTGGAGAAATTGAACCTCTAGGTAGGTAATTGATCTTGAATTCAAGTTTGAATAATGGTCAAGAACATGGATTAAATTCATTATAAGGAAATTGAGTTGATTTTGTTGTATTTGAAGTCATGGAATGCATGCATGTGCATAATAGCCATGAATTTGTATAGTTGAGCATGAAAAATATGATCTATGTAGCATTGTGGCTAGAATCCATGCTTGTGACCACCATTTGTACAATTTGAGCTGAAAGGGAAGTTATATCTCACATGCATGTACCATTCATAAGAAGTATGAGCTTAAATGCATGAAATTGTTATGTTGAAAGTGAATTTGGTGTAGATTGGGACATGCATGTGATTAATTTGTGAAATTGAGCTCCATTGTGTTGTAATTTGGTGTTAGTACCATGTTAGTATATGATTATGAGAAGTTTGAGCCAAAAGCATGCATCTAGAACCATTGAATGTCGAATTGGAGCTCAAAAACATGTTCTGGAAAACCCAGAAAATTTGATGTCCGCTCGAGCGGGGAAACTACTGCTCGAGCATGAATTTCGTGCTCCCAGTATTTTTTTTGCAAACTTAGATGTCCGCTCGAGTGGGGAAGTTCACGCTCGAGCGAGGAGCTATGTAGACAGACCTTCAGCTCGAGCGCCAGTCTTCACGCTCGAGCGTAATTTTGATGCATCCAGTACTTTTGCAGACCTCATGGGTCCGCTCGAGCGTGGGGACCCTATTTTCTGAAATTTTGAAAAGGCATTCTGAGTTTCGTTTTCTGTCCTCTTTCACTTCTAAGTACTCTTAGGCATACATTGAGCATTGTCATCGAGTTAAAGAGATAAGAATGAAGCCTAAAGAGGAAAATGTGAATTTAGAATGGATTGAATTGTTTGTGACCCTTTTGTATTCATGGAATGTGTAAGATTGAGCTCCAGGGCAAACCAACCAACCGATCACTGTAAGTAATATCTTAACAAAGATATCTGAAATATGTTGTTGTCCGAATTACTTACTTCTATGTAAGTTTTATAAGTTCGTTGATTCGATTGGTGGACAATGTTGCTATACCGAATGAATGGGCCAGAGGTCGTTTTGACATGAATGAATAGGCCAGAGGCCATTTTGACATGAATGAATGGGCCAGAGGCCGTTTTGACACGAATGAATGAATGGGCCAAAAGCCGTTTTGACAGGAATAAATGAATGGGCCAAAGGCCAGTTTGACATAAATGAAAATATGAATTGCGCCCAAGGCCGTTTGAAGCATGTTGTTCTACATACCGTTTGCATAACTCCTTTATTTGATATTATTCACTAGGCTTTTGCTCACGCTCATTCATGTGTTTGTAGGTGAGCCAAGAGAAGTCCACACCCAGCCCCAGTGAAGTCTGTGAGGAACAACAAAGGTTTTGAAGAGTCAGCCCTTGCGTCTCACGCACAAGACCCGTCTTCACCTTTTTGTCATGTGAGCGAAGTCTTTGAATATGTTGTATATAGTTTTCTTGGGTTGACTTAAATTTATATGATCCTGTATGTACAGAACCTTGTGTAGTACATATTTTTGTTTGTGAGTTATTAATATGCGTATGCATGGTTTGTTATGATGTGCCATGTAAGCATAGCTCTATGGACAAAGTTTTAAACTGCTTCCGTTTGGCCCCCATTAACTCTGTTAACATACGTTTGGTTTGGTTTGAGGCCATAGGTAATCTCATGATTACTGGCCGGTTATGTCCTCAACCCACGGGGGCGGGTTCGGGTCATGACAATTTATATTGCTGATTAGTAATTCATTTCAGATTATTGTAATAGGAGATAAGGTACACATGGTACCTGTGAGTTTAAAGATATTGTCAGCTCGTTGTCACGTCAAGCTTTATGACATGAAAACCCATGCTTTAAGTAGATTTCAAATCCACTAGTCAAACTTTTTAGAACTAAGCATTTACAAATATGTACTAAATTTAAGACACATGATTGAATTGATAAAATGGCCTTCCCTCACATAATGAATTTTTGGAAACTAAAAAAACAATTCACCACCTAACAAAATGTGGCAACGCATTGAATATGACATGCATTTATATTGGTGATTAGTAATTCAATTGACATTATTGTCATAGGAGATAAGGTTCACATGGTATCTGTGTAATTAAAGTTATTGTCAGAGCGTTGTCACGTCAATCTGTATGACATGAAAAAACATGCTTTCACTTTAAAGGAGTTATCATTTGGGCAGGAAAAAAGTACGAAGGTTTGAAGAGGGTTTTAAGCAGATTTGAAATATAGTAGTCAAACTTTTTACAAGAACTAAGCATATACCAATACGTAGTAATGTCCGAGAAATGATTGAATTCATAAAATGGCCTTTACCCACGTAATGGATTTTGAAAAAAAAAAATATAAAAAAAATAGTTTCCCACATAACAAAATGTGGCAAAACATTGAATATAAACTGCATTTATATTGGTGATTATTAATTCATTTCACAATATTTGCATTTTTCTAACATTAGATAAACTGGTGTCCATCGAGGTTAGGACACAATCGACCATCAACACACCAAAGTCTGCACAATCCAGTGCACAAAGGACACTTGCAATAACTAAAGTAATTGAAGAGATTTGCCACATTTGACCAAATCTATGTCATCAGTAATTGAAGTTGTAAATACATTATCAATTTACTGAATACTGATTCATTAAATATTACATTGACTCCAATTCAAAGAAAGTAGCGTGGAACTAATATGTAAACAAGACAAAAAAACTACTGTCGAATCGATTGGATTCTCGCTGGACATTTTCTCTTATCATGCCCTCTTTGCAAACACAAACTACAATGGGGCAATCCACTTTGTCTGGAAGTATCCATTTCATTGTGGATGAGGATATGTGGAGGACGACCCGTTTTAACTTGACGTTGTCGATCTGGAATAGCAAACAAAGATGGGTAATCATCGTTAGGCCAATATTGCTCGTGTGACATGGGACTAAACTTCTACGTGAAGATACGCTTGTGGACTTCCAACCCATACTCTAGTGCAACAAAAGGAAAAGGGTTCTCACCCAAGTCTACTGTCACAGCAAGCATGTGGGAACATGGCAAGTGAAATAATGTGTACTTCCCACATGAACAACTCGGTGGTCGGAGACTAACTATTTGACGAGCACCACCCCCCATCCCATGCGGTGCTGTCCTCACCTCAGATTCCCTTATTCCCCTGCAGAAAAAATGTATGTACGTGGATTAATATGCATATATGTTTAAATATAGACTAACATCAATGATCAACGAGTGCGAAATGTTAATGTGTAGTGAATTCGGTGCATCTAATAAAAATTACCTATTAATCGGTACCAACATATGCACATTCGCTTTAGCTTGGAGCTCGTCAATCCATCATTGAACATTAGTCATGTACAAGTGACCCCGATTACTCGCATTTTCAGCAATGGTCCTGCCCTCGTCAAAATATTTGACGAGCCAATAAAAAGTTATCTCAACTAATGCTGTAATGGGAACACTGCATACGCCTTTCAGTACACCATTGAAGCCCTCTATATGGTTTGTCATCTATATGCCCCAACGACGACCACCATCATGGCACAATGTCCAATGAATAGGGTTCATCCGACTAAACCACCATTCAACATTCTTCTCAAGCTTGTAGATATCGTCCATAATCTTGTTAAACTTCCGCACTTGCCATGCAGAACCAGCTCTCCACACAAGATCCCTCGCTACTGTATTGCCGAATCTGTCATTGAAATTGCTACATACATGTCGCAAGCAATACCTATGGTACCCTCTTGGTTGAACTGCTGGATTGTCCCAAATTCTTGACACGACACTAAGCAAAGCTGTGTGTCGATCGGATATCAATGTCACCCCCTCTCGGTCACGGCACACATGTCGCCTAAGCAGAGTAATGAACCAATCCCAACTTTCAATCATCTCCTTGTCAACAACGGCAAAGGCAAGAGGTACAATCTTGTCCGTAGTAGTCACTGCAGTGGCCGCAACAATCTTCCCTTCGTATTTCCCATACATGTGTGTGCCGTCAATGCATATCACTGGACGACAATACTTGAAGCCTTCTATTGCAGGTTTAAATGCCCAGAACACATAGTTCATGTACATTTCAGTTCCGATTGAGGTAGAGTGCAAATTCGGAATCATGTCCCACATGACAACTGTGCCTGGATTGAATGCTTGCAATGCAGCCATATATCTAGGCAACCTTCAGTACGACTTATCCCAGTCACCAAACACCATTGCAACTGCCTTCGTCCTTGCAAGCCACGATTTCTTATATGATATAGTGAACTGAAACTTCTCCTTCACGACCTCAATTATGGTAGCAAGAGGCAATTCTAGTGCTATCTGTAAATATAAATAATATTTGAATATATTATAGTCATAATGAAATCCTGAAAACAATAATCTAACATGTCACTTACCACAATTTGTGCCTTGATAAAATGAGCAATGACCTCGGACTTGAGGTTGTAATTGTCCCTATTCATTCTAGGGTACACACACTGATGCGGTGCTTCAAACCTTCTAATTTGAAAGAAATCTTTGTCTTTCAACTTCGTTGCTCGAACCCTCCAGCTGCAGCCGTGCTTGCACTCGACCACCCAACTGTTTCCTTTGGATTCTACGACCTTGCATTCTCAATTGCGCTTTAGGTTATACAACTGAACAGCGTGCACTAGTCTTTTCTTATTAGTAAATATCATTCCTTTCTCCAAATGAGCAGTTTCGAAGTCCCACAATGGCCAACGTTCGACAACATCACGGCTAGTGATGGAACCATCATTGTCGAAATGCAAATTATTGTAGAAAGGGATATGGACATTTGGGTGTACCTCCTGCATATCATGATGCCCTCCAAATTCGTCATCACTGGAGTCATTATCTTCACCTTCCTATGCACCATCCACATCTTCCACGAAATCTTCATCACTTACTCTAACCTTGTCAAAAAATGGCACTATATTATCGTAGGATGCATAATTTTGGATAGCCGTCTCCGTTGTACGTTGAACATTACAAACCGGTGGACATTCTTCATTCCAGTGGGGATATGGGGTTGTAAGAACCATCGGATTATACGTTGTCGGAGCACTTGGACCTGCTCCAGCACTGTAATAACCATCTACATTCTGTGATGCATTTAATTGATTGTAACTCTGAGAATGATTGAATGGAGGGTAATCTTCAGGGAACATGTGTACAGACTGTATAAGTGTATTGTCAAGGGATTGCGATTGTGTCAACATTTGAGTGAATGTCCTGCCTACCAAAATTGGCATCTCTGTGCCACCAAAATTACTCTCATTCTCCACATAGATTTCCAAAAAATAATCAGCACCTAATTTTTGTGGGAGCTTTAAGACATTACTTAAGGTCTCATTATCTTTGATTGGCAGCAACCTATACTTCTCCCGATATGGGAGTCTACATTTAAACTTTAATCGCATTATTTCCCCATGCGTACCAACCTTCGACACCATCATAGCCTCCAACTCGCCCAATGTTATCCCTATGTGCACATTATACAACCCCTGAGGTTTGGTGTCATACGACACACCTTCATCCCGATTTCGCAAAATCTTTCCACCCCAATAGAACATAATGCTCACAACTTCCATACCTAAACTTTGCATTCAAAGTAACTCAATTATTTCAAAATAATAAAGTAAGAACATTTGAGTGCAAACACCACATATATTACACAGGAGTGCCTTTAGGCATGAGTCTTTTGGTATTACAAAATATTTAAGTGGCATATCAACGTGAACATGGAAATGAAAGTTATTTGCTCCATATATAATAGCATCCTATATGACTTATATTTGTTGTATTATTTAGAAGGATTATCTATTTGTACATTTAAACAAAAAATCATGTGTGGGATCATTTCTCCAATTATCATGAATTAACATTTGAATTATTTTGTTGTGATTTGTGATGATTTCTTCATCCCTTCTTACGAGCTTATGTTTTCCTTTACTCTTTGTTTTATGTTGTTATGCTTTCCCTTTGGTATTATTATTATTATTTTTAATAATTTTTTCAATTAAAACTCTTTTTTTGGGGCTTTCATGGGTGGGTGTTTTCAGATGCTTTGAAAGAACCTTCCAATATCTTTAATTGACATTTTGTTCAGGTTTATCAAACCCCTTTTCGTCATGTGTTTCGTGTATAGTTGCTTTCATACTTTGCTTTTTTTTAATTTCACATTCTATGAAATAGCATGCACATACTGTAAGAACTCTTCCCACAACCTCACTGTGCGCGCTATATTTTCTCATTTCATCTTCATGTATTGAACCATCCATGTATGACATTATAACCAATAGGCCTTTGATACAGAAAAACTCTACTAAACTAATTCGTCATAGTATAAGAACCTAATTTTACAAGCCCTAATTTTTCATACTGTAACAACCTAAGAACTTCCAATAGGAAAATCCTAAATTGTTCACAAGTTCAAACTCTAAACTACCATGCCCACAATTGTTCAGTCTGAAACAATAGTATACAATATTCAAATTCCAACTTTTCATGAAGAATAAAAAGTATCTTGCCTTCTGAAAACATAAACACATTAAGCTTTTGGGTCAATTGCTAATCTAATAGATTCATGTAGGTACAGATAATCAATTCACGCATGGAGTTACAACACCTCAGTTTAGAAGAAGCTCTGAGGATTGTTGAATAAACATTTGTTTTCTTAACTCTGTTTGATTGGGCTAATTACATTGATAAAGAGGTTATCTTTGCAACTTGGTAAAGTAAATGCCAGTCAAACAGATGCCAGGTCAAGTGCAAATCAATGACACATAGACCCTTTGAACTTCTTTTGACTAAAAATCACCATAAGAATTAAGACCAACCAAAAAAGATTTTTTGAGGCTTTATTGAGATAACAAATCAGCTAGCAATTGTGCTCATAGTCTAGAAAACATGAAGGAGCAATGCACCGATTGTTTATTTTTCCATCCCTACTGTTACAAGAATTTCGCAATTTCTTTTAATATATTTTTCTTAAAATGGCAAACCCCTTTATCCAACTAAGCATTCATAACACTCAACATGTTCAAGTAATTAACTATTGAGAATTTATTAACATCAATAAAAGTTTTTGTTTTTGTTTCCAAATATTTTCATACACTTTCAAATCCTTTTGTTATTTCTCATGTTTTCGAAACGTTTGCAAAAGTTTTCAATTCTATTTTCATTTCCAACCTAACCGAAAGAACGTACTGAAACGAAATTTTGATCCTATTAGAGAATAAGGGAAAATTATCACATTTTAATAATAACAGTTGATTTCTTTAACATCAATTTATAACCTAAGTTTCACATCACATATGCACACCCTTACAGTACCATCGAACAAAGTACTGGCCAAAATTAACAAAAAACAAAAAATAATGGACAAAAAAAAAAAAAACCCAAATCTGAAATGAAAACACTAATTTCGAAATTTAAAATCCCAAATCTGAAATAAAAACCCTCATTTATGCGATACAAACCTAAATGTGGGTGTTTGCTGAAGGTCTTCCTCATTTTGCCGTTGGTGTACTGTTGGCCGTTGTTCGTTTGCTTCCTCTTCGTTGTCAGTCTTTCCTTTGGAGTTCGGCTGAGTGAGAATCGCAACTGTGTTGTGTTGGATATCAAAAACGGCTTTCGTAAGTTCAAAGGGAGAAAACGACTTTTGTAAGTTCAAAAGGAGAATGAGATGGATTTTGTTAATAATAAAATGGTTTTCCGAAAATCATTTTGTAATATGGCTTTCCAAAAACCGTTTTATGATAAAACTATTATTTTAGGCAAATAATATTTATAAATTGAAAAAAAAATTTAATAAAAATAAAAATGATTTTACAAAAATCGTTTTATGTAAACTCAAAATTAATTAGATATTAAGTAAAAATGACTTTAAAAAAATCATTTTTATAAAAGAAAATTTTATTATTTTTTTTATTCATAAAAAAGGGCTTTGCCAATGCCGTTTTAAAGAAAACAATTTTCCTCGATTTTGATTTGTGACACTAAAAAGTTGGGCACTAATGCCCCTAATTTTCATATAAGGCAAAAAAAAAAAAAAAACAAAACAAAACAATTATCCAAAATAAAAATTAGGGACATTAGTGCCCAACTTTTTAGTGCCACAAATCATTTTTCCGGTTTTCCTAAGCCCGTTTCAACCAATATTGGGAATAAAGTAAAACACACCTTTGAGTGGGACTAAAACATTAAGAATATCAGAGTCAGGGAAATTGGCCCAGTTAGACCATCTCCAACGGTGTATCAGAATGGATATTAAATTTAAATTTTGATGAAAAAGGCACTGTTCATCACTCCAACGGTTCATCAGAACTGATATCAAATCCACAATTCATCAAACAATTCATCAAATCGGCGAGAGAATACTGAATTCATCAAAACACTGTTCCTGACCGTTGGAAAGAGGAGCCGGTTGACCAACCGGTCAACCAGTGAAAGGTTCAAACAGTTCAAGTTCAAACCGTAAAAAAAAAAAAAAAAAAAAAAATTTTGCCTAACCGGTCGACCGGCTGGTCGACCACTCGGTTGTCCCGAAAAAAGTTCAGAAAATTCAAAAAAAAAAAAAAAAAAAAATTTTTTTGACTAACCAGTCAACCGGTCGGTCGACCACCCGGTTGTTCCGGATGAAAATTTGATGAAAATGAAGAGTTGGAGCACCCAGTATCATATTTGGTGAAAAATCATTTTTTTTTAGTCAGATTTGATGAAAAGCGTTGGAGATGCTCTTATAGTTCTCAGAAGAACCTCACTACCAGCAAAGCCCGGCCCTCTGTCTCTCGCTGTGGAAATGCCAATGATACAGACCCATCGTTACATCAATCCGAACCCTGCAATCTCAGTCGCCAAGCTTCGTCTCCATTCAAATCCCACTACTCATCTTCAATCCAACGCATTTCCAACTCTCATCAACAGCTTCTTCGCCTCGAGTTCCTCCACGAGGTCGAGCTTTCTTCGCCTCAATCACCGCCATGTCAATCGCTGTACACAACGCATTCGTCGCAGCAATGGTGTAATCAGGGCAAAGGCGGGTTCTTCTGATTACTATACCACTCTCAATCTCAGCAGAAACGCAAGCTTGCAGGAGATCAAGACCTCTTACCGCAAACTCGCTCGCAAGGTCTGTTTTCGCCTTCTTTTGGGGAAATTTATGATATGATGTGCATACTTCAGAAAAAGTTGCCATTTTTTCTAGTAAAAATTAGGAAGTTTTGTGCTTTTTCATGGTGTAGCTGAGGTTCAAATTTCAAATTTCAAATTTCAAATTAGGAAGGTTCAAATTTCACAGTTTCCTATTATTATTATTTTTTTTTGGTGTAGCTGAAATAGAGAAAGCATTTGTTGTGATAAATCTCTCCTCCTTTGTTTCTGACAATAGTATAAAACATACCTGAAGTATGTAAACTTTAGTTGGTTCCTGTACAAGCACTCTCAAAATCCCATGCTTTCTTTTATATCCTGTTTTGGACCGCACGACAAGATTGGATTTTATTGTCTTTGTTTGCAGCAGTTCAGTTAGTTGCACTTAGTGAGGTAAAATTTTGTATGCTTATTTTTGAGTTACATATTGCTGAATATCGGTGGTTTCGAACAGTATCATCCAGACATGAACAAGGGACCCGGTGCAGAAGAGAAATTCAAAGAGATAAGTGCTGCATATGAGGTACCATACCTTTTCTTCCCTTCCTGTTCCCACAAATGCGTGCACAGAATTATTTTTTTTCCCCCTATTCTTGATATTACTCATCTTAAGTGTTGTTGGATTTTCCAAAACTGCATTTGCCACACCTTTTCTTGCAATAATCTTCTCTAGAACTTACAAGTTATGTATTACTGGCAGTACTTCGCATTCCAACTGTGGATCTATATGGCTTTGACATTGGGCTATTTTATCATATGGTTATATGATCATACAATCATATAATCATATTAAAGCTGATTTTGTGAACATACAATACAGTATCGCGTTTGAATTTTAATGGTTGTTATTCCTTTTTCTTTCATCTGGTAATGAAGCATCTGTGTAGGTCTTATCAGATGATGAGAAAAGATCTTTATATGATCGCTTTGGTGAGGCAGGTTTACGAGGAGAATATGAAGGGCCAGGTGCTAGTTCACAGGGGGTAAGATGTGCTTTCTGTTGCGGCAAAAAAAATGATCATTCCTTTCTTTCTTTCTTCTTTCTTCCCCCCTCCCCATGTTAACGTAATTTGTTGTTTATGTTCTCCTGTGACTTGGGGGTCTACTTATGTCTGGTGTGCTTCTCAATGCATAACAATCGTCCTTATTGTTTACTGAAATTATCTAATGCTTCTAGGTGGACCCTTTTGATATCTTTGATACATTTTTTGGTGGGTCAAATGGGCTTTTCGGAGGAAGGGGTGAACCGGAAGACACTTACTTCAATTTGAGAAACAGGAGCAGCCAAGATCTTGACATGCGGTAATCATCTACCTGCTAGTTTTTTGGTTGCCTTTTTGAACCTTAGAGAGTATTGTATTGGACAGAGGTCTGCTGTTAAATTGTAGGCGAGTAAAACTTTTAGCTGCTACTAGAAATCTGATATTCTGAATACCCACTACATCCTTAATTAGTTGGTGCTGTTCTTTGTATTGCACAAAATCTGCTGGAAGCATCTGATTTTGGTTTTTAGACCTATTGAAAATAAAAATATATGGGCAAGCTATCCCAACTCATTTGAACTTCTACTTCTACTCCTACTATTAATTTATATTTTTCAAGTTTTTGTTGTTTTTAAGGTATGATTTCCATATTGTTTTTTGTGGTGCGACATTGGATTTCGTGATGCATTGATGATAATCAGAAAATGTAGTAATGCAAATCAATGAAATTGTACTGTTGTTTTTTTAAGGCCATCCCTTAAAAAAAGAATCTTGTGAGGCCTAACGTTTTAAAACTAGTTGCTTGTTCTTAGGACATATTGTATTATTTCAAATTTGTTTGGTCCACATGCAGATTTGCAATTCAATTGGTGTTCTAACAAAGGATTGAAGAACAGTATCGCATACTTTTGAATGTCATTTAGAATTGTTGATAATTTCTTTTATTTGAAGTTTCAAAATACACGGTACCAAAACTTTGTCATTATCAAATAGTTGAATGAATTATAAAATTGTTTTTTTATCAAATGAGCTTAATTTCGTTTTTGAAATCAAGGATGTTAATCTACAAATTAATGGACCATTGTAATCGAGCTGAACCCAAATGTAAATTAGATTTTGAGGCCAAATTTTGGAAACCTAATTCCTTACTACTAATAGTTGTTTGGCTGAATTTCACCATAGTTTTATTTTTTTTATTTTTAAAAATTTGTTATTTCAAACTTTATCAAATGTGATGAAAATTTTAAAATGGTTAAATTAATGATTTTTTGTCAATTCTAATTTCGGCTGAAAACTTGAAAGTTTGCTGATATATTCCCCCCCTCCCAAGCCCCCCAAAATTATTATTATTATTATTTTGTGTGTGGGTGTGTGTTTGTTTCTAAATGCTTTTTCAAGGAGATTAGCAGACCGGTTTCTGTTTTCTAAAACAATATTTACATTTGGAATTCAATCAACAAACAGCTAGAAATCTGTTCACATTATGCAAAAGAAATTTTGGTTGCCTCAGTTCTTTTTATGGAAGCTGTGCTAGAAATTATGCTAGATAGTGTGCAAAGGAAATTTGGTTGGGTCCATTCTTTTGATGGAAAATTATTCCTCAAAAATAAAAACTATGCCAAAGTTAGTTTTAGATTGAGTGCAATCTATGGTATTGGATGTTATATTTCAGAACCTGATAAAATTCTCCAGGTCTTATAATTTCTTTTATTTTATTTTTTTGACTTTTCTATCTCCATTCATCTTTGGCTTGAAATAATTTTGTGTGTAAAGTACTTTCATGATAAATGATTGGTGTCAAGGATTATTATCTTCCAGAAAGGATTCTTCACGCGAAGAAGTTTGTTCTCTTAGGTTTGGCATTGGGAAATAAAAAGTTTGGAGTTGAAAGGTAGATGCTTTTTGGAGATTTAAAAATCAAATCAGTTAGTTCATTTAGCTTTATCTGTCTACCTAATGGTCTAAATACCTAATGGACTAGTGGAACAGAAAAGAGAAATTTATCCTTCAGAGCTGATCAAGAAAGAGGAACGAGAAATTTAGTTTTGTGCTTTATCCTTAAGAGCTTCAATTTGGTTGTGACAGTGGAAGAATCATTTGTGAGGAGTGAGAAGTTGGCAGTTACTTCACGATCACATCATGTTATAATACTTCATTTTTGTTTTTGTTTCCTTGATAATCAACTAGTCTTAAGCCTGATGTCATATATGCTTAGCTTGTGATTGGTCATGTTCTTCAGTGTCAGATTTGTTAGTTTAACACTTATTTTCATTGCAGCTATGACCTGTTTTTGAGCTTTGAAGAATCAATATTTGGAGGACAGAAGGAGATTGAAGTTTCTTGTTTGGAGACATGTGATAAATGCAGTGGTACGGGTGCCAAATCTAGTGGTTGCATAAAATTGTGTAGCGAGTGTGGAGGTAGAGGAGGGGTGATTAAAACTCAGAAAACACCATTTGGAATAATGTCTCAGGTAATTTCATATGGCATTGAAGATGAGTGGTGTTTGCATTACAATTGGCTGCATAATTTTCTCTGTTCTGTAACTCAGATTTCCTAGCTAGTTTGTTCAAAATTTGCTGTTTAATATGTTTTCAACACTAACTCTCTCTCTCTCTCTAGAATCTTCTCTGTGGTATTTTCTTTCTTTCTCTAGAATTTTCTGTCAAATATTTTGTTGGAATTTGGGCCACTGTCATACGTAGACTGTTCTAGATTCTCTAAAGTCGGTGAGAACTGACTTCCTAAGTCCGCAACCACAATGCATAAATAGGTGTCTTGGGTCTATGTTGTGTGCATGAATGAGATAAACAAAGTGTGAGTGATAGATATAAAACGTGTATGAGTGAAGTGTGGCAGTGAGGTGTGTCAGTTACCATAAGGAAGTGCATAAAGTCTTGTGTCAAGTGGTGTCTCTTATCGAGGTCATGGTGAAGTCACCATGTGTGCTAGTGCTAGTGTACTTGGGGGTATTGAGTCTATTAGTGCCTTGTGTATTTGTGGGTGTGATTAATAAAATATATATTTTGTAGTGTCCAACTCAACAAAATATAAAAAATCATGTTATTTTCTGGAAGCAATAGATGAGGTGTTTTGTTTTTTGCTGCATTTATCCATCGATACTAGATCAGGAGTATGCTGCATACTCACACACACCACCTCTCTGTCTCTCTCAACGTAAAATTTAACTATAGATTTTTGGGTGAAGACTGTAGGGCCAAAACCAGAACTTGAACCTTCATTTTTATTATTGAATTTATTAAGGATTAAGACCTTTTACTGTTTCATGTGAACTGGAATTAATGTTACCTCCTTACTCACATGGCATAATGTAAAATCAGTGTTGTCTATATGGTGCATCTTTGTAATTTTATTATGTTTGACTAGCATCTCTAGTTTACTTCCATGAAATAATATTACTGCTGGAGTTATCTAACTTAACCCAGTCAAAATTTAAAATCTATCGTGTTACATCCGACTTTCTCTGTTTTATTCTTCAACATATTAATACCTCTTCTTAAGGCCCAAAGTTTTATTAAACCAAAAATTTAGACTAGATGTGGAAATAGTGGTAATATGTCATTATTAGCCTTCTATTTTTTTTAAAAAATTCACTTCCTGTTTTTGACCTTTTCTTTTTTGATGCTGTGTTATGCTTTCTAGGTATCTACATGTTCAAAGTGTGGTGGCAATGGCAAGATAATCACTGATTATTGCCAAAGTTGTGGCGGCAATGGTAGAGTCAAGTTGAAGCGAAGTATTAAAGTGGTTGTCCCACCTGGTGTTAGTGATGGAGCCACAATGCAAGTTCGAGGAGAAGGGAACTTTGATAAGAAAAGGTCTGAATTTAAAGTAAAGATTTTCGTGCATCATATAATATAGCCCTTTCACTTACATGATGTAATTAGATGTTCAAAACTCATATGTGACTTCAAGATACATGTAGTTTGGCCAATTTGTTTTTCCTTGGGGGCAGTATTGTAGCGCAGTAGCTCTACAATTTCATTGTGGAGCATTCCAGAGATGGAAAATAGAAGTGGATAAAATGAAAATAAATTAGTAATTGAAAGTTAAGGGTTTTGGCTTCTATACCTTGATTCTGTTTTGGACTGGAGAATATGGTTAATAATTGTTGGCAAATTTGTTGACATAGCCTTGCAGCCTTTCTGGACCAAAAGACTTTCATGTAATCCCACATCACAACTTATTGGCTAGTTATGGGTCTAATGCAAATGCTATAGCACTTCATCCATCTAGTCTAAGAGGCTGCTCTTCTGTAGGTTTAGAAAAAAAAAAAGAGTTAGGGTTTGAGTTCGACCTCATCCCCTTTTATATAAATAATAATAAGTAATTACAGGAGTGCCACAATGCATAAATTACGGGCAGCCCATTACATCAGTTAAGGAGAGAATTAAAATCAAAAGATAAGGAAACAATATTATTTTCTATCTAACACTCCCCCTCAAGCTGGTGCGGAGATATCTCTCATGCCCAGTTTGTTGAGAATGCTATTAAATGGTTTGCTCTCTAGTCCCTTGGTGAGAATATCTGCTAGTTGGTCCCCAGTCTTCACAAATGGAATACATATGGTGCCACTAGTGAGCTTTTCCTTGATGAAGTATCTATCAATCTCCACATGCTTAGTTCTATCATGTTAAACTAGATTATGAGCTATGTTGATTGCAGCCTTATTGTCATAGTATAATCTCATGGAATCGGTCTGATGTATCCCCAAGTCTCCCAACAATAGTCTAATCCATAGTAACTCACATACACCCTGAGCCATAGCCCTAAATTCTACCTCAGCACTAGATCTAGCAATCACATTCTGTTTCTTACTGCGCCACGTGATTAGGTTGCCTCCAACAAATATGCAATATCCTAAAGTCGATCGTCTGTCAGTGACGGATCCAGCCCAATCCGTATCGGTGAATGCTTCCACGCTGAGATGTTCATGTTTTGAGAAATAGAGACCCTTTCCAGTAGAGGCCTTCAGTTATCTCAGGATTCTCATAACTGCCTCTAAGTGGAAATTTCTAGGAGCATGCATAAACTGGCTAACCATGCTCACTGCAATGGCAATGTCTGAACGTAAGTGAGATAAATATATGAGCTTACCCACTAGTCTCTAGTATCTCCCCCCGTCCACTAGAGATCTCTCTTGATCCTCACTTAGTTTCTGGCCTAAGTCTAGAGGTGTATCACACGGTCTTCCTCCAAGCATGCCAGTTTCCTTTAGCAAGTCCAGTACATACTTCCGTTGGCATATGAAGATGCCATCCTTGGACCGAGCTACTTCAATGCCCAAAAAATACTTCAAATTGCCTAAGTCTTTGATTTCAAACTCCTTGGCTAAGGGGTGTTTTGGGAAGTTGGTAAAAAGCTGGCTTTTGGCTTTTTATCAAGCTTTTTGGCTTTTTTGGAAGTGATTTGGGAAGTTGGTAAAAAGTTGGCTTTTTTGATTTTTGGTTTAATATTTTTTAAAAGTGTCACATCACTCCAAAATGACTAAAATATCCTTACTTTTTTATTTTTAAATTAATTAACTAAAATATTCTAAATGGTAGTTTGGTAAATTGGGTGCTGCGTTTTTGGTTGTTCCCAAATGCTCCTGTTGGCGTTTTTGGCTTGTTCACGTTTTCCTTCACAAGCCAAAAACGTGACGTTTTTGGCTTGTTCCCAAAATGCCACTAAGTATTCCTTCAAACGAGAAATCTCCTCAACATCATCTCCTGTCAGAACAACATCATCAATGTAGACAATAAGAGCTGTGGTCTTACCATGGGAGGAGTGTTTCACAAACAAGGTGTGGTCAGCTTGACTCTGCTTGAACATAAATTTCAGCATAACTTGAGCAAACCTTTCAAACCAAGCTCTAGGAGACTGTTTTAGTCCATAAAGCGACTTTCGGAGCCTGCATACTTTACCTTTGGACTTAGCATCTGCAAAACTAAGGGGAATATCCATATAGACCTCCTCTGCGAGGTCTCCATGAAGGAAGACATTCTTCACATCAAACTGATGAAGTAGCCAATCCAAATTTGCAGCAAGAGAAAGTAAGATTCTCATGGAGTTCATCTTAGCAACCGATGCAAATGTCTCCTAGTAATCTACCCCATAAGCCTAAGTAAAGCCCTTAGCAACTAATCTTGCTTTGTACCGCTCTATGGAACCATCTGCTTTGTATTTTACTGTGTACACCCACTTATACCCAACTGTATTTTTGCCTCTAGGTAACTCCACCAACTCCCAAGTGCCACTCTTGCTGAGAGCTCTCATCTCTTCTATCATGGCATGTTTCCATTCTGGAATAGAGAGAGCATCTTGAAAATTGGTAGGTAGACTCACAGAAGACACTTTAGACAGAAAGGCTTTATATGAGGAAGGCAGATTAAAATAAGATACATGATTAATAATAGGATGCTGGGTACATGTCCTAATCCCCTTCCTATTAGCAATGGGAACATCAAGATCTAAAAACTCAAGAATAGGAGCGCTAGAATTAGAATTACCTGGACTCTCAAGAGAGGGGAGTGACTCTGGTGACTCTGGACACTTATCCGAAGAAGAAGTTAGCAGTAGAGGAGAGAAAGTAGGCTCTTGCATCCAAGGGACTTGCTGTCTGGTCCTGTCCCTGATATAAACTTTGCTTGCTTCCTTTTTGCTTGCTTTCTTTTCCTCAACAACTGCTAGCTCATCATTCTCTCTTACTAGCGGAAGTGGAACAGGAATCGCTTCACACCAAGGCTCCCCCTGAAGGGATGACTATGATACCGAGGAGGGCAGAAAGTAAGGTTGAGACTCAAAACAAGTGGCATTCATGAAGACAAACCATTTGCGAGTAGGAGGATGATAACACTTATAACCTTTTTGGGTGACAGAATAACCTAGAAAAACACACTTAAGAGACCGAGGATCTAATTTACCACGAGTGGATGAATGATTATGGACAAAACAAACACAACCAAAGGTCTTAGGGGAAATAAAGAACTCGGAAGAGGTAAACCCGAACAAAACTTGAAGAGGTGTTTGTTTTTGAAGGACTTGGATAGGAAGACGATTAATCAAATAAGCAGTAGTAAGAACCGCTTCCCCCCAATAAGATCGAGGAATCCGCATCTCAAAGGATAAACAACAAGCGACATCAAGGAGATGGTGATTTTTTCGTTCGGCAACATCATTTTGTTAAGAGATATTAGTGCAGGAAGTCTGGTGAATAATGCCATGAGTGGCAAAGTAAGTGGCAAGACCAGAGTCAATATATTTCCCCCTGTTATCAGAACGTAGAATTTGAACAATCGCCCCAAACTGAGTACAAATCATTTTATGAAAGTTTTGAAACACAGAAAACATCTCACTTTTATCTTTCATCAAATATACCCAAGTGACCCTGGAACAATCATTTATGAAAGTAACAAACCATTTGTGACTAATGACAGACACAAAACGGGATGGACCCCATACATCGGAATGAATCAAAGAAAATAGAACTGAACTTTTAATACTAGAAGGAGCAAAAGAGGCTCTATGTTGTTTTCCAAGTTGATAAGACTCACATTGAAAATCTAACACATTATGTTTCTAAAAAACAGAAGGAAATAAATACTTAAGTCATAAAAAAGAAGGATGTCCTAAACGACGGTGCCACAGCCAAATGTCGTCCTTGGTGGATGGTAATTGAATAGAGGAATCAGCCAACTGGTCTGTCTGATCCAAAATATAGAGACTATACTCCTCTCTACCACTGCCAATCCTCTTTCTCGTGATAAGGTCCTGAAAAAGACAATGATCAGGAAAAAACGTCACACTACAATTTAAGTCACGGGTAATACGACTCAAAGATTAACACCAAAATTTGGAACATGGAGGACAGAGGACAAAGGAAGGGAAGAAGTAGCATGAATTAAACCTTTTTCGGACACAGACGACATAGTACCATCAGTAATACGCACTTTTTCCTGACATGAGGAGGGGTTATACTCTGAAAATAAATTAGAATAGCCAGACATATGGTCGAAAGCACCAGAATCAATAATCCATGGCACAATCGTATGAGAGAGCAATGCATATAGAGAGGAAGCCAAGTTACCTGAATTAGCAAAGGAAGAGGGTGCACCTGTAGCAAAAGTGGAGCATCGACGGTCGAGCAAGTGACGAAGAGCAATCTCAAAATCAGAGGGAGACAACCCCGAAACATCAGTGGCAAGGGAGACAACTGGAGAAGAAGATGGTGGCTCAACAATGTCTGAACGATATGCCCGAATATGGGCTCTTTGGCCTCTAGACTGACCAGATCGACCCCTTCGAGTACCAGGACGGTCTCCGCGGCCACCAGAGAGAGTGCCATGCAGCTTCCAACAAGTCTCTCGTGTGTGGTGAGGTCTACAACAGTAGTCACAGTAAAGATTATCGTTCTTAGAGAAAGGACGAGAACCACGGTCGCCATCGCAAGGAGGTGCAGAAACCAAGACTGAGCGATCAGTAGTAGCAGAAGGAAGCATCGCAGAGCGGCGACTCTCCTTCTTCTGCACAAAAGCAAAGGCTTCCTGGAGAGAAGGAAGCACATCCATGCCAAGGACGCGGCTCCGAACTAGATCATACTCCACATTAAGGCCTTCCAAGAACTTGAAGGCCTTTTCTTGCGCCACAAACGTCCGGTAACCAGCATAATCAGTGGGACAGATAAGCTTGTAATCTTGAAAGTGATCAAGTCGTTTCCACCCATTGCTAAGGAAAGTAAAATACTGTGAGAATAGTCATCTCACCTTGTACTGACCTTTCAATGGAGCGACATAACTTGAAGGCCTGTGAAAAATTCCCCTTCCGAGAGTAGGTAGTAGCGACCGCCTCCCAAATATCCTAGGCAGTGTCCATAGACAAGTAGTCATCTCCAGTCTCAGGTACCATAGAATGTATCAATCAACCCATGATCAGGAAGTTGGTGATCTCCCACTGGTCATAACTCGAATCCGTGGTACTGGGCGCCTGTATTCTTCCATCAACATAACCCGTCTTCCCTTTGCTCTTCAAAAAAATAGTCAGGCTTTGCGACTAGGTGAGATAATTCTGACCATTGAATAGAGAGGTGGTGATCTAAGGCCCGTGTTGAGGTTATTAGTCATAGTAGATGATATAATGGAACTCTCGCTCTTAGGTAGCAGAGAAGTAGTGAATTCACTAAGGGAATCTGCTATGGAGACTCTACTATTTAACTCTCAAACACAATGCCAATCACAAACCTTGAAGATAACAGTGGAAGGAAAGACACAACTACCACGATGAAATCAAAAAAGGATTAAGAACTCATAAATTTTTTTTAAAATTTTTTTTTTTTTTTTGTCTTTTGTTTTTTTTACATTTATTATAGGTATTACGAAAGAAACAGAGAAGACTTTTGGTATTACGAAAGAGACAAAGA
Organism: Camellia granthamiana; assembly: GCA_036172215.1. Taxonomy (NCBI): domain Eukaryota; kingdom Viridiplantae; phylum Streptophyta; class Magnoliopsida; order Ericales; family Theaceae; genus Camellia; species Camellia granthamiana. Next base: position 102,092,218 of record CM069917.1, on the reverse strand, counting down.
AGACGACAAGGTCAGTCAGTCCATGTATTAGACTCCAGTCCACAGCAGAGAACCAAGACGACCAGACGAGTGCAACGGAAGCAAGGGTTGAACAGACAAGTGCGACGGAAGTAAAAGAAGACCAGATGAGACCAGACGAGGACTACGAAGCCTCCGACAGAAGCAAAGGTGAACCAGACGAGGTCTATGAGGCCTCTAGGAGTGCCGACAGACTTATACGGATGAGCTAGGGCTGCCGACAGGCCTAGAGGAGGCCAGAGGCTGCGTCGACTGCCCTAGAGAGAGACGATTGTCCTTCGGCTGTATTGGGCAAAGGCTGAATGGCCAGGAACTGCCTTCGAGTGGCCTGGGCAGTCCTACAGTGTTGTTTGAATGGTGTTAGGTTCCTCCTATTGAGGCTCTGATACCATGTAGGTTTAGAAAAGAGAAAGTTAGGGTTTGAGTTAGACCTCATCCCCTTTTATATAGATAATAATAAGTAATTACAGGAGTGCCGCAAAGCATAAATTACGGGCCAGCCCATTACATCAACTAAGGAGAGAAATAAAATCAAAAGATAAGGAAACAATATTATTCCCTATCTAACATCTTCATCATGTTACCAAAACATCTATACTTCAATTTTCTAAAGTTATCCTCTCTCTCTCTCTCTCTCTCTCTCTCTCTCTCTCATCATTTTTTAGTTTTTGAATGTTGTTATTGTAATTTTTTTTGCTTATGTCATTAAATGTTCATTGACATGTTTAGCTTTTTCGGTATTTTTAGCTTCTCATCTGGTTTCTTTAGTGAGTTGGGGACTCTAGATCACATGCTAATCACAAAAATGGAAAACTATGCCAGTGCATTGCAGGAAAAGTTTATTTCTAACTTTATGGACTTTTTTTTTCTTCCTAAAGTTAAATTGCATATTAATAATACCGAGTTATGAAAAAAAAACTGCGTATTAATATATTATACAATTTGCATTATATTTCTCTTTTTTTGTTTTGTGTCATAGTAAGGCTGTGTTTGGTTCAAAGATTTGGTGAGAGATTTGGAAAGGGAAATGAAAAAGGTATGTGAAACGTAGGTGAAATGTAGTTATATTTTATTCACATTTCACCTACCTTTCCAAATCCCTTCCCAAATCCATGAACCAAACACAGCCTAAGGGAAACCTGAATATTCTTTCTCAAAACAAGTGGTGATACTAGCATTCTTGCGCAGGGGCATGGCTGGTGATCTCTATTTAGTCCTCCATGTTGATGAAAAACATGGTATTCAGAGAGATGGTCTCAATCTTTACTCAAAGGTTAATCTTGATTATACAGAGGCAATACTAGGGACTGTTATGAAGGTAATTATGATTCTCAGACATGGACAAAGTTTTGGCATGCTTCTTCTCAAGCTTTTATTTCTTTATTAGCAATCATCATAAACAATTGTATGTGGTTGTCAAGTTTTGCTGTTTCAATTAAATTGGATACAGTCTGAGAACATGAGAATGCACCTGGATATTAAAGTTAGATTCTTTGTTATATTACTTTATTCCCAGAAAATTTAAAGAATAAAAATCAGTAATAAGTTGTTATGCTGAGATTCTGAATTAAAATGATCTTTGTTTATCTTCAAGTATCCCATTGGCACTATTGCATTCCAAATCATCTTGTGAGAGTGAATTTCAACCAAACTTTAACTGTTCAAATAATATTCTATTGGTTTCAACCAAGGTCTTATTATTTACCAATTTTCTGTGTTTTTTTTTTTTTTTTACAAGTGCAAGCGGTGTTATGAATCATGAATCATCATGATATAAGCATAACTGTTTGCTTTTAAATTACTTTAGTTTTATATGTTGTTTGATGATAGAAATAACAACTCCAGGTGGAAACTGTCGAGGGTTTGAGAGATCTTCAGATTCCTTCTGGGATTCAACCGGGAGATACATTAAAAATGTCACACATGGGAGTTCCAGATATTAATAAACCTTCTAGGCGAGGTGATCATCACTTTATAGTGAGTGTTCAGATCCCAAAAGATATCAGGTTTGAGTACCTATAAAAATTCTATTCACTTTTTTTTGGGAGACTTTTTTTATTATAAATTTTTTACTGTAGTTTGACTTTCATACTTTCCAAGCTTTGGTCAGAGTGTATTCACCGGCCAACAATTGTTGAATTAACCTTTCCTGTGATGTTTTTAACTGGTGTCTCTGATTGTGTGAACGTATGAAAACTCTGTTAATGTAATGCTTTATATACTCTTTTCCAACTTTACATCAATATCCATATTACTATTAAGGGGTAATCATTGGTTCAGTGGTTAAAACCTTAGCCTACTATCCTTGAGGTTAGTTTGAGGACAACCACTTTGTGCATTTATGCCAAAGGCTAGGTATGTTCCCAATCTAACCCCTCCCAAACACCCATTAATGGGTATTAATTGGGCCTTTTTTTTAATTTATATTCATATTACTAATAGCAAGATACCATCAAAATGATAATCTGTCTTGTGAAGCATATTTATTTTCTGAAACAAGTGACATATCAACAAATACCAAGTTCAAGTTCAGGGCTTGTAGAATGTCAGAACACCTCTTGCAAGGAGATCCCATTTGTTTACTAATTGTTGTTTGAACTTAATATCGAAAAGTTTTTTCTTTGTTTTAAGATTCTGAGTCCAACAAGGTCAGTACAACATTTCTGAAATCTAGGACATTTTGCAATACAAAGGTAGAGTGGTGTATGTGATCTAAAATCCATTCACGGGTCCAATATGTTTCAAACCATCTTGCATTGATTACTGCTGGGTGTCATATGCAAATTGCATCCTTGAGATATATTTTAAAATTTCTAGCTCAGTTGAGTATATTCATTTTGTTGCATCCTTCAAGGACTCTGTTCTTAATGTCGTTGTGATGTTAAAGGGCATAAATTTTGACAGAGCAACTACTGATAAAAAAAGAAAGAAAAACAGAAAAGAATTGAGGAACTCATTGGTTATTATTTAAGATACGGCTGACTTAGGTGGAGTTTGGGGATTGCTTTTTCAGCAGCTTCCTTCTTGTTTTTTTTTTTTTTTTTTTTTTTCCGTCTATAGTTATAAAAAAAGAAAAGGAAAGAAATTTTTTTTGTTTTTGTTTTTTTTGGATTTTTTAAAAAACTTTTTGGACCCTTCTAGACTAGACAACTTGAAAAGTAAAATTTTTGGCACAAATGTAAAAAAATAATAATAATAATAATAATAATCATCAAAGATGAAAATGTTCGGAAAAAAAGGTGACATTTTAGTGTGTTTGAGTTGGTCCAATTTAGGCCTATGGGATGTGTCATCATATGCTGTTTGATATCTATTATTTCTTATGGATAGTATTAATTTATTATTAGTAGATTATTGTTTTGTGTCATTATTTGGACATCCAGTCGTGACTGTACTTGGTTCATGGTAATGCCAGTGATGAGGAACGTGCACTAGTTGAAAAGTTGGCTTCGCTCAGGGCATCGCGCAATCGCCATTCTGTTCCATCCATGGGTATTATTTCCTATTCACCTTAGCACTGCTATGTAAAATTATTTTAAGGAGGAATGTTTGCGAGTGGTTGGTTTGATTGTTTGAAGGGATTGTTTTGGTTATCAATATCCTTCATTTAATTTTTGTTTGCCTTTTTACTCTCTCAGGGACACCAAAAGGTGACTTTGACGATCAAAAGCTAAAGGATGCTTTAAGCCATGGGAGCAAACGTGTTGCATCTTTGTGGAACTCAGTCAAGGACTTCTTGGGGTATGTTTCACTTGTTCCTTTTCTTTTTGATGTTTTTGCCTCTCCATTTCTAGATGTGTATAAAATAAATTAGACTAGTAGTCCCTATAGTTTGTCCCTTGTATCAATTGCCCCTGTAATTTCAATTGGCTCGATTTTATCATTGATTTTTTTATTGTGTCACAAATCGATAATTTCAGTTAGATTTTTAACAGAAAATAACCATGTGAGTCTTACACGCCATATATCTAGGGGCAAAATGTTAAATTCATTACAACCACGTACCTTCCCCATTTCCAGTGGTTGGTTGCCACTGCTACCATCCGCCATCACCACCAAAACATCACACCACCAACTTCCATTGCTGCCACCACCCTTCTTGCTTGAACAACCCCACCCAAACCCCCCCCCCCCCCCCCCCAACAACCATTAACCACTTGGAAACTTCCATCGTCGATTCATCACCCTTCCCCCCAACCCGCAGCCCCACCACCAACAAACCCTCCCGCCCCCTACCACCACCACCTCCAAACCTGTAGCCCTGCCACCATTATACAAGCAGCAGCCAGTTGTGAAAAAACCCACCATCAAATTTGTAAGAGAGAGAGAGAGCCCATTGGCACAGCAAAAAAACCCACTTCTTAGATGCAAATTTCCCCGTCCCTGTCACTCCCGACACCCTCTCCATTCCCCTTCCCATCCCCATCCCCAGCCCATCCCCTTCCCCTCCCCAGCCCACCCCGATATAAGGCCTATTAGTGTAATTTGCACCCCCAAAAAATTCCATGAATGTTTCTCAATTTCATATGTTCATTAGCTGTTCTTTAGTTATTCTTTGGAGATTAAATTATGCATAAGCCTCAGCTTTGTTGATAAGTTTAGCCTATTTTAAATATTGTTTGATTTACAGTCGAAGGCAATCTGGGAATGGATTTGCATCTGTTAGTGTAGAAACCTCAATGTTGAGGTGTATCAGGCCAAGTTCTGCATTCATGATCTCCATCTCTATTGTTTTTATGACAACATGTATCTTCACCTTGGTGAGAAAACTTGGTTACCGTACATCACTGCAACCGAAACGATGGAAAAAATAATGTCATCATCCTTGTAAAACTATACGGCTCCGTCTTTTGTTGGAGGAAAATTTATGTGATTGAGAGATGCATACATGATCTTCTGTGTCTTTCTTATTTTCTTGTCAAAATGTGATGAATGAAAGTAAAGCTGATATAAAAATGTTAGTCAAGGGGGGGAAGGTGTACTCGGCGAATGGAAAGGCTGCATGTATATACATGCATGCATGCATACATACATACATACATACTCTCTTTCAATATATATATTTACATAGGTGAGGTGTATTCTGATACTTATATGTATATATTTATATCTATTTTTGAGTCAAATTACAGGTTTTAATTGAGTGTGATGATGGTGGTTGGGTGTGTGGTCCTTTTATATTTCTTCTTCACCTGTACAGTTAGTAGCAGGAATCTCAATGCTTGGGTTTAAAGATTAATTTGGGAACAAAATTAGTTCGAGATTTAAAATGGGTTAGAAGATTAATTTGCAAATAAAAATTATGTTGGGTTTTGGTGGAGGAACGTTACAAAAATGGAGTCGGTGGTGGGAATGAATTTGGTGGTAGAAATAGTGGTGATCACTAGAAAAAACTTCTAAGTTGGTGGTGAATGTTGTATTTTTTTACAACAATGTTAGGTGGCCCGAAAAATTATGGCTTGAAACACTCAAAACGACGTCGTTTTGAGTGTAAAATGACGTCATTTTGACACATTCAAACTATTCGAGCTATAAAAATTCGGATCACTAAATATTTTCTATATTTCTAAGAGTATAAATGTCCTTTTTATAAACAAAGTTAACAAAGCCCAAACCACTTGATGATATTTTGATATGTTTAAAAGATAATGAGTGGTACCCGTTACTATTGTGGGTTCAGACGTCAGATTTGATTTTAAGTTTGATGCAAATCTTATTTCTCTAAATTATGTCTCAGAAGATTCATAATTTTTTAAAATCTGGACTTTTTTTGGTATTTTTTGTGTGGTTTGTGTAGGTTCTCTTTTTGGGTCATCTAATTTCTCTCTCACAGCACATGGTTCAACTTCAATTTCTCTTACCATTTTTTATGGGACATTTTATTTTATTTTTCCATTGCTGAGATTATTTTAGAAATAAACATGTTGGACCATTCATTTGTCAGGAGTGGAAATTTTTTTGGTCCATTGTCTGACAAGTTGTTTTAAAACTTTGTTTGATTTGATCATACTCTCTACTTGGTATCTTTTCCGAAAACAAACTCCAAAAACTGTTTTGAATAAGATAAGAGAGAAGTGGACAAAACAAAACAAAGAGATAAAACAAACTCCATTTTGAAATCACAAGTTGGAATTTTTCTTCTTTTTTGTTATGCTGTTTAAAATTATAATTATTTAAATTATATCATAATTTTAACAACTTGGTGAGTCATAATTTGATGTTATAATGTGATGTGATTGAATCATTAATTCTAAATTCCGTACCCGTATATTGATATAGTCAGACTTCAAAAAATTGCATACAGGATTTGAATTTTGTGGCCTTTTGGAAACTTGGCAAGTAGAACAAGAAGCAGCATAAAAAAGCAAATAGGTCGATTTGGGAAGGGACAAAAAGGCAAATGGTGAATTTACATGATTACCTTCCATGAAATTACATATTGTTCAAACAATCACATGGGTTAAAAAGTAAATTTTCTAAGTTTGGTGAGATATTTTGATCATTTTAATGTAATGTGACATTATAAATAAATATTATATAAAAAAGTAAAAAAGTAACTTTTTATCAACTTTCTAAATTACTTTTCAAAAAAGCCAACAAGTTTGGTAAAAAGTCAAAAGTTAACTTTTTACCATCTTCTCAAAACACCCCTCACGGATGTCTTTGCATTGATCTTATGAGCATAAATTACAAATACATATCTTGAGATTTATTTAAATTATAAAATATTCTTTATGATTTTAGAAATTATATTATGTTTCTTAAGATTTCTAATTTCATAATAAATAGATCATTTTATTAATAAATTATCGAGTTAATTAACAGTTTTTAATAATGTTCAAATTTTATTTCAATTAATAATGTAGATAATTTTATTATTATATGGGTTAACAGTTAAAATTTCACTTTTTCAATTAATTCTGTTAAATAAAAAATTCTAACATGGAGGTATTTGTAATTTTTCAAACCCCAAGGGGCAATTCGTATTTTAAGCAAACATCGGGAGGTGTATTTGTAATTTACCCATCTTAGCACTCGTTTGGCATACCAAAATTTGAGATTAAAAGGTTATTTTAGTCATAAAAAAATAAAATAAGTTAAAAAGTGAATAAAACAAAGGCCTATTTTGAGAAGTGAGTTAAAAGTCACTTCTTAGCTCTTCACCTATTTTCTCTCTCACAAAAAATGCTAAAAAGTCAACAAAAAAAAAAAAGAAGTCAGTTTTTAACAATCTTTCCAAAATACTCCAAAATGTCAAATCTAAATCATAATCATTTCATTTTTTCTTTTGCAAAAGTTAGAAAAGCTAAAAAGCCTATCTCAAATGAGACTTTCTAACCCCAAACTAAAATAGTCAAAAAGTTAAAAAATCAAGTCACATCCCAAAAGAACCCATAATTTAAAGGTCTAAATTTAAAGTTAAAATAAAATTGCATTGTTGTTGGGTGTATTGCTTAAAAAAATGGGCAAATTACCTACATCTCTCTTGAAGTTTAATGAAATTACAGATTCTCCATTGAGGTTTCAAAAATTACATCCCGACTCATCACAATTAACGTCGTTAACGGATATCATAAATTGACTAAAATGCCCTTTTGACAAATAAAGACAAATTACCTACACTCCCTTGAGGTTTAGCTAAATTACAGATTCTCCCCTAAGGTTTAGCTAAATTATCATTTTTAAATAAGTTATGAAATGCAAAATTAAAATAAAAAAACACTTATCATACTACAAAAAATTAAGGTTTTAGAGATCAAAATTTAGAGACAAAATTATTTTTAGGAGACCAAATATTTTTGTTGCAAAAAATGTCGTCATTATATTTTTACAACGAAAATTGAACATTGGTGATTAATTATTATCTTTTTGGTATCAAATTTTTTGTCTCAAAAAATAAACCATTTTGAGACCAAATTATTTTGTTCCTAAAAGTCTATTTATTATTGACATTTTCAAAATTTTATCACTAAAATCCTTATTTTTGACTTTTTAGGGCGACCTTTTAGCAACTATCCTCGCGACGATAGAAATTAGTCCCTAAATATCTTTTTTAACAAAATTTTCACTTTTAGAGATAAAAAAAAATTGGTCTCAAAACTCTTATATGTTGTAGTGGATCAGATGGTAAAAATATCATAAAATTAACAAATAATTAAATAAGTTAAAAACACAAGAAATGGCTTGTCAAAAAATATTTAAAATACGTTTGGTTTGATTTTTAGAAAAAAAAAATTTAAAATTAAAAATTAATTTGGTTGAGAAATAAAAAATAAAAAATAATTATTATTTTTATATAATTTTATCGTTTGAGTGGTTAGAAATAATTTTTACAAATTATATATTTTTTCATATTTATTTTTATTAAATTTGTTTTTATTTTATTTTTTTAAATTCTGAAATTTTTTTCTAAAAAACAAATCAAACATGGTTCCAATTTTTTTTTTTTTTTTTTATCTAACTTAATTCTTTTGTAAATTTGGTTGATTTATTAAAGGGATTTTAGTATGAGCAATATCGTCCATCAATTTATATTTTAGTAATGTCAGCTAACCATTCTTAACATTTAGTTAACGATAAGGGTTAAATTATTATGCGAATATAAACTTCGGAAGGCATGATGTAATTTCTGAAACTTCAAGAGAGAATTTGTAATTTAGTTAAACTTCAAGGAAGGTATAGATAATTTGCCCTAAAAAAAATATAATATTTTAATATCATTTTAAAATTTGAATTATTTGATTATGTACTATTTTTAAAATATATATATATATATATATATGTGTGTACGTCGTTAACGTATTGTTCTATAACAGTGTTACGTACATGGAATAAAAATATAAAAAAAAGTATATTGTGTAGTTTAGATGCATTTTGAACATGACTCATATAACACATAAAATTAAGGGGTTTTTTTTTTTAAGGTCCCTGGTATTATGATTTTATAGCATAAAGGACACTAAATATTTTCATAATGTCTAAGGTCCCTCAACAATATTTTCATAATGTCTAAGGTCCCTCAACCTTGATCTAGAGAAATTTCAGTCCAAAGAAAATTGGTCCAGAAAAATTCTGGCCCAGAGGAATTTTTAAATTTCTCTGGACCAAATTTCTCTGGAAAGTCTACAGTAATTCTGAATTTCTCAAAATTTCTCTGACCCAATTCTTCCTACAATTTCTCAGCATTTCTCTAATGCATTGGCTGAGTCTAGAGAAATTTTGAATTTCTCTGGTCCAATTCTCTTCAAATTTCTCTGATTTGCAAATTTCTTTAGTTTTTCTCCCAGAGAAATTTCTAGAATTTCTCTAGACACCAAACCAGAGAAAAACAATGCACACACAAACACATTAAATAGAGAAAGAGAGAGAGGGGTTAAACAAATGTTGATACCTAGAGAACAAAGAGAAGAGACCCAACTAACCTGGAGACATGAAAGCAAATAGCACTCAGGAAAACAAATGGTCTTACTTTATTTATGGTTTGGTTGAGGAGATGATAGTGTAACAAGTTTGGAGAAAAGCCAAGACAAGGAGACAAGTTACAGAAGCGAAAATTCAGTTTAAAAGCCAGAGAATTTCTCTGGTTTCAACCAAAAGAAAATTCAGTTTAAAAACCAGAGAATTTCTCTAGTAGACCCAAATCTTCATTACATACTATTTTTGCTGAATTTTCCTCCAATCCAAGCTGCCTGGACAAATCCTCCAGCAAACTTCTTCTCACGGATGGTTCGAGTTCTTTTTTACTGCTGTTAACCTTTGATGGGGACGGGTCAAATTCAGTTCTAAATAGACTCACTCTCACTTTTTTCGACCAACCCTTTTTTTGGTTAGGCACTTGTTTTTCTAAACTACTTTGCTTAAGTTGTTCTGCCTTGTGCAGATCTCTCCACTTTTCTTCCCAATAGCTGTCGGGTACCAAACTCAGAGGAGTTTTTGGAGAAGTAGAACCTGATGATAGGCTATGACCTCTCTTCTGGTGTGTATGTGAATGTTAGTAAATTGATTTTTCGGAGGATGTCCGGGTTCAGAATATGGAGATGGAAGACCAAGCTCAGAGAAATGACAGTCACATCGTCAACATCTTGGGTATCTTCAGCATCAACGTTGAATCATCATCATCATCACCGGTTGTCTCAGATACCGAATCGATCCTCGAATTGTCTTCTTCACATGCGTTCGTATCAGATTCAGCCGACGAGGACGAGGACGAAGATGTCAGAGTCTTTGATCGGAGGAGTTTAGGCGCGGAGGTACAAATGGATGTCGGAGTCTGAGAATTGAGAAGTTTAGAGAGAGAGAGATGAGTTTTGATTTGGTAAGGTCAAATTTCTCTGTGATATGTTTAGGGACCTTAGACATCAAAAAATAATTTTGTGGATCTCTTCCATTACGAAAAGTGAGAGAGGGACTCTAGACTAATTTTCCCTAAAATTAATCCTAGTCACACATTTTACGTTTTGCATATTTTTTAATTTTAATTCTATACAGAGTCATTTCTTGTCCTATAACAACATCGATTCAAAAAAATCATAAGAATCCTTATCTCATCTTCATGTAGAATGTGAGTTAACTTTTTAACTTTTTAATTTTTTTAACTATTTTAGCTTGGAAGCTAAAAAGTCTTATTTGGAATAAAATTTTTTTTTTTTTATATTTTTGTGAGAGAAAAAATAAAATGATTATGATTTAGACGTAACATTTTATTTTATTAACTTTTTAACTTAAGCACTATTTGGCATGCACTAAAAAAAATATATTTATTTACATACATATACTTATTTGGGTCACATCTATCGACATTTCTTCTTTATTTTTCTATCTACTTTCTTTACTTTTCTATCCATCTTTTTATAAAAAAGTTAAAAAGTATACTTATTTAAAACATCTCAAACCACTCCTTATTTTATTTGTTTGTGACTAAAATAGTTTTAAACCAACCTGCCAAACATACCATAGTCACCTTTGGAGAAGTGGGCACTATTGGTGACCTTTCTTGCTTTGATTTTCTTACTTCATCCAATCTTTTTCAAATCAAATCCAGCAAGAGAGATGGAGAGAATCAACTTTGGAGCTCCTCCAGCTTTGGATACCCCAATCACAAATTTTTAGCCATAAGCCCTACAGCACAAGAAAATCAGACCCATTCACATATACTTGACCCACCACCACCATTAATATGCTCTACACAGTTGGAAGTTAGGAGGACCACCTTAGCTAGAGCCAAGTCCTTTATTATTTGTATCATGTATACTTTTTTCAACTCTCAACCATCCCTTTTTATCATCTGCAAAATATCTTTGCAAGTACCTGCCCCATCTTCAATCAGTTACAAATATTATGAAATTGCAGTGTTCCTCTTAAGGACAGTTTGAATTCCATGGCATGAACTACACTCGATAAATAATTATAGGACGAGTCAATGGACAAAGCTTCCGAGATTAGAAAGGTTCACTATCTCTAAACTTATTCTCAATGAGGTGAACTGTTAATTGTTGAGAGATTGTTTTAATGATCTCTAATATTACTCAAACAGGATTTGGATAAGATATAGGGTTATTTATTTATCAGCAATGCTAGGTATCATGAAAAATCTTTCATAAAAATAATTATGAAAGCTTTGTGACCCTTGGATTACACTTAGAATAAAGCACCACACGCTAATCAAGGTAATCCAAGAATCATAACTCTTTCATAATTATTTTCATGAAATTTTTTTCACGATTCCTAACTTTTCTCTTTATTCAATGACCTCTTCAACTATGAGCAAATATTAATTTATCTTCTCATTTATAAATTTGTACAAATTGTCCTCTTCAACTATAAAACTGTATAAATGTCATCTTATGGAGAGGATGAAAATTTACATTTTTATAATTTAAGAAGTCAAAATATACAAATTCATAGAATGGGAGGAGGTGAACTTATTAATAGTTATGAAGATTTTAATGTAATTATTAAACCCCAAATATAGTCTTAATCTCTACTTTTCGAGAGAATTATAATCTCTACTTTTCGAGAGAATTATAATGTGTTTGGTTTCAATTTTCTCAATTCAATTTTTTGAAAATTGAATTTTTTATTTTTCATATTTTTTTATTTTTAGTAAATATTTTTTAAATTTAAGCAATTTTTTTATTTTTTTAAATGAACCTTACTAAGATGTATTTAAATAATAAAATATTTATAAAAAAATATTTTAAAAAATTAATAAATACACAAATATATAAATTTAAAAAATACTAAATTTTTGTATTTTTTTTTTACAAATATTATACTTTTTAGGTGCGTCTAAAAATTAAAAACAATTATTTAAAATATTAAAAAAATTCATTGAAAACATTAAAAATAAAAAAATAAAATTTTCTAAAAACTTTTTTGTAAAAAACAAAACCAAACAAGCTAATTATTATTATTTTTGGGTGGTAATTTGAACTTGTGCCACTAAAAAATACTAAAGGCAAGCCTTGCAGTTAGATTAAACCGTCCTTCATATAAACAATACAAGTTCGATCAAAAAATATATATATATATATAAACAATACAAGTCAAAATTATTATTAGTGTTTGGTAACAACATTGGCATGACTTGCATCAACATACACAATATCATATTATTAAATTAAATTAGATGGTGAACATACATACCAGTCCCATATGCAATAAACCCCTTACAGCTGCCACCAACAAGCAGAGCCCTCCTACTGCTATAAAAACAAAATTCTTGGCCCAAACAATCCAAAAAAAACAAATAAGAGTGAACTTTAATTAGAATTTTTGGATAATGAAAATTTGTAACAAAGACATGCCACCTAGATCTAGCCTTAGGGAGCAAAAGATGTGGACCCCACATTCACCTGAGAAGCATTGCAACTAAACCACCCACCCACCTCCCTTCCTCCTAAAAGCAACCAAAACATCTCAATCTCCCACAAAAACACACACACACACACAAAAAGTAAGGTCCAGAGCAAAGCAAAAGCAAAAGTTCAAGTAATAATTACAGCAACCATATGATCTATCAAAAGAAAAAAAAGGAAAAGGCTACTACAATGGAAGAATCGGATAAAATAGCAAAGAAATGAAAAGACAAAAGAAAGAAAAGAAAATGAACATGCACATGAACAGTTACGAGGCCAGAACCAGATCAACAACCGACAAAAGCAACAAATTTAACATGCTAAAGTTGAGCATAATAATAAAAATGATGGAATGGTAATGTAAATGCTTGCTTGTTTAGCCCAGTTGAATGAACCCTAGTACTCTTCGTTGACACGATCGGGCTGTGGATCTTGATATTCTTGCGAGCTAGAACGACAGAGCTCCTCAATCCGCCTCGTTACATCAGACATCGAAGGCCGGTTATCTGGGTACTGTGCTGCACAATCAATCGCAAGCTGTAAAAGTTGAACCATCTCATCCTCGACACTCTGGTACCTGAGGAGCTCGATATCAAATACCTCTGAAGTCCACTCCTCCTTAACTATCGATTGTACCCATCTAGGAAGGTCAACACCTTCCTCATTCAAGAGGGCATGGGTTGGGGCTTTCCCAGTGAGCAGCTCGAGAACGAGTACGCCAAAGCTGTAGACATCAGCTTTCTGAGAGACTTTGCGAGGGTCAGTTACCTCCGGTGCACGATAACCAGCCACTCTGTTGGGAGTTGAGGACGGTCCAACGAGGTGAGCGAGGCCAAAATCTGAGACTCGGGCATCATAGGTTTTGGTTAGGAGGATATTGGATGATTTTATGTTTCCATGGGAGACATTGGGACCTTGAGAGTGGAGGTATTCGATGCCACGGGCAGTTCCAAGAGCAATGCTGGACCTAATTTCAAAATTCAACGGAGTCCTGCCAGCACCTTTGTTTCCTGTATTGAAAATAAGAGAAGAGATTTGTTTCTTAACAGTCAGTTCAATTAGCCATTGGTATTCAAATGGATGTGAGTTTGTAATATGTTTACTGAAAATGTGCAATTCAAGGGATGCCGATGAATAACAAAAACAAAAACAAAAACAAAATAGTGATTGTATCCAATATGCAGCTCTTTCCAACACTTGTAAGACAAATATAAACAATCATAACAACCATACAATCACTAAAATTATGCTCTCAGAATTGCAAAGAAGAATAAAGAGAAGCATCAATCTTTGGCATCTTGACAAAAGAATAAAAACATGATCTGACTAAATAGAAATTCCTTGTCACTACATTAATATTATATACATTGAAGAACATCTAAGAGCATCTCCAATTCTTTACCAAATCCTTCATCAAATTTAATTTTAATGAAAATGAGGTACAATCCTTTCATCAAACTTGTATTAAATCAAGGGACACGCAAATTTTTCGTCAAATCAAGGATGAACCAAATCTTTCACCATATTTTCAACAAGCCTTTTTCTACTTAAGTTTGATGAAATTGTTAAAAGATGAAGGATTGGAGTTGGGTTTTTTTTCATCAAAATTGATGAAAAGTGAAATTTGGGATGAGAAAGTTATTTTTTTAAAGATATTGATAAAAATTTGATGATGATTGGAGTAGTTCATATCAAATCTAGTTTTTTACTCAAATTTGGAATCAAATTAGATGAGCTCAAATAAATTACTAACAATTAACAAAAACAAATACCCTATTATCATATTTCAAGGGGTAATCCATGGCTACTAACATCACAGCAATTGATCATCAGGGAAAAGAGATTCATCAATAAATATGTATATATATATAACAAAGACTATTGAGAGTGAGAGTGAGAGTGAGAGTGAGAAAAAGGGGTTACCATGCAAAAGAGCAGATAAGCTTCCCATGGGCATATAATCATAGACCAAAAGCTTCTCTTCTCTGCTGAAATAATAAGCCCTAAGAGGCACCAAGTTTCCATGATCCATAGCTCCCACATTATCAATCTTCTCTCTAAACTCTCTCTCTGAAATAATGACATCCTTCAATCTCTTCACTGCCACCACAGTCCCAACCTCCAACACCGCCTTGTACGCCGTCCCAAAAGTTCCTTTCCCCAACACCTCCGCCGAAGCCCTCAACAAATCCTCCAAATCGAAAACCCTCGATGCCGCCGCCGCATTGCCGAAGAAAACCAACTTCTTTGCTCCGCCGTTGCTCATCTCTCCCTTCGCATTCGCCGCCGCCGCCGCCGCCGCCGAATGCCCACCACCATTTTCGATTTCCCCAATTGGCTTCTCGGTCTCGCCCGGAAATGGATCTGTTTCTGGGTTCTTGATCGTCGCAATGTCGATCGAGCTCGTCTTCTTGCTACTCTTCTTTCGGCACAAGAAGAGCAAAATTAGGAGAATCAAGAGAAACGATAGTACAGATCCGATTATAATTCCGGCAATGGCACCTCCGGATAACCCTTTTTTGTTGTTCTTGTTTTGATTGTTGTTGGTGTTGATTTGGGCGCCGGTAGCTATCGGAGAAGTGGCGTTGCCGGAGCAAGAATCGAGTGGGCTGCCACACAGTGAGTTTCCGGCGAACGAAGTCGCCGGCATTGATTTGAGACTCTCTGGAACCGACCCATTCAAGAAATTGAACGATACGTTGAACTGTACAAGATTCGGAAGCGTAATCTCCGGAATCGACCCACTGAGTTGGTTGTTCTCGAGGTAGAGAGTTCTCAACCGAGTCAAATTGTTGAACCCAGTTGGGATCTCGCCGGAAAAGTTGTTTCCGGCGAGATTCAACCGGACGAGGTGGTTAAAACCGAACAGAAACTCCGGCAAGTCGCCGGAAAAGTGGTTTCCTTGGAGATAGAGATTGCGGAGCTCAGTGCAAGAGGTGAGATCGAGGGGGAGAGAGCCAGTGAGGGCGTTGAAGCGGAGGCTAAGAGTGCGGAGGCGCGTGATGTTGCCGACGGTGCCGGAGGGAACTTGGCCGGAGAGAGAAACTCCGGGGAGGCGGAGGACGGCGACACGGTTGTTCTCGCATTTTACACCGGCCCACTGGCAAGGGGTCTGTTGGGTAGTGTTCCAGAGGAGAGTACGGCCGCCCACGGCGGCGCGTAGGGCCAAGAGAGCGTCCCTGTCCACCGTCAGATCTGATTTTCCGGCGGGTAGAGAGAGAAGAATGAGGAAGAGAAGGGTTGCTACTCCACCACACTGAGACTGAGACTGAGATTTCATTCTCTTTCCAGTGTTTTTTTTGCTTTGAAAAAATATAGATATAGATATCGATATAGATATATATACAATGGGTTTGAAAATGGGAATGGAGATTGAGAAGAGTGTTTGTATTTTTATGGGTTCATCATGGATTTTGCAGGGCTGGGATGAACTGCATTTCCTATCTCTGCACTGTTCTACTGCTCATGGTTTTAGAGAGAGAGAGAGAGAGAGAGAGAGAGAGAGGAGGTTGGGATGTTGTGACATTAAAACAAAATTTTGTTCCAAGTATAATAATGGTAAAAAAGAAACCCTAGGTGCCGGAAATTGGTTGTTTTACAGGGGTACTATGTGGTCAACTGGTTTGTACTTTTTGGCACATTATTATTTTTCATAAATTCTTTTATGGAATATTAATAAACATATTTCAAAAATATTAAAATTTTCAATTAAATTATCAAATATTTTACTCCTTTTTTCAAAACTTATTAGTTTGTTATCCTATATTTTATTATCTCAAAATATTAGTCTCTTTTAAACAATAAATAACTAAAATAATATAAATTTTCTATATTGCTCATTTTTTTAAATTTATTAACATTCTTTGAAGTCTAATAATTGTACTATTAAATGGTAGTTTTAGAAAGTTAATATTTTTAAAGTTATTTAAAAAAAAAAAAGTTAGATTCTCTAAAATTAACTAATATTTTAAGACGGATGGAGTATAAAATATTTACGAGAACATGTGACACAGGATTCTATGTGGTGTGAGTCTCACACTGACGTGAATATTAGGTAGAATATGTATTAATTCATTTTGAGTCACTAACATTGCTTAATATATTTTTTGGGTTATTTGTTGGAAAGTGTTATTCCTAAATCTTATATTCCATTTAATTCATTTTCTTTTATAATATTTCATTAAGTCTTGTTTAAGGTAATATGATCAAATTACCCTTCCAAACTTTTTGTATGTGTTTTCATTTTGAAACCAATACATAATAAAAAATAATAATAGTCTCTCATTTCATAGAAAAAATTTCTCCCTCATTCTAGGGAGAAAATCTCTTCCTTATTTCATGGAGAAAATATCTTGTTTATTTTATGAAAAAGAATCTCTCTCTTATTCTAGGAAGAAAATCTCTTAAACCAAACCAAGTCTTAAGTCCCATCAAATGGGGTCGGCTACATGAATATTTCTTCTCCACGTGTTCCTATCAAAGGCCATGTCGTTAGTCAAATTAAGTAGATTCATATCTCTATTTACAACGCTAACCAACGTTAATCTAAGCCTACCCCGTCCCCTAACACTTCCATCTACCATTACAGCATCGCATTTCTTCACTACTACCTCTGTTGGTCTACGTTGAATATGACCAAACCATCTCAATCGATTCTCTCTCAACTTATCTTCTATCGGTGCTACTCCTACCTATTCTCGAATACACTCATTCCTAATTCTGTCTTGTCTAATCTTACCACACATCCACCTTAGCAATCTCATCTCAGCCACACTCATCTTATCTACATATTGTTTCTTGGTTGCCTAACACTCCGTCCCATACAACATCACTGGTCTAATAGCCATTCTATAGAACTTACCTTTAAGTCTAGTAGGTATTCGTTTATCGCATAGTACTCCAGACGCACTTCTCCACTTACACCATCTCGTCTTAATCCTATAGGCCACATCCGCATCAATCTCCCCGGCTGTTGTAATAATCGATCCTAAATAACAAAAATGTTCACTATTAGGCAGTTTTTGTTTCTCAATCTTCACTTCTTCTCCGCTTTCATTGTTACTATTACTAAATTTAAGCTCTATGTACTCTGTCTTAGTTCTGCTTATCCGGAATCCTTTAGATTCAAATGTTTTTCTCCAAATCTCCAATTTTGTATTAACTCCTTCTCTAATCTCATCTACTAGCATTATATCGCTTGTAAAAAGTATACATCATGGCACGTCATCTTGGATATTTCTCTTCAACTCATCCATAACTAAAGCAAAAAGATAAGAACTTAAGGTAGATCCTTGGTGTAGCCCTACAGTGATAGGAAATTCATTTGTCTCTCCAACAAACGATCTAATAGTGGTCACCACTCCTTCATACATGTCCCTAATCACATCAATGTAACCTTTTGTTACCCATTTCTTCATTAACACCCACCATATTATATCCTGGGGCACTCTATCATATATTTTCTCAAGGTCGATAAACACCATATGAATGTCTCTTTTCTTTTCCTTATACTTTTCTATTACTCTCCTCAAAAGAAAGATCGCTTCTATTGTTGACCTGCCAAGCATAAAACCAAATTGATTCTCTAACACCACCGTTATATCTTGCAATCGGCGTTCTATCACCCTCTCCCACACTTTTATTATATGACACATTAGCTTGATTCCTCTATAGTTGTTGCAATTCTAGACATCTCCTTTATTCTTATAGATTGGCACTAACATACTCTTTCTTTACTCATCTGGCATGTTCCTAGTCAATAAAATTTTGCTAAACAACCTAGTCAACCAAGTAACCCCTTTTTTACCCAAACACTTCCAAGCTTCAATAGAGATATCATCTGGTCCTAAAGCCTTATTTGATTTTAACTTCTTAAGTACAATCTCCACTTCAAAGTTCCTAATCCTGCGATAAAACCTATAGTCTTGGTTTATCGTATTACTGGCTATTTCTTCCCCTATCGTCGTACCTCATTCAATAGTTTCTCAAAATAGTTCTTTCATCTTTCCTTAATCTCTTCACCCCTCACCAATACCTTAGAATCTTCACTCTTGATGCACTTAACTTGATTAGAATCTCTTGTTTTTCTCTCCCGTATCTTAGCAAGTTTGTATACCCTCTTCTCTTCTTCCTTACTATCTAGTCTAGTGTATAGGCCATCACAAGCTTTCAACTTAGCATCTCTCACTACTTTCTTGACCTCCTTATTAGTTAATCTATAGCTCTGAAGGTTTTTCTCAGTTCTATTCTTTTGTCACTTTTTAAAGCACTCTTTTTTTTCTTTAACTACCGTTTGAACCTCTTCCCTCCACCACCAAGTTTCCCTAGAACTGGGTCCCGTTCCTTTCGACTCTCCAAGCACTTTCCTCGAGATTCTCCTTATATAATTAGCCATCGAGTTCCACATAGTGTTAGCATTATCTTCCAAGTCCCAAGTGTCTTCCTTATCCATTATATTCTTAAATATTTCTAATTTATCCCGTTTTAGGTTCCACCATCTCATCCTACGACGCCCACCATCCTTCCTAGCTTGGTATTGCCCTCTAAAACATAAATTTAGTACCAAAATCCTATGTTGAGAGGTCAGGCTCTCTCTAGGAATCACCTTACAATCATTACATTTTAGGCAGTCCACTTTTCTTACTAAGAAGTAATCTATTTGGCTCTTAACTGACCCACTCTTAAAGGTTATTAAATGTTCTTCCCTCTTTTTATACATACTATTAGCCACCACTAGGTCAGAAGCCAACGCAAAATCTAAGGTACTCTCTCCAGCCTCATTTCTGTCCCCAAAATCATATCCACCATGCACCCTTTCATAGCCTAGTTTATCTATGCCTACATGGCCATTAAAATCTCCACCTCTAATCAGGTTCTCTCCTACGGGTATCTCTTGTAAGATCTCATCCATTTGCTTCCAAAAATCCCTCTTAGTCTGATCATCTAATCTTACTTGAGGGGCGTATGCACTAATAACGTTTACTATATTCCCTCCAATAACTGGTTTAACTAACATAATCCGATTACATTTCCAAAATCCTAAACCGTTTATCTTATTCTGACATGAAGAAGCAACGCTGTGAACATTCACATCGATCAAAGTATAGACACTGTGAACATCCACATTGCTGGTGGTTGCTTATATTTGTATAAACATAACAATTGACTTAATGTGAGTTGTGGTAAATAAATGTTGATGTGAACTTTCACATTATAAATGTATGTTAGTAAAATAACACATTAATGTTGTTTGAGCTTGTATGACTATTTCTAAATGTGAATATTAATATTGATTAATAATGTGATGGTCACAACACTAATTGCAACACATTGCAATGTAATAATTCACAAGAAGTGATGACTCCTTACAATATGAATATTCACATCATGTAATAATCATGCAAAACTCATACAATAATCAATGATATGTAAATATTCACATTATGTAATAACCATACTGTAATAACCCAACCCTCGTATATGATTTTAGTATGGTTTCTGTCCCTAACTTTTGTGCTTTTAAGTGCTCATTGTGAAAGTTCATGTGAAATTAAGTAAACTCTATGTTAGGATGCATATCTGTTTAATAAGAAAAAGATCTGTCACAATTGGAATGTTTGACTCAGAAATTGAGAGCCTTAGAGGCTTGATAGTCTGAAACTGATTTGACATTTGAGATCTGCATAATTTTTAAGCTATTATATGACTCTCTGTGAAAATTTAATTCGGAATGCTTAAACTGATTAAATTTCGTCCTTATTCACCTTTATATCTATATATCTATGTTCTAACTTTCACTTAGAAGCCTCAAGTTAAGGAATCATCTTGTGAGAGAGAGGGTAGAGAAGAATTTGAGAGGAGGAGTTCTTCAAGGAAGGAATTGGGGGAAATTAGAGATTTGATTCAAGGTATGTTTATCCCTTTTTGTTTTGTTTATAATTAACCCATTTCCTTCTCTTTGATTAGAGAAGGAATTTCTCTAGAGGTTATGCTAAGAGGTTACTGGAGTTGTTATCTCATGTATTGAATTGATTTGGGTTGTGTTTTGATTCAACTTAAGGTACCTATGAGAAGATATACTCTAGTCCTCCAATGAACTTGTTTGAATTGCATGATATGGCATAGTTGTATGCATATATGTCTATGTGTGAATGTAAAGCTAGAAATCTCATGAAAGTGAGTGTATTTGTGAACTTAACATTAAGAATCTAAGTTGTGTTAATTGATGTATGTATTTTGACTTCAAATTATATGAATTTAAGACCTTATATTAGCAATATATGATTAGGTTTTAAGGTTCTAAAATACCTACAAGAAATAGAACCTTGTTGAATTTCGGACTGTGAAGATTTTGCAAATCGCCGCACGTGCGGGGGTCATGGCCGCACGTGCCCCCGCACGTGCGGGGAAATGGTGTAATTTTGGAGCTTGAACACTGCTAAAAAGGCACGTGCAGGGCATCACTGCCGTACGTGCGGGAGTCTTTGCCGTATGTGCGGGGCTTACAGCCGCACGTGCGGCCCAACCTGGAAAAAATGGTTCGCTCCGTTTTGCGTGTTCGACCCTCGGATATTTTTAGAAATTGCATTTTGTACCTATTAATGTTTGTAAATTCGTTTGAAGTGGAGTGACTGAGGAATTAATTCAACAAAGAGGAATTAACTAACTTAAAGGTTATGAATGTGTGCAGGACACGCTTCGGGAGGAACTAGTGCCCCGCAGCAACACAGTGAGTAATAGTACTCGATGTATCTTAATCACGCTAAGTGTTATTATTATTGACGTTATATTTAATATGCATGCTACTTGGGAAGAAATGTGAAATTATGAAATGAGAAACAGTGTGAAGTTGTGAAAATATCGAAAGAACTTGTGAAGTATGAAATTATGAGGCCGAGGGCCAACTTGTAAAGTATGAATCTATGGGGCCGAGGGCCAACTTGTGAAGTATGAACCTATGAGGCCGAAGGCCAACTTGTGAAGTTATGAACCCAAGTTATGAAACTATGAAGCCAAGGGCTAAATTGTGAACGTGTGAACCCGTTAGGCCAAGGGCCAATCTATGAAATTGTGAACCGATAAAGTCGTTCAGCAAATGTGTACAAATTCAGACTCACTACATGATTTCCGCATTACTTACGCTTTTATATGTGTTACAATGTTAATGGTGTATTGTCGCGTTTAAGTGCTATTGTTCACTGAGCCTGGCTCACTCTATGTTATGTCTGTTTCTGTAGGTAACCAACCTGGAGGTCGGTCCTAGTCCTGTCTCCGTTGCACTTTTACCAGCCTAAGCTTAACCAGGCACTTGGTCGAAGCCATATATTTTTGGAGTGTTTTGCTAGACGATGGCTTGCATAGTTATTGACTTAGGATAAAATGTACTTAATGTTTTTATTATACGCCCATCCTTGGGGCTAGTTCTGTATATGCATATGTTTATATATAGCTCTCAAATGTGTATTCCCTTATGCCTATTTCTCTTATGTTATATCTGTGATCCTGGCATGGTAGTAGTAGCTCAATGGATGTCATACTTTCTTATATATTACTCTATGATATCAATGCTTCCGTTCCGGCCCCTATATTATGTATATATCAGGTTAAATGACTATTTATGCATAGGTCATGCCCGAACTTTTAGGGGCGAGTTCGGGGACGTGACACATACAATCATTACTCTACATTGCATGTCATGCAACCATCACATGCTTCTAATGTTGAAGTTCACAACATAAAATGTAAAACATTAAAATATGATAATTCACAACAATAATAACTTCAGTGAATGTGAACGTTCACATTCACTGAAATATCTACTCAATAAGCATACACAAACTAATACATGAAGGTATCCATCTGCTGTAAAAACACAAAAACAAGGAAGTGAACACCCACATTATAACAACATAATACCATAAATATGAAATAATCAATAATATGTGAATATCACATCTTGCAAACAATATAGCTATATCCATATTTTGCACTGCTAATCTCAAACTAAAAACTTTATTGCCATCATTACACATCATTATAGATTAAACAAGTTCAAATTCACACTACCAAATATAATGGCAATAAACAACATGCAAACATCCTCTCATAACGATATAACCAATAATATGTAAATGTTCACATTGTTCGCGCAATGTGAACATTCACAACATCTAAAAAATAGAACCCTATATGAACGCATTACTAGATAAAAACCATAACCTCATTCAACAAAAATAAATTTACGTCTCCATCTATTCTAGAAAATGAAGTTGAAAACAAAAAATAGAGCATACAACCTTTTATATAAATTCAAACATAAATGAACATGCATCCCTAAATAAAATGATACTAACCTTAAGACGAAATTATTTACTTGTTCTCTCCGTCTTATCAATGTCTGACTTCGCAAAATTATGTAAAAAAACAGAGCACAAATGAACAACACTAATGCAGTCTTGATTCGTCATCTTCCTCTGACACCAATGTAACCCTAGCACAACGAAACAACACCACAACAAGAGTGAAACTGAATCACAATCAAAAACATGAATCATGATAACTGTCAAAGCAGAAGGATAATAAAAAAGGAAACGTGTATATCTTTTTTGTCTGTAATATATATCAATAATAAACATAAGGATATAGTAGTCCAACAAATAATGTAAATCGGAAAAAAAAGACTTCATGAAATAAAACCATAAATACATGAGACTAATTAGGTTATAAATTTATTTCATGGACTTATTGGATTACAACACCCCTAAATGAGATTTATCAATAAAAATCCCTATTTTTTGTAATGTCAAATGATAGAGAATGAAAAAATTACTTATATTTTTTTAATGAAACTATTGTTTATGATTTTTTCTTGATCTTATATTTAAAAAAATATAATTTTTAAGTAAATTAAAATTATTTATACAATTTATTCATATTTTAAAAAAAAATAAACTTTTTGATAATATATTATTAAAAGTAAGATTTAATTAAGAAAAATTACAACTCAGTGATAGATTTATAAAATAGTTACAAATTCATGAAAAAACTTAAGACTTTAATTATTGAAGTACATAAACTTTATCACTTATCTAAAATTGTTTAATAACTTTGATAACAAAATAAGACTTGTTAATAAGTTTATTTTAGTATTTTTATGTGATGGAGAATACAAATAGCACTATTTTATTTTTCTTTCTTTTTCCTTTCTTATCAATTTTACTTTATTTTTGTGATTTTTACTAAAATGGATGAGGTAAGCTAGATTTGCTTACTTTTTTCACAGATTTAAACACTAATAGATCATAAATTGCATTTGAACATTATTTTTGCATTTGAACATTATTCAAAGATTTAAACATTATTTTTGGATTTTTACAATTTTTACTTTTTGTTTATTATTTTAAAATATACATCATAAATTGCATTGAATTATGAATTTAGATAACAAAAATAAAAATAAAAAGTTAGTAAAATGTGAATATTTTTTTTCTTTTGTTTTTCAAAGCTTTACGCAATTTTATTATCTAAATATAGCGTTATTGTTGCATTTGTTTGCTTGCTTTGATAAGTAAATGACATTACGTCATTTAATTTTTGTGCTTTTCTACTGCGTTTTCCTTTTTTTTATTCTTTATGCAATTTATGAGGCGCAAAAGATAAAGGGAAAATGTAGAACATACAATATATTCTTTTTCTAACATGCACCTTAGGTTATGTTTGGATTATAGGGATTTGAAGAAAAATAAAATTAAAAAAAGAGATAAAATATAATTACTTTCCACACACATTTTCTCTTTCATTTTTTAAATTCTTATTCAAATTTATAATCCAAACATACCTTTAAGGGAAAATTATTTATAAGTTCTATTTGAAAGACTTATTTAATGTAAAATTCTATGAATATTCTTTTAGAATTTAAAATCTTATTTAAATAGGAATGTGTTCCATAGGGTCCTATGAGTTGTAAATGAATGATATTAGTATACTATTATAGTCCTAATTTGTTTCCATATTGTACCTTATTTTCTTATTTATCATCATATCAAGTTTGGGAAGGCTTTTAGAAAAGACAAGTCTACAGGCAACGACCGTGCGAGTTGTTTTCGCCTTGATCGCGGGATTCCGATACATTTTTAAAAAAATGTTGCTTAAATGGATGTGGATATGGTCGATAATATGATGAAGTTTGAGGGTTGTGTGTTGATTCCTTCGATAGATTTCGACTCCAATCGGTTGACGGGAAGAAGTATGATTTTTTTTTGGTTGCCGAAGCGTATTGCTATTTGTTGAAGTGTGAATTGTTCATCTTTAATAGAGCATTGACAATCTATTACACTCATTGCTAGGCACACTTTGATCAATGTTTTGATTGAATGTGTGTAGTTGACATTGTGATGGTTGATGTGTTTTGATATGTTCGATGTGTGGGGTGATGTGTATGGGTTCAAGGGTTAGATAGGGAGTATTTGGGTTTGATTGTTAATTGGGTGTCGAATGTGAACCACATCATAGGATAGTAATTGTACATTGGAACTTGAATGATCGTGTTACGATGCATACCACATTTGGTGTGTAACGTTAATCCACATACACCATGTAGTGGATGACATTTGTGTATTTGTTATACATGTGTTTGAATATGTATTGCGTCTTTGTTGTAATCAGTGTTTACGTACATGTCACAGTACGTTGCACAAAATTATTAGGGAATTGGGTTTACAATTGAATGTGAATTGAATCCTATTACTCGATGTGGATTGAATGTGGACATTTATAATGTCACGTTATTCTCTTACAGCAGTACATCCATGTCAATATTGTGCTCACATTTGATTGTAAAACACATATGTCTCATGCCAAGTCGCATGTCAATACATTGTGACCTCACGGTACAACCAAGTCAAACCCGTACTCAATGTGAGCTCACATTTACGTTAGGTTGTTTAGTGTTGATACAAAAAATGCATCGATTTATGTGACTCTGTCACATTCCATTTTTAAATGTTACGTACACATTGTCAACCATTACGAATCCACATTAGTTGACATCACGTCACTAACATATCATACATGCATTCCAAAGTGTACTCAAATGTACATTGCGCTTCATAGTCTACCACCAACGATTTGGTCTAAATTCGAACTCACATTAATATTGAGCTGCTTATTTTGGATCCCAAGATGGTCCCTAATGTGTTGCAACCCCCCGCGGAATTCAATTTCCCAATGAATTCAATTTATGTGACTTTATCACATTCCATTTTCAAAAGTCACGTACATATTATCATCGAGATTTGAGAGTTCCCATTGTCACATTCCATTTTTCTACATTGGATTCAATGTTCACATCACGTCATATTTACTTCATAAGTGTGCACACTTTTACATTGCACTTCTTGGTCTAGAACCAACGATTGGTGGACGTTCCAACTGCGTAATTGTCTCATTGCTCAATTGGGCTACGCACATGAGAATGTAACTTTCACATACAATGTGAGGTCACATTTATGTTAGGGTTGTTTATATTTTATATGAAAAATGGATTTATTTCTCTTTCAAACTATGCCAATAAATTTGACGCAATGGCTGCTAACATGTAAATCCATCACATTCCATTTATGTTTCACAATAAATCAAATTGATGTGAGATATAAGATATCACCTATATTTTGTTTCCTAAAATGTAGCTTCATCAAAGGTCTGATCACCAAACAAAATATCAATTTTGAAATTCAAATTCCTAACCATATAGATATGATCACAATCTAGGTTAACATTGGATTTTCCATATATGGAACATCAATTTTGAAATTGAAATTCTCAACCATATAGATATGATCATAATTTATGATAACAATGGATTTCCCATATATGGTATTAGCATTAATTAGATTATTAACTAATAATATTGGGAGTAAATATATCAACAATAAGCCCACAGGACTTATACAAACATAAATTTTTTCACAAGACTATACATATATAAGTCTCCCAAATAAGATTTATAAATAATTTCCCCTAACTTTTTAATGTTGCACGTGATTGTTTGCTTTGGTAAGTAAATGACATTACTGCATTTAATTTGTGTGCTTTTCTAGTGCATTTTCCTTTTTAATTATTTATGTAATTTATGAGACACAAAAGATAAATTGGAAAAGGTATAACATTTTATTACAATATATTCTTAGTTTATTTTCCTTCTTTCTAAAAAGTGAAATCAAAATATACAGAAAGAAAAAGAAATTGAAATAGAGACGAAGAAGCAAAAATAGCAAAAACGAAAACAAAAACAAAAATACCAAAAGTTTATTTTCTTAATTTATTTTCACCTTCTTTTCTTTATTTTCTCAATTCTTTTTATCTTTTTTCCACCATGTACTAAAAAAAATAAAAATAAAAAAAGGGTTCATTACATTTTCTATGTTTAAACTATCGCTAAATTACCTACTTAATCTTTGAATTATCGATTAAATCTATTAAGTTTCTAAATTATATAAATCAAAGTCTATTTAGTTTATAAACTATCGATTGAATCTATTAAATATTAAAGTATATAAATCAAAGTCTATTTAATCACTAAACTGTTGATTGAATCTATCCCTAAAAAAATTACAAAAATAAAATTTATGCCCATAAATATTATAAATTAGTAAAAGACCTAACTTAGTTAAGATGTGAAAAATCTAAAATCCCAGAAATATTGATTTGTGATTATATTTCAATTTTAAATAATGAATACTAATCACAATCAAATAATCAATATCAAATCGACAAAACAATTTAATGTGA
Organism: Camellia granthamiana; assembly: GCA_036172215.1. NCBI lineage: Eukaryota > Viridiplantae > Streptophyta > Magnoliopsida > Ericales > Theaceae > Camellia > Camellia granthamiana. Next base: position 102,064,556 of record CM069917.1, on the reverse strand, counting down.
AAAAAATCACAATTGGAAGCGCCTCCAATTGTGATAAAAAATCATGAGTCAAAACCACAAAATGATCCTCTAAGGAAACAAAAAACAAAAATACACATGCATACCCTTAATTACCTAATGAATCCACGCTCGAATTGAACCAACTCTGATGTGTCTCTTCCACCACCGTCTTCACCTCAAAATTGTCTTACCCAATGTTGAATCCACAACCCTGATGTCGAATCCATGACGATGAGCCACTCCAGAATCCACCAAAGTTTCAGACCCAATTTCTCCTGAATTCACTAAAGAACACCTCTCTTTTGTGAATAAAAGAATAAAGACAAAACCTTTGATGATAGTAATTTGAAGCTCGTAGATCCACCAATCACTCTCAAATCATCAAGTAAATACTTATAAAAATACCCTCCAATATAAAACATTGGTAGCGTTGCTCTCTAAGAATTTGGACGATTTAAACCCAAAAATCAGCAAACAACACACTTAATAATGAACAGGATTGCAAAGACTGCTAGAATACACACTTCACCGCTAGAGTGGTGTGAGTAAAGGCGGTGTAGAACATATAGGCCAGTCGCTTAAGCACACATTTCACCGTTCAGTCAAACATCTTTCCAAGAAATTCAGTTTGCAAGCAGAGATACTGGATATTCCTATTCGCCGCTCGAGCGGTCAAACCAGTTTAACTTCTTTTTGACAACTCGATCCTTGTACCTAGTTAGCAATGTGGCAAACATAAAAGCTCAAGATCATAAACTCCTCTGCATAAGCACAATTCAAGTTGAATTCGCATCTAAACACTCACATCCTTACTAAAACAAAATAGCGAATAAAATTACAATTAAAATGAGTTTTGTTAAATGAGATTGCCTATTACAAAAATTTAACAAGATTTTATTATAAACAATTCTTAAATTTCTCTTTTATCTTTGAAAAGTATTTTATTACGCTGTGTGTTTAAAAGTATCATAGTTTAGTTCTTTAGTCTTACCAATGAAATTTTATAATGAAGAAAATATAATTAGATAATAACACTTCGTTACAAATAATAATAGAACAAAACAATACATTAGTTAAGTTATAAAAAGAATTTAGCGAAAAACTTAAAGACAATCAATAAAAAATTGTAAACGAAATCCAACACATGATATTAGATAAAAAGAAAACCATTGTAGCAAATATTATAAATAATTACCTTTACTCTTATAATAAAATTCATTTGAAAAACTGACACTCACTTTTTAAAGACAAAATAAAATTTTAAGATTTTTTTGAAATAAAATTTTAATTAGCTTGGATCTTTTACTAATTTATAAAAGTTATGAGCTTATATTTTATTTTTATATTTTTTTTCAGAAAATAAATAGATTTGAATTAAATATTTAAAAAACCTAATAGATTTAATCGATAGTTTATGAATTAAATAAATTTTGCTTTATATACTTTAAGAATTTAGTAGACTCAATTGATAATTCAGGACTAGATAAATAATTTGAAAATAATTTTAGAGTAGAAAGCATAATAAACCCAAAAATAAAAACCGTCCACCTTTTTTTTTTTTTTTTTTTGAACATGAAAAAAGGGCTCTGAGGTGTCATCACGGCCCTGTGGGCCCTGACCCCAGGGTAATCAGTTGCCAACCAGGAATTAACCCCCACCAAGTGGGGGACCCACCACCAGGGCACTAATGGAGCGCAACCACACGCCCCAGGAAAGGACAGGTTGTCGAGGGAAGTACAGCACGTGTTCTCTTGAAGAGATTTCAAACACCCTGTGCATTGGAATTGAACAAAATCACCCATATAGCTAAAATGGTGATAACCAATACTCCCTCCATTCTAAATAATAGTTCATTTTGGGAAATTTAAATTTTTTTAATAATATAATTATTGCACTTTAAAAATATTAATTTTCAAATTACCCTTTGATAATACATTTTTTTGAAAATATTAATTATCATAATTGTACTCTTTTGTATTGTTAATGAATTTAAAAGAAGGGCAAAGTAGGAAATTCATATTATTTTAGTTCTTGATTTTTGAAAATGGACTAATATTTTGGAATAATAAAAAATGAAATAAGGGACTAATATTTTGAAACAGAGAGAGTGAGTACAACCATAAAATAATGGAAATATATAGTTATTGTTTGGCTAGGGTTATTTTAGTTGGCTTTTTTGAATTGAGATTTTTTTTTTAATTTGGGATTAAAAAGTTCATTTGGATTGTCTTTTTTAATTTTTGTGAGAGAAAAATTAAAATGATTATGGTTTGGATTTTTCTTATTAACTTGTTTAACATAGTTTATCTTTTGGATGGAGGAGATTAGGAGTACGGTAGGATTGAGTGAGAAAATTATTAGTGTGGTGGTATTAGGTTGGATATATAAGATAAAGGTCTATTTTGGGAAGATGGTTAAAAGTCATCTTCTACCTTTTAACCCATTTTAAGTCACATCATCCCTCGCATTTTTTACACATTTTTTAGAAAAAAAAAAAATTTGAGTTGGTTGTAGCGATCCTGGTTCTTTCTGGTTATAGCGATCCTGGTTATAGGATAAAGGTTATAGCGATCTTGGTTCTTCCTCCTTTGATTGTTGTATCCGGACTTAGGTTCCGTGGAGTTGTGTAACAACTCTCACACTGTTTACCGATTAATGACTGATTGGTTACCGATTACTGCTAAACTGAGACCGAATATGAAAAGTAATTGAACTGACTGAATTACTGAACTGACTGACTGAAATCTAAAACTGAATCGATTGACTGTATCTGTTTAATTGCATGTTTATCTGTTGACTGTTTAATTATCTGTTCAGTTTTTATGTTTAAACTGTTAATTGAATGCCTTATCGGCGGCCGAACCGAAAATCGATTGATGCCTTATGATCATCATAATTTACGTGATTTTATGGTGTAATTATCTAAAAATTGATTTGGTATGATTAAATTAGATTGAATTAAGTTAATTAGCAAGAGTTGCTTTATTTACAACATTGCCACCCTTAGTGGGCCACTACCTCAACATATTGAGCCTTGTATACACTTAGATTAACATTTTCTTCAGCCATTTTTGAGCTCACCACCGAACTAGTGAGAGAGTGAAAGGAAAGGAGTGTTTTCAACTTGACTTCATTGAGAATTGGCTTGAATCTTGAGGAATTGAAGTGTAAATTGGCAAATTGAACCTCTAGACTTGTCATTGAGGAACTTAGGTATGAATTTCATCCTCTACATTGCATATTTAAGCTCTATCTAGCATGAATCATAATAGTTTATGAACTAAGTCAAGAATTGGTCTTGTAGTGTTGGGTTAAAGCTTGTATCATGCATGCATGTGTTTATCCTTGCATTTTGATGTTGATTTCATGGCAATTGGTGCATGCATGCTCATAATTATGTTTAAGTCCATGATTTCATCTTGTCTTTGAAGAATTGGCTCACTTGAGCATGAAATTGAAGCTTTGAAATGGTTTAAATCCTTGCATGTCATGTTTGAATCTTGTTCATGAAAATTGGTTTGAAAATGTATTTAATTGAACCACCTTTGGGCTTTGATTTCTCAAATTGAGCTTTAAAACATGTCATACTATGTTTTTACAAGTGTGATTTTGAATCTAGATTTTGGAGGAGATAGGGGATGGACTCCTAAACTGGATATTATTTGGGAGGAGATAGGGGATGGACTCCATTGATACAGCAAATATGTGTATCTATTGAAGTGTTGATACAGCAAATATGTGTATCTATTGTGAAGTATGGAAGTGTTTTATGTGATATTGATACATCAAATATGTGTATCTATTGTGAAGTATGGTGGTATTGTTAATATGAGCTGTGGTTTCATGGGAATTGTTTGGCCAGGTTTTGAGCCATATTTATGAATCGAAAATCAGTTAAGTGAAGGAAAGAGGAATGAAACATGAACATATTTGTCATGTAATTGAAATGGATTATGAAATGATTTATGTGGGTTAAACATTTATCAAATGCTAATGTTTTAGTCTTTGCTCATATTATGTTTAGCATATCTCTACTGGGCATTGGCTCACCCTATATGGGACATCCTTTTCGGGTTCAGGTATCATGCCACCTCCAAGGACGTAGCTTGGGAGGCTTAAGGCTGCTAGACTCTTTTTGTTATTTTTGTTGTATTACATATATATCAAGCCAAGGGCTTATTTTGTGTAGAGCTAGTACTCTTCTTTTGTAACCAAGTGTTGACTTGGAAAGTTGTAAGCCTATAGGGCATTTACTTTTGTTGTCAACATGTAATACCTTTTGTAATGAATACTCTGATGAAATGGAATTATGCTTTATTCTCTTATGCCTAAGCGTGTCAAGATTGTATGATTTATGGGTTTATTTTGAAGGCGTTACAACTTGGTATCAGAGCGTACCGGGATCGAATACTTTTGGTACGTGGGAAGTGGTTAGTATCACAATGGGTTCGTCTCGCTTGCTAGAGACTTAGATGTAGTGTTATATGCTTATGTGATAACATGTTTACGTGACTACTTGGGTATGGGATTTAGTTTCTAGGATGTTGATTGGATCCTTTGGGTTTTTGGGAGTCCTATTGGAAAAGCACTTGATCAATGCTATTTCTGACCGGAACTCTAGCAACGCCTCGGGACTGTCATTATCCGGAAATGAAATTCATTAGTGCTTGTGTGATTATGTGCTTACGTGGAATGAATTACTGTTGTCCAATGCATTAAGACGCGAGTGTTATAGCTTCGGCACATTTGTGAATGTGCTAATGTTCTTCGTTACCTTTATTAGGATGTCAGGACGAGGACGTGGTGGTAGGCGAGGTAGGCCTAGGAGGCAGGAGATGCCTATACCGGATGAGATTCCGGAGCAGCAGGAGGGGGTTGGTCAGGCCAATGTGGCCAAGCCAGTAGGTCAGCAGGCCATGGGCGCCTTAGCCCGCGAGATGGCAGGAACTTTGAGGGAATCCTTGGGCATTCTCAGAGCTGAGAATCAGGTCCAGGCCCATGTTGTTGAGACAGGGCCTTCTTTTTTGAAGAGGGAGTTCTTCCGGTCTAACCCGGACGAGTTTGTGGACGATCCAAAAGAGCCACTTAAGGCGGATAAATGGCTCGAACAGATGACGAAGATGTTTGAGATGCTTGGCATCGAGGACGGGGCTTTGAAGGTGACGTTGGCATCTTTCCAGTTGAAGGGAGATGCGGGTCAGTGGTGGAAGTTCATGAGAGGTCGTGTAGGGGGGACTTGGGAGGCCTTTGTAGATGCTTTCCAGGAGAAGTTCCTGTCTCCAGCTGTTAGGAAGAAGTTGAGGGATCAGTTCTGCCAGCTTAAGCAGTTGAGTTCATCAGTGGCCGAGTTTGAGGCCGCATTTACTAGTTTATCCAGGTTTACACCTGAGCTTGTGGCGTCTGAAGAACACCGTTGTCTAGAATTTGAGAAGAAGTTGAGACACGGGCTCAAGATGAGAGTTGGGGGGTCTATGACCCAAGATTATGGGCGCCTTGTGGATGCTGCGGCCCATATGGAGATTATGATGCAGGAGGAGAAGGAAAGGCAGAGAGGTCCCAAGAGAAGTCAGGATGACCAGGGGGACGGCAAAAGGCAGAGGGGTCCTAACCCTCAGCAGTCCCACGGAGCTGTTGCGAGATCTACCTTTCCAGTGCCAAGTGCAGGCTCTAGGAGAGGCAGTTAGGGAGACATTACCTGTTACAAATGTGGTCAGTTGAGCCACAAGTCTCCAGCTTGCCCGCAGAGGGAAGGAAGTCAGAGAGCAACTTCATCTTCAGCTCGACCTCAGAGCCAAAGTCAGGGCAGAGGCCAGCTGCTCTCTTGTTACCAGTGTGGTCAAGCGGGGCACCTGAAGAGGTATTGCCCGCAGTTAAGTGGCACATTTGGGTCGAGGCAGAGTTTTTAGCCAGCTCAGTCAGTTCAGGCCTCGAGGGCCAATCAGGGGGCTTCATTGTCCCAGTCTGTGCAGCAGTCTTTTGCTCCTAGAGGTGAGCAGGTAGATCAAGGGCCTATAGGGCGTGTGTATGCTGTTACCGCGCAGGATTTAGTACCGGCTGTATCTGTTGTTAGAGGTACCTTTTTGTTTTGCAACTCCGTTGCTAATGTGTTGATTGATACGAGTGCATCTCATTCCTTTATATCTGCTGCATTTGCATCTGTTTTGGGTTTGGAGTTGGCGCCGTTAGCATCTCTTATTTGTGTTGTGTCACCTGTTGGGGGTGAGTTGATTTTGAAACAAGGGTATCGGGGCTGTGATATAGAGGTCGCCGACCGCCAACTTCCATTTTCTTTTGTAGTTATGGCTATGTCGGGTTTTGATGTGATTTTGGGTATGGACTGGCTATCGTCATACCGGGCTGTTATTGATTGTTACCGCCAGAGGGTCACAGTATGTACCTTGAGCGAGGATTGTTTCCATTTCTTGGGGGATCGGGTTGGTAGTGTGTTGCCACCGGTGTATGATCTGTGAGGGCGGAGTGAGCTTAGTGGTCTTCTCGCTAGCTTTATGAGTGGTGAGTGTGATGAGACCCAGACTGTGTTGCCGAGAGTGGTTTGTGAGTACTCGGACGTCTTTCCCGAGGATCTTGTGAGTTTGCCACCACATCGTGAGATCGAGTTCTCTATTGATTTAGTGCCCGGCACGGCGCCAATTTCTATGGCACCTTATCGTTTTGCCCCAGCCAAGCTGAGTGAGTTGAAGATTCAACTCCAGGAATTGCTGGATAGGGGCTTCATTTGCCCTAGTGTTTCGCCATTGGGAGCACCGGCCCTCTTTGCTAAAAAGAAAGATGGTGCCTTGAGACTTCACATCGATTACCAAAAATTGAATCAGGCTACGGTTAAGACTAAGTACCCTATGCCCCGTATTGATGATCTGTTTGACCAGTTGAAGGGGTCCCGTTGTTTCTCTAAGATAAACTTGAGATCGGGTTACCATCAGTTGAGGTTCAGGGAAGAGGATATTTCGAAGACGGCATTCCGTACGCGGTATGGCCACTATGAGTTTCTGGTAATGCCTTTTGGGCTCACCAATGCGCCGGCAATGTTTATGGATTTGATGAACCGGATATTCCAGGAATTCTTAGATCGTTTTGTAGTCGTTTTCGTGGACGACATTCTGATTTATTCGCCTTCGGAGGAGGAGCACGAGGAACACTTGAGAGTGGTGCTTGAGTTACTTAGAGCCCATAGGCTGTATGCCAAGTTTGGGAAGTGTGAGTTCTGGCTAAGAGAGGTCAAGTTCTTAGGCCATGTAGTCTCTGGGGAAGGGGTGTCTGTTGATGCATCTAAGATTGAGGCAATGCAGGATTGGGCACAGCCTAAAAGTGTTTTTAAGATCCGCAGTTTTCTGGGATTAGCTGGGTATTACCGTCGGTTTGTGAAGGATTTCTCCAGGCTAGCTTCGCCGTTGACTAGATTGACACGAAAAGGGGTCAAATTTGTATGGAGTGAGACTTGTGAAAAGTCGTTCCAAGAGTTGAAAGTTAGATTGACCACCGTTCCGGTTTTGATTATCCCAGAGAGAGATTTGGGTTATGCCGTTTATTGTGATGCCTCACGAGAGGGTTTAGGTTGTGTGTTGATGCAAGAGGGGAAAGTGGTAGCCTATGGCTCACATCAGTTGAAAATACACAAAAGGAATTACCCTACACATGACCTGGAACTAGCAGCAGTAATTTTTGCCTTGAAGATCTGGAGGCACTACCTTTATGGTGAGAAATTCGAGGTATTCTCGAATCATAAGAGTTTGAAGTACCTGTTTACACAGAGAGACTTGAATTTGAGGCAAAAGAGGTGGATGGAGTTCATTGAGGACTACGATTTCGAGTTGCACTATCACCCGGGAAAGGCCAATGTTGTGGCCGATGCCCTTAGTAGGAAATCCATTAGTGATGTTGCTTGTATAGCCATCCGGGAGTGGGAGATGTTATGTGCACTTGGCGAGTTTGATTTGCTTCTGGGCGAATCCGTTGAGGCTGCGGCCTTGTTTTCTGTTGTTACGTAGCCTATACTTGTGACTCGAGTGTTAGAGGCACAGGGAGGTGACCTTGAGGTAGAATCCCTCTAAGAGAATATCTCCAGTGGGAAGGTTGAGAAGGGTTTGGCTGTGTATCCCGACCTGAGTGTGAGATACCGAGACCGTTTGTTTGTACCGGATTCTTGCCGAGATGAGGTACTCCGAGAGTTTCACCATTCACGGCTTGCGGTGCATCCGGGAGGCACCAAGATGTATCGTGATTTGGGTCGCCAGTTTTGGTGGCGGGGTATGAAGAAAGATGTGGCAGTGTTTGTGTCTAAGTGCCTTACTTGTCAGCAAGTGAAGGCCGAGCATCAGAGGCTAGCGGGTTTGTTACAACCCTTGCCTATTGCCGAGTGGAAGTGGGAGCATGTCACTATGAACTTCGTTATAGGTCTTCCGAGGACTCAGCAAGGTAGTGATGCTATTTTGGTGGTTGTAAACTGGTTGACTAAGTCGGCACACTTTATCCCAATGCGCGTGAGAGATTCGGTAGATTACCTTACCGATTTGTATATTCGGGACATAGTGAGGTTGCACGGGGTCCCAGTGTCGATCGTCTCAGATAGAGATCCTCGTTTCACTGCTAGGTTGTGGCAGAGTTTGCAGAGTGCCTTGGGCACCAGATTGACCTTTAGCACGGCTTATCATCCTCAGATTGACGGGCAGTCCGAGCGTACTATCCAGATCCTTTAGGATATGCTTCGAGGTTGTGTCCTTGACTTTAGTGGGTCGTGGGAGAGGCACTTGCCCTTGTTGGAGTTTGCCTACAACAACAGTTTTCAGTCAAGTATCGGTATGGCACCGTTTGAGGCCTTGTATGGCCGATCGTGTAGGTCTCCAGTTTGTTGGGCCGATGTGGGTGATGCACCTTTGTTGGGCCCGGATTTGGTGAGGGAAATGACGGAGAAAGTTGAACTTATCCGTAGGAGGCTTGTTACAGCCCAGAGTCGCCAAAAGAGTTATGCTGACCGTAGGAGGAGGCCTTTGGCATTTGAGACGGGTGATCACGTCTTTCTGAAAATATCACCTAGGCGGGGTTTGATGAGATTTGGGAAGAGTGGGAAGTTGTCCCCTCAATTTATTGGTCCCTTTGAGATACTTGAGAGGATTTGGGAGGTTGCATACCGTTTAGCTTTGCCGCCACAATTGTCCAGGGTGCATGATGTGTTTCATGTTAATATGCTTCGGAAGTACGAGCCGGATCCATCACATGTTTTGGATTGGACCGACTTAGAGGTAGATGAGGATGTCTCATATGAGGAGAGACCGGTTCGGGTCTTGGATAGGCGGGATCAAGTCTTGCGAGGCAAGACCATTCCCTTGGTAAAGGTTTTATAGAAACATCACGGAGTGGAGGAAGCCACTTGGGAACGTGAGTTGGAGGTCTGCGAGAAATATCCGGACTTGTTTGTTGATGCATGATCATGTATTGGGAATTTTGTAATATTGATAAACTTTAAGAGCATTAAATATGTCTTAAGTTGTAAAACATTGTGAATGTTTTGGTTTATGAAAGTATTGTAGAACTTGCCTTGAAATGGAAGTTTATTTTAACATTGTATATGTTAATGATGTTTTAGAAATGCGAATATATTGTTGGCATTGAATATATAATTGAGTTGTGGAAAATGTGTTGAAATTGGTAAATTTCAAAGGAAATCATGTTAATGATGCATATTGAGTTATATGTTGTAAATTGCCTCTTGAATAGAGATGGGATGACCGGTAATGGGTCAGGTTATGAAATATTGGTTGGTAATGTTATTGAGAATTGAGGAAAACTTGTTTTTGAAAATTTGTACTTAATTTCGAGGGCGAAATTCCTTAAGGGGGGGAGGTTATAGCGATCCTGGTTCTTCCTCCTTTGATTGTTGTATCCGGACTTAGGTTCTGTGGAGTTGGTTGTTGTATATGTCTTGTTGTCATCTTTTAATTCCATATATTTGAGTTTTAGGATGTGTTGGGCGTGTTTCGAACAGATTGGTTAAGCCTTGGTTCCATTTCTTGTTGCCCAGTTTTTAGGTGGTCCGCTCGAGCGGATCCCTTAGCGCTCAAGCGGAGTTTGCACACTTCCAGCATTTTGTGCCTCTGCAATAGTACTGCAAGTTTGTTTTTCACGCTCGAGCGGGTCGCGCTCGAGCGGTCCTTTTGTGCTCGAGTGGGTGTTCAATGTCTGTAAAAATACTGGAGGAGAGTAATCTATGCTCGAGCGGGTTTCCCTTTGCGCTCGAGCGGGTGTGTTTTGCAGTTGTGTCTTGGCGCTTGAGCAGGTATTCTTGCGCTCGAGCGGGTCTAGTTTCTGTACTTGACACTCGAGCGTCCTATTCTCCGCTCGAGCGGACTAGTCGTATATCAGATGGCAGCTGGGTGATTTTAAATCACTTTTCACACTTTCTTTCTCTCTCTTACTTTTCAAAACCTCCATTGGAGAGCACCTCACTTTAAAACTCCAATTTCTCTCTAGGGTTTGATCTAGTATGAGTGATCTTCTAACCTTGGGCCTTTGTAAAAAGTGTGGAGCTTGTGGAGGGCTACATTTTGATCCGAAAATATTGGGGTTTGGAGCACTTTCAAATTTCTTCATTTTCTCCTTTGAGCTCCGAATTTGAGGTAGGGATAATTACTCATTTTTATGAGCTTTGACATAAATGTTGAGTTTTTTGTAAAGATGGTTTGTTTTGGGAACTTAGGGTTTGAGATGTGTTATATTGGAAAGAGGGGTTTTGTTCTTTTGATTCAAACATATGTGTTTTGGGTCTAAAAAGGGGATTATTGATGTTGTTGATAACATTTGAACCTTTGGGTCAATATAGAGAAAAAGGGAGAAAATGCCATGTTTGGGTATATTTGGGTCATTAGAGTGATTAATGACATTTATTATGGAAATGTGGAATTGAGTTGGAAATAATGAAATTGGCTTATTATAAGAGGGAATAGTGGAATTGGATTTACTAATCGCTCACCTTTAAAATTGTTGTCAAATTATCTGTTGGTGCATTTATTATCTGTTTAGAAATAAATTGCTTTGGGCTATCGGTGGAGGATAGTCTTGAATGTTGTAGACCTTGCATGATGATTAGGTGAATTAAAACTAATCAATTGAATATGTCATTGAATGTGACGGTTTGAATAATATATTAAATTTATGTATTGATTGATTATGTATATGATATGCGTTTATATACATTGTGTTGTGTGGGAGGAGATAGGGGATGTACTCCACAGTTTAGGAGGAGATAGGGGATGGACTTCTAAACCGGATATTATTTGAGAGGAGATAGGGGATGGACTCCATTGATACAGCAAATATGTGTATCTATTGAAGTGTTGATACAGCAAATATGTGTATCTATTGTGAAGTATGGTAGTATTGTTCATATGAGCTGTGGTCTCATGGGAATTGTTGGCCAGGTTCTAAGCCATATTTATGAATTGAAAATCGGTTAAGTGAAGGAAAGAGGAATGAAACATAGACATATTTGTCATATAATTGAAATGGATTATGAAATGATTTATGTGGGTTAAACATTTATCAAATGCTAATTTTTTAGTCCTTACTCATATTATGTTTAGCATATCTCTACTGGGCATTGGCTCACCCTATATGGGACATCCTTTTCAGATTCAAGTATCATGCCACCTCCAAGGACGTAGCTTGGGAGGCTTGAGGCTGCTAGACTTCTTTTGTTATTTTTGTTTTATTACATATATATCAAGCTAATGGCTTATTTTGTGTAGAGCTAGTACTCTCCTTTTGTAACCAAGTGTTGACTTGGAAAGTTGTAAGCCTATAGGGCATTTACTTTTGTTGTCAACATGTAATACCTTTTGTAATGAATACTCTGATGAAATGGAATTATGCTTTATTCTCTTATATCTAAGCATGTCAAGATTGTATGATTTATGAATTTATTTTGAGGGCGTTACAGGGGGAGTGAGTACAACCATAAAATAATGGAAATATATAGTTATTGTTTGGCTAGGTTATTTTAGTTGGCTTTTTTGAATTGAGATTTTTTTTTAATTTGGGATTAAAAAGTTCGTTTGGATTGTCTTTTTTAATTTTTGTGAGAGAAAAATTAAAATGATTATGGTTTGAATTTTTCTTATTAACTTGTTTAACATATTTTATCTTTTGGATGGAAGAGATTAGGAGTACGGTAGGATTGAGTGAGAAAATTATTAGTGTGGTGATATTAGGTTGGATATATAGGATAAAGGTCTATTTTGAGAAGATGGTTAAAAGCCATCTTCTACCTTTTAACCCATTTTAAGTCACATCATCTCTCACATTTTTTACACATTTTTTAGAAAAAAAAAATTTTAAAAGTTAACTTTTAACTATCTTTCCAAAACAACTCAAAGAATGTTTATTTGTACACTACAGGATTAGTAATACTATAGATAATATTAATATATAAAATTAATATCTTTTAATATTATAATAATTATTATTTTTATACTTAAAATCATATTTTTTTAGTATTTATTAAAAAAATTTAAATATCTCCTTCACAAATAAATTATTTGAAAAATAATAATATTAAAAATATTTTAATCCATTTTATTTAATATTTTAATTCATTAATCCTATCATTAGATTTCTAATCCCATATATTTTCTTTCCATACTAGTCCAACCAAGAAAGAGGGTTGCTAGTCCCTTTGGAGTGTTAATCCCATCACAACTTTTTACAACCACACACTCTGTATGTGGTTCTCCTTCACTATTAGTTAGGGGTGCAACTCAGACGGGTTCAATCGGGTTAGGAAGTTCTCCAAGCCCAGCCCAAGTTATGCTGAGATCTGCCTAGGCCCGTCCAAGCCCGAATTGTAACCCGAGGTTGCCTGCTCAAGCCCGACCCGAGTTAAACCCAAGTTGCCCGAGTTATATTTTTTATTTTATTTATTTTGCAGCTACATTATTAAATTATTAAAATTTGACTCTATTTATAATTTTTTTATATATAGAAAATCATTAATACCATCAAAACAAATAATTTATATAATGTAAGAGAGATACCGTTATAGTAGTCTTTACGATTTATGAGTAAAAATAAAAAATAAAAAATAAAGGATTTAATTTTATTTGTATATATAATATATATTCAATATGATTTAATAATCTAAATTACTTTAATATCATGTAATAGCTAATAATTTATATATATATATATTTAATATTTTTATATATCTATATATGTATAATTCGGACTTCAGGTTGCTCGGTTTATTTGATGTCTTTGCCCAAACCCGTCCAAATTTAATTCGGGCTTCTAAATTTTTGCCTAAGCCCGTACTGAATTTGAAAATATCGTCCAAACCCTAAAAAAATTCGAGCTAAGTTCAGATTGCTCGAATTAAACCCGTCTAAATTACACCCCTGCTATTACTCCAATCTCCCCACTCATGAAACAAAACAAACATGACATTTGTGCTTTTTTAATCCAAACTTGCAGATCCAACATAGCATACGAGTCATTTATCGTTGCCAGTCCCACATCAATATTAATTGTATTATAGATTAATTGTTGAATAATAAGGACCAAGCCATTGTCTCAAATGTATTTTTTATTCTGTGATTTTTTTTGTACACTTAAATTTACTTATCAAAATTTGGTACGTTCATTACTAATTTTGCCATGCATTTACATCCACACTTGATGGGAAAGACATGTCCAACAATGATACAAAATTAATAGTTTTGGTGGGTGCCATACCCAAAAAATTACTCCCTTTGTCAAACATTATTAATCTTTTTATTATTATTATTATGTCCAAAATGTTGGTATCCTTAAAATTTTATAGGTAAATTACACTAGCACCTTATAAAATTTCTATTTAATATCGATTCCCTCTTCATATTTGAAAAATAACACTTATCTAATGTTAGATTAAAATGATATATTTACTCCTTAACCTTTATACATATAAAATAATAAAATAATATAGTTATTTTATTCATATCATTTCAAGAGAAATAACAATCATTTTCTTTGGTTTAAATTACACAAAAAATTAAGTTTTTTTAAAAAAAATTTTGCATTCTTTTATTTTTACTGAATTATTTTATTTTATTTTTTATATATATCTAATCTAGATATACTTAAGAAATGTAATATTTTGTGATTTTTTTGTTTAAATTCACCAAATACAAAAAAATAAACAAATATATATAAATTCAATGCATTATCTTATTTTGTTATATTCAATGGATTTTTTAAAAAGTTTTTTTTACAAATTTTATATTTTTTAAATATATTTAGATTAAATTGATCTAATCTAGATATAATTGTGTAAACAAAAATAAAAAATTATATTCATATATAAAAAGTTATACAAAAAATATTATAAAAATGTTGTGATAGTGATGTTATTGTCAATATAAATCAAGTTTATGGGTGTTTTGTTTTAAAGTGAAAGATTACCATTAAACTATATCATTGTGTTTGAAAATTATATTTGTATATTTGTATATCATCACTCAATAAGAATATGTTCATGTAGAATTTAATAATGAAAAGTTGTAGAATGTGGTCATGATAATAAGAAGAAGAAATGGTAGGGAAAAGGATAAGATGGTCAATTAGAAAATTTTAGGACATGAGATTAGCAATTCAAGGGCAATTTGTAATGAGATTACAAACCTCAATGAGAGAAATATAATTTTTTAAATGTGAGAGGGAAATCTGTATTAAACAGAAACGTCAGAAGTGTCAGTGTAATTTACCCAATTTTTATATATAAACTCATTTTTTAGACCCAATAATGTTAACAAGATGATTAGTTGATGATTAGAGAATAAATGAAAAGAGAGTTGACTTAAATTTTAATAGAGTGCCTCCAAAATTGTGTGTTTGGACGGGCTGAATAAGGGAGTTTGTAATCTATCGAACTATTAATCTTGAGATATATATCCTTTGACTATTTGGTTAGAAATAATGTGTATCTCATGGTTGTTTTCTCATTGGATCAGATGTCTCGAAAGGATTATTCTATTGAATCTAATGTTTGATTAGAATATTATAAAGAATGATAAATACTCAATAGACTATTTTACATTTTTCAATTATTTACTAAGCAATAGCAATACTAAATATGTTTTTAATATTTTAACTTTTTTTGGCTAGATTAAATAACAATATATTTTATTTTATTTTATTTTTTAAAAATTAAATATTTTTTTTAAATTAGATAAATAAAACATCAGTAAATATTTGTGTTATTTTTAAAATAAAATTTTAAATAAATTTATTTTTTAAAAATGATAAATATTAAATAATGAAATTAAATAAAGGATAAATTACGACAGTAGTCCCTATACTTTACTTCTTGTTTCATTTTAGTCCTTATACTTTCAATTGACTCAATTTTGACATTGAATTTATGATTTTGTCTTAATTTGGTCCAATTGATTATAATTCTTAGCATTTTTCATAGAAAATATGCACATAAGTGTCACGTGCCATATTTTTAAGAGCAAAATTATAAAATTACTCAACTTAGTTAGTTAATCTCAACCAATTTAGTAATAATTTTCTTTAAAAGACACTGACAATATTATTAATTGGACCAAATTGAAACAAAATTTAAAATTAATGATCAAAATTGAGCCAATTGAAAGTGTAGGAACCAAAATGACACAAGGGATAAAATATAAGGACCATCGGTGTAATTTGCCCTTAAATAAAATACTATCAACAAAAATTTAAAATAAAATATCAATAAAACATCTATAAAAATTTATTTAACAAATTAAATAAATAAGCATCAATAAAAATTAAATTATTTTATTTTATTTTATTTTTAATTGAGATTTTTATATTTTATTACTAAATACAATACATAATAAAAATCAAATACTTTGAGGGCAAAATGTGTCATTTTACAATTTAATCTTATGGGATTCCAATCCCACAATTTCTATCTCACATCCCCTAGGACACAAGGGCTCGTTTGTTTTGAGTGATAGAGGAAAGGATTGGACTAGGATAGATGTGAAACCCACTATAATGGTGTTTGTTTGCAAAATATGGAAGGGGGTATTCATAGTTCTAAGGCCTCGGAGGAAGATATTAGCAAAAGCCTTCAAGAATAAGAAATTCTATTTCCATATAGAAAGTTCTCTCACTCCATACACTTAATGAAAAAAAAAAAACTTAATTACATTTTTATCCTAAAACAAAAATACCAAAATATCCTTTTATCTTCCACATCTAAAACCCTAATTTTCAAGCCACCAAAAAATTTCTAACCCTAACCAGTTGTCGCACCACCGTCAGCCTATTCCCTTGACCGCCTCAGTAAGGGTATGAATTCAAGATTGGGTTACAAGCAACAACTCCATCCGTGTAGTAGCAGATCAAGTATTGCTAATGATATCATGTCCCCATATAAATATAAAGAGGTAAGCCACTTTAATGTAAAAAAGGAACAAGTGCAATCAATGGTTATAAACCATTTAAAAAGCTTATCTAGAGAGATGCAGTTAGGTATGTTAAGTTTGCAGCTTTTCTTTTTAATTGCATGCAACGGTTCGGTCTTTCAAAATAAATTATATCAATTAGGGTGCAATATAAGTGTGAACTCTCTAGTTGTATAGCCAATAGAAAGTTTGGAAACAGTGCCTCGTAGTATTTTGGGACGAGCCACTGCAGCGGCTATGGTGGAGGTGGGGACAGTGACTAGTTAGGGTTAGTGGTGTAAGGATAAAAAAAGAGGGTATTTCTGGTATAAAGGGTCGTGTACTGAGTAAAATATATATTTTTTTAAATTCATTAAGTGTGTGAATTAAAATATGATGTGCACAGAGATAAAAAAAAAATGTATGTGGAAATAGAATTTCCCTTCAAAGGTTGGGTTTCAAAACTAGTGAGGAAATTAGTTTGGAAAACGACTATTTTGCCCATGTTGTGTGTTGTGTATTTTTGTGATTTTTTTTTTTTTTTTGGGTATTATGTCATTGTATATATATATATATTAAAATATATCAAAAACATCAAAGGGTACTTATGATATTTCATATAATTAATCCTCTCATTAAAATATATCACAAATAAACACAATTTTCTTAGTCCCCTTACTAACAATCTCCATACTAATAATCTCATCCAACCTAACTCTAGAAATAAATAGACACAATAATTAAATCAATCCCGCTACAGACCCCCAGTGACATGGCGACCCCCAGTGACATGGTGATGAGGTGGCAGCTGATGTGTAAACACAGCTGGAAAAAAAAAAATGGAAAAAGCGAGAATTGAATGTCTTCCCTCGTCTTCCCTCGTCTATCCTCAACTCTCGCCGCCATCCTCGACTATCCCCGTCTGTCTTCCCTCGCCTATCCTCACCTCTCGCCGCCATCCTCCTCCTCCACCATAGCTCGCCAGGAATTTCTGCAAAAGTGTATTCTGGACAACGGCCATTGTTTTGAGCAATATCAGATTACTCGCTCTCATCTATCCTTAGAATTCCTGTAATTTTGCTCTGTCTGGTTTTGCTCTGCTCTGTCTCTGTCCATCAATCTGGTTTATGAGGTAAAAAATCAATTTCATATGCTAATCCAACTTGAGTTCTCTTTCAGTTATATGCTAATTCTGAAATCTTAAATATAATCTGTAAACTCTAATCAATTTGTCATTTTGGACAAGAGTTGTGTTTTTTAGGTAAATTACTGAAATTAATTCTAATCAATTTGTCATTCCTTGTGTGTAAACATATTATGCACACAGTTACTTGTAATTGTAAATTCGGTACAAGGAAGGAAATCTGAAATTAATTCTAATCAATTTGTCATTTTGGACCTATGAAATCTGAAATATAATCTGTAAACATAATATGAAATATAATCTGTCATTTTAGACCTATGATTAATTGTGGTTATTTTATGAGTAATTGTTATATAAGTAAACAGTGCAGTTCCATAATCTGTAAACAGTGTAGTTCCATAATCTGTAAACAGTTTATATGAAAGTTGGTGAGAAAAGTAATATGAGATATGAAATTTGGTTCACAATTATGAATAGTTCCATAATCTGTAAACTGTGTAGTTCCATATAAAATCTGAAATATGAAGTTTAGTTCCATAATCTGTAAACAGTATTTTTGTTTGGGCATTGTTACGGAAATGATATTTGTTTAATTGTTATTTCAGTACGCAAAGTGGAAAAATGGAGGTTGATTCAAATGTTGGTGAGAATCCTTTAATAAATGAAGGCGAACACGTTGAAGAACCTGAGAAGGGTATGTGTTTTAGCTCAAGGGAAGAGGTGTACACATTTTATGGCAAATATGCTAAGCATGTTGGATTTTCTATAGCTCATAGAGCACAACATTTTGGAGATGATGGGCAATTGCTAAACTTTGCAATTGAATGTTCTCGAGCGGGGCAGAGAAAAAACACATCAGAAGTCAACCCTCTAAAGCCATGTTTGTCCACAAAAATTGGTTGCACGACAAGGGTACGAGGTAGTGTACAAAAGGATGAGAGATATAAACTAACCATAGTTAACCTTGAGCATAATCATGATTTGATTCCCACCGACTCACGTCATTTTGCAATGAACAAGAAAATTCTTACTCCTGTGAAGAGAAGATTAGAAATTAATGATCAAGCAGGGATTGGGGTGTCTACGAACTTTCATTCAATGGTTGTTGAAGCGGGGGGATACGAGTCATTGACTTTTGACGAGCGAGATGCAAGAAATTACATTGAGAGAGCTAGAAGGTTGAGGCTTGGGGAAGGTGATGCCGAATCACTTCAAAGTTATTTTATGAGGATGCAAGCACATAGTGAGAGATTCTTTTATGTGATTGATGTTGATGAGGAGTTTCACATTAGAAACTTGTTTTGGGCTGATGCAAGGAGTCGGGCGACTTATGAAGCATTTGGAGATGTCGTTTCATTTGACACAACTTATTTGACGAACAAATATGACATGCCATTTGCTCCATTTGTCGGAGTTAATCACCATGGACAGTCCATTTTGCTTGGTTGTGGATTGTTGTCTAGTGAAGACACTAACACATTTGTTTGGCTATTCAAGTCATGGTTAAGTTGCATGTCAAATCATCCGCCAAAAGCTATCATAACTGATCAGTGTAGAGCTATGCAAAATGCTATAGAAATTGTGTTTCCACAAGCTCGACATCGGTGGTGCTTATGGCATATCATGAAGAAAATTCCGGAAAAGTTGAAAGGATATGCTCAGTATGAAGCCATAAAGTTGGCTATGCAAAATGCAGTTTATGACTGTCTGACAAGAGCTGAATTTGAGAGTAAATAGGAAGAAATGCTTGCAACATTCAATCTTTATGATAATGAGTGGTTGGGGGTACTATATGATGAGCGGAATCGATGGGTACCTGTCTATGTTAAAGACATTTTTTGGGTTAGCATGTCAACTACACAACGAAGTGAAAGTATGAATGCGTTTTTTGATGGATATGTAAATCCAAAAACTACATTGAAGCAATTCGTTGAACAATATGACAATGCCTTGAGAAATAAGGTAGAGAAAGAGAAGAAAGCGGACTTCAAGTCTCGACACAAATTGTTTGATTGCCTAACTATATACGGGTTTGAGAAGCAATTTCAGCAAACCTACACCAATGCGAAATTTAAAGAAGTTCAAGGAGAGTTGAAGAAATTAGTTTACTGTCAAGCGGTGATTGTAAAAGAGAAGGGATCAATTTCTACATATAATGTCCAAGAAGCGATGGTAGTTTCTGAGAAGATGAAGTATGTGGACTTTGTTGTCTATTTTAATTCAACTGAATGTGAAGTTCAATGCATATGTCGGTTGTTTGAGTTTAGAGGCATTATGTGTGCTCACTCACTCGCTGTGCTTGTCAGAAGATGCATAAATGAGGTGCCAAGTAAATACATTTTGCCTCGGTGGAGAAAAGATGTGGATAGAGAATACGCATGCATCAAAACCACATACACCGGCTTTAGGAATGATTTCAATGCAAGTACCTATGAGAGGATGAACAAAAAATTGATTGCCATTGTACAACTTGCTGGTAACTCTGAAGGCAAAACTAGAATTGTAGACCTTGGGTTAGATGAAATCAAGGAGAGAGTCATGAAAGAAGAATCCGGTGATGGGAGTAATTTACCATGTTCAACAAGAAGTTCGATTCACACTGGTTCTACACAAGGAGGTACTAGTAGGAAGGTGATTAGTCCTTTGGTTGCTCGGCGAAGAGGTCGTCCAGTTACGAAACGGAAGGTTGCCAAAGTAGATCAAATTGTTAATCGGTTCAAGGCAACGGCAAAAAAACAAACAAAAGCAAAGGTAAAATGTGTATTCAAATGTTTTTTTTGACAAAGTCCATTGAAGTATGTAAAAGCAATTCATAAACTTCAATCTGTAATTATTCTTCAAAACATACAGGCTGCTAAGTTGCTCCGATTTGAACTTGAAGGTCAAGCTCAAGCTCAAGCTCAAACACCGTATTATCCTTATATGGTTGGCACAGAAAATAGTATGTATGTACTGGTACGTGTTCCAAAGAGGCCTTCATGTACTTTTACAAAGTGTATTCGAAAGAGTACTTCATGTACTTTTGCAAAGTGTATTGTTCTAACATGTACTTTTTGCAATGAATTGTCATAGGTGGCCCATGGTATTGGAGGCACATCTCTTACTCCATCGGACTTCATAAGTGGCACACAGGGAAGCTTGATGAGTGCTCCAACTTAGATTTATGGTTCTGCATCGGGAAGCTTGGATATTACAGACTTGTTTGACTAGTTTCTATGTATTCCAACTGTTTGTTTTTTAGATTGGAAATTATGTAGTCTACTAATCTTAGTTGTTTACTTTGATGTTGAGAAGATTGGAAATTATGTAGTCTATTATCATGAGTTTCAAACTTTGATGTTGAGAAGATTGGATATTATGTAGTCTACTATTATGAGTTTCAAACTTTGATGTTGAGAAGATTGGAAATTATGTAATCTATTATTTTGAGTTTCAAACTTTATTTTTGAGATTGTAGGTTATGTTACAACTTTGTTATTGAGATTCAAACTTTGTTATTTAATATACAATGTTTATTTAGCAGTCCTTTGTATTAAACAATGTTTATTGAACAGTTTTCATGTATTCAACCATGTGTATTCAATAGTTTCCCTGTATTTAACAATGTATATTCAATGGTTTCCCTGTATTCAACAATGTATATTAAATAGTTTCGCTGTATTCAATTTACCATGTTCAATAGTTTACCTGTATTCAACAATAGTTACCTTGTATTCAACAGTTTCCTGTATTTAACAATGTCCATTCAATGAGTATTGAAGAAAGTGTACAAATTTGAACAAGCCATTTTCCATTCCACTAACCACAAAAGAGGTACAATAAGTAGGTTTCAATACATAACAAAACATAACTTCCTCCAAAACATCACAAAAGTATTAAGTCTACTTGAACTTGTACATTGACATCTACTTCTACTTATTACATATTCATAAGTTTAAAGGCACCAATTACAAACAACACGGACAACATATATATCAACTTTTGCATCTTTGCGTTCTGAATTCGAAGTTGTTCCGTCATCTGTATTTGTTGTTCGGTCATAACTTGTTCGCCGACAGTTAGGACTTCGTCTCTTTGAATTTGATAACCTCCATATTCTGGATGCGTAGGTAAACACCATCCGATAAAACCACAAACATTACAATAGTAGAATAACTTGTTCTTGTTTTGATCGGTTTGTGATATTTTGATGGTGGCCTTTTTATTACATGTACGACAATTTCTGTTGACGTATGTCAACCAACAGAAGCTACTGCCACTGACACTTGAACTTGACATCTGCAAAGAGGGACAAATAGCAAGTTAAGTAAAGTTAATAAGTTAAGTTAAGGGAGAATGCTGGAATTATTGCCTTAAAGTATTTCTGATGAAAAATAATTAGGAAAATGGTATGAAGTCGACAAATCTAATTCAGCTTCACAACTCCTCTGTTTCAGCTTCACAAGGCTGAAAGTGATAGAGGAGTCCTGTAGCTAATCCATTATCCAAGTAGAAGAAGTTCTTATACAATCCTTCATTTTCCCCTTGATGGTTTCATCTTTGTGTGTGCATGCTCCAAAAACAAGAGTTGTGTTTTTTAGGTAAATTACTGATCAGATCCACCTGCAATATGCACACACAGGTCCAGCTGCAAGTATACACAGGCATGCATCTCCACCTGCAGCATGCACACACAGGTCTAGCTACTAGAAAAATTTGAAAAATTAATGATTTTTCAGGTAAATTACCTGTTAATAGATACATAGATATTTTTTTGGTTCCTTGCTTTTTCAGGTTTTTAGGTTTGATAGATAGATAGATTTCCAACAGGTTTGCTAAATTGCTAATACAGGTCAATAGGTTTGCTAATACAGGTCAACAGGTTTGCTAAAATTCCAACAGGTCAACAGGTTTGCTAAAATTCCAACAGGTCAACAGGTTTGCTAAATTGCTACAGGTCAAACACATGGTGATGATGTGTAATTATTTGAATTGGTTTTCACTCTTCATTATAACCAATTGCTTATAATTTTCAGGTTTTCATAATTGCTTATAAACAATTACAAACCTGTTGACCTGTATCTATCTTGGTTTTCATAATTAATTATAAGCAATTGCTTATAATCAAGAGTGCTTTAAACCTGAAATTGATTAAACAGGTTTTCACTCTTGATTATATATGTTTAATCAAGAAATTATGCACTGGAGAAATTGAACCAATTCAAAAAGGTAAATGATTAGATTAAACATTTTGTTGGGGAATTTCATCGAACACGTTTAAGGCAATGTAAGACTCCAAATGAAAAGGCCGCAATTCGTAAATGAAAATGCCACAATTCCCAAATGAAAAGAAAATTTATGAAAAGGAATTTCAAATCAAAGTTTTCATCGAACGGGAAATAGATAGATAGATATATATATATACGCAGATATACATACAGACAGTCGGGGCTTCACAGATAGATATATATACAGAGAGAGAAAGAGAGAGTGAAATTTACGCAGATATACCTGTTATATATACGCAGATAAATTATAACATTCAGTTTCGTTTAAATTTACCTCTTAATTTCGTCCTTCTTCTCGTCGAATGAGAGGGAAAGAGAGACAGACAGATTAGGGAACGAGCTGTCGGTGTCGGAGTGAAGGGAAAGAGTGGTCGCCGGCGTCGGAGTGGGAGTCAGGCGTCGGAGTGGGAGGTCAGTAGCTGTTACCGTTGGAGCGAAGACATATACGTGTTTGAAGGGGGAGGGGGGAAAATTTCAAAATGAAATGTGAACCTATGTGTTTGGGTCTATTAACAGATACATAGATTTTTCAGTCACGTGACAATCACGTGAGTGCCACCTCACTGGGGGTCACTGGGAGTCGGGAAAACTAGGGGTGGGAAGCATTTTTCTAATTCAATATATATGGGATTCAAAATCTGGTGAGACTCCTAATTCAACATACAAATTTTCAACCAAATAATAGATTCTATAGTGAATAGGATACGGAATCCAATCTTCCCCCAATCCTTCCAAACAAACACCTTAATCAATACAAATACATTTAAGAGTGAGAACAAAAGGGCGACATTTTTTTATTTGAATTTGATGCATCAATTATTTAGATCGTATCATAGGTCACTTCGTTTTCTTGAACAATTTTAAAAAAATTGTAAAAAATTTCTTGAACAATTAATAGTTCACTTCGTTTTTTTATTTATTTATTCCCAATTTATATTTTGTTTTGATTCATATGTAGTTGTTTGGTTTTGGATTTTCAACAATTGCAACCTTAAGTTGTGGGTTGTTAATGGCCATCTAAGGAAAATGCTATTTTCACTTCACTTTACTTTAAATAAACTCTTTTTTTTTTTATCTTTATTATACATAGTTATATTAATACTTTTGAAATTTTAATTTTTTTCAAAGAAAGTATTTTGTGTGAAAAGGTATTAATATAATTATGTATAATAAATGACAAAGAATGAAATGTATTTAAAATAAAGTGAGGTAAGAATAACGGCTATAAAAAAAAATATTGTGGCCAGTGGCGGAGTCACATAGTGACCGGGGGGGTCACGTGCCCCCCTGAATTTTTTTTTTGCTTTTTGTTTTTTTGTTTTTACATGTGTATATAAATAAAATTTTAAACAAAAATAATATTTAAAATAAAAATGTCAAGGGCATTTTTAAATTTATGAAAATAATAATAATTGTTTTATTGAAAATGAAGTGACTATAACAAATTATAGTTTTATGTATGAAAATTTTGTGAAAAAAATCTCAATATAAAGGTAATATCCATTATTATTGATATGCAAATATAATTAATCTCACTGTACATATGTAAAAATTACTAAATTGTTAGTTATATTTCCATGTGGAGTTCACCTTTCATATGTTATTTTATTATTTGTTGGTAATATCATATGTCAATAATGACATAATATCACTATTATATGAAATTTTTACTCAAATTTTGTAAAAATTTGATTTATCTTACCATTATATAATTTATTTTACGACTTAAATATATGACTTTATTACATTGTCCATGATAGACTAGTTACACGCAATACTTCCTTTTCGATTTTACTCGAAGTTAATTGTAAAATTTTATGTGAAATACTTTTGTAATAATTTATTTAAATTTTTGTGCTAAATATTAATTCAAAAATTATTATTATCTTCTTATTGTTGGTTATGGGGAAAAAAAAAAAAAAAGATTAAGGGTCACTGCTGTGCCTCAATTTGAGATGTATTATGGGCTTATTTTTATTATTCGAACCGTTCATTTTTGTAGGTTTTGTTGAGTTCTTCGTGCCTACCAAAAATCATATTAATCGGATATCAATAACTATATGATCGAATTGCATATTTTTTATGTCATTTCTCAAAAGAAAAACTTATTGTTTATTTTTTTGATTATCGATCATATAGTTATTGATATCCAATTAATATGATTTTTGGTAGGTATGAAGTACTCAACAAACCCTACAAAATGAACGGTTCGGATCATAAAAATAAGCTCATAATACACCTCAAATTGAGGCACAACAGTCACTGCTATTAATCCAAAAAAAAATTAAAGTTGTAATAAATAAGTGACCCTTCTAATTTAGTTCTCTGACTCCGTCACTGATTGTGGGTTGTTAATTGTCAAGTTTTTGATTCCTCCATGCTCCTCTTTTCAAATGTAAAGCTTTTCTTTGCTAGTGATTTTGTTAAAGACTTGAGCCAAATTTCAATTTTTTTTTAATCCGTTTAAAATTAAGTTCAATTTGAAAGGTCAAAGCCGATTAACTCACATAAAATTGAATTAGTCAAATGCCCAACTGTTTGGTGCGATTAATATTAATGATTGGTCTGTTTTCATTTCATAACATTTGCAAACCGATTAATTTGGTTGGGAGGCCAATTCTTCACAAATACCGACCAAATCAAACCATAAGCATCCATAACTTTCCAAAGTAAATTTTTTCTTTTTTAAATACATTAGAGGCTATAATTTGGGAGAGTGAAAGTCCTGCTTATGGCAAGATTTAAAACCCAATCTCATAATTGAGTGTAATTTGTAAAATTTATCCCAAATTTTAAACACCTTAAATTTGGTAAGTTAAGCTGTTACAATCATCCAGTAGCATATTGGAAATAGGACCTATCTGCAAAATCAATAATGATCATATTTGACCCTCTAAAAAATAAAATAATGATCATATTTGATATAATTTATGAGTAATTGTTAAATAGTCTGCAGTATTATATGATATTGTCACGTGGTGTTCTAAATCAACAGTATAACAAAAAATTTCATGAGTAGGACATGCTGATTCACATTTGTTAAGTAATTAAGGGAATGATCAACTTAATGTGTTGTAATTTCTCATTTACTGTAACATTTGTTTACAACTTAAAAGGTGAAAAATTAAATAATATGAAAAACTTATTACTGAAGAGGTAGATAAGAATTACTTATAAGTTCTATTGTCTAAATATTGACTTTTAACTTATCAAAATTACATTAAAGACATTTCATCTATGTCAATCACATTATTTGATAATAAGGTTACTTATATTTTTAATCTCTATATTTTGACTCAAATTTTATTTTAGTCCCTATAGTTAATGTGGGTGTTGATTTCTGACCACACAACCAAACGGAGAACTCAGCTGAAGAGCACCGGCAAAATAGATTAAGGCCGAACACCTGCCAACAAGAATATGAGAATATCGCGGTGGTTCGTCCACCCGGGAGTACTCCGACGATCAAGTCAGTAATCTTATCTCTCACAGAGATCAATACAAGTACTTAAACTTCAACAATGAAAACATAAAAGCATCTCAAATAAAGCATACCTTAGACCCACGAGGGTGCCTTACTTTTATAATGATCAGTGTCCAACTTCCCCTAGAAGTCTTACTTCATAGGACTCTATCTTTTATAAGGATAACATTTATCACAACTCACACTATTTAAATTAAGATGAACTCCGTCAAGAGTCTCATCTCTATCCAAATAAGTAGTTTGATGTCATCTAGGACTCTAGTTCTCTATCTAAATATCTTGAATTTCGATATTATCGCACCATATCTCGGTACCATGGTCAGCCCACGTGGCACCTCGGCTAACAACCTCGGCCACGTGGACTACCTAAAAATATGTCCCCATAATTGCCCCGTAAATTCTATTACCTCAGCAAACTGAGGTGATGGAGCCTACATGTACTTCCCCCATCGAGATCGTGACTCGTTGGCACCAAGAAACAGGGACTCAAATGTCCACTCGTCAAGAATCAAGAACCAAGAACCATGAACCATCATGTTCCATTTCATCTAGGTCCAACATCTTGACAGAGATCGCACTACTAGCAGAGATCATGACTTGTTAGTTCAAGAACATCAAGATCCAAGTATCAACTCACCAGAAACCAAGAATAAACAAGTTCTGCCCCCATTCAAATTCAACATCTCAACTGAAATCATCATGTTAACCAAGATCATCATGTCAACCAAGATCACCATCTCAACCAAGATCGCCATCTCTACCGAGATCAATATCTCAACTGAGATCGCACTTCTCAATCAAGATCATCATGAGATTGAAGCGTACCAATCGCGTCCCCATCATGTCGTACCAGTTCTACCCCCCATCATCTGACGTCAACACGGGCACGTCAAGACTCGAAATCATAACTTTTTGCCATATTTTTCTAATTGTAGCAAAACCATTTCATCTTCCTATTTCGTCTTTATCTATGTCTCTAGACTCTCTTTCTCTTAGCCTCTACAAACTATCATCGCTGTTCTTGAAGCATTCATTACTATGAAGACTCCCTTTGTGCCCAAGGTTCAAACTCTACCAGCTGAACCAGACTAACAGCCAAGCAATTCATCAGCTGGTCCACACATCAACCCACCATCTCAATGGCAGTGAAAACATCGACATAGCGACAATCTTGCAGCTAGAACCAAGAATAGGAAACACCGAGGTCCTAAACTTCCAGCCTTAGACCTTGATAATTTTCCAATCGCTTTATCTGTGAATAACCATCGCCGAAACCAATGACGACATGTCTCGCCAAACTCTTGTCGTAAAAGACCTTCTTGTTGACATCCCTCATATCATAACTATGCAATCCACTCCATCTCCTTATGGTCAATCCAACATGCTCATGCCTCCAGCAACTCAATATGAAGCAAGTGGACCAAGTTACTGCTGCCAAAGCCGAGGCCATTACTAAGGCCAAAAAAACAAGTCAACGTGGCCTGTAACAAAGGCTACTATCTTGATTGGATGATAGCCCTCAAAAAGATGTCTGTTCCCAAGGACTCACCCCTCCGTGATATGGGTCAGGTCAATGTCCCTTTCCCTCCCTCTCCCAATCAATCTGAGGATCAGGCCGAGGAAATAGAAGAGGCAGACGACGACGAGACTGGAGACAAGGAAGAGGCCAACGCTGAGATTGTTGAGAAAGAATCTGAAGCTGCTGCTGCTGAGGCCAAGTCCCCAACTCTGAATGCGCAAGTCCTTAACTTGACTCAAGATGAGGAGGATAAGGTTCAAAAGACCACTTCTGAGGCCGAGGTCGAGACTACCAACAAGAGCCTAGATGACACACTACGTGAGATCGACGCTGAGGTCCAAGCTGAAAAATCTGCCCAGCTGTCTGCCGAGACTGACACAACGCCAATTGCCAAGGCATGGCAAACTGTGGAAAATGCATGAACTTTGGTTTTTCCTCCTTTTTGTACTTTTCCTTCTTACTTTTGGATAGTTGTAATCTTTTGTTTGAAAAATGTTAGCTTTATATTTGGCCGATGTACTCCTTTTGTCTTTATAGATGAACAAGTAATCTCTTATGCCAGGCCGAAGTGGCTTTTTGTATCTGAACAAGTTTCTTTTCTGAATGCAAGTCTTATATTTTCTTCCAAGTGTTGAATGTATGCCTTCTTTTCTTCTATGCATGTTTGCTGCTTTCTTTCATGCTTTTCATGCTTCCAAACTTAGAATATTTTTGCATTTCTTCAAAGTGTACCTTAACTGTATAATAACTCTGGGATACAACACCTCGGATAAACCTTGACTATTTGCCTCGGCTAACCATTTTCATACCTCGGCTAACACTTTAAAAATAAAAATATTTTTACAAGTGTTATTACTTTTTTACCTCCATACGCTATCTTCTATTAAGACTTCACCATTTTCAAGTTTTGATAACCTGGTTGGTCACATCGGGTAACATGTACCTCAGATACTTTATTCATCATTGCATTGGCTAACTCCAATTTGTAAATCTCTCAGAAATTTCAACAAGTATTAAGCTCATTTCTAAAAATTTCAACAAGTGTCAAACTCTTAAATTTGTTCATCACTCCAGCTCCCTGCCTTCTAATGTGAACCTAAGTTCCACTTAAGTTCACATTAAGCATGTGACTATGGTCTTTTGCCGAAGTTAGATTCAAACAAACGTTTCCCGAGGTGTTTCAACCTTGGTTTCTCTGTTAATGAACTTAGTTCCATTCTGAGTTTGACTCTGCCGATATGGCAAGTCCAGGTTAATTCAACTTAGTTCTTCTCCATTATATGCAAGTATAATTCAACTCTGTTATATAATGAGTCTAAGTTATTCGTCATGTTTCATTTAGAAATATCGCCAACTTAGTTCAACTCTATTATATGCAAGTATAATTCGACTCTGCCATATAATAAGTCTAAGTTATTCGTCATGTTTCATTCAAGAACATAGTCAACTTAGTTCAACTCTATTATATGCAAGTATAATTCAACTCTGCCATATAATAAGTCTAAGTTATTCGTCATGTTTCATTCAGAAACATCGCCAACTTAGTTCAACTCTATTATATGCAAGTATAATTCAACTCTACCATATAATAAGTCTAAGTTATTCATCATGTTTCATTCAGACGTTTACCAACTTATATGCAAGTATAATTCAATTCTGTCATATAATAAGTCTAAGTTACTCATCATGTTTCATTCAGAAACATCGCCAACTTAGTTCAATTCTATCATATACAAGTATAATTCAACTCTATCATATGATAAATCTAAGTTACTCGTCATGTTCACTATGGGAACATCGCCATAAGACATTTCGGTCTTATCGCACAATCATGAATTCCAACAACATTTTCACACTTTTTTACATAGGCTTCGACATCCTTTTGCATGTAGGATCACCAGAATCCCTATGATATAGCTCTATGGGTAAGGGATCTGCCCCCTGCATAGATCTCATGTAAAAAGTTTTCAACCTGGGAAGGATGTACATATCGCAATAGAGGTCTAGTAAAAGTCCTTCTGTACAGATGGCCTTCTACCGACAGGCAGAACCTGGGCGATTTCAGTCTGATCTTGTGTGCTTCTTTTTTGTCTTCTGGGATCTGAGATTTGCTCATTTAGGCTGAGCTCTTGTTTTCTCATACTTACTCGTCTAGGCGGAGATCTTATCTTTTGGGATCCGGGATCCAAGATCTGAAATCTAGGATCTGCTCACTTAGGCTGAGCTCTTGTCTTCTCGGACCTAATCATCTAGGCTGATATCTTGTCTTCTAGGATCTAGGATCCGGGATGTGGAATTCGGGATCTGCTCACTTAGGTTGAGCTCTTGTTTTCTCGGACCTACTCATCTAGGTCGAGATCTTGTCTTTTGGGATCCGAGATCTAGAATCTGGGATCTGCTCACTTAGGTTGAGCTCTTTTCTTCTTGGACCTAATCATCTAGAAATAGATCTTGTCTTCTAGGATATGGGATCCGTGATCTAGAATCCGAGATCTGCTCACTTAGGTTGAGCTCTTGTCTTCTCGGTCCTACTCATCTAAGCCGAAATCTTGTCTTCTGGGATTTGGGATTCGGGATCTGGAATCCGGGATCTGCTCACTTAGGCTGAGCTCTAGTCTTCTCTGACCTAATCATCTAGGCCGAGATCTTGTCTTCTAGGATCTAGGATCCGGGATCTGGAATCCGAGATCTACTCACTTAGGCTGAGCTCTTGTCTTCTCGGACCTACTTATCTAGGTCGAGATCTTGTCTTCAGGGATCTGGGATTCGAGATCTAGAATCCGGGATCTGCTCACTTAGGCTGAGCTCTTGTTTCTCGGACCTAATCATCTAGGCCGAGATCTTGTCTTCTAGGATCTGGGATCCGGGATTCGGGACCTGGAATCCGAGATCTGCTCACTTAGGCTGAGCTCTTGTCTTTTCGAACCTAATCATCTAGGCCGAGATCTTGTCTTTTGGGATTTGGGATCCGGGATCCGAGATCTGGAATCCGAGATCTACTTACTTAGGCTGTTCTCTTGTCTTCTCGGACCTAATCATCTAGGCCGAGATCTTGTCTTCTCAGATCTGGGATCCAGGATTCGGGATCTGGAATCCAAGATCTACTCACTTAGGCCGAGCTCTTGTCTTCTTGGACCTAATCATCTAGGCCGAGATCTTGTCTTCTAGGATCTGTGATCCGGGATCTGGAATCCGAAATTTGCTCACTTAGGCTGAGCTCTTGTCTTCTCGAACCTAATTATCTAGGCCGAGATCTTGTCTTCTAGGATCTGGGATCTAAGATCTGCTCACTGAGGCTGATCCTTCTATACTTGAAAGTCATCTCCTTGGGAGCACTCATGGCCTCTGTTTTTGCATCCCTTCTGAAACAGTCTTCATTCCATTAATGTCAACACATTTTCCATCTTCACTAAACTAGTCATTGCCGACATGTTGATCTTGCACGATGATGGCCACTATTCTAACTAAGTTCTCACAGACGGCGCCAAATTGTGGGTGTTGATTTCCGACCACACAATCAAACGGGGAACTCAGCTGGAGAGCACCGACAGAATAGATTAAGTCCGAACACCTGCCAACAAGAATATGAGAATAACGCAGTGGTTCGTCCACCCGATGGCACTTCGACGATCAAGTCAGTAATCTTATCTCTCACAAATATCAATACAAGTACTTAAACTTCAACAATGAAAGCATAAAAGTATCTCAAATAAAGCATACCTTAGACCCACGAGGGTGCCTTACTTTTATAATGATCAGTGTCCCACTTCCCCTAAAAGTGTTACTCTATCATTTACAAGGATAACATTTTTCACAACTCACACTATTTAGATTAAGATGAACTCCCTCAAGAGTCTCATCTCTATCCAAATAGGTAGCTTGATGTCATCTAGAACTCTAGTCCTCTATCCAAATATCTCGAATTCCGGTATTATCGCACCATATCTCGGTACCATGGTCCGCCCACGTGACACCTCGGCTAACAACCTCGGCCACGTGGACTACCTGAAAATATGTCCCCACAGTTTCAAATTAAACAATTTAATCCATATACTTTAAATTCAATTTTAATTTGGTTCTTCCATTTAAATTTCAATTAATTTTTCCTATGTGTACACTTTAAAAGACTAACAAGTGTCCGGAATCTGTTAACTGTAACTTCTAACTTAAATGAAAAGGACAAATTGAAAGTAAATTTAAAATATAAGAACAAAACTATTTAATTTCAAATTATAGAGAATAAAATAAACTTTGAGTCAAAGTATAAAGATGAAAAGTATAATTAACCATCATAATATCAAAAGTGTCAAGTTCAAGTTTAGAAGGTGTGGTTGCATTGCAAATCTATGTTGCATTTCAATTGATAACCATTTCAATTGGTTGCATTGCTAAATGGGCAAATCATGGGACAAAATTGATAAACAAATATTATTGAAATATCCAAGTCACCAACCAACCAAATCAGAGATAGAGAGAGAGGGGGATACAATTGAGAAAGAAAGAAAAATAGTAGAAATAATAATGAGACACAGATTTTAGGTGAGAATTTGAAGAGGTTTTCTTAAAGGGAGGGTGTGATAAAAATAAGTTTGCCAACCATACCATTGGACACATATTGTTTATTGTATGAGTGAGTGAAATTGACCAAATGAGCTGTTAGTGAAAGGGCTTTTCTTGGAAAGGTGTTCTGGTTGCTTTTTACACTGTCGGCTGAACCCCCCCCCCCCCCCCCCCCCCCCCCCCCCCCCCTCTCTCTCTCTCTCTCTCTCTCTCTCTCTCCAAATTTAAGACTTTGCTTTTCCTCAACTGCAAATTAATTTTTTATGTAAATAATGTTTCAATTGAGATGGGTGTCGGGACTGTTTGGTTCGATTTATTTGATTGGTTTATAATTTTTTTATTTAATTTTTTTTTGGGATAATTCTAAGCGTTTGTATTAAATTGTTTGGTTAAGGTTTGGCTTAGAGCATTTGAATTTAGTAGACTTAATTGTGAACTCAATCGTGGTGATTCGAATAGTTCATATTTTAAGATTTGTTGAGAATAATAAACATATAAAAAAATCAAGATAATTGAATTTCGGTAGCTATATATTTGAATCACATTTGTCTTAAAAAATGAACGGTTATTCTTGAAATTGTATTTGTCATCTATTTTTTAAAGATAAATGTGATTCAAATATATAGCTTCCGAAATTCAATCATCTTGATTTTTTTACTTATTTTTTTTATTTTCAATGAGTTCTAAAAAGTGAACGGTTTGAATCATCAAAATTGAGTTCACAATGGGCTTATTAAGTCCAAATGCTCTCTCAAATTAGATTTCTAATTTGAGAGAAGCCCAACTCGTCTGGTTATTAGACATAAATAATTTAAATAAATTAACAAAAAGTAATTATTTATAAATTGAGGAAAAAGTATTTTTATTTTTTATTTTTTACTTATCAACGTTTAGATCACAATAGGTTGCCCTCTCTCTCTGTAAATTTAAAGATTTTGCATTTCCTCAATTACAAAATGATTTTTCAGGTAAATAAATAATGTTTCAATTGAAATGGTTATCGGGACAGCAATAAGTTTTGGGTCACAAAAGTAAATACAAAAAAACAAAATTGATTTGTAAATATAATCCATATGCATAAAAATATATTTATAATAATATGGGAGTATTATTCTTGTAATTATGAGCCAAATAATAAGTGTTTTGATTTAAAATGAACAAATTATAAAAGGTTATATTATTGTGTATAACATTTTAATATAGAAATTATGTTTGCATAGTATTATTCTTTATACATAAGTAAAACAATTTGAATAAAATTATCTCACCGGCTGCCTTATCTAATTATTTTATGTAGTTAATTGCGTCATAAAAATGATTTCTAGTCATAAACAAAGTGGTAACATCCACTATTGAAAAAAAGATGAAAAATAATATAAAGATTCACTTTTTTAGACTCATTTTATAAATTCAATAATATATCAAAAAGATAATTAATTAATAATTATAAAATATTTAATTATCAATCAATTATTTTTTTTATCAAATCATTAAATTAAAAAAATAAACCTAAATAGTAATGCTCAAAAAAGATATTGCACATAAACATGTCACAGAAGAGCCAATGCTATGTTAGCCGAGTCACGGGCTAAAACCGACTTACTTTGTGGCCATGATTACTCCCTTAGGTGGGACCCATAACATCAAAGCTAATCACAATCATTCATAGAGCAACAATACATGATAGTTTAAATTTTGGCAGTGGCTTTGGTCCAGTCCAAGATCGGACTGGACCGTGCTGTTGGACCTGTGAGAGTCCATCACGGGTTTTGTTTTGATAATTTGAATTGTTCAATGTGCAAAACTCGTCGAGTACTATATGTTTGTAAAAAATAAAATTGATCAGATATCGATAGCTATATACAAGACAGTTTTTTATCAATCGTTAATTTTTTCACCGTCTATTTTTTTTAATACAAAACTGATTTGATCACATAGCTATTAATATCCGATCAACGTGATTTTTTACAGGCGTATAATACTCGACGAGTTCTACACATCAACGGTTCAGATTATCAAAATTGACCCAAAAAATGGGTCCCATGAGCTGGACTGGACGGGTCCAGTTTTGATCTCAACTTGAGACATGCTGGACTCTTAAATTTTCATGATTCAAATAGCTCGAATGTCTCAAAACGATCTCGATTTAGGTGTAAAACGACGTCATTTTGACCTATTCAAACCATTTGGACCACATAAATTCAAACTACCAAACATTTTTCTTCATAAAAGTTAATTTCGCACTATGTTTCGACTTTGACATCATTTTCTGTCACAAATACTCAAACCATATGAATCTAATTGTGAAACTCACATATACGAGAGACACACTCTAATGAGAATTTTGTAATGCATTCTATAATTTATGGAAAAAGTTAGGTATTATGAAAAAAATTTCATGAAAATGATCATAAAAAATTTATGATCCTTGAATTACCTTGATCAGTGTGTGGTGCTTTATTCTAAGTGTAATCCAAGAGTCACAAAATTTTCATAATTATTTCATGAAAGATTTTTCATAATACCTAACATTGTTGATAATTTATTATCCAAATCTTGCATCAAATCTCATCTCAAAACAACAAAGATGATTATATAATCATATATAGCTAAGATTTCTAATAATATATGTGGGATGAAGACAAAACTTCATATATTTTTTTTAAGTTAACAAAAAATATGTCACTATCCCAATCCTTCCACTACTTTAATTTTTCATTTTTTTCACCCTTGTAGGAAACATTTGCTTCCCTCAAGAAAAGAATTGAACTGCTAGTGAGAAAAAAAAGTGTTAGCTTGAGGTGGTTAGTCTCCTTTACTTGTAATTATTATTATTGTTGTGAATTTGCTTTCAATTCCATTATTATCCCATTGCTTTTTGTTTTTCAGGTCCCATTATGAACCCATATCTTACTAAGGGTGGGTTTGGGAAGTGGGTTGGTTTTTTGGCTTTTTGATTTTTTTGGCTATTTTAGCCTGGACTTAAAAGCTTGGTTTGGGAAGGGCTTTTTGACTTTTTGGCTTTTTTGAGTTTTTTTGTGAGAGAATAGTGTAATGATTATGGGTTGGATGTGATGTTTTGTTTTTTTGGGGCTAAAATAGCATGTTTTGTCTTTTGTGGCTATTTTAGCC
This sequence comes from Camellia granthamiana, assembly GCA_036172215.1. Classification (NCBI taxonomy): domain Eukaryota; kingdom Viridiplantae; phylum Streptophyta; class Magnoliopsida; order Ericales; family Theaceae; genus Camellia; species Camellia granthamiana. Next base: position 102,029,026 of record CM069917.1, on the reverse strand, counting down.
CCAACCCACTACCCAAACGCATCATAATAAGCATTTTTCATGCGGTTGAAATAAAAATATTATAAGTCTCAAATTTTTTATTAAATAAATGATTAAATGTCTCATATAAGTATGTGATCTATAAAATTATAGATTTTACACCCATATGAGATATTTAGTAATTTATTTGGTAGAAAATTTAATATCTCTAACATTATCCCTATTGCAATTGATGCTCTTGCTACTTCTTATGTTCATAATACTCTATTTTATTTTTTTATTTTTTTTTCCTCCTCAACTTCTTGATATTAGTAATAATACTTTGGGTTCGTTTGGAAAGTGGATTGACTTTTTGGCTATTTTAGCCTGGGACTAAAAAGCCTGATTTGGGAAGAGCTTTAGGCTTTTTTGGCTTTTTTGATTTTTTTGTGAGAAAAAAAAATTGTAATGATTATAGATTGAATGTGATGTTTTGTTTTATTGGGTTAAAAAGCCTTTTTTTTTTTTTTGTAACTAAAATAGTCAAAAAAGTTCTAACTTTTACTTCCCAAACGAAGCCTTTGATGACAAATTAAAGAAAATTAGGAGTTAACGTGCACGTCAAACACATACAAACCAATTATTAGGCTAAAAAATCAGCGCATAGAATTAAAGATTTATTTTAAAATTTTACTAAAAAAAAAAACTTCATGAATGGTAATGAAGTATTATTATTATTATTATTATTATTATTATTATTATTTATTTTTTATTTTTTTTAAGGGGGGGAAACTGTTAAGAGACTATTTACACCAAAAAAATAATAATAATTATATTAAAATAAACAATCAACTATATAATAAAGAATTATGCTAGTTATCTCAAATGAATTATTAAATATTTTATCAAATCTCACATATGTGTGGAATCCACACAAATTACATGTGTGTGGGTCCCACACCCATGTGAGAAGTGAGACAAACCACAAGTAGGGGTGGGCGCGGGTCGATTGCGGCTACAAAACCTCCAATTCGTCATCCGTCTGACAGATTAGCGGATTGGAAAAAATCAATCCGCATCCGTCCGCCAATCCGGCTGATGTGGATTGAACGGATTAGCAGTTTAGCGGATGGGTGCGAATCGGTTTGGCGGTTTAAAATTTTATAAATTTTCAACATAATTCAACTTGTGCACTTCCTCAAAAAAAAAGAAAAAAAAAGTATTACAATCAATGACTTAAAAAAATATTACAATCACTGCATGCCTCATCCAAAGCAAGAAAGTTTGAAATTTTAGAATATTACAATCACTGCATGCCTCATCCACATACTACAATCACAGCATGCCTCATCCACATAAAGTATTATAATCTTTGGTTCTTAAAATATAAAAACAATTCAAACTATTAGCATAGCCGTAGTAGATATTGTATGTCTCTGTATTGTTACATCTACATCTGTTTTTTAAAACAAAAACCAACCAGCATATATCATATTTTCTATGTATTATTTTTAGAGATAGATTTAAAAATAAAAAAATATAGATAAATAATGCGTTTATTTTTTTCAATTCCAAAAAGATATTCAAGTTGAAAACTTTTTTCAATAGAATATTTAAACTCTTTTTTCACTGAAAACACAAACAGAATATTTAAACAAATTGAAAACACAAAGTCTTATAAATTACTAGGGGTGCTCGCGGTTTGGCGGTTCGATTGCGGCCAAAGGAATCTCAAATCCGCCATCCGTCCGCCAGATTGGCGGATTGGAGAAAATCAATCCGCAACCGTCTGCTCGTCATCACGCATCCGTCCAAAATGCGGCGGATCGGTATATCCGCTGCTCACCCCTAACACAAGCTCCACATTAACAATAAGGAAAAGGAATTTTTAGTGAAACCCCCTTTTTTGGGCCTTTTTTTAAGATAAATGACAACTCAATGAATTCTCCTTCAAAAAGCCCTTGAGTAAGAGAAGTCCAGGTCAATAAGGACATTCTATAATTTGTATTTTTTTTTTGGGCCATATTGCCGTCATATATATATATATATATCATATATTTGAACAATTTCAGCTCATGCATACACCGATCTTGAAGACGATCTGCGAAGTGAAGACGATCTACGAAATCTATGAAGACGATCTCAAAGTCTAAAGATCTCACCGCCGACAATCTCATCATTGGTCAACACTACACGATCTCTCCATCTAAGATCAACACTCTCAATTAAATGAGAGATTACGTTGCAAAATTGTATAAATCTGTTGTTATTTTTTATTTATTTTTGTTTATTTGCCAAGTTCAATCAGGAGTGTGCTTTATTTTTGTTTGACATAATGAGAGTAAAATTTTACTCTGGTTTGTGTTCTGTTTTTGTTTGACAGAATGAGAGTAAAATTTTACTCTGGTTTGTGCTCTGTTTTTGTTTGATAAATGAAAGTAAAATTTTACTCTTGTGTTATCTGTTCTGTTTTCTTAACATGCAAATAAAATTTTACTTTATTTCAGAGTAAAATTTACTCTGAATTGAAAGTAAAATTTTACTGTGTTGTTGAATGTTTGTCTATGCAGTTTCTAATTTGTTTTCTGGTAAAATTTACTCTGAATTGAAAGTAACATTTTACTATGTTGTTGAATGTTTGTCTATGCATAAGAGAATAAACTTTATTTTTCATTAACCAGAGTAAAATTTTACTGTTGCGAAAGCAGAGTACATACTAGATAAATGAATTATAGTCGAATTTTACTTTAGATCTATAAACAAACAAACAAAAAACTCTCGATTTTTTATTGTAATATATCAATTTATCATTTTTTTGACATATATGAGGTTATTTTATCTTAGATCTGAAATTATTGATCTCAAACATGAATTCATAAGCATCAAATATGAGATGGTGATGGATTTCAATGGACGATTTCAAGATTTCAATTTTGTGAGATAGATAGAAGATGGAGATCAAAAGGGTTTAGGGTTTAGAAAGAGAGAAAATGAAAAGAAAAGAGAGGATACCAATAATATGGAGATAGAAAAGAAGATAAATGGTTCAGCGAGGGTTTTGGATTATATGGAAGGATATTTCAGCCTTTGCATTAGATTTTTTTATTTGAGGGACTTTTGAAACTATTATTTTATTCGGTGGGCTTCACACAAAAAAGCCCCCATAGAAGGGGCTTTTCACCAAAAATCCCTAACGCTGTGTTTGGTTAGAGAATTTGAAAATGGATTTGGAAAGGGAAAGGAAAAAATTAGGTGAAATGTGAATAAAATAAACCTACATTTCACCTAGTTTCACACACCTTTTCCCTTTCCCTTTCCAAATCTTTCCCAAAATCTCCCAACCAAACACAGCATAACGAAAATGAATGAGAGCACTAATTAGTGCCACCACTAATGATGTGGCAATGGGTCCCACCCACTGCCACAATGTTGTTGTGTCTTTCTTTTTTTTTTTTTTAAAAAAAATAAAATAAATGCCACATTATTAATGGTTGCTTTAGAGCGCCACTTTTAGTGGTTTCTATCATTACCTTAACAATAATTACAAAAAAGAATCCAACATGGAAAATAATAATAATAACTAAACAAAGGCTGCAATAATGAACAAATAATCAATCTTTACTATCGACGAGGATCGAAAATGAGTAATGCTTAGAATTCTAAAGGTTGGTTTGACGACTTTAAAAAAAATTATAAAGTCAAAAAGTTATTAAAAAAAATTTAAAAGTTATCACTATTCACTAAAAAAAATACTAAAAAATTGATATACATAATATTAAATACAAATCAACTTCACTGCAATCTAGGTACACACATCAAAGTAAAGGAGTGAAAGGAAAAAAAAAATTACATGTGTATATTCATTAAGTTGGATGGTAAAGTTGGGCTCGTGGGGGCCCTCCATGGGTCTCGTTTTGATAATCCGAACCGTTGAATATGTAGAAATTGTCTAGTATTATATGCCTGTAAAAAATCACGTCTATCAGATATCGCTATCTACATGATCAAATCAATTTTGTATAAAAAAATGGATAGTGTTATAGTTAACATGTGACAAAAAAAACTAATACGATCAGATAGCTATCGATATCTAATTAACGTGATTTTTCACAAACATATAATACTCGACGAGTTCTACACACTGAACGGTTCCGATTAGAAAAACGGGACCCATGGTGGGGCCCCATGGGCCGAACAACACCGTCCAATCAAAGTCCCAAAAGTAGGCAATCTTTTTCCATCTCCTACCCAGCCGAGTACATTGCCCAATCTGTACGGATTAATTAATTATCTTCTCCTACACACTTATTTATACAATATTTTAATACATATTTTTTTCATAAAAAGTCAAAGAGTTAACCCAAATATCCATATTTTTTTCCTCAACTTGTTAGTCCAAAAAGACAAAAAGTGCACTTATTTAGGACACTCCAAACAACCCCTAAATATTTTACTAAATATTTTATCAAATGTTTGAGAATGTGAGACTCACGTAAAACTTATATAGTGTGAGTCCCACACTCAAATGAGACATTTGATAAAATATTTAAGATCCTTGACATTGTTCATCGAAAATTAAGCTCCACTTCATTCTAGATAATTCGGAAAATGCCATGGACCCCAAATAAATTACCAATTTTTTTAATAAATCTCTCACATAATGTAGGACCAACACAAATCACATGTGTGCAGATCCCACACCCATATAAAAATTTGATAAAAAATTTCATAATTTATTTAGAATTTTTAACATAACTTTGTAGTAGTGTTATTGGACCGGAGGGTGGTCCAATTGAGGGTTCTGACCTATTCCAAACACATTCATCTTTTCATACGAGGCAAGTAAATCTTCCATATAAGAAAATCGAACTTATCATATATCAGTAACTGCATAATAGAATCAAATGTCTCTAAAAAAAAATTAAAAACTAAATAATCTATCTATTAAAATCATACTTACCATCAACATTTTATAAACAAATATAATAAATATAATTATTAATATCCAATCAATTTAATACTAATAGAGTAAATCCTACCGAGTGTCTAAAATAATATATTCAAAAGATATTATAAGTGAACAGTTCTAATCATTAAAATAAGCTGAAAGTTGGGTGACTTTAAACCAGGTCCTTTCTACTTTTATTTCCATTTAATAACTTAAGCATCATTCAAACACTCCCTCTTTTCTTTCATTTTTTTATAAAATGAGAATTTTGATCAAAATTTTGACTCTTGACATCTTGACAAGTTACCAAAATTGCACAGAAAGCTTAAAACTCTGCCTTTTCTTAAATGATATAAATAAAATAAAAAAATGATTTGAACATATCACACTCACACAACATGTTGAAGAACATCTGAGACAACCAATGTGTTCTTCATTGCTATGGAGTAAAAAAAAATGAGTGTACAGCAGAAGGTTACAGACATGAAAATTAAGATACATTTTTGAGGCCATCAAAACAGAATACAAACAACTCAAATCATTATATATGAAACTCCCCAACAGTGTGGAGCCCAACGAAAGAGCACATCCTGGGGCAGTTTCAGTCTCAAGCTTCTTCCATCTCTGCAAGTAGCAAACCAACGCCCAATTACTTCCGAGTAACACGATAATAAGCTAACGACGAGGGGAAGAAAAAAGAAATGAAGAAAGAACATTAAGAATATACGTACATTTACAGGGTATACAAACAACACTTGGGTGATCATCGGTCCCTCAAGTTGAAATTTGTTTTAATGTCAAAACCCAATGTTGAATTGTGTTGGGGAAGATTGGGTAGTTATGCATTATGGTTTGGTGGGTGATCATCCTTCCAACCTTTACTAAGCAAATCGTAATTGATTGATGCGAGCTGGGATAAATTCTGAAGAACACAAGCAAACAAATCAGCAGAAAAAGAAAAAATTATCCAACAAAATTTGTTCATGAAAAAATAACAGTACAAAGTTGAAGAAGATGCATCATTCGTATCAGCATAACATAGGCTTGCAATAAAAGACAAAATCCTAAAATGGAAATTACTGGCCAAAGCAAGAGGCTCCGGATAATAGCACCCCAATTCTCTCTTTGGACACCCACCTATTAAAAAAACTATTACCACCCTATCATAAATTCCAATTCTGCGCCCCATCCCTGACCTCCAAACCCTAACTCAAACCATACGCCCACCACCCCAACTGCCACCAACTCTGGGCTGCCACCCCAAGCCCCTCCCTCACCCCTGCAAATCCAGATCCAGATTTCTATCGCAATGGAGAAAACCAAACGATGGTAAGAGAAACCACAAGGCATCAAGAGAGAGTGGATGGAGCTGGAGGTGGCTACGGTTTGAGAGGGGTTAATTTTGGTACTATGGGCTATCCAAGGAAATTTTACAAAATTTAAAATTAGTTGGTGGAAATCTAAAGAGATTATGTTATGTGTGTTACTGGAAGCATCCAACCAGATTTCAACCCAAAACAGTCTATCCAAAAAAAGGCAGCTATACTGCTCATCCAATTTCATGCAAAGAAAATATAAAATTTTAAGTTGTATTTGAAACAGTCTTTGCACATGAAGCAATAGAAGTGAGTGACTTCGACCAAAAAAGACAAGATGTAGGTGCTTATGCTGCCAACTAGGTTGAAACATACCTTGAATGAGAAATTACTGAAGGAATAGTTGACAGAAGAGCCAGACTCAAATTCTGCGAGACCCCCACATTCATCTCCCTGTTCATCATTGTCACCATAAATAAATAAATAAACCCAATATATATTTTAAATAATAAATCTTATAGCCCTCTCTTGATTTCTTAAGTTTGGCCAATTTCTGAGTTACAATACCAGTTCATCATGGCGATTGCTTATGACACTGCTACTACCACTCGTGCTGCCATTGTCACTGTCCTCAAACTCGCTGCCTCCATAAAAATGTTCATCAGAAGGATTCCATGTGTAGCGACTTGTAAAATAACTGGTGTCATGAGCACTGTCCGAGGAAGGAACAAATGCAGCCTGGGAAAAGTTATGAACTCCACATTGTGTCAATAAACCCAAACATTTATTTATGCTATTAATCTATCTACATGACTATGTGGTTGTTTGGTGCACCTTATCAAGCTGCTTGTAGTTTTTATTTGGAAATGCCAAGTGTTTTGTGTAACTTCGGCTTACAGCTTATAAGACATGAATACCGTTTATAAGCTGATTATTAGGAAGCATTGGGAGAGGAGAGGTATTTTTAGTTTATGCATTATGATTATCAGCTTTTAGCTTACTAGAAGCTCTACCAAACAGGCCATATGATAGGAAAAACAGCATACCTTTTGCCTAGCAAGGGTGTCCCAATTAATATCTCTGAAAAATGAATGCTCCTTCACCTGGATAAGAAGTTGTCTCAAATTATTTGGATACCAAATTTAATTATCAGAAGATGAAGTTCAAGATAATCAAGATGTCCAAATTTCAAATTATATGAAGAATAAATATCACCTCTGACGCTCCTCCTGCTCCCAGTCTCTGATGAGGATCTTCTGTCAATAACCTGGAAATCAAACGCACAGGTAAACTCTTAAGCAAAACTACCCCTCACATAACAGCCTAAAAAAATGGGAGAACAAAAAAACCATTCTTTTATAATAAATAACTAGCAATTCTTACCGATCAATAAGATCTTGTGCTTCGTAGCTCATTTCATCAGGAACCCCAGGCCAAGGTATTTTTCGGTTGAGAATATTATCAAATATTGTCTAAAAGCAAAAGAAACAATAAGAGGACACCAATGCAAGGAGAACTCAATCAATTAGAACCAAACAGGGTTACATTCACATATGTGAAATTTACGTTTACCTACTATCCAATACACATCACCTGAGAAACCTAAACCTGCGGTAGATTTCTTGATTAAATCATTTTTACTACTAACATCATTTTCCTTTATTTGAATTCTTTTTTCTTTTCTTCTTTTTTTTTTTTTAAGCAAAAGAGAGGAAAAACTTAATGCAGCAAAAAATCCGGAGCAAGATGGTAACCTGAGGATGCTCTGCATTGAATGGCGGAATGCCAACAATCAGCTCAAATAGGATAACACCCACAGACCACCAATCCGCAGGTGTGCCTGGAAAAAATTGTACAGTGCAACAGGGTGAGTTCTTCCACTCTAAGAAGCAATCAATCAAAGGCATAACCTTCTAAAATAATGTAAAAGAGATTCATTGATAATTGAGTGCCATTCTAGCTTTAAACTTCCCATGTATTAGCTCCATAAATTTCAACCCATAAAAGTAATAATAACAGCAGCAAAACTTTTGTACTTGTATTCATAATTTATATTAAGCTTTAGAAAAATAAGTGGATAAACAAATTTCCCCTAGTTTAAGCTATTTAACTTGAAAGGTGATTATGGCAACACCATTAAATGAGAAAAGGGCCAAACGAACCATGTCCTGTCCCTAAAAGAATCTCAGGTGCCAAATAATCAGGCGTTCCAACAGCAGAACGTTTCTTCCGCCTTTCTCGCTGATCCTCAGATAACTGAGGTTCATCATCTCCCAGTAGCGATGTCCCACTAACTGCTGGACCAGATAAATCATCAGTACTGTTGATGAGACCAACCTTTGAGAGCCCAAAATCTGTCAACTGTATATAAAATGAAAGTATCTTGTAAGCTTAAACATACATTGTTATCAAATCGTGAATTGAGTCATGAATTGTTTTGCAAAAATAGGGAATCATGAATCGTAAAGATTCATTTTATATAATATAATATATAATTTTATATAAAAATACACATATAATGTTTAAAATGAAGTAATATCAATATAACTAAATTGCCTATCAAAACAAATATCAATATAACTAAATTATATATGTATGTATATGTATAAAATCACATATTGATTGAATAATGTTAGGCTTCATGAAAGAAATATCATGAAATGTTTCATGAAGATTTTTCATCCTTTGATTATTGTGTGAAGTTTTATTGTGTGTAATCCAAGGGTAGAGAATCTTTATGAAGCTTTTCATGATATTTCTTTCAAGATGCCTAGCATTACTCATATTGATATATAACTAATTGATCGCTTTTTTATTTCTTGATAGAGACGAAATCGACATCATTGCATACATTATTTAAACAAAAGAAAAAAAGAATTGAATTGCAGTGAACCACAATAAATCATAGTGGATTACAATTGAATTGCACGATTCCCTTCATTTCTGGTTCAATAGCACGCTTTGAATTGTTTTGGTTGAAACTCATATTGGGTCACAAGAATTGAATGGTCAATTGTACATTCTAACAACCATGAGCTTAACCACAAAGACAGATGATCTAAGTCTTGGGGTGGGGGTGGGGGTGGAGGTGGGGGTGGGGGACCATAAATACAATCATCAGCCGATGTCAAGTTCACATGAGCATAAAATTTGACAAAAATAGATGGAATTTTATGAAATAATCTGGCAGAGAATTTTCATTTTCTGAAACTGATTAATATTTTTAGCCATGTAGCTTGAGCCAGTTTGATAACCAATGTGAGCTGTGTGTGTATAAGTATAGCAAATTAAGAAAGATATAACCTGTGCAAGACAAAACTGTCAAACATAATAACAAAATTGAAGGAATAATAACAATGGAGACGCAAATGAGACAGTTGAGGCATTTGAAATTACTGAACATGAAATAAAAGTGAGGTCATAACAATTAGAAGAAACAATGTTATAGCGACAAAAAAATCAAAGCAACCCAAGTAGCTGCCTTCATGGCATAAATAAGGCAGCATGTATCAAATGGCCTCTTAATTGCATTTTTTGAAAGGAAGCTCAGCCTAAACCGCAGAAACAAAGCTTCTAGTGAGCCTGAGAAAACAAACCAAGTTCCCCCAACAATTAATTTATAAGCACATTTATGAACTAAATGAAAGGAAAGCGACCAGATTCTCAAAGGCATATAGCAAACTCCATTTGAGGTTATGCAAGTGTTTGTCCTACACTTTAATGAGCACAGCTACTCAAGTTTAATGTCAGTGTTTGCCTTACTGAACTTACATTTAATATATATATAAAATAAAATAAAATTTGAAAAAAAAAATAAAGAAGGCAGGCTTAGATAACTCTATTGATATTTTTGTCAAGAAAATAAATTCCAAAGCCAATGATGTAACTAGAGAGCCACATAAAAAGATGCAAGTGAAACATAACTTGTAATCCAGAATATAGTAAAAGATCACCACTCCAGTAGATACTTGCCTCTTCTGTGTTCTATGTGCTCCTCATCCCAATATGGCAGTCAGTAATAAAATAAACATATAATTTGAAAATATATTCTTTATGCATGTTGGCAGCGCAAAATGTAGAACACAAGACAACCATTAGGCATATGGATTTACTGAAAAGAGGTTCTCACCGAGATTAAAACAATTCTATTTATGTTCAAATAAGTAATTCCTTGTATCCTACGTAGGACACACATTGACAAGACATGTACACAATAGGACACAGACACACTACCACGAAAAATCCTAAAAAGGGGCAATGTACGCTTCACTCTTAATACTAATCATTCATAGAATGTATTCTTTTTGAAAAGTTTCAAATATATTTGAGAAGTGTGAGTTGCTTTTCCGATAATGTCGGGCATTGTTCTTATTAAAAGATTCACATCCAAGAAACATGAACACTTCTAAGAAAGTGTCATGTCCATTTCTAACACATCTTAGACACCGACACTCATCAAACATTTCCAACACGTGTCGGTCACTAAGGACGCTTCGGAGATACACATGTCCATCACTTAGACATACATAAAAGATATTACAAGTTTGAACAAAATAATAAAGAATCTAGTGCTAAGAGAAAACAATGTAAAATATACCTATTAATCCATTCTCCTTCAAACTCAAAAAAATTTGTATTATGTTGTATATTTTCATTAACTTCGAATGAAATATTCATGTTGCATATCTATATCAACCTTGAATGAAATATTCATATATATGACATGCAATAAATATATCAAATCATACATTTTGCAGATGTCCCCGTGTCATGTCATGCTTATTTCGAAAATTGTTGTGTCAACATGTCTGTTTCATGTTCATGCTTCTTAGTTCAACATATAACTCTTATTGATAAGTGGTGTACAGGGTTGCTCCTGCTTATGTTGACCTTTTTTTTTTTATCTTTACTTATCAAAAACAAATTCATATTGAGAAATGTCAATGAAGTGCTCCATAAGTGTCGTTATAGTGTATAAACATTAAGAATTTTTATTCATAAATTATGGCACATTCAAGAAGTGTGAGACACTTCTAGTAGTATTCAAGAAGTGTCTGTGCCCAACATGGACACACTTCCTCTAAAGGTATCTGTGTTACACAGCTCATATCAATCAGAAATAAAAACCAAAACTGGAAAGCAAGTTCACCTTAATATGACCATCGTGTGCAATCAACAAATTATCAGGCTTTAAATCGCGATGAACCACCCGAAGTGAATGTAAATATTCCAAAGCAAGCACCTGCCCATAATTAAATCTCATATTAAGACTAGAGCATATTGTAAGCGAAAAAATTACTTCCAAAGAGAGAGATACTTACAACTTCTGCAATATATACACGAGCAACATCTTCATCCAAGCAGCCTAGATTTCTCAACAGTGAATACAAATCTCCTCCATTCAAGTACTCCATCACAAGATACAAATTTTCACGACAAGTAAATGAATAAAAGAAGCGAACCTGGCATATTTGACATTAAGGTTAGAATGAAATAACCATCTGATAAGTAATGGTAATACACTTTTGATAGCTAGACCTGCTCACCACAAAAGGATTGCGAACTGATATTAATATATCACGTTCTGCCAAGATACTCTCAACAGCATTTTTACGAATCATATCTGCCTTTTTAAGAACCTGCAAAAATATTATTGATATGCAAAATGATTAGAAATTTAAAATCCAACTCCCTTTCATTGGTCAGAAATGACAAAATTGTAGTATAGACCAATAACCGTTAAATGCTAATTCGGACGGGAAGAGGAAATGACAATAAGGGATGCTTCTATAGTCCTATGAGCAAAAGACTCAAGATCAAGCTCTGTTCGAATAATATTAGCTTGATCGGGAGATTATGGGTTCAAGTCCCAAAATGTAGTTCTGATCTGTATCCTAAAAATAGAAAGATAATTCTTCAATCAGTAGTACGGGTATGGCCATCTTCCTTGCTAGATTGTAGCTTACATTCTTCACCCCTCCTCTCTCTTTATCTCTTGCTCAACCTACTCCCTTTTCCTATTATAGGTTCATTAAGAATATATATAAGATCAGCAACATCCTCTTGTGCAACTTATATGTCGCCTGGTGATCAAGAGGCTTGGAAGAATGTGAGGCACCTCCCCTCTTGCTGTCTTTTACTACTTCCTTCTTTGCTAGTTCCTTATTTTTTAACCAAATGCTACGGAACTAATTAACACATATTTTGGTTATTCAAGAAACGGGTTTAGAACTGTATAGGTTGAATCAACTTTAGTATTGAAGCAAGTCCTACGAATTTAAGAACCTACAAGTTGTTTTGAGTAAACGTCTACAAGTATCTAAATGAAAATGCAAGTGATCAACACAGAGACCTTTTTATTCTTTTGCATCAACGATAAGATCTAATAAAAGGAAGTAGAAAGATGATTTCCAAAAAAGTATAGCAAATAACAAGTCACACATAACTCTCAACTCTTTACTAATAAAAAACAAAGGGATCCCACTAAAAGGAGACCACATTGAAGCCCGAAAGGAAGACAAATAACAAATTGTCCCATAAACCTCCTACTTCTTCAGACTATTCCCTTCCAAAAAAGTATAGCAAATTACATATCACACATAACTCTCAAAGCTTTATTGATAAAAAACAAAGGGATCCCATTAAAAGGAGATCACCCTGAAGCCTGAAAAGGAAGACAAATAACAAATTGTCCCATAAACCTCTCAATTCTTCAAACGGTTCCTTAAAGGGTTATTTACATGAAGACCCCCAAAACTATAAAAGTATATAAATGGACCCCTCTACCATTGATAAGTATCACTTGGCCCCCATAAACTATAAAAGCGTACAAATTGGACCCCCTAACGGAAGGGATCAAAGTGACACTTCTCAGAAGTTTAGGGGGTCCATTTGTACGCTTTTATAGTTTAGGAGGCGAAATGATACTTCCCAATAGTTTAGGGGGTCCATTTGCACACTTTTATAGTTTAGGAGGCGAAATGATACTTCTCAATAGTTTAGGGGGTCCATTTGTATGCTTTTATAGTTTAGGAGGCGAAATGACATTTCTCAATAGTTTAGGGGGTCCATTTACACACTTTTATAGTTTAGGAGGTCAAAGTGAGACCCTCTCAATAGTTTAGGGAGTCTATGTGTAAATAACCCTTCCTTACATTTAAAAATGTACACATAAACTCCTTGTGGAGTTTGGAGTAAAATGCAAAATTATCTCCTCTCTCTCTCTCTCTCTCTATTTTTTTGTTCTTTCAAACCTACTTTAATGGCAGAAAATCTACACCCACCCACATGGAATATTGGTTTGTCCCACCTTCCAACACCCACTCGGCTAACCAAAATACCCCTCACCAGCCTCATGTATAGGCCATGGTTGACACCAAAACCTAGCATCATATGTAGAGGTGTTGTGCATATTTAAACTCATTTTAAGTGGTTGTTGGGTGTTATTGGTGGGTGTTTCACCTATTTATGGTGAACATGCAAATGCATACATCAATTAAGGAATTAATACTGATAAAAAAAAAAATTTTAAATCAAGGGAATTAATTTGTTAGAGTGAAAGCAATGGTGGCCACATCTTCCTCACCTCATATATTGTCTCAACCATCAAGTTGTAATAAGAATTAGGTTTCTCGATTTGTGATTTGTAATTTTCTTTCCAATCTCTTGCTAGGATCACCATTGATGGTAGCTATTTGGGGGGTTTTAAAACTGGAAAAAAATGATAATATTCTCAGTTTTATTGGATAATTGAATCAAACCAATAAGTAGAAGGGTAAAAACGTTTAATCTCTCATGCTCTGTTTTTTTTTCATCAATTAGTGAAATAATTATCTGGAACATTATTATGCAAAATTGATAATGTTCTTAGTTTAAAAATTGAAAAAAAAAAACTAATAATATTCTCAATTTTACTAAATAGGACTTATTGGTTTTAGATAGAACCTAAACTACCATAACATTTGTAAATAGGACTTTTAGGTAATTAACTCTTTAAGAAAAATATGATGCTATAACCAATCCAATCCAATCCAAATATTTCAAAACTATAACTGAGTAGAACCACACTTAAAAGGACAGTTCTCTAAACTCACAGGACAATGATCAGATACTAATATATGAAGCACCCCTGCTTATCCCAAAGAATATATAGAACTATCAAATGTATTACAAATCAGACCTGCCTAAATATTTCACTGGGTGAACCAAACATTCAGTTTAGGAAGATCAATCAGATTGCAGTCTATAATAAATGCATCAAAATATCTCACCATCCACACACCAATTAAAAGAACTTAAACGAAACAAGCCAGCTAACTCATCTCACAAAGATTCCCTTAATCTCAGACTACTAAGACCATATACTCCTATTAGTCAACATTCACTAAAACCAAGGATCCAAAACCTAACGGCGCTGAAAACTCCCCAATAACTAACAAGAACCTATTGTGCATATATTGCAGGCAGAGAATTTTATAGAACTTTAGAGAACATCAAAAACTAACCATAATAACAATTGACACAAAAAGTATATCACAATAATAATTAAGAAAAGAAATATCACCAACTTAAATGACACGTGCACGGGGCAGCAATGTTGGAACATCAAATTTAATATAGAAAATGAACAACACTTCAAGGAAAAGCAAACTGCAAATTCTATGAAGAATGTACCTTTATCGCAAAGAGGTCCCCTGTTGTTCTCTTTTTTGCTAAAAACACCCGCCCAAATGCCCCGCGACTAATTGGTTTTATGATTTCGAAGTCATCTATAGATGTTCGGTCCTTAGCAGAATGTAATGGGCTGGTTCTCAAGCTACGTACAACATCATCTTCCAAAGGTGCATCTTCATCAATAACAGTACTTGTTATATCAACCTTCTCATCGTCAACAAGCTCACAAAGCTGTAGGTACTTCTCCCTACAGAATCACTAATTGTTACTTTTTGACTAGGTACAGAAAGTAGCAAGGAATACCTTTCACTCAATCGTAAACTCAGCATGGTCCTTAGAAGAGTTGAGGAGAAATGAAGAACTAGAAAAGGGAAAAGGAAACGAAAAAAATATATCTGTCCCTTGCTTAGTTGTCCATGGAAAAATAGATGAAAAATGAAATAAAGCATTGAGGAAGCAACTTCATTTGTATGTTTTTTGGGAGAGATTAAAATAAAAGAAGATAAAATGGATTTCTCACAATTTTTTAACCAAAGTCACATTTCTTCCCCATTTTATGTCATATTTCTCTTCCCAGCTACTTTTCTATAGCAATCAAACTGCGAAATAAATCCCTTTGCATTTTTTGCCTCCAGTCCTTGTTTCCAAGAACCAAACAAAGCCCAAACATTAAAAAAAAAAATCTCAAGTAAAAGTTGAATGCAAGTACCCATGCTGTTGATAGACTCACCGAATCAGCTTCTCTATGCGTGCTCCAAAAGTCTCTACTGTAAGCGCATCCAACTTTCTTCTATCAATAACAACCCTCAAGTCCTCAAGACAAGTGAGCAAATATGACAAAGAGCGCTCATCATCGAAGGGTGTATTTGCCACACATCGAGCAATATCGGCAAGTTCATTAATCTGTATCATCAACAAGCAGTTTTAAAAGCTCAAAAGCAACAATAGCGAGTTGTCAATTTAAAAAGAAATTCATAGTTGTGTATCAGAAAGTACTATACAAATAAAAGACATAATACAACCGTAATACACATTAAATAATGCAATTTTCAATAAAAATTGTAACACAAAAATTCAGGGATTTTAGCATGAGACAGACTAAACATAGGAATAACTCAAAATTCTTATTCAAGATGTAGTAGCAATATATCTTATACTCAAAGATAACCGACAAATATGGAATTTAGTGCAATTGGTCAAAAAGTTCGTCCATTTCTCTCCGAATGCACCACATCAACCAAAAAAGGCATCGCTTCCCAAATGACCCAAACATTTCTCCTCTTAGAAGAATGGCAACCTCCTGCTGAAGCCTCACATAACCAAGTCACAGACTTGCTGATGTCAGCATTACCCAAAAGACACCAAAAATAGAAACAAGTCAATATATCTTATACTCAAAGATAACCGTCAAATATGGAATTTAGTGCAATAGGTCAGAAAGTGCGTCCATTTCTCTCCGAATGCACCACATCAACCAAAAAAGGCATCACTTCCCAAATGACCCAAACATTTATCCTCTTAGAAGAATGGCAACCTCCTGCTGAAACCTCACATAACTAAGTCACAGACTAGCTGATGTCAGCATTACCCAAAAGACACCAAAAATAGACAAAAGACACCAAAAAAAGAAAAAAGACTCCATAACTCTGTCACAACATCACAATGCAGTGCATGGTCTACCATCTCCTCCGCCCTCTAACACGTGCAATACCAATTCGTGAGGAACTTTCCCTTCCTTCCGAAGTAATTGTTGAAGATATAAATAATAAAGTTGTCTTGCTCCCTAACAGCTTAAGCTTTTAGATAAGAGTTGGTGGTCTACAATTCAATAGTTATCAACAGTACGAATTGACTCTAAAGCAGCCCAAAAAATAGAATCCACCATTAACAGAACCCCGAACTTCCAATTAACAGAACCCCGACCTTCCAAACACTTTTCTCAGAAAATGGTACAACTTCACCTCCCCTAATGAGTGAATGGTAAGACAACCAAAAATCTCCTCCATTAGCTTTCCATAACATCCAATCTTGCCCATTCCTAACAACCACCTCATCATAGAGGCCGCCAAAAATACACATCTACTAACTTTAGCACCCAATCCTTCATTACACAGACAGAACGAGATTTCCAAGCAAGGTTTTAAAAATCAACTGCAACTGTTACGTAACAATTTCGATTGTTACAAGGCCGTGATAACAGCATGATAGAAATTCATGGCTATAACGGCAGCCACAATTACGTAAAGACTGTAACAAGCCATTTTATGTAATTTGTATATAAGTCTATTTTTCTCATTTTTTCTTTTTTCAGAAAAGGCACATAGAACTTATGCAAAAATCTTAGATCTAAATGCCAAGTGTCCAATCTTCAGGTTCTACAAGATTTGAGCTACTATCAATTAAATGAGCTTTATTTCTCTCTCCCTTTTTTTTTTTCCAAACGTTCATTTCTTTTTTCCTATCAACAAACTTTCATTACTTTCTAATTTGATTCATTGATTATTAACTTATATCTATTTTTAGATTACATTAGTTGAACAAAATTTGGATATCATGGTTACTTTTACATTAGTATGTATGAACTTATGTTTATAAGATAATAAGACAATCATTTTTAGTATTAAACGTACTTAATGATTTTTTATATGACAAGTGGGAAGTTATCCAAAAGTACAACTAGTAAAGTAAACTAAATTCAACTAACAAAGAAAAAATTTCCATAGGAACTTAAAACTATCAAAAAAATTAGTACATACATTGTATCATGTTTAAAAACTAAACAGGGTCCATCAAAAACCATTCTGAACCCTTACTAAATGTGATTCCAAAATAAAAACATGTCTATCAATAAATTTTTAAGTTGTGTAAAGAAGTAAACAATTCACCACTCTAGTTGCCACCACCATTACACTTTTAGTAGGAGAAGGAGAAAAAAATTGCATAGTCACTTCTTGTAGAAAGCTTGTCCATGTTGGATATTGACACTGACACTTCTTTGACACTCCTTAAAATCAGTCCAATAATTCTTCAACACGTCCTAATTTCAAAACAAATCCAGACACTTCATTGGCACTCCTTGAACCCTCCCCAACACAAACAATATCCACCATTCTTGGGAATGGAACTTACACAATCCAAAAGTGTTTTGATGTAATTCCAAAGATTACATCATGTGACCAATAGAGAGTAGAAGTATGCAATGAATAACCTCTAATATAGGAAAAGAATAATGTAATGAAGACGAAAAATTGTAGTAAGAAAACAAGATATTAGGGAGTATGCATTATATACATGATATGTTGCAGAGCTACATCTTCCAAATTTTCTAATATGTTTCTGTATCTGTGTCTCCTCATAGGATTTTCTATGTCAACATGCCCGTATAGTGTCGTGTTTGTGTCCTGTGTCTTGTGCCCTGTGTCCCTGTCTATGCCATAGACAGCAACGAGTGTGAAAGACAGACGTTGAAATTGGAAATTGAGACTTATCGATATGCAACCTACTGTAGTTGCAAAATAAAGGAATGTAACTGCAATATCCAGAGGAGGAGGAGGAGGAGGAGGAGGAGGAGGAGAAGAAAAAGACTTGAACAAGCCATGTATAAAATCACCTGTGGAATATCATCATGTTCACAGTAAGCACCCTTCCCTGCCAATAGCAAGTCTATCTGGCTGGTCCTGGGTGTCAACAATGGAGACCTAGGAGTCATGCTACCTGCAGATGATGTTGTCATTCCTTGATCAGACTTCGGACCAAAACGTGTCCTGCATGACATGGATGGTAAACCCTTGAGGTCATCCATGAAAACAGAATTTTCTGCTTCAGGGAAACAATCAAGCATGTCTTCTGAGCCTCTGCGGGACCAGTCACTGAGTTTGGGAGAGAGAAGCTCAGATTCTTCAGTAACACTAGAATTTGATACTTTAGCACCATCTGGGCTTCCTACTACATGTTGGAAATCCTTCTGTGAGAAAGACTCAATTAGCTTCTCAAGAGTTTCAGCAATTCTGACAAGGCGCTCGTTGACCCTTAGACCCTTTTCATCACATCGATCAGCAATTGCACAAATTCTTGAGTGGTCTTCCACATGCAAAGTTGGAACCTCTTCCTCGCATATACGACAAATTATTGAACTCTCATCAGAAATATTAGGCCGATCTCCCCAGTGACCCCAAGAAAGTTTGTGCTGGTGCTTGGAAGGAATTGATGAATGCACATGAGAATCTTTCACAGGAGGAAGCTCAGGAGGCTTAGAAGTAGCCAAATCCACATTTGAAGCTTCTCTCACGTTGTTTAGAATCTTTAATTCCACCTTAATATCATTCTGCTCCTCTTTCACAGGAGAAAAAACAGGAGCAACTTCTTTTGTGATTTTTACAGCGGGAGACGGGAGTTTCTTCCAGGAAGCCATCCGATCCCTACCTGAAGGAGAGTCTAAATTCTTTGTTGTATCAGCAGCAGGTGGAGAGAAAAAATTTCCAGTCTGCATGGTATGGTCTCTCTTCCAATCTAAACCACTCTGCTCCTGACTGTAAGACTTCCTTGTTGAGACTTTCCCATCCCTTACCCCAAATGAAGGAATTTGTTTGTCAACAGAATGCAGAGTTTGACGAAGCTGAAAAACATTTTCATCCTCAGCAAACCCACTTTCCTTGTGGAACTGCAACAATCTTGTACACCTTGTGAGAATGAAAAGCATACGAGTATGAAGCTGCTTCAGCACACCAGCAGGGAGTTCCTGACGTCTATCATCCAATTCTTGAACTATCCCTTCACACTGGAGCCAAAACTCTCCGGGTGATGTCATAGCACAGCTCCGAGCCAAAACAAGTAAATCCTCAATAGTTTCTTGCCATTCAGGATGACTTTCCGCATTCTTCTCCAAAACTCCAATCAGATCTGCTGCAAATACGTGTAGATCAGCATCCACTTCTTCCTTTGCTTTGTCAAATTTTGCCCGTATCATAACCAAAACCTCCTGTATAAGACAGAAAACTAGTTAGGAAAAATGGACTAATAAGAACAACATTTAACAGCAACAAAAAAACATAATTGACAGGAGAAATTAACTACCTCCAAATTGTTTAAACCTCGAGGCTTCCAAAATGGGAAAGGCCGTACACCTTTGGAATTCAATTCATGGGAGAAACTTTTTATATCAGCAGGAAACCTCTTTCTAGGTGCACTTGTGACACGGAGTATAGCTTGAAAGCGGGGAGATTCAGACTCCTTGGGATTTTCACAATCATATGATGTCTAGCAAAGAAAACATTCAAATTTTCAATTATACTACAATGAAAGAAAAATTAACAAAACTGCAGACAATTTATAATGAGTGAATGCACTACCAGCACCAAAAAAAACCCTTTACCTTCATCTCAGGAGTACAAAGGTCTGCACTTCTCAAGCCTCCAGAATGGCCCCAAGATGATTTACATCTCCCTGGAGGTAATTCAATAAATCAAAGCAAGAAAATTAAACATATTATTTACAATTATCAATGATGTACTGCAAACTGCCAGAGATCAAACTATGTAAAAAGTTCTAAACCTTATGTAAAATATAAAAGTCGAAACTTCAAGCAACAAAAAAACTCAACTTTTTATGTTGAAAACAGATAACATATAAAGTATAAGCAATGAACAAAAATTAATGAATATGAAGAATTATTAGAGTACAATTGAGTGCAAGTGTAGAAAATATCAGCGCAGAATACATGGCATGTATGTTTATGTATATAGTATTTAATCTCCTTTTTCTTTTCCATTTCCAACACAGTCCATTGGGAAAATTACTTAAGTGAAACTAACTTGCAAAAAGTCAAATGAGATACCCTAAAAAAGCATAATTACAAACAAAAAAGAAGTGATATTAACCATTGAAAACATCATGACATAAAATTCAATCAAATAAGTCATAAGGTTATGGCCATGTTTGGTGCACAGCTTATTGGAGCTGCTTATATATATATATATATATATTTTTTGAGAATATGTGGCAGAGTGTTTGGTGTAGCTCTGCTTGTAGCTTATGTGGCACGAATAGCTTAAATAAGCTGAATAAGTAGATTAACTAGAAGTTGGGGAAGGGACGCTTTTAGATTTTGTTCTTAGATTATCAACTATCAGCTTAAGAAAAACTGCACCAAACAAAACCATTAACCCAAACCACATTAGCTATCGCACCAAATTGCCACGCTAGTGATAAGAATTTGCACAACTGCATATCTTGAATTTCTGAAGGATGTGTCATGGTTGATAAGTATACTCGGTTCTTGGATAAGAATGTACAGTTACTTTCTTAAAGACACCTAGTCATGAAAAGAATAAATAAATATGTTGCAGCTACATACTTTGTCTGTTAAGGATACATACTTGTTGAAGATATGGATGCGTAGTTATATTTTTAGCATACCCACTTAGGGCAAGTTTGGGAACATACTAAAATAGCCAAAAAGTCAACTCTGGTCTCTACTTTTTTGCACGTATTTTCGTAAAAAGTCAAAAAGCCAACTAAAATAGCTAGTTCACAAAACAACCCTTAGTTTGTACGAGCCATGCACTTGCTGGTGATATAATAGCCGCTATGTGGCAATTGAAGTGGGTAGGGTCCTTACCTTACTTTACCTTTTTGCAAAGTTTTTGTCCATGTGATATTTTTATTCTTAGTGTTAACTTCATTGTAATAACTCTTTTTAGATTACCTAGGCTGATTCTGCCTGTGTTAGCCCCACTTAAAAAGTAATTTTGAAACTAACAATAATTTCCCTATTCCAATTGTGCTGCAAGCAAGCTGACCTCTGTATTGTTTGGATTTTAGTACTTAGGTCCAAAGATTTTAGTATTTATATAGAAGCAAACAAGAACCCAGTTTATATTACAATAACTACTATACTTGTAACAGTCACTAGTGCAGATTGGACTCAAATTGTACTATTTCATTTCATAACAGGAAAGAGAACCCAAAGTATAGGATGTCACATGAACAGAATCATAAACACTAAAAAATGACAGGACCCAATTGTATACTAAAACTTCACAAGGCTAAAAATCAAGTCAAAGAACCAAGAATTCTCTTTTTTTCTTATCTTCTTCTATAGGTTTCTTTTTACCCTTTCTTGTTTGTTAGGGAAAAAAATATCTTCATTTCCTTTCCTTTCCTTTCTCTGTAAAACACTGCAACACCTCAAACATTACATTATGCTACCCCTACACGGTCACTAGGAAACTCATTCATAGGTTGTGGTGTCTTGAAAAACTTAATTCTGGTTTTCCAAAATAATTTGGTTCACTAAATGTGAAATAATATATACAATCAAACCTTTACCAACCAACAAGGGAACACAACTAAAATTACCTCAAAAGGATGTTTCAGGTCTCCAAAACCATTCAGTTTGTCGTATACAAAGTAAAGTAGAGAAACAATTCTGGATAAAATGGAATAATATTCAGAAACTAGAAAGTGAAAATTAAAAATAAATAAATGAATAAGCTTTTCTCTAATATGTTCAATCTTCAATGTGTCTAATATGTGCCATAAAATTCATTTGAGATGCAAAGAGCATATCTCCTTGAAAAAGTCAGTTGCCCCTCTCATCTTTCAAATGTTTCTATTACATGCTTCCATTTGCATTGATTCATTAGAATTTCCAGTGTTTGATAACTGTTCTAATAAAAAACAAAGCTTGTGGAATTATTACTTATTAAACAAAATAATAGGGATTTTATGTATCTTTGATGCCTGATCTATTCATTATTTAACATAAATACTTTTGACATTTGTGATGAAATGACTTTTAATTGACAAAACAGTATTTTGTATGTTGAGAACAGTGTAACTTATAGACTGAGTAAGTTTTTTCATGCTGAATTAGTGTTCTTTCCCATTATTTATAGTTGCTTGTGGATAAAAATCAACAAATAAAAAATACATATATTTATAATTTTTTGTTATATCTCCGTCGTGTTTGTATCCTAACTTTTTTAAAATCATCATGTCCGTGTCTGTTATCTGTATCCACGTCCATGTTTGCACCCCATGTCCATGTTCATGTCTATATTTGTGTTCATGCTTCTTAGCTTTTGATCAACTAATCATTTGTGAAAAAATTAAAACAAATAGTCTACACTCTCTCCCAACAATCATGCGAATTGAGCAAGTGGTATTTCAAAATTGTATAATAATAAAAACGAGCACACACGCTCTTTTAATAAAGAAAAGGCTCCAAAAAGATTCAACGCTGTGTGAAGAAACCCTTTTCGTTGATAAAAATAAAATAAATCGTTTGGCACCCAACCAACCCTAATTTTGAGCATCTACTATGCATGCCTCGAATGTTTGTAGGAAAAAAACAATTATTCTTATATCTACTACGACTCATACTTCTAAAGAAGTTTGGCAAACTTTGGACCAAGGTTCTAAAAAGCGGTTGCGATCGCCGTAACGGTAGCGGTGGCGGTGGCGGTGGCGGTGGCGGTGGCGGTGGCGCGGTTGCGGGGTATAAAGGCCGTAGCATAACGGTTGCGGTAACCGGAACCGTGAATTTTTTTATTTTTCACACAATTTGAAAAAAACTTACCGATACGCATATTTTTTTTTCCATAATCATATTTATTGGATTTAAAAT
Organism: Camellia granthamiana; assembly: GCA_036172215.1. Taxonomy (NCBI): domain Eukaryota; kingdom Viridiplantae; phylum Streptophyta; class Magnoliopsida; order Ericales; family Theaceae; genus Camellia; species Camellia granthamiana. Next base: position 102,005,505 of record CM069917.1, on the reverse strand, counting down.
AAATATTGATCAATTTTTGTAAATTTTTAAGTATGATCCAATATATTTCATATTTTTAAGTCACTATAAACTGAGGTTTTTACTTTTTATTTTAATAATTAATGACTTTATATTATACAAAAAATCAATCACTAACTATTATATATAAGATAAACAATGACAAAAGTAAGAGAATAAATAAGAGCCTAAATATATATATATATACATATTTTAACCAAGCCAAATAGATAATGATCACACTTATTATTATTATTTTCAAACAATATATAGATAGACACACACAAACAAAATGGTTGAGTAATAACAGCTGAATAAAATAGTATAGGTCTTACAGCTTCAACAAATCAATAACGTATTCTTCATCTTCCCTCTTCTCTCTCTCTCTCTCTATCTCTTACTCCTCCATTTTCTCTCTTTATTTTCTCTCCTCTCTACCTCTCTTCCCCCATTTTTCAGTTTTTTTTTTTGTGTTTTTTCAAAAGAAACAGTTCGGAACCGTTACGTAACGGTGTGTAACAGACCGTTACGACCGCTACGGCAGCCGCTATGGCCGACACACCTGTGAATCTCAATCACACTGTAAAAGCAGCCGTAACGGGTGGCGGTAACCACCAAAACCGTTACACAACGGCGTTACGTAACGGTTGCAGCCGCTTTTTAAAACCTTGCTTTGGACGCAATCACATAAAGAATTTATGAAATGGACACGCCAACTTAGCAACTTTCAAAAAAAAATTGACAATGACACATCAACAATAGTGCACAAAATAACTATTTATTTACATATAAATGAAAATAAAATATTTTTTATATAGAAAATAAATTTCTCAATTTACATTACAGTAATTACAAATAGTTAGTTTTATATTTATATAATGAAAACAGTAGGAAAATAAACGCTAATGTCTTACTTTTAGAAGTCAAGTATTTACCAATTAAATTGGAAGTAGTGACGTTCTAAGCTTTAAAATATTAAAAAGCCTAAAGATGGGATACATGTATATACGTCCATCCTTCAGACACTATGTTTGGTTGAGTTTTCAAAACTTAATTTCTGAAGAAAAACAATTAAAAATTAAAAACTAGTTTGACAAAAATAAACACTAATTATTTTTTTTAATTTTCAAAAACTATTTCCATACCAAGAAAGAGAACCATATGAAAATGATGAATTTTTTCTATTTCTTCACCAACTTAGTTTTAAAAAAAATTCTAAACACAAATTTTGAAAACTCAACCAAACAGATATGCACACCCAAACTTACTAGATATGCGACAATGTGTGTTTAAACAATGGACATGCTTGTCCTATGTGTCTCCAAAGCATGTTTGCTATTCCAAAATTTTAAAAAACAATAGTATACTTCAGATTTGCATCTAATATGTGTCGACGTGTTAATGACAAGTGTCAACGATTGACATGTCAGACAAGGACACAACACCAAGTAGGTGTATGTGCTTCCTAACATAATTCATCCGCATAATCATCATCATCTACCCAACTATGTGGTCATTTGGGATTAGCTTTTTTGTGGCTTTTTCGCTATATTAGGAGCTAAAAAAAGCTAAAGGGTATGTTTGGTTTGTGTTTGAGAGATGTGTTTTAGAGATAAAAAATACGAAAAGTTGTTTGGTTTGGTTTTTTTGAAAAGATGTTTTGGAAAATTATTTTGAGAGAGAGTTTTGGAAAAAATGATTGATTTGATGTGTGTGAGAGAGAGATTTGTTTGGAAAACTTGTTTGGTTTACAAGTTTTGGGAAATTTTTTTGGAAAAATTTGTTTGGTTTGATTACTTTTGAAAACATATTTGTAGAGAAAATTTCCCAAAAATTTTTCAGAAATACAAACCAAACGAACCCAAAGTGTTTGGGAAGTTGCTAAAAAAAATTTAATTTTTTGTAAGTGAAAAAGTTGATGTGGCATTTGGCTTTCTTAGCTGATGGCAAAAACCAGCTTAATGACTTTTTGGTTTTTTTAGCTAAAAGCAGCCTATTTTGGAAGTTCGCAAACAGCCACTAAAATTCCCTCAGCATCTTCTTTTGTTTCATTCATTACATGACAAAATGAAGTTAACTCATTAATGTACATCATCTATTTCTATAAAATTATATAAAGCGTACACCTCAATTAGCATCAACGACGCTGTCACATCTTTTACTTTACCAAGAATGTCCTTCCCACCCATTAATTGTCACCTCCCTTCCCATCCAGTAACTATCACATCAAATAATTGATGATAATTTTGCTCCATCAAATCATCCAAAACTGCTAATTAGTTTTTCTCAATCATCAAATAATCCAAAAAAAATTAAATATAAAATTGCAAAATTGCATCATATTTGCGCCCACCACGAGTTTCAATGATTGTTAATTGCTAGGTGATTAACACGGACATCTAAAGCATTCCCTTGAGCTCAAAATTTTCTCATCATTCTCTCATGTATAGAAATGTTAGACAACACTATAATCAACATTTGGTTTTGTTGGGATTTATTCCACATTCCACCAACGGAAACAGACGCACACCATGCACACAACAAAGAGAAACAAACACACTCAAATTTACATGGTTCGGCCCAAATTGCCTACATCCACAAGAGAGAGAGAGAGAGAGAGAGAGAGAGAGAGATTCCACTATACAAATAAAATAGGCAATACATGTGAGATGGCCAAAATGTGCAAAACATGCACTACTATCCGAACCTATGCTCAAGGATAGTTGAGCCCTCGCTCACCTAGTGCTCTCACGGTATTTTTTCTCACCCATCTCTATTTTTTTCCCTCACCACTCTCTCAATCTCTCTTAGAAAACTCTATGGTCCGCATGATTAATTATAATAATCTACCAATGAGAATCCTAGTTGCATATAATTAGATAATCAAATCTTACACATAGTAGGTTTCCCAGTAGATTTTGGACTCTACTATCCTAACTCAAATACATATATTAACAAATTTATAATTGTATGGGACCCACATTAATCACATGGTTCGACTAATCCTAACAGGTTTTTTCAGCCATGAGTTTTCCAAATAATCCACCATAGGATTTGTCCTTGATCTGAGTAGTACACCCACAACATAAGACACTACATAAGCATACATAGTTAGAAAATGCAAGACAACATTGCCATTTTCACCCGCAAGGCTTGCCCAATTGGCATACAAACTTACCAACCTTTTTCCTCGTCTCCATTTAAATCATGTACAATTCACTACTTGCATCAATAAAACCTGGACTCCTATTTAAGATGCTCACATTTGTTCAAACTCAATTCTGATAATGATACAAAAATCAGCAGGGCATGGCCAGTTCAGGGAGAGTCCAGTGGCGAGCCATTTTCATGGGTTTATCATTCAGTTCAATTTCCAATGGTTTCCCTTGTAGCAGTTAGTTGAAAGATGACAATCACATTCTCCAAAAACAATAATCTCAACATCATAGCATTTTAGTTAGTTATTGCTTCACATACATGAATACATCAATTTACAAAAAAAAAATATAATATGTGCATACATATAAGTGTTTATGTGTGTGTATATACATATAAGGGAAGCGTACCAGCTTCTGATGTAGATTCACTATTCTGGAGCCTAGACCGAGCCTGGACATGAGGACTCTGGTCTCTAGATGGCCCACTCTCCGTAGACATACTATCTGAATTGCTTCCAACTTCAACCCAACCCCCAAATCCAACATTATCTTCAGAACCCATCTTTCTCTGACTAACCCCCTCCTTCTTCCCCCCACTTTTCCCAATCCCACCAGACCCAGAACCTGAACCCGAAGATAAACCACCACCACCACCATCACCACCAGGCTTCGAAAGCTTACTAGAACCAAGTGCAGAACCTTTATCCCCTCGAAACCCAAAAAAACTCTCTTGTGGCAACGGCCCAGACCTCGTCTTAATCCGATTCAATCCCAGCGACGATGCCAAAATCGGCGACACAGACGCCGGAACATCCTTCATCTCCACCGCTGATTTGCGTAAGTTCAAACCCGAACTTCCCAACCCAGAACTCGATGCCAAACCCAAACCCAACCCCAACCCCAGCTTCGCCGGAGTTTGAGCCTGAGCCTGAGCTTGAGCTTGAGCTTGAGTCTCTTTCCCCTTCACATCCTTCTTCTTCAGCGATGATTGTTGTTGCTGCTTGACACCATCTTTTACTTGAGCTTGACGACACGGGGCACCGAAACCACTAGAACTAGTACCGATCGGCGGATCGTCCTTGGTGGATTTTACTTTCTTCTTATCGGATCTGATCGGAGAGTTAGAACCGAACGATCGAGGACTATTCGATGCATCTGGACTCGAAGTATCAGATTTCTTCGAAGAGAAGAACCTGCCTTTGAACACCATGTTTGTACCTCTAGGGTTCGCAGCCCTAGCATCTACGCAGGGCTGCCCTAACTATAACATGAATGGAAGAGAGAGAGAAAGAAAAGTAGTACAGTTATGGGGGGTTTTTTCTAGAGAGAGAATAATAAGAAATTGTAGAGAGAGAGAGAGAGAGAAAAATAGAAAGGTTTCTGGTATTTGTAGTGTGTGGACTGGGTGGGTATGGGAATGGGGATGGTCCGAGAGAGAAAGAGAGAGAGAGAGAGATAGAGGCAGTTTTTTGAGGGGGACAAAAGGAGAGAGAAACGCGTATTACAGCGGTGAAAATGGAGCATCACCTTAATTGACTAAAGTTGATTACGGATTACAGGCTAGTTTAAAGTTGATTACGGAAAGTTGATTACGGATTACAGGCTAGTTTGGGAATCACATTTTTTGTCCAATTTCGTAATCCCAAAATTTCAAAAAAATAAAAATTAGGCTCATTTTGGGAATATAGTATTTTTTAACTAAAATATGAGATGAAAAAGTTTAAGGTAATGTTTGGTAGATTTTTAGAATTATAATTTAAAAATAAAATTGTATTTTGAGTTTATAAGTTTTGAAATTATGATTTGAGTGTGAAAATTTTGTTTGGTTATGAATTTTTACAAATATATGCAAAAAATGGAATAACTGAAAATAAAATTTTGACTTTTTAATATTTATTGATTTTTTTACTTTTAAGCTATTTTTTAATTTTACCAAACAGACCTCAAAATCTTCTATTGTAGTATTTATTTTTAAATTTTTTTATTGTAGTATTTATTTTTGTCAAATAATCTTCTATTTTTTTTCTAAAAATAATTCATAAAATAAATTTTAAAAATAAAACTAAAACAAAGCCAAAGTTGTTGTAAAAAAAACTAATGCATTTTGTAAATGCTACAAATACGTTTTTTGTTTTTTTTTATTGTAGTATTTATTTTTGTCGAATAATCTTCTTTTTTTTTCAAAAAATGATTCATAAAATAAATTTTAAAAATAAAACTAAAACAAAGCCAAAGTTGTTGTAAAAAAAACTAATGCATTTTGTAAATGCTACAAATACGTTTTTTGTTTTTTAGGAAAAATTTTAAGTGGTATTTTGAGAAGATGGTAAAAAGTAATTTTTTTGTTTTTAACCAAGCTTTTTGGGAGTGATTTGGAAAGTTGGTAAAAAATTATTATTTTTTGATTAATATTTGTTTATGGTGTCACATCACACTAAAATAACTAAAATACCCTCACCCAACTTTAAAAAATTACATTTTACCCAAATCCACAAGATGTAAATATTAAGGGTACTTACGTAATTTTCCAATCTACTTTTTGGCACTTCCCAAATGAACAAAAACACAACTTGATGTTTTGCTCAGCCACGTGGCATTTTTCTTAGATTCCCAAAAGAGCCCTACGTAATTCTTTAGTTTTTGCTTTTGCTGTTTATATGTGTTTTTTCTTATATTTAGCCAAAACACATTGTTCAAAGACAGTCAAACAGAACTAGATCTATACATAAAACGATTATATAACTGGATAATATAATATACACGGGTAGATAAAAATTTCAAAAAATGGACATTATTAATAAATTTTATCAAATTATATTTTATATAGTCACGTTCTGAAAAGATAGTAAAAATTTGATTTTTTAAATTTTTTTTTTTCCTAACTTTGTAACTTTTTTGGTGTAAAAAAATAAATAATTGATGTGACCAAAAAAAGAGAAAAAAACTGTCAGGTTGCCAAAATGCCCTATATTCATTGTTGATCAAGTTTGTCCGATGTTAATAAGCACAGGGACGGAATTAGGAGAAGACTATGGGGGGTCATGGCCTCCTGTTTCTGTGAACATTATTATTTACCATAGAACTTTAAATATATATATACATATTATTTTATATATAAAATGCTCCCAGTATAAAAAATATGTTATTTTTCTTCCATTTTGAATTCTATTTCTATTTTACATTGAAAAAAACGTATTCATCCTATTTGAAATTGCTTCTATGGTATTTAATTTTTTTTTAAATGTATGTATAACTTATATATCATATATACATACATGTATGTTTTGTGTATATGATAAAAAAAAATTATTTTTCTTTTGACCCCTCCGATAATCAAATCCTAGTTTCGTTCCTGAATAAGCAAAAACCAAATCGTGAAATTTGTGGAACTTAATAAGAATCAAATTAAACTATTAAATTTGTGAAACATAATCAAAATCAAATGGTAATTTAAATTATGGTTTCACAATTTTAGGAATAAAATTCATCATTATATTTAAATTATTGGGCAAATTTATAAATACATCCTTGAAATTTATTTAAAATACGGTTTTCCTCTATAGTTTTAGAAATCGCATCCGTCCCCTTCAAGTTTCTAATCGTATAATAAATAATCTATTTTATTAATAAATCATTAAGTTAATTAGTAATTTTTAATAATATTATAAATATATTTCAATTAACAATTTGAGTAATTTATTGTTACAAAAAGTAGTAGTTATAATTTTTTTTATTAATTATATTAAATAAAAAAATATATAATAAAAAGATATTTGTAATTTTTAAAATTATAATAAATAATTTATATTTTAAACAAATTAAAAAAAATGCATTCGTAATTTACTCTAGTTTAATAAATTTTGATTATACATATATAAAAAAATTTCCTAAAAACATATTTCATTAAACTCAAAGACGACATGGCATTAGTGTTGGCAGCTCTTGATTGGCTTTGATTTTTGGTTGAAATCACGTGTTCACAAATAAACATTTAAATATACTTATATGTTTTTTTGTGTTTTATTCTTTATTTTTATACATGGCACAATTACTTTGGACTTATGATTGGACAAAACGTTGGGCCCATGATTAATAAAAATTTAAGTTAACTAGTGAAAAGTCGGAATTATATATAATTTGGTCAAAAATTTAATAATTTTTAGTAAATAAGGATATGCATTGAAAAGTCAGCGTAAAAAAATTCCTTCAAAGGCGAGTAGTAGTGGTGAGGTGAACAGATAAGTGAATATATAAGTAACATGTAGATAAATGATACGTGTATATAAATAGGTGGTATTTGAACAGAAGTGATTATTCAATACTCCCGTAGTATGAACATGTGGTGCTCCATAAAATTTTAATTGGTGGAGAGGTGTAAGGGCCTACAATTTATGTTGAAAATAGAGGAATAATATGGGACTAAGTGATTGGTGATTAACTTGGAGTATGGCCATGTAGTGTTCCGGGAGTATTAAATAATTTCCCTTTGAATAGACAGACACATAGATAAGTTTTGAACAAATTGATATCCCTTTTGGACAGATATCTATAAGATAATATCTATTTAATCCAAAAAAAAAAAACCTTAAATTTGTTGACCCAAAAAATTTAGAAATAGACAAATGGTATAAAGTGCCCTAAAAATTAAACTCCGGGGTGATTTAAGATGTTCTAAATAAGTGTACTTTTTGATTTTTTATAAAAAAATGTGTAGAAAAGTAGAGAGGAGATGTTGATTGATGTAACCTAAAAAAGCTAAAAAGATGAACTAAAATAATGTATGCCAAACAACCCTTTAAATTTATTGACCCAAAAAATTTGGAAATAGACCTAATGGCTTGTCTTGGGCTAGTCTTTGTTTGGTTATTCTCTTGTATATGGTTTGGGCCTTATGGTTTGTCTTGGGGCTGGGCCATGGTTTGTTGTCATGGTTTTAGATATTTTGGCGGAATATTTTAACTACCATACACCTAATACTATTAATCATATCACTCCATCTTCATAATATATGGACATTAAACTTTACATTGTTAATTCGAATATTAGTTGCAAAATTTATCGATTTCTTAATTATTGAAGTTATTGGATTTTGTGATTGATAAGATGAAATATGCCTCAATTTTTTTCAGGCTTGAACCACGGTTCCAAATGTTAATCAATGGGGCCGAATATCAACTTCTTGGGCCAGTTTGTACCAGATTTTGCCCCGGTTTTAATTGGACACCAAATTAGTGCACGGTGAGATTGATGATCTCGGATTATTTGGTCCATTAAGTTAGATATCGAGTTATAAAAAATATGTATAAAGATATATATATCTATACAATATATATAAAGCACCGATGCAATGTGAACAGTAATTTCAGCCAAATATAAATAGTGTTTTGTAATAGTTGAAAAGTCAGTTTTAACCTTGTACTTTATGACTTTTATTCTTTGGATGCAAGGGTATTGATGGAAAAATATCTTCAAATTACTTACAGCTGTTTATAACTCTCTTCTCTACACTCTGTCCAGAGAACCCTCCCTTCTCTCACCGATCTCCTCCCTCCTCTCTCCTCTCACCGATCTCCTCCCTCCTTTCTCCTCTGGTGACCGCCGATGACGTCTCCTCTGTGGTGTCGATTTATTTGATTTTGTGGGTATTCATAGTGTTCAGCAGCGAATCAAACGAAAATTGAGCCGAAGGATGGAAGAATACGACACAAGCTTCTATTAAGGTAAAGACATACATGAATAATGTTAGGTATTTCGATTTTAGGTTCCTTTTGATCCAGTTAGGGTTTGTAAAGTGTTTTAATTTTCTTTGGTTCTGTTAATTAGTTGGGGTTTTGTTCTTTTTATTATTGTTTGCATGATGTTTACTGTGTGTATATTTTGTGGCTTCTTGTTTTTCATTAGGGTTTCAATTTTATTGTTGTTTTAATTTTCTTTGGTTCTGTGTTCTTTTTCTTTCTCATTAGTTAATTTAATTTAATTTTTTTCATTTTTATTCTGCAATTTGGCTTACAATTTGAGCTAAAAAATTAATTTTGTTGATCATATTCTGTGCTGAGGTCTTTGGGATTCTATGCTTAATATTAGGATTTTTTTGGTCTGCTTCATTTTGAGGTAGTGCACTATTTTTTGACTTGTTTTTTTTTTTTTCCTTGAAAATGTAGACGTTGATCGAGTTAAGAAATTTAAGCTATTCGGTCTCAAAACTAATTAGATTTTATTGATTGGTAGATCATATGACATGTAAACAAAACAAAACTAATTAGATTTTATTGATTGGTCTCAAACAATTTATTTGATTTGATGACTTTATAGGTTTCTATTTAAAACTCAAATTTCAATTTCTCAATATTTGCTGTTGATTTTGACATTAAAATTGAGAAAGCCTAAATTTTATTCAAACCCTAGAAGGTAGAAATTGAGAGTTTTTGTTATGTATTGAAATTAAATGTGGGAAATAAAGATTAGTTTTGAAAATTGTGGATTTCCTTAGAATTTTCATAATTGTTGAATTTATTGAGATGTCTTCTGGTTGGGTTCTCTGGAGTTGTGCCCAACTTTTGGGGAGTTTCAAGCTCTGATGGAGTGTTCTCAAGAGAGGAGCATCCTCCCTTCTCCAAGTTTGTGGGATGCCAATGAGCATTTGAAAACTGTTTCGACTATGACATTATTTTCAGTGGATCATAATATCTATCTATATTATTATTTATGTGAAATCTTGAGATGGTATTAACAAAAATATGTCTCAAAAATATCTGATTTATAGTTTCAATATTCACGTTGAATTTTTCTTATAAGAAAATTAGCCTTGGTCCCTACAGCTTGTACAATTTACCATTGCTGGTATAATGGTAAGAAAATCGAATGTGAAAAACTATTTCGCCTATGACATTATTTTCAGTGCATTGTAATATCTATCTCTACTATTATCTATGTGAAACCTTGAGATGGTGTTGATACAAAATGTCTCAAAAGGATTTTTCCAAAATACTCCTATAATTAGTGTTTATGTAATGTAAAAATTATATCAAGTGGAGGACAAGACTTGAAACCAAAATAATAAATTTGGCAAAAAAGACCCTTATCGCTTGAGTAACACAAACTATATATACCTTCTTATAGAATTACTTCTTTTTTTTTTCAAGTTGTACACACATTGTGTGTAGGGACCGCTAGAGGTTGTTTGCTCATCATCCAATAAATGTGCTGTTAAATTTATAAAATATAAATTTTAATTTTGAATTATAAGGATATTGTTTACCAAACCTAATGTCTTAGGTTCAAGTCTTCTTCATTGTATCATGTTATGTTTTTTTTATAGAGAAAAAAATTCACTTGGCAAAATGAGAGTTTTTTGATGGAGAAAAAAAAAAATCCACTTAAAAGGAAAAAGTAGATTTCAGGAGGCCACTAATGCTTTAATTGGTTCAATGGAATGGTTATTCTTTAAACTCCCAAATGACGAATACAATTCCATTTGAAATATATTTTTTATTATTCTTTTAATCAAATCAAACATGTGAATGAATATTTTGATAGAATAATCATTCAATTCCACTTTATTTTAATGAACTAAACAGCTAAGTGAGTTGTTCACTTTATATATAGTATAGATAGATAGATATTTTTTGATAGATCTATTTTTTTTATTAGTATGATCATATGATGATTGAATTTACTATATAATTAATTAATGAATAATGTTATACAAACAAAAAAATTCATACATAATAATGTGATTCATTTTGAGTATTTCATTTCAAAACAAAACACTATTGAAAATTGATTTATTTATAATAATGACATTACCATATCATTCTTGTCAAGTTTTTTTTTGTATGATGAATTTTATATATGTTTATAATTTTTCTTAATTATATATATTTATAATGTCTTTAAATTATGATATTAGTCAAAAAATTGTAACGTAATAATTAAAACTCCTCACCATTGCCATCGTACCTTAATGTCTTTCACTATATATGTGTTTTATCTATTTATATAGTGTTTCAACCCATCAGTGACTGTGTTTGTGTCTAGAGAGAGAGATGAGTATTACTTAAGAATTTACAAATAAAAAATAAAAAATTGTATATATATAGTGTAGATAATGTGTTATTATGTAATCATTGTAATAAATTATGTGAATATACATATATATATATATATTCATTTGAAATTCACTTGTGGATATTGCAGGAAATAATTGTGTGTGAGCTAATTTCTTTCTTGCTTTTGCATTTTGATTTGATGCAATTCAATTATTTTGGAAAATTTGTGAATTGGCCTAATTACTTAAAAGCATTTTGGTTGGATTTTTTTTTTGTTTGTTTTATTATCAAAATTTAATTTTTCTTATCTCTGGCTTAGCTTTTTATTTTTGTGTTTGATCATGACTTATGGGTGTTTGTAATCTGGAAGATTAGGTGTTATGTAATATTAGTTAAGAACTTATTTTATTGATTTTAGTTACTCATGAATATCAATTTTTCAATGGGTGTTTGTGTTTCTTTTTTTCCTACTTTTTAAATCTTACTGCCTAAATCAAACTTCATAAAGTTTCATTTATACCTAAACTACAGTATGTTGGTTGATGCTTAGTCAGAGTATAATGTTCCATTCTCCTTCCCTTTTCTTTTGATTAACAACATTAGCCAAGAATGTATTTAAAGTAGCATCGTCTACCCAGGATACTTTAGTTTGCTTACCAATCTAACACGTGATCAAATTAACTATGTAAATCATTAGCGCCAATTGCTTTTTGGTTGCAAAGCTTACAGCGCCCTTTTGACATTACATTCTTTTCATTTTATTTTTTATTTTTTTATTATGGTCTACCTTTGTACTGCTTTTTTATTCCTTTGATTAAATTGAAAAATATATCATCTGTGTCAAAAGTTCAATAAACCTAAACTATTTGTTAAGATCACTTTTAAATGTTGATTTGAATGGTTAAAGGTCCAATCTTTTTTCTTCATTGCTTTTTTTTTGGGGGGGGGGGAGGAATGACTTTTGTTTGAGTTTCATTCATAAAAGAGAATTTTACCACATTAGCATGAATCAAGTTTTAATTTGATTGGGGGTCAATGCCTTAGGCCACTATAGAGGGTTAAATAGAAATGTGAGGAAAACTACACATAGCCATTGGAGTCTTCGCGAATGGTTTGCTTCATATTTAGTGGTTTCATATTTCTTTGTGATGTGAGCTTGCAATAAATTTTATAATTTCCTCTCTTACCTTTAGTAGATTTTGTTACTTGCTTCATATTTTTTTTTTTTTTCATTTGTGTAGCATTTAATAAACAAATTGTAGGTGTATAATAGCAATCATGTAGACATGGATATGCATTTCTTCTTTCTCTGGTTATGTGTGCACAAATATGGGATTTAAGAGAGTTGTTGTAGGCTAAGATTACACTTTCTCGGTCTCTATTGCAGGGAAATAATGGATTTTGTTACAACAATATAGTTTGTCAAATACATAGGATTAACAAGATCAAGGTAAATACCTTCCAATATTTAGCTATCATAATTTCTGAAACCATAAATTAAAGGTAATTGTTACTTGATAATTTGCAAACACAATGTTTTAGATAATTGTTATAATGATCTCAAGCATTATATGTTCATTATTTCAACTTAGACCTCAAAGCATGCTAAGTCCTTGTCTTCCTCCCATATTTGCAGATTTATACAAATAAGTAACATGAATGCAAGATTCCCCTCATTTGTTGTCACATTTAATAGTCCATAATGTTTTTCATTTAATTCCATTTCATTTTTCCCATCTGTGATTCATCCATTCATCCAAAATACCAAATTTATTAACAAAATTATATTATTATCTCCTTTTATTAATGGGCATTTTAATGGGCATCAGTTAGCGTGCTTTGCACGCAACCCCCTCACTAGTATATATATATGCTTCCAAATGTTTATGTTTTGGAAGAACCTCTCAGATAGCCCAACCCATGAGCTCAGACCCATAAAACTATACACAAGTTACAACCCTTCATCCCTTAACATTGATACTAATGGGCCTGCTTACCCCACAAGTCACAACAAGGGGATTCTATTTGCATTAAAAAAGTCATTAAGTATGCCAAATTTCTTAATACACCCTATTAGATTAATATTTATGATTATAATTTATTCTCAATACACCCTATTATTTTTTCCTAAATTATCCTTCAAGGAGGTACACCCAAATAATAAACAAATCAAAAACCCTAAATTAAATCACTTTGAAAAGCACGGTGCCTCTACAATATCAATTGAATCCATTTAATATTAACTGTTGATATGGTAAATGGGGTCAAGGACGTGGAGCTGAGGGTAGGTATGCTTATTCATGATTTGCTTTAGTTAAGAATGTGACTAAATGTGCTATGGCAGAAGGGTTGGAAATAAAGTTGCTCATTTGATGGCTAAGTTTGGGATTAATGGAAGTGGGCGCCGCACTCGGGAGGGTGTCCCTCCTTCATGGTTGTTGGGCTCTTCTGAGGAGTGAGGGTCATGTTGTGTATTGTGTTTTGACTATCTATAATATCTTCGATGTCGTTCTTATTTTTTGATTTTTTTTTTTTTAATTTGTAAATAATAAAACAATAAAAAACAATGATGTCTATGATAATGGTGAGTTTTAGTAGGGTGGATTAGAGTTTTAGAGTGAGAAAGAAGATGAAGAGAAAATAATTAAAATTTGAGAAAAAAGATAAAGATAGTTGAATATGAAAAATACCTATAAGTGATTTGAGTATACCATAAGAAAAAAAATAATAATATTTTATTTTAGAATTTAATGTGTATTGTCCTTATTAGTAAATTTACATTAAGGTATAATAGGAACTCAAATCTCAAAATTTTAATTGGGCATACTAAGTTATTATTTGGATGCAAATAGAATCACCCGTCACACCAACACAACACCCATTTAGAAGAATTAAAGAAGGTAGATCCATTAAAAAAGAATAAGAACAAGAGGAGGATTACACTAGCATATCTTGACATTTGATAAAAATATAATAAATTTTACAATTTTAATATAATACGACCGATCTCTCTTTAGAGTTAAAGAAACCGAAACTAATGCAGATAGTATGAAAATACAAAAATAAATAATGTGAAATATATATTTTAGTATAAAAGAGGTGATAATATCATTTTTTTCATTCATATAACTAATGAATTTATAATGAAAAGCAAGTTAAGTGTTAGTGTGAATTCAAAATTTAAGAAAATTTAATATAATTATATCAAACTTGTAAGACTTATTACATTTTCTTTAAACCTCAAGCAAGGACCGGATCGAATAGAAATGAAATCAGACAATTCCATAAACGAAAGTGTATTGTTTTGTTCGAAGAAGCCTAAAAATTGAATGAATTGAATTGTTGTAGTAGGTCTCGTAGGATGCCCATGCAATTAAATTAGACGGTCTAATTATTTAAATTTAAAAGGATTGGAGATAATGTTTGGACAAGTTTATCATTTATACTTGTCGTTTGCTAAATAATAAATCAAATGATCGCTACAAGATTATATGAGAGAGACATGAAGTGAAAAAACAATGTATTTTTGTTTTTCAGATATGTTTTATCAAAAATACTAAAATCTAGTGTGGTAAAAATAAACACTAAAAAAATATTTGTACATTTTTTAAAATTATTTTTGCAGGAAAAAAAAAAAGAAGAAAACAATATAAAAGGGATGAATGTTTATAATTTTTAAAAAACCTTTTTTACCAAATTTTTTTTTATTATAAATTTTCATAAAACAAATTATGAAAAAAGTGGAAACAAAAAGTGGAAACTTGAAATGGACAAAAGCCCATGCATTTCTTTTTATTGGTCATACATATACACATCACACAACAATGAAGAATTCAAAGTTTAATTTCATGCACACACTCTTCATGAGAGTGATGTATTATACGTAGAGTTTGTTTCATGGAATAAAGAGAAAAGTTGGCATTTGGTTGTTATCATCTTTTCTTGTTTCATTCCTCATCTCATTGGCTTCAACCTCCCTACTAAAAACAGTAACCCTTTTTGAGAGAAATATTACTGATTGGCATAATTATAAAACAAAAGTAAGTTTTTTTTCAAGGATAACAGAATTTCTCACCATAAAAAGAAAACAATTTATGTATCTGTCCATCTTTCAAGTGTACTATTAGATAAAATTTAAAAGAAAAATGATCAAGATCCCCTTTCCCCCCACCTCCTTTGACCCCCTCTCTTTTCTAATTGGCCAATTTTTTTTTTTTTTTTTTTTTCTTTCCTTCTCTTCCAATCACCACCCGCCACTTGTATGTGGAGGGTGGTGGGAGTTGGTGATTGAGGGGGTCTCAATCACAACTCAATTTAAAAATGCACAAAATTCATCAAAACCTCTTTTAAACTCTAATAAATGAGAAATATATTAGTTGGGTTTTTTTTTTATATCTCAACTACTTAATAAAGATAGGTCATCATTGTCCTATCAATAAATTTTTTTTACTATGTCATTAGTTAAAAACATCACGTATACAATATTTTATAATATTCAATACTATTAAGTATACACTTTTTATCTTTTTATGTTTTTTTCATCACATCACCTCTCTACTTTTCTGCATATCTTTTCGTAAAAAGTTAAAAAGTACTCTTATTTAGACCATCTCAAACCACCCCTAAATAATTATCCATTAATAGATGACTTTTGAAGTGTCAAATGCGGAAGGTGAGTTAGGTGTGCTTGAGCTACCAACCAAATAAAGTTTTTTGATTGAAGGGAGAAAAAAAGTATTGTTTAGTAATATTTTTATTTTTTATTTGCAAAAAATATTAAATATGCTATATTTACGCTAGGTTAAAACAAAATCAAAAGCAATAAGCATGTATCATACATATGTTTTTAAAAATTTATTTTGAATATAAGTGAAAATTGAAATTCGAAAGCAATTGTTGAAGGGAAGTTGTGACGGGAGGTGGTGACCAATGAAAGATGCTAGTCAAATGTGTTTGTTGGTGGTCAGAAGTGATAATCAACAATGATACTTAGAAGATGTCTTCAATAATGGCAGCTAGAGGTGGGGTTAGCTTGTAGTGGTGATGTAAAGAGGATGGTGGCCGATGGGGGAAATGAAAACATGTTTTCAAGATAAGTGAAAACAACATTTTTTGTGAAAACTTTATAAATGATATGTTTTTGAACAAACAAAAATAGATGCCATGTATAAATATTTAAAAAACATGACCAAGTAGTTGAATATGAATGTCTTTTGCTTTAGCTTTGTTCCAAAAAAAGAAAAAAGAAAAAGAAAAAGCAATATAGAGTTGTAAAAAATTTAGATAATTGAACAAACTGGTTACTAGAGAAACAGGGAAAAGAAAAGAAAGGACAAAAAAATAATATAAAAAACAAAAATAAAGAAAAGAAAAGAAAAGAAATCTGAATAGCTGGCTAAAGTGTAGAAAATTCTGGATGTGTTGGAAAACATATTTTTTTATATTTCAAATATACATATACTTATGAAAATAAAAAATCAATATAAACAAATGCCTTAGGACTCGTTTGGGAATAGAATTTTTTAGTAATTTTTTGATTTTTTGGTTAAAATGTGATGTAAAAAAAACTAGGGCTCCGTTTGGTAAGCCTCTCAAATTATAGTTCCACCCATTGATTTGAGTGTGGTGTTTATTTTGAGATTTCAAATCATAATTCTACACCCATTTCTCAAAACTCAATTCAAAACATAATCATTACTTTTCAAAACTCATAGCCAAACACATAATTCAAAACTATTTTTCAAAACTCAATTCAAATCAATATTTTAATTTTTTAAATATTTTAAAAATATTTTAATTTTGTTAAGATTTTAAATATTTAAATATGTTACGATTTTTTTAATTTTTTGAATATTTTAATTTTTAAATATTACGTTTTAATTTTTTTAATTTTAAAATATTTTATAAAAATAAATTCAAACTCTATTTTATAAAAATATTTTTAAATATTTTAATTTTTTTGTTATGTATTAACTCTATTTCGAGTTATGTGTTTGGTTATGAGTTTTCAAAATAATTTCTTAATTGAGTTTTGTTTTATGCGTTTGGTTACGATTTGAGTGTAAAGTTGTTTTTAAATTTAAAATATTAAAATTTAAAATTATTTAAAATTATTTAAATTTTTACGATTTAAATTTTTTGAATATTTATTTTAATTTTTTACTTATTAAATTTTTTAGATTATTTGAATTATTTAAATATTTATGATTTAAAATTTTTGAATATTTATGATTTAAATTTTTTGAATATTTATTTTGAAAAAAAATTATTTTTAGTATTTTGATTTTCAGAATATTTTTAATATTTTAAAATATTTTTAATATTTTTAATGTTTATATAGGCCTAAAAAATGAATTGACAGAAAAATTAATTGACATAAAATAATTGATATAGAAGTTATTAAAAAAAAAATTATTTGAAAAAAAAATTATTCAAAAAATTACTAAAAAACAATTAATTGAACAAAAAAAATCATTTTTTTATTTGAGTATTTTAAAAATAGTTTGGTTATGACTGTTGATCAAAAATACGGATATCGAGTTATGAGTTATGTGTTTGATTATCAATTATAGGTTGAATTAAGTTTTGAAAACTCATCACCAAACAAATTTTCTTATTTCACATGTCACATTAAACTTTCAAAACTCAATTTCACATACAATTCAACACTCTATTCAAAAACCATAACCAAACAAATTTGCTACATTCAAATCATAATTCCACAACTCATAAACTCAAAATACAACTCATACTCTCAAATCAAATTTACAAAACTCTACAAAACGCAACCTAGTATATTTGGGATGACTTTTTGACTTTTTACAAAAAAATGTGCAAAAAGTAGAGAGAAAAATGAATTTTTGACTTTTTGATATGAATTATTAGCTTTTAATTATTTTAATAATTTTTTAACTTTTTGACTAAAAAATCCACTTGCCAAACGAGTCCAGATCTCAAAAGTGAGTAGCTTCCCTACTGCCATAACTTGACTTTATCCCCTGCTTCGCAAATAATTTATTCAATTTAAAATAGCTAAGCCCTCATTTGGTAAATATTTTGGGGCTAAAAAAAAAAAATTTCAAAATAAGCTATATAAATTAATAAGACAAAATATCACATCCAAATCATAATAATTATATTTTTTCTTTCACAAAAGTCAAAAAAAATCCAAAAACAAAAATCAAACGCAGGCTAAAAAAACTAAGTTAAAAAAATCTCAATACAAAAAAATTGGCTACCGTAGCCAATATCAAACGAAGCTTAAGTGTAGGATGAAAAATGTTAATGATTATTTAATTTGTAATTATTAGTCTTGATATGTATACCCAAAAAAAAATTGTATAAAAAGCTATAAAATGTATGAAAATTTAAATATATTAAAATTCTAACTATTGTGACATTATTTTTACCTTAAAGATGACCTAATAAATTGTTTTAAGCAAGATTGTTGACAATTATATAGTGTCAAGAATAATTTTTGATACATGCCAAAAAAAAATATCACATATTTTATCTAACCTAAGGGGGAGTGGCTGCTCGAGTTTGAATCTAAGCTTTGATGAATGAAAGTGAAGCGAGCTCAACCATCATCGGAATATCCCATTCGTTCAAAAATAATTTGATCGATAATTAGGAGGTTTAGGTTTAAATTCTTATTTTACTCAATATGAGAGGTTAATTACACGCAGGGACGGAACTGTGAGAAGATTATAGGAGCTATGACCCTCCTATTTCTGTGAAAAATATAATTTGTCATGATATTTTTTAATATATTTTATTTTATATATAAAATGACGCTCAGTATAAAAAATACATATCTCATTATTCTCTAATCTTACACTCTCTTTTTATTTTGCACCAAAAAAATTCATCCTAATATAAATTACTTCTATGGCATTTGAATTTTTTTTGTGTATATACATAATTTATATATCATATTGTATATACATGTGTGCTTATGTATATGGTGCAAATTTTTTATTTGTCATTTGACCCCTCCGATAATAAAATCCTAATACAAAGTACACATATATAATATTTTATCGCAGGTCTCACTAAAGAGAGGGCCAAGAGATTTCTTGCTCTATATAATAAAAAATAAAAACTATATATATACATGTTTTAAATAAAATAAAATAGAGAAAAAGCTACACATAATGTATTTGCATGATATCTGAATTAAGCAAAGTAGGTAATGTAAGAAGAAAATAATCCAAACAGTAGGTAAATGTCTATCCAGGCTGGTCTTAGACTCTTCAACAACTCATTCACAATGAGCAATGTTAAGTATACATAATTTATACACAAAAATAAATGTGTGATTCAGATTAATTTTAAACATAAATTTCACTAAATAAAAGTAAATTTGAACCACACAACTCATTTTTAGATAAATATTTAGGTATCAACTATGTGTATCTAGGTTTATGCATTCACAATACACAACCAAGAAAATTTTGGAGCTGCATAATTAATGCACCATGCAGAAAGTGTGCTTCCATGGCCTAGAGGAGACTCATTTTTTTTATAGATGGGGAGAGGAGACTCATTGAATGATTAAATTATTATTAGTCAATTGTCAATGCACTAAAACAAACACTAACTAAAGTGTTTTTTTTTTCTCTCTCTTTATTTGGAGCTTACATAAAACTTAAAATAACAGCATACAAGAGTTTAAAAAGAGTTGATCATTAATTCATATTATGACAGACAAAAGAAATTAAAAATCTTTTCTCCAATTGATCTCTTATATTGAAAATAATATCCACATACTTATTTTGTCTATTTGTTAACCTCACTAATTGAGATGTTTCCTAGGCAATCTATCAAGTATCTGTAATTATAAACAAGATTATTGAGTTGATTGCATACATTATGATCTTCTTTAACTAGTTATTGCATCTGTTTCATTTTTCAACCTAGTAACTCTCAAATCCATCGCCAATTGCAACCCTTCTCTTAAAACTCGCAATAACTGCTATACAGATGTAGTGCCAAAGGGACAATAAAATCCTTCAATCCATTTTTTCAAACAATCCATAATAAGGCCTTGCCCCATCACTAATACTGTTTTTGGTTAGGAGATTTAAGAAAAGATCTGAAAATAAAAAGGGAAAATGTGTGTGAAATTAGGTGAAATGTAGGTATATTTTATTTTTATTTCACCTACTTTTTTTCTTTCCCTTTTCAAATCACTTCATAAATTCTCCAACCAAACACAACGTAAGTAGGGTTTACTTTTGCAACTCCATCAACAATAAGTTTCATAAAACTCTTAAGGGTTCGTTTGTGATGTGAGTTGATTTTTTGGCTTTTTTAGCCTGGGGCTAAAACATCTCGTTTAGGATAGATTTTTTGACTTTTTTGACTTTTGTAAGAGAAAAAATGAAATGATTATGGTTTGAATGTGATGTTTTGTCTTATTAGATTAAAAAGTCTATTTTATATTTTTGTAACTAAAATAGCCAAAAAAAAAATAGGCATGCTAAACGAAGGCTAAACTCATTTGACTGCTATGAAGGAATTGGCAATCGCAAGGAAGTAGCAAAGTTATTGAATGACTTAGGCCTTGTTTGGGAAGACTAAATAAGTGTACTTTTTGTCTTTTTGGACAAAAAAATTGAGATTGAAAATATGGATGTTTGGGTTAACTTTTTGACTTTTTATGGAAAAATGTGTAATAAAAAATTGTGAAAATTGGTTTTTAGAGGAAAATTTGAATTGGGAGTTGTGCAGCCGTAATTGTTGACTTTTGGTGAATAATGATAACTTTTTAACTTTTTGAGTAACTTTTTGACTTTTTGACTTTTTGGGGTATTCCCAAACTTGGCTTAACTGAAAGAAAAAGTTATGTTATGAAATTTTATTAAACAATTGTCAGTCAATTTTCAATGCACTAAAACAAGCACTACCTAACACTTTGCCACCTGCCCAAAACATATATATGTATATCTTAAACATTTTAGCTTTTGTTTTGTGCATCCCACATGCCTAATTATCTATTGAATTTTTATTTTTTTTTAAAAGAGTCTAGTGCATCGTCAAAGTTTAGGACCACAAAAGTAGAGGGATTGTAGATAGCGGGGATATATATTTATCTAAAGGGAGAATGGTGTAAAACTATTATATAAGATCAAATTAAAAAATCACTGTGCCGTGTTTGGTGGGTCAGAGCAATAAAATTTATTCAAAAAGCTCAGTACAAGAATCGACGCCGTCTTGCATTGAGGGTGGTGTTTTTATATATGAATAATAATACAAATTAAAAATTACATATAAAAATTTATATAGAATAATATATTATATGTATATTTATTCATTTTAAAAAAATTTAAAAAATTATTATTACATTATTCTGGTAAAATTTTTGTATAAAATTTGTATTTACAAATTATTATATATAGAGAGAGATAAAACAATGTGATAAACATATTTGCCCCACCCCTAAAATAATATTATTATCTCTTTTATATTAAAATATATATTTTTTTATTTTGTTCATTTTTGTGTCCTCGTACCATTTATATTAGTTTCAATTTTTTTAATCTTACTAAAAAAGAAATCCGTATAATTATGTTAAAATTGTAAAATTATAATATTTTTTCCTAATTTCAAAAAAATTAGTATAATTTATCCTTTAAATAAAGTGAAATTGCTCATAGGTCGAGTGTATGTCGCCTATGACTTTAAAAATTGATGATACAGTTCGTTCCAAGGGATGGATTGGACTGATCCAAACTCCTCAAGCTCGGGTGTTGATGACTGAGCCCACCGTGGTACCTGCAAGCAAGTTCAACGGGGAACGGGGTAGTCCCCGTGCGAACCCTCCGACGAGCAAGTTAATAGAGGAAATAAAATGTGTAAAAGAGAGAGAGAGAGATTAGAGATAGAAAGCTTAACCTTTTTCCTGTCTTTAACCTTTGCTTACATCTTTTGGTAATCATTTTGCTGTCCCTTCCAACCTGCCCTCCTTGCCGAAAGTCCCTGTTGTAGCCCACCTTGTTCAAGGTAAGGTGGTGCTGTTCCGGCTGAGGGGTGTTGTCGCAATAAATGCTGTGATGGGCTGCATTAATGGTGATGTGCTGTGGCAATAAATTTGCAGATCTTTGTCTGCTGACGTGGCCTGTGCTTCGCCTGCCATGTGTCCGAATATCATTGGCTCTCCATGCTCAGTTGGCCTCCAGCTGTCTTGGGCTTTACCAACCGGGTTGTATTATGGGCCCTAAATGATGGGCTTGGGATTGTTTTCACCGTGGGCTGTAGCCCTTATGGGCCTATCCATGTCAGTAGTCCCCCATTCCCGAGTGCAGCTTCAGTCCAACGAAGGGAATAGCGATGGAGATTGTAACAACCCCCATACCGTTTATCGATAAATTACTGAATTACATACTGATTACTGCTAAACTGGACTGCTTATGACTGATAATTGAACTAACTGAAGTACCGAACGGACTGATTGAAAATTGGAACTGAATTGACTAAGCACATCTATTGTATTGCATGTTTATCTGTTCGATTATTTGATTATCTGTTGGTGTGTTTATGTTTAAATTGCAAATTGAAGGCCTTATCGGCGGCCAAATCGAAAATAGATTGATGTTTTAGAATCATTGGAATTTGTGTGATTTAATGGTACATTTATCGAAAACATGATTAGGTATGATTAAATTAGATTTAAATAAGCTAAACATATAAGTGGCCTTATTTACGGAATTGCCATTGAGTGGGGCATTTGTTTATTCATGTTTGAGGCCTCATTACACTTGAAACAAACCTCTTCCTCAGCCAATTTGAGAGCTCAACCGAATTTATAGAGAGAGGAGAATTTGGGGAATTGATTTCATCTCATTGTTGCTTGTAAATTGCTTAGTAATTGGAGGAATTGGAACATAGGTTGCAAATTTAGCTTCCACACCTTGAAATTGAAACTCTAGGTGAGAAATTCATCTTCTTATTGTTGTCCTTGAGCTAAGTCTTGTATATTTCATGCTTCATTCTAGAATTAAGTCATGTTGTAGCTCATACATGGTGAATTATGCTAGAATTCATGCATGCATGTTTGTAAGGATGAGTTTTGAGTTGAATTCATGGTAGAATTGTACATGCATGCTCATGTTTAAGCTTAGTCCATGATTTCAACTTGTTTTTGGTATTAATGGCTCACTAGAACATCAAATTGGAGCTTTAAAATGGTTGGAATCCATGCATGTTACATACTCTCCATGTTCATGAAAAATGGGTTTGAAAAATGGTTTCAATTGACTCACCTTTGGGGCTTGAATTCATAAATTGAGCTTTGAAACTTGTTATACTTTGAATCTAGATGTGTTTTCCAGAATTTGGGCCCAAGAGGTCGAGTTTTGAGTGAAAGAATGCTTGGTTTGAGCTTAGGAGACAAATCTGGAAATTCCAGAATTTGGCTTCTTCGCTCGAGCGAAGGATTCTTCGCTCGAGCGACCAACCTTTGTTCGAAGCTACGCTCGAGCGTAGGATTGGTGGCTCGAGCGTAAAATTTCAGCATCCAGTACTTTTACTGTTTCGACAGCTCGCTCGAGCGAAGGATTTCTCGCTCGAGCGAAGCCTTTGATTTTGGAAGCTCACTCGAGCGAAGGAAGGCTCGCTCGAGCGAGGATCCTTTTTTCAGCAAACTTTGTAAAATGTTTTCTAAGTGTATTTTTGCATCCTCATCCCATTCTAGGCATTCTTAGGCCTAGTTTAAGGCATCTTAATGAGGATATAGATATAGAACACACCAAGGCAAAATAGGGATTAAATTATGATATTTCCCAACTGTGTAGCTTAGTGTGTGTTCAACCTGTGAACTGTGTAGGGTTGGCGACTGGGGAAACACGCTCTAGCATACCGTAGCCCAAACTCTGTGAGTAACAATTGTGTAAAGATATGTTCAAAATGATTATCTTTTGAATACTGAACTGAACTGTTTATTGTACTGTTTTCTGCACTGGTATTATTTACTGAATGAATGTATGTCCTTTATTTCTGAACTGTACTGTGGCATTCTTAGCACCTACTGTTACTGTTACTGTTACAGAGATCTCTGTCGGTTCCCTCGTGGAACCATTACTGTTTACTGATTGATGGCTATCATTACTGTTCGGTCTTTAAGACCTACTGTTTACTGCTATGCTACTGGATGTACCACATATGACTGAATAACTGTTCTGACTGAAAGACTGGAATATTGTTTAATGAACTGTTTTCATTACTGTAAGGACATTTCATTCTTAACCTCTTTACGCGTTATGTTATTCACTGGGCTTAGCTCACTGTTTATATATATATGTAGGTGCTCAGCCACCAGATCGGAGTTAGGAGCGTGGGTTAGACTCCAGTTTTGACAAGCCAGCCTATGTGCCTCACTGCGAGGTTCCGAGTTGCCATGTTATGGCTTTGGGGTGTTTTGTTTTTCCCCGTCTGTCTCCGTACTGTTTTGGATTACTGTATAGACTGTCAGCTACTAACTGTACTGTTATCAAGGGATTAGGTTCCTTTATTGTGTGACTGTAAATTTTGTATAGACTGTACTGTTTGAATGTCTGAATGCATGAAAAATCTTTTTGGCATACAGACTGTCACAGCTCAATGGACATTATTTATTTACTGTATTGGCTTCCGCCAGGCCCTGAACTCTGTTTTACTGTACTACTGTTAAGCAGGCCTTCGGTAGTCTCGGATTACTGGCTGGTTACGGTGCTAAACCCATAGGGCCGGGTTTGGGTCGTGACAGAGATGAGTCCGACCGGCAGGGGTGACCGAGTTGGTGGGTCGAGCGGGAAGGCCGATCGCGAGGGTGGCCGAGTGGGTGGGCCGATCGTGAGGAGTGCCGACCGGGAGGGGAGCCGAGTGGGAGCGCCGACCGTGAGGAGTGTCGACCGAGAGGGGAGCTGAGTGGGTGGGCCGACTGTGAGGAGTGCCGACCGAGAGGGGAGCCGAGTGGGTGGGCTGACCGTGAGGAGTGCCAACCGGGAGGGGAGCCGAGTGGGAGGGCCGACCGTGAGGAGTGCCGACCGAGAGGGGAGTCGAGTGGGTGGGCCGACCGTGAGGAGTGGTGGCCAGGTGGAGGCCGAGCGGAGGGGCGCGGGGCTCAAGAGGCGGCGTGTGAGAGGAGGATTTGAAGTGGAAAAGACAGGGGAATGTGGGGGGGGGTTGTGTATCGTGGCCATACACGTGGCAACATCTTATGGGGGAGGTTAGGCGTTGTCACAGGAATGAAATGATAGGTCATTGTGGGTGTTGAAAAGGCAGTTTTGGCGGATGATTTGAAAAGTTTTCAAACTGGCGAAAATTAACTTGGATCCTTGGGATACAGACAAACCTTGGGCTTTTGGCATCATTCGATTCACTTACTTGTTTACGAAAATTCAAAACAACCAAAGTGTTAGCTCCTTCGTTGCTCACGACACCCCTCTACGACATTTTTGTAACTTTCTTGCACCTGCATCAGAAGCAATACGCAGACACACCATAGACATGGCCCAAGAAGAAGCTGAGAATGTGAGGATGGATCCATTTGGGGAAGATAATGCAGAGGAGTTGGCGGCGCGGTACAGGACGGAGACGCAGATGGTGGCGGTAGAGGAACCGGTGGTGCGATCCCAGGTATCCACCATGATAGCGGCTCCCAGGTCAATAAGCCAAGTGGAGCCAGATCACTGGCATACGAAGGCTGACAAATCTACGATTGCTGCGGCGGAGTTGGAGGTTATCCGCGAAAAATACCAGATTCCGGCTGAGGTAGAGTTGGTGCTGCCAACATCGACGGAGAGGCTATCTGATGCCAGGCCAGGGCAATTTTCCCTGTACGAGGAAGCTCTGAAGGGGGGGTTGAGGTTGCCGCTGCCGCAAGTGGTGGTGGACGTACTCAACCGTCTGGAGGTAGCACCGGGCCAGTTAATGCCCAATGCATGGAAGATCTTGTTGGCGTGCGCAAGTGCGTGGCCAAAGGCAAATGGGGGGCAGGCTATGACGGTGGACGAGTTCTTTGGCTGCTACAAGGCTTCGGGGCAGCAGGAGACTTAGTTCACCCTTCAGGCAGCGGCACGAAAGGTTTGGTGGCGGGGTTGCCAACGTCGATCAAAGGTTGGAGGCCACGGTGGTTCTACGTGTCCGCCAACGGAGGTGTTGGGGTGCGCACGATGTGGAAGGTGCCCACCAGATCCGTGGAGCCGAAGTTGGGGGCGGTGGCAGAGGAAAGAATAAAGAAGGTGAAGGCCTGGAGGGAAAAGGAGGGGGTAAAGTGGGATGAGCTTGTCCAACCCTCAGCGTTGTTTGCAGCGGGGTTGGGTCCTCAACCGAGCAGTGAGGATGTGGGACAAGCTGAATTGGAGGCAAAAAGGGAAGCACAGGAAGCTGAGGATAAGGCATACTGGCCAGGGCCACAAAGTTTAAAGAAGCGCAAGAACACCGACCACGCCAACCGATCGCGCGGGAGAGGATCCGACAGCGCCCAAGGCCACTGGGGGGGAAAGACTTAAGCAATTTCGAGCCCCGACCGCCCCCAGTTGATCCTATGAAAGAACAAGCAAGAAGGGAGGGGAAGGCTCTGAAGAAGAAGAGGATGAAGAAAAGAAGTGCCCCAGAGGAGGCTGCAGATGAGCTTGGGTCCAAAAAGGTTAAGGTTGTTCCAAGTGGGGTGGAGACCCCTGTGGCCAAAGATACCCCAGAAGTGGTGAGGGTCATCCCAGCGCTGGAGGTTGGAGAGATGGCCCCAGCAGTACAAGTAGGAGTTGAGGTAGTTGGTGCTGAACCGAGTGGGGGGGAACAGACCCAAAGGGGTCCGGCACCGCAAGGGGGGGTCGGTCTGGCGACCGCGGTCTACCACGCTCGGGCGGTGGCTGGGCAGTTGGAGGGAGAGGAAGGCCCAGCAAGAGCGGATGCGGATCGTCTGGTGGCGATCGTAGAGGAGGCATCAGTGCGGTCGGTTATTGCCAGATTTAACGAGGCTGACCTGCTGAGGGGGTTATACTCTGCTCAAATTGAGGTAACCACCTTGGCAGCGGCTCTGCTGAGAAAGGCGGGGGCTGCGAAGCTGAAGGCTGATGAGACGAAGGCCCAACTTGCGAAGTTGAAGAAAGAGAGCGCAAGGTGGGAGGGTGCCCATGCTGATCTGCAAGCGGCCACGTTGGAGCTGGAGAATACACGCCGCCAGGTGGTGTCGCTCGAGTTCTAACTAGCTAGTGAGCGGAAGAAGGTGGAAGAGGCCCAAACAGCTTGTGCGGTCGCAGTCGAAAGACATGAGGAGGCAATGAGCAGTAATGAGGAGCTCGTCAGGCAAAAAGATGAGGCGGATGTTAAGGTCGATGCTCTGCAAAAGGAGCTGGAGGGCGAGCGTGCCAAAGCGGTGGAGCAGAGAGAGAGCCTGCATAAAGAGTTGGAGGCAGAGCGAGGCAGAGCGGCCGTGGAGAGGGAGACTCTGCAGAAGGAGATGGAGGCAGAGAGGGCGAGGGCAGTTGCTGAAATGGAGGCGCTGCGTAAGGAGCTAGAAACAGAAAAGGCCAGGGCATCCTCTGAGAAGGTGATCCTACAAAGAGAGCTGGACGAAGAAAGGGCGAAGGCGGCCTCGGAAAGGGCAGCCTACCCCGATCTGTACGTTGCAGCGGTTAACCAATTCGAGGAATCTCCTGAATTTCAGATGGCAGTGGATGTCGCAGTCGCCAACAGCTTGGCTGGGGTGGAATCTGAGGGGGCTGGCCCATCAAGGACGACTGCTGGGGGGAGAACTGAGTCTGAAGTCATTGCGAGCTTCCAGCAGTCAGACTTCTACAAACATGAAATGGCTGAGTACTGGGACAGTGGGTGGAAAATGTTCAAGCGTAAGGCAGAGGAGCTGTTCCCAGAACTTGACCTTAGTAGTGTAATGATTGGGGAGGATGATGTGGCCCAGACCCCCCTGGATGAAGGCGTTGAAGAAGAGGACCTGGTATCTAGTGAAGAAGAGTGACTGGGGAAGATGGAGGAGAGCCCCTTTTTTTTTTTTTTTTGTTGATGTAATAGACATGTGTATACATTGTTGTGAATAAATAAGATTTCATTTGTTTCTATCAGTCGATTGTGTTTGCTTGTGTATAAGTCAATGTGAACTTAATTTGGGAACTCCTCCATACAGAGGTGTAATAAGAATTCAATGTTGAAGAAAGTTAAAAGCTTCTTTATGCATAGTGAAACTGAACCGGTATAAAAACTTAAGAGGGAGTGGAATTGGATTAAGTAAAAACTCAATGCAAAGTGGAATTGGAGTTGTATGAAAATTCGGTGAAATTCAAAGTAGTGTAAAGAACTCCTTAATGCAGAGTAGAGTTGGACTTGTATAAAAAGTTAATAGATGAGAGTGGTTGATCGGAGTTACGCGAGATGGTGAAGGAAATAATCTGATTAGTAAATGAAATATATGAGAACATCTTTGGAATTTGACTAAATAGAGAGTGGTGCACAAACTTTGACCTGGAATTGTGACTGTCCAACCACGACTGAGTGTCCTATTAAGGCCATAATTATGGAGTTTCATTGACGATAAAATTGAGGCTGCAAATAATGCATTCTGGATCTGCATTGGTGGCACTCTGTTTGGTTGAGACTTGAGATGTTTATTACGGCTGAGGCTTTCAGTGGTAAGTCTGGCTGAGTCTTTTGAAGCGCTCGGTCTGAGTGAGGCTTTGAAAGTGCTCGGTCTGGCTGAGGCTTTTGAAGTGCTCAGTCTGGCTGAGGCTTTTGAAGTGCTCAGTCTGGCCAAGGCTTTTGAAGTGCTCGGTCTGGCTGAGGCTTTTGAAGTGCTCGGTCCGGCCGAGGCTTTTGAAGTGCTCAGTCCGGCCGAGGTTTTTGAAGTGCTCGGTCTGACTGAGACTTTTTAAGTGCTCGGTCTGGTTGAGACTTTTGAAGTGCTCAGTCTGGCCGAGGCTTTTGAAGTGCTCGGTCCAGCCGAGGCTTTTGAAGTGCTCGGTCTGGCTGAGGCTTTTTAAGTGCTCGGTCTGGTTGAGGCTTTTGAAGTGCTCAGTCTGGCTGAGGCTTTTGAAGTGCTCAGTCTGGCTGAGGCTTTGGAAGTGCTCGGTCTGGTTGAGGCTTTTGAAGTGCTCAGTCTGCGTATGGGTGAAGTTTACTGGAACTAAAACGTCATTGAGACACCACATAGATAACTGAGATATATAAATGTCAATAAATTACATTACACGAAAAGGATGGGTGTTGCAGCGTGTAACTTTTCGAAAAGAAAATACAATAACTGAGCGACATAAAAGTAGTAGTTTATTAGAAATAAGGTTTCAAGTGTTCGGCGTTCCAGGGGTGCGGGAGGTCTCGACCTTCCAGATCCTGAAGCCTGTAAGTGCCTGGACGTGGTCTGGCTTTCACGATATAAGGTCCCTCCCATTTGGCTGCCAATTTACCCTCAGTCGGATTCTTGGTGGCAAGGGTTGCTTCTCTCAGCACTAGGTCCCCAACAGCAAACTCCCTTCGTAGGACCTTGCGGTTGTAATGTGTTCTCATTTTTTGTTGGTATGAGGCCAATCTGACAGCCGTGGTCTCCCTAAGTTCTTCAATTAGGTCTAAGTTCGCCCGACGGAGCTCTTCAGTGAGTGCTGGATCTGGATGCAAAACCCTGGGTGTTGGCAGACCGACTTCCACCGGAATAACCGCCTCAGCGCCGTATGTTAGGCGGAAAGGGGTTTCCCTTGTGGGACTTCGAGCTGTAGTTCGGTAGGCCCAGAGTATGTTCGGTAGTTCCTCAGCCCAAAGTCCCTTAGCAGCTTCCAGCTTAGCCTTGATGATCTTCAGAAGAAAACGATTGGTGACCTCAACTTGGCCATTGGCTTAGGGATGACCAGAGGAGGAAAACATGGTTGGATCTGGAGGTCTGCACAGAACTTTCGGTATCTGGCGTTGTCGAATTGTTTGCCGTTGTCTGACACGATGGCCTGAGGGATGCCAAACCTGCAGACGATCGATTGCCAGATGAACCTGGTTGTGTTCCGCTCGGTAATGGTGGCTAGGGGTTCGGCCTCTACCCATTTTGTGAAGTAGTCAATGGTGACGATTGCGAACTTGGTCTGGCCTCGGCCGGTGGGAAGCGGACCGACCAGGTCGATCCCCCATTTGGCGAACGGATAGGGGCTGCAAAGTGTGATCAACTCTGTAGGAGGGGCATGGGGGATGTTGGCAAAACGTTGACACTTATCGCATTTGAGGACGAAATCAGTCGCATCTTGATTAAGAGTTGGCCAAAAATAACCAGTACGGAGTATCTCGTGGGCTAAAGACCTGCCGCCCGAGTGGTTGCCACAAATTCCCTCATGAATTTCCTGCATGACATAGGTTGCTTGGGTCGAATTGAGGCATCGCAGATATGGGCGTGAAAAACTACGTTTGTACAAGATGCCATTGTCGAGGATGTAATTGGACGACCTGGCCCTGACTTTGGCGGCCTGCTGTTGGTCATCTGGGAGTTCTCCTGTTGTCAAAAATTGGATTATGTCGGATGCCCAGGGGATGGGTTCATTTTGGAGGAACTGCACCTCGTGCGGGTCGGGTGAGATGGCCGGATGAGTTAGGTATTCGAGGCGGACTCCGTGGCTGAGGTCGGACTGATCTGCAGAAGCCAACTGAGCCATCTCATCTGCTTTGGAGTTTTCTATCCGAGGTATGTGCTTGATCTGAAAAGTATTGAAGAGACGAACAAGAGGGAGCGCTGTGTCCTTGTAAGCCCGCATTGTGCCATCCTTGGCGTCGAATTCCCCCGTAATCTGACCGATGATGAGCTGTGAGTCACTGAACACTCGGATGTGGCTGACACCGATATCCTTGGCCAGGCGGAGTCCTGCTATCAACGCTTCATATTCGGCCTCATTGTTGGTGGCCCCAAACAAGAGACAGAGAGCACATTTGAAATAACCACCCTCAGGGGAGGTGAGGATGAGGCCAGCCCCACTACCTTCCCTCCGGGATGACCCGTCGACGTTGAGAGTCCAAGCATGGAGGTCCTCTGGCTCGGCAGGAGTTAATGGGGGTGGAGAAGTAGTGGTTGGGGTAGGGTTGGTGAATTCCAGGATGAAGTCGGCTATGGCCTGTCCCTTGATTGCTGTGCGAGGGCGGTAGGAGATGTCAAACTGGCTGAGTTCCACTGACCATTGCATAAGTCGGCCAGAAAGCTCTGGTTGTTGCATGATCTTCTTCAGGGGTTGGTCGGTGAGGACCACTATGGAATGGGCCTGGAAGTAAGGACGAAGTTGTCTGGAGGCGGTGACCAAGGCCAGGGACAGTTTTTCTAGCAATGGGTAATTCTGCTCTGCTCCCCTGAGAGCTCGACTGATGTAGTAGACCGGCCGTTGGACTGAGCCATCTTCCCGGATAAGAGTTGCACTGACGGCGGTGTTCGATACTGCTAAACAGAGGAAGAGGGGCTCGCCCGTAATGGCCTACGAAAGAATGGGGGGTTGGCCATGCATTGCTTTAACTGCCGAAAAGCCTCTTCGAATTCAGCTGTCCAGTCAAAAGTCTGCCGAAGAACTTTGAAGAATGGTAGGCACTTATCTGTCACGCGAGAAATGAAACGGTTGAGGGCCGCTACTCTGCCAGTGAGTCTTTGAACTTCTTTAACAGTTTTAGGTGACTGCATCTTAATCAAGGCCTTGATCTTCTCCGGGTTGGCTTCAATGCCGCGCTGACTGACCATAAAACCCAAAAACTTTCCAGATCCAACGTCGAAGGCGCACTTCTCGGGGTTAAGCTTCATCTGATACTTGCGAAGGGTGGCAAAGGTTTCTCGTGGGTCGGTCAGATGGTCAGTGGAGAGTTTGCTCTTGACTAGCATGTCGTCCACATACACTTCCATGTTCCGACCGATCTGATGGTGGAAAACAGCATTGACTAACCATTGATAGGTGGCCTCAGCATTCTTCAGTCCAAACGGCATTACACTGTAGTGGTAGGTACCTCGGTCGGTAATGAAGGATGTGTGTTCCCGATCGTACGAGTGCATCATGATTTGGTTGTACCCAGAGAAAGCGTCCATGAAGCTGAGCATTTGGTGACCGGCCGTGGCGTCGACCAGCAGATCTATGCGGGGGAGTGGATAGCTATCTTTGGGGCAAGCTCGGTTCAGGTTAGAGTAATCGACGCAGAGTCGCCACTTGCCATTGTTCTTGTGGACTAGAACCACATTGGACAACCACTTAGGATAGTCTACATTTTGGAT
Organism: Camellia granthamiana; assembly: GCA_036172215.1. Lineage (NCBI taxonomy): Eukaryota > Viridiplantae > Streptophyta > Magnoliopsida > Ericales > Theaceae > Camellia > Camellia granthamiana. The sequence continues at coordinate 101,973,100 of CM069917.1, read as the reverse complement.
GAATTGGGCCTCAAGGAGCTTGTCGACCTCTGCGGCTATAAGAGTATTGCGCTCTGGATAGAAGATGCGCTGCTTCTGGCGGTAAGGTCGGAAATGGGGTTCGATGCTGAGGCGGTGGGTTATGAAGGAGGGGTCGATGCCTGGCATGTCTGAATGGGTCCAGGCAAATACGTCATTGTGTTCGGTCAGAAGGGCGATAAGGTCGGCTTTTGCTTGGGGGGATAGTTGGCTGCCAATCCTGGTAGTTTTCAGTGGGTTGGTGGGGTCAACAGGGACCTCCACGAGCTCCTCCACAGGTTCTCCTCTGACCAGCTCGTCCTCATCCCGGACGTCAAGTCCTTCGATGATCATTGCCTCCTTCAGCTTGACTTCTTTAAGTGAGGCAACATAACACTCCCTGGCCACGGTTTGCTCTCCTCTGACTGTTCTAACCCCGAGATCGATGGGAAATTTGAGGGCAAGATGATAGGTGGATGTAATGGCTTGGAAAGCGTTTAGGGCGGTGCGACCAAGGATGATGTTGTGGGCAGATGGGCAATCGACCACAAGGAAGGTGAGCAACTTCGTGGCCTGTCGTGGGTATTCGCCGATTGTGATGGGGAGGTCAATGGAACCAATGGAGGTCACACGGTCTCCAGTGAAACCGACCAGGGGGGTTTGGAGTGGAGACAGACTTTCTTTCCCGATCTTGAGCTGGCAGAAGCAGTTGAGAAAGATAATGTCTGGGGAGCTGCCGTTGTCGATGAGAACTCGTCTGACCTTGTAGTTGGAGAGGATGGCCGAAATGACAAGGGGATCATCATGTGGGTAACGGATGCCTGTACAGTCGGCGTCCGTAAAGGTGATGGGCTCTGTCCACTGTTTGGGTTGTTTGGAGGGCCGGTCTACCGTGGCGACTGCCTTGTCCGAGCCCTGCCGTATTTTTCGAAGTTCCGCCCTCTGAGCCGATCGGGATGGTCCTCCGCAAGCAAGGCCACCTGAAATAACTCTAATTTCACCAACAGGCGGGAGTGGGTTACCTGGTGGTCGGGGTTGTGGCGGAGGCCGATCGTGGCCTTGGTTAAGTTGGGCCGGCTGCCGGGGCGGGGTGCACCGGCGGTTGTCCCTGCGGGGCTCGGTCCTTTGCCTCTGCTGGGGGCGGGTGTCTGTGAACCGGCTGAGGCGTCCCTGACGTATTAGGGCCTCCACCTGATCCTTGAGGTTTATGCAGTCATCAGTGTTATGGCCATGGTCCTGGTGGAAACGGCAATATTTGGACTGGTCTTTCCGAGTGGAAGGGGTTCGCGAAAGCAGGGGCCACTTTAGGGGGTAGTCTCGTTGGATCTGATTAAGCACGTGCTCCATGGGAGAATTGAGGGGTGTATGCCGCTCGAACCGACCGGGCGGTCGGGCAGGTGCCGACCGGTCGGCCCGAGGAGGTCGGTCGTTATAGTGGGGTGTTTGGGCATTATATTGGGCGTTTCTAGGTTCTGGGTCCTTTCTTTTCTCTCTGGGGGTTTTGGTTATTGGATCCTGCCGAGCGGCTAGTGAATCTTCAGGATTCATATATTTCTGGGCTTTGGAGAGCAGAGCTGCCATGGAGGTCGGGGGCTTTTTGGAGAGGGAGAAAAGGAAATCGGGCGACCGTAGGCCGGCCATGAAAGCCGTGAGGATGATCTTGTCATCGTTTTCCGCCACCTGCAAGGCCTCAGTATTGAAGCGAGTAACGTAACTGCGCAGCGACTCTCCCTCGGTCTGCCGGATGTTGAGGAGCTGCGTTGCCGGGCGACGTTGGCGCTGGGCTCCAATAAAGTGGCTAAGGAAGGAGTCGCTGAGGTGCTGGAAGGTGGAAACAGAGTTTGGTGGTAACTGGCTGAACCACAGCCAAGCTGACCCCTTCAATGTCATGGGGAAAGCTCGGCACATGATCTCGTCAGGGAAAGCGTGAAGGATCATGAGGGTGCGGTAGGTCTCTAGATGGTCGACCGGGTCCGTCGTTCCATCGAAAGAGTCGATGGTGGGCATTTTGAACTTGGTGGGCAGAGGCTTATCTCGGATGGAAGCAACAAATGATGAGTTTGCGGTTGTTGAGGGTTTATGCTGGATGTTCTGCATGACCCCTTGGAGTTGGAGCTTCATGGCTCGGAGTTCGGCGTCCCAGAGGGGAATGTTGTCACCCCCGGAGGGAAACAGGGGCTGGACGCTGTTGGCTTCCCCTTCAGGGGCCGGTGCTATGATTGATGGATGTGGAGAAGGAGGTGGTGGATTTATATGTGGGAGAGGGAGCTGCAGACCTTCCAAGTTTGGTGGATAGGGCTGCGGCAATGTATGGCTCGAGGCTCGTTCTTGGTTGGACGGGACATCTGGAGGTGGAGGAGGAGGCATATGGAGATTTCTTTGGAGTAAGGCATTTATCAAGGCCTGGTTTTGCTCGGCCATGCGGTTAATGCTGTTGGTAAGCTCGACAAAGTATTGTGGTGGGTTGTTTGGATTGGGGGGGTCGGTTTGATGATCAGCGGTATTATGGTGAGAAGCCATAGATCTAGTCATGACCATGCACTTGGATGGGTAAGAGGAGAAAGTTGTTAGGACAGGGTCTCCGGCGACAATAAGCACAACTGACGTCCGGATAAGAACCTGGTTCCCACAGACGGCGCCAACTGATGATTCAGTTCGTTCCAAGGGATGGATTGGACTGATCCAAACTCCTCAAGCCCGGGTGCTGATGACTGAGCCCACCGTGGTACCTGCAAGCAAGTTCAACGGGGAACGGGGTAGTCCCCCTGCGAACCCTCCGACGAGCAAGTTAATAGAGGAAGTAAAATGTGTAAAAAAGAGAGAGAGATTAGAGATAGAAAGCTTAACATTTTTCCTGTCTTCAACCTTTGCTTATATTTTTTGGTAATCATTTTGCTGTCCCTTCCGACCTGCCCTCCTTGCCGAAAGTCCCTGTTGTAGCCCACCTTGTTCAGGGTAAGGTGGTGCTGTTCTGGCTGAGGGGTGTTGTCGCAATAAATGCTGTGATGTGCTGCATTAATGGTGATGTGCTGTGGCAATAAATTTGCAGATCTTTGTCTGCTGACGTGGCCTGTGCTTCGCCTGCCATGTGTCCGAATATCATTGGCTCTCCATGCTCAGTTGGCCTCCAGCTGTCTTGGGCTTTACCAGCCGGGTTGTATTATGGGCCCTAAATGATGGGCTTGAGATAGTTTTCACCGTGGGCTGTAACCCTTATGGGCCTATCCATGTCAAAAATAATCATATTTGCCCCACCCCTAAAAAAGAAGACAAATTAAAAATAAAATATCTGAGTTAAGTTTTCAATGCATAATAAAAAAGATATAATAATATTGAGAAAGATGGACCCGCAAGGGTAGCCCAGTTGGTTGAGGCCAAAGGACTTGGGGCCTAGGAGTTTGCTCCTCTCTTGGTCCCAGGTTCGAATCCCACTCCCCACTGTGCTCCTGGCGGGCCACTGGAGGTTTGCCCGGTCATTAACTCCAGGGCCCTGAGATTAGTCGAGGTGCGCGTAAGCTGGACCGGACACTAGGTTATCTCAAAAAAAAAAAAAAAAAAATTGAGAAAGATGGAACACGGCTAATGAAATTTTTTTTTAAATAAATAAAAATGCATACGGGCCAGAGATAACCCGCCATTTAATTCTTATAAAACTATTTAGGGCCCTGTCACATGCCCTATACTCGAATGCACATGCCCCCTCATACTTGCCATTTTTCTCTCTCCTAAATTGAAATTCAGAGCGTTTGATTGATCCTTAAACTAATATTAATTAATTTCCATTTTTTTAAGTTCATTGTATATGTTTTCAATTTCTTTGGACCACATCCATATGATGGTTTATATATGTATATTAACACTGGTTCGATTAGAAGATTTAGAGAGGAATTTGGAAAGAGAAAGGAAAAATATGTGTAAAATTAGATGAAATATAAGTATGTTTTATTCACATTTCACCTACCTTTTTCATTTTTCTTTCTAAATTCATTCTCAAATCTCACAACCAAACACATCATAAGTAATTAGCTTAAATTAATGTCAATTAATTTTCTTTGATGTCCTTTAAGTTCATCGAATAAATATCTAATTTGGTTGGACCACATTCGTCGTGCTTTTTTTTATTATTATCAAAGATAACATTAATATATTAATATAGTTAGATTATAACTAAAAAATTTGTCACTACTCCATCAATTCAAACACCTAATCTCATATTCACAGCCCCCTTATGGTGTGGCTACTATGATATGGAGGCACACCCCCAAGCTCTCATTCATTGCCCTCTCTATTGACCTATTATCTTTTAAATAATAAATACTGTTAATTAGTTTGATTTGTTTATTATTTAAATATTTGTATTAAACTAATCTCACCAAGAACCAGGAGTGGAGCTACATTGGGTTGGGACTGGAGTTATAGTTTACATATATTTTTCAAAGTTGCCCCCATTGAAATCTTAAAATACTAAGTGTACCCAATATTGTAATTTTTTCTTTCAAATTTGCCCTTATTATTATTTATTTAATTACCTCTATGTGCAAAATTTAAGTGAAATTAATTGAGACATTTTCAAAGATTTCAGTAATTGTTCAAATTTAGTAGGTCATTTTTATAAGCGCTTTTAATTATTTAATTGTCAAGTATAAATAAATTTTGTGTATGGTTATTGTGTTTGCTGAATATTCGCACTCCGTTCTTGCCCAAAAAATTATAATTATAATTATAAAATGCATGTGTTTGTTGAATAATTGAATAGTTGCACCCCTCTTACATGTTACGTAAGCACTGAGGTCATGTATGATTTATTAAAGATGAATTATATTAACGGTTCCTATAGTTTCATTTTATATTAATTTGGTTATTGACTTTTTAATTGTAACACATTTGATCTTGAATTTTAAATCTTATTCTAAATAAGGACAATTGAAGATACTATTGCTCAATTTCAAGGGCAAAGTTGTTAATTTTATAAAATATAAACTAATTTGACTAAAATAAATGTCAAAAAAAAATTATTTCTACTTATTAAAGATAAAATTATGAAAATTGATAAATTTTTTAAATATTTATTTTTTTTTAACAAATTAATTTTTATTATGTGTTTGGATGATGATCATGAAATGGGTGGTTATTTTTATTTTTATTTTTATTAAATTAGTTTTTATTTTTCTAAAAGTCAAATATGGCGATAATTTTGATATCATTATTAAACCAATCCATTAAATCAAAAAATCCAAAATTAAAAACATTTTACATATTAGATATATCGATTACACATTAAAAGTCTAACAACCACCCACTACATGATCATAATCCAAACACATAGAGTAATAAAAAATAATTTGGTAAAAAAAATAAATGTCTAAAAGATTTATTAATTTTGTATAATTTTATCTTTGATGGGTAGAAATTATTTTTAAAAATTTAAAAATATTTTTTTGACATTTATTTTTTTCAAATTAGTTTATATTTTATCAAATTGACGATTTTACCTTTAAAATTGAACAATAATATCTTTAATTTTTTTTTATTTATTTAGAACAAGATTCAAAATTCAGGATCAAATATATCACGATTAAAAAGTCAAAAATCAAAGTGATACAAATTCCAAACTATAGGGACTGTAAGTGTAATTCGCCCATTTATTAATAAAGGCAAAGCAAAGCAAAGTATAAAGTTCAATGAAATATTTTTATTATCATAAATAGTGAATGAATGGTTTTGTATAGTATGAGATCTAGCTATGCATGCATGTTCATCCAATCTTATAGTAATGAAGATAAGATGTTTCAACATGAGTTGTGTTTATGGACTTGTGGGTTATTATAATTTTCGTTTTCATATTTTAAATCATTTATCTTATAAAGTTTTTAAAATATATTATTTATAAAAACGTTTTAATCAATTCAATAACCATATCTACTCAATTTATCTCGCTTGTGAGCCACATGTTTTTCGACTTCATTGTTGGTTGGTTGGTTCAATCCTTTCACGTGCAAAGCACTGCTAGTTAACTAATTGCCTTCAGTCAAAGCATATAGTATAATATTTTTGCCAATTCACATTAAAATAACCTATATAGGTAGTTTAGTTATTAAATTGTTGAACTTGAGAGCTCCACCATGTGGTTATTTCTGGAGGTGATTATGGTTCTTGTTTAAAAAAATCACATAAATTATTGCCCATTCTATAAGTAAATAATTTACAATAATGCTTTGATAACTATTTATCATATCATGAAGTAGCATTGTATTTGTATTGATTTAATGAGTTTTACTATATATATAACAATAAAAATTGATTTATTTAACTTACATAGTGTAAAAATTTATTACGAATTTTTTTATTTTATTTTATAAATTTGATTCATATGCGATATTATAATGAAACCCAACAAATTATAGTAATAGTAATGAAGATCAAATACAATATAAACTTTTACAAAGAAACTTCCAAAAATGATAGAGAAAGTCCCAATTAATATATGGGGAATAAGACTTACATGTAGGTGGAGAGATTCAAATTACTAACCTCCTAATGAGATGCATAAGTTTTGGCTAATCGATCTAACCTCGTTGGTTATTAGGAATTGTTAGGAATTGAAAGAGCACAAAACAATGAAGGTTCAACTGAGATATAAAATTTGTGATTTTAGCTATCATACTTAAAAACTGAATATAATAACAAAATTTGTATTAAATAGAGCAAGTTTCAATGGTAAATAGGATTAGTTACAATGGTAAGTAAATATCAAATATGATGCAGGCCCGGTCCTGAGATTTTCAGGGCTTAAAGCCGATAATCAATTAATAAATTTCTGGAGCCATTCGTATTTTTTTTTTTCATTGAATGAAAAAAAAAAATTGAAAGTAAAGGATAAAAGATTTGTGTCAAAATCACAAAAAATACTTAGCATTACATTACAATAACTAATAAGTATCGCTTGATCCTCCCTCTTCTTGTATTTTTAGAAGCAAATAAATCAATCATACTTACATAATCTAATTTTTTTGCAAAATCATTTTCAATGAATAACAATGCTAATTATTTTAAATGCGCCTTTCAATTTTTTAATGGATTAATTTATTTTAAGTTAATTTGGGCCTTCTTTAATTTTTTTTGGACTTAAAATATACCTAATATATTAGACTAAACTATAATAAGAGAGACCTTTTTTTTGGGTCTATTTTCAATGGATAACAATGCTAATTTTTTTGAATGGCCTTTTAATTTTTTAGTGGGTCAATTTATTTTAAGTTAATTTGGGTCTTTTAAAATTTTTTTAGACTTAAAACATACCTAATATATTACACTAAATTATAATAGGAGGGGGCCCTTTTTTGAGTCTATTTTGAGGGGCCCTAGGCCATGGCCTCGTGGCCTATGCCCCTGGGCCGGTCCTGATCTGATGATAAGTAGGATTATAAATGTATCGAACTATTGGTGAACAATTCTAGTTTGACTCATTTAAAGTTCGTTTGAGTCCGATTCATTTGTTTAAATGAATGATATCTAGCTTAATTTTTAGGGTTGTTCAGTAATTGAGTTGAGTTCAAGTAAATCTAAGTTCGGCTCAAAAAGGCTTGTAAGTAAAAAGTATATTAATTAATATATATTTTTGACATATATCAAGTATGTTAATTATTATTTTTATTTCTACATTTTTTTGTGAAATAAAAAAAAAGGATGCTCCGTGGCGGCATTCTTCATTTGTGTTTGGTATTTGTGTAAGTTTAGATATTTTAAAATCAATATGAGAAATATACTTGATATTTCATTGGCTAACTTTGATAAGAGAGGATAGTGTAATTTTAAAAACTAGAGATCAATGTAATTAGGTCATTTTAATTTTTTTTTTTTTTAAATTTAAATTTGACTTCTTTATGTAATCGAAGTTGCTGAAGTTTATCAAATGTTTGGTGAGAAAAGCTTGAGCTCAATTTTTTTAAGTTTGACTAATTTTTAGTAAGTTGAGCCCAAACACCTTAATGCCCAGCTCGACTCTGTTAATTTGTAGCCTAGGGTCACATTATGTAGTTGTAGGTACGGTGGACGAGTGGTTAAACATTTTATTCTTACTACGGTTCGTTTGGGATTAGAGCAAAATGTCACGTTTTGTGACTGAGCAAAACGTAAAGTTGTGTTTTTTTGCTCATTTGGAAAGTGGCAAAAAGTAGGTTGGAAAATTACATAAATATCCTCAATGTTTAAATCTTGTAGGTTTGGGTAAAATGTAATTTTTTAAAGTTTAGTGAGGTTATTTTAGTCATTTTAGTGTGATATGACACCATAAATAAATATTAATTCAAAAAAAAAATAACTTTTTACCAACTTTCTAAATTACTCTAAAAAAGCTTAGTTAAAAGCAAAAAAACTATTTTTTACCATCTTCCCAAAATACCACTACCTTCCTAAAGTTTTGACCCAATAATTATTTGATATATGTAGAATAAAGAGATTATATGTAAGTACGAAAAATTAGAAAAATAGGTGGTAGCTCGAAATGGGTGAGGGTCGAATGGCTCGAAATTTGAAAACCACGTTGTTTTGCGATTTTCTTCTTCTTCTTCGTTGAACACAGGAGAACAGAGGGGAAGAGGAGGAGAGAGGGAGAAAGAGAGAGGAGAGAAGAGAAGAGCTCGTCGCCTCCGCCCGCCGTCCTCGTCGCAGCTCGTTCGTCGCCTCCGCCCGCCGTCGCAGCTCGCAGCTCGTCGCCTTCGCCCGATCGTGCTTCCGCCTCCCGCCTCTGCCTCCAGCCCTAATAATTGGGCCCCCTCCAGTCCTTCTCTTCCTTCCTCCTCCTCCTCCCTCCTCCTTTCTTCCTCCTCATCCTCCTCTGATTTTCTATTTCTTCTGAAAAAAAAAAAAAAAAAATGACACCAAAGGGAGGGGATGAACAGAGCTGTGTGTGTGTGTGTGAGTTTTCCAGAGGGAGGGGATGAACAAAGGGATGGTGGGTGTACAAAGAAAATGGGTGGGTGTACAAAATAATTCGGGCCTTTCGACCCACGCCATTTCGAGCCACGAAATGGGGTTGGAAAAATTAATCATGTGGAACCTTGAAAAATTTTGTGAGTAAGACAACAGAAACTACTTTTGTCTTAAAAAAAAAAAAAATCTAACTTTTTTTGACATAATTTTACTCATTTCCAATTATAACTAAAATTATATCTTAAACACATCTAATTATTTAAAATAATTTTAAATACAAAAAACAAGTTTATTGTATGATAGAAAAATCTAACAACAAATGATTCTGCTTGGTTGAATTTTTAAAATTTATTTATTGATTTAAAAAGAAAATTTAAAACTAGTTTAACAAAAAATAAAATTATTTTCACAACAGAGAAAAATCAATCAAGCAGTTATATAAATTGTTTTATGATTTTTTTAATAAGATATAAATAAATTTGAAAAAGTTAAACACCAAAAAATATTATTGAATTAAACAAATTATTTTTAGTCCAAAAAAAGAAATAACCATATAAAAATTAGGATTTATTTTTCATCAAATTAATTTTAAAAAAAATTAAAAAACATATTTTTGGATGCACAGTACATGTGTAGGGGTGACGGGAGGAGAAACTTTACGGTCCCAGATTAAGGGGTTGTTTGAGGTGTTCTAAATAAGTGCTGAATCGTTTTGATAATCTGAACCGTTAATGTGTAGAATTCGTTGAGTACTATATGGCTGTAAAAAATCACGTTGATCGGATATCGATAGCTATCTGATCAAATTAGTTTTTTTTCAACCGTTAACTATAACACCATCTATTTTTTTATACATAACTGATTTGATTATGTAGTTAGCAATATCCGATCAATGTAATTTTTTGCAACGGACTGTACTCAACGAGTTTTACACATTGAACGGTTCAGATTATCAAAATGGGATCCATGATGGGCTCCTATGAGCTGAACAACAGTGTGTTAAAATTACATTCTAACTGTGTAATTTTTCTTAAAAAATGCAGCCATAGATCTAAACAGATTGACTTGTAATTTTGTGTGTAAAATTAATTTTTAAATATTTTTTTTTGTGAATAGTGATAACTTTTTAACTTTTTAAATGACTTTTTGACTTTTTATTTTTTTTTACACATGTCAAATCAGGCCTAAATTATCTAGATTTTTCTAGGTAGTATGGTATGCGGTGAAAATTGAATTGATTGATATAAGTGTGGGGTTCATAGGTAAATGAATCTGAGCAATAAATTGATGATTCCGGATAAAATTTATGGGTCCATAGTATTACTCGATTGGGAGTAGCAGGAGAAAAAATCGCAAGGAATCCATAACACTGCTTATATTCAGGTTAATAATATTATAAATCTAAACTTAACTATTCAAAAATTATCTTCTAATAATTCAGATTTATTTTACACAAACTACACACTACACTACACAAATTCTATGCTAACCACTTATCAACATTCTGGATAAATTCAACGACTCCGAGTTGTTAGACATCCTATTTAGTAGATTAGTTAGAAAATAAAGTTAGCAAGTAGAACTCATGGTGTCACTATTTTTATATTTTTAGACATCATTTTATAAAAATATCAAAAAATCAATTAAAATACTAAATTTTCGTTAAATCACCTCTCTCCCTCCCTCTCCCTCTCCCTAGGAACCATAAAATTATTATACACTTTTTTTATATATCAATATTCTCTTTTGAGCATCAGAATTGAACTATGGTGGTATTTGATAAAGTTAAAAATTAAATATTAAATATTAAAAATTTTAAACTGAAAAGTTGTTTAATAAAAATTTAAGTGTTGAATTAAAAACAAGTTATTTGATACATATAATACCAAATTTGAAATTTGTTATTTTCAAATTATATATTTTTATTTTTATTTTGTGATGGTGTTAATGGTGGTAGTGGTAGTAACACTAGTGATAGTGTTGATGGTAGTGACAGTGATAGCGGTAGCAGTAGCGATGGTAATGTGATAGTAAACTGATGATGGTGTTTATAATAATAATGACAATAGTAATGAAGGTGATAATAGTAGTGGTGGTAGTGGCAGCAGTGGCGGCGACGGTGGCATGATAGCATTGATGGTTGTGGCGATGATATTGACAATAAAATGTTAGTGGTGCTTATAGCAACAATAATAATAGTGATGAATGTGATGATAGTAATGGTGGTGGTGGTAATGGCATGATTGTGATGGTAATGGTGATGGCATGATGGTAGAGATGATAGTGGTGGCGTGATAATGGTGGTGAATTTATAATAGTGTATATCGATATTTATGTTTAATATTTATAAATTAAATTATAATGTCGTTTGGTAATATGTTATTTTAGTAATTTTTTGACTTTTATAAAGAGATATGCAGAAAAATAGAGAGTGATATGATAACTTATAACTACTTTCTGAATTTTTGACTAAAATATTTAATCCCCAAGTTTCGTATAACTGAATTTATTTTAAAAGTTTTAGCCTACATTTTAAAATACACTTAAATTTTTAAATGATATTAATTGTGATTATAAAACATACTTAATTAATTATTACTTAATATATTTAATTTTAAGTTTTAAATCAAGTTATTAAACACATCCCATATTTAAGGCAGTCTTGAATTCTGTTCTGTGAGAAACAGTATGCACCATATACCTTTTCATAATTAAAAAAATTAACATAATTTTAATATTTTAGGTCAAAATTTAAAAAAAATTTCATAATTAAAAAAATTAACATAATTTTAATATTTTAGGTCAAAATTTTAAAAAATTATCATAACTTAATATAAGACATATGAAAAACGAGAATGGCATAAATAGGGCATATGATACACCTTTTGTTTTCATAATTACTTACCCACACGTATCGATGGAGAGATGTTTTCTGGGTCTGGGTTCCAAGAACAAGTCGGTGGCTGTCAAAGAAGGTATTACTGCTGCAAGAAAAGATTCAGGTAAATACACTCGCCTTGTTCTTTGTTCTTTTTCTTTCATTTCTGTTTTTGTTTCATTTTTACTTGTTCTGTTTGGTTGCTGAGAAAATATGTAAAGTTGGGATTTTCTATAATGTTTTTAATCTTAGACTAAAATTTGCAAATGAAAACGTTGGGTACCGATTAATTATTATTATTATTTTTTAATTTCTTAAAGATAGAATTTATTCTAACATTTGTTCACAAGTAGAACAAAACTTGCATATATTGTAGATTTTTTTTTTGCTTTGTTTTTCCCTCTTCTTGAAAATTGGGATATGTTGAAACAAAAAATTAAAATAAAACGTCGAAACTAAAGTCCTTTTTGGTGCTGACTGGAGGGTACTGTTGGGCCCGTGGGGGTTTATTATGGATCCCGTTTCGATAATCTGAATCGTTTAATGTATAGAACTCGTCGAGTACTATGTGCCTATGAAAAATCATGTTGATCGGATATCAATAATTACGTGATCAAATCAGATTTGTATAAAAAAAAAAATAGACGGTGAAAAAATTAACGGTTGACAGAAATTTGATCCGCTGAGATAACTATCGATATCCGATCAACGTGATTTTTTTACAGATATATAGTACTCGACGAGTTCTACATATTAAACGGTTCAGATTATCGAAACAGGACCCCTAGTGGACCCCCATGGGCCCAATAGTACTCTCTAATCTGATCACGGACTGGAGGGAATAAAAAAAGGAAGCAAGTGTTATTTGAATTAAAATCTTAACGCTACATTTGGTTGGGGATTTGGAAAAGGAAAAGAAAAATGTGTGTGCAATAATATGAAATGTAGGTATACTTTATTCACATTCAGAGACGGACCTAGGATTTCATCATCGGAGGGGCCAAAAGACAAATAAAAATTTTCACCATATACATAAGAACATATATATGTACAAATATGATATATAAACTATATCTATACACATAAAAAAAATTTAAATACCATAAAAGCAATTTATAATAGGATGAAAAAGTTTTTTTGGTGCAAAATAAAAAGAAAATGCAAGATGAGATAAGAATGTGATATGTATTTTTTATACCTGGCCATTTTATATATAAAACGAGATATATATTTTTAAAATGCCATGACAAATCGTATTTTTCACAATAGGGGGCCATGCCCCCATAGTCTTCTCTTAGTTCCGTTCTGTTCACATTTCACTTACCCTTTCCCTTCCCTTTCCCCTTCCCCTTTCTTTTTTCATTTTTAAATCATTTCTCAAATCTCCCAATCAAACACAGTGTAAAAGAGTTTAGTGTAATTATGTCAAACTTGTGGAGCTTACTGTATAAATAGTGTACGAGCACGAAATAATTCTTCTCGTATAATCCTATTGATCAAGTCTGCGCTCCTCCAAACGTCGTTGCTTTACTCCCTGAAAACACAAACGTGAGCTGGCCGACGGGTGTGTGCCGGATACCTCTCCGATACCTAAGTCAGCAAAATAGACAAATAGACAAAAGCTCTGTGTATTCGAGAATTAAAGTTGTGTTACCTCTCCATAGGTGATGTTGTGAGCTTTTATAGGTTCCGCGTGGCACAATCCTAGTAAGACTTTTATTCCTCCATGTAGAGTCCTCCTAGGAATCACATTCCTGAAAGATAATGCTTATTCTTCAACACCCCTCTCATTGCTTAAACTAAGTGAGATGGTTCTACCTCGGTAGTATGACAAAACGACCGAGCTAACATGGTCATGCTGAACTGGCAAATATGACCAAGCTCTAACTAGTTCGGTTCTTCACTTCATAGCTTGTACCTCGGTTTCACCTGTTGAGACCGAGCTAGCCATAGCAAGCTTGGGCCGAGCTAATCTAGAGCAAGGTTCTGAGGAAAGCTCAAAACATCTCGGCTTAGAATGGTATGACCGAGCTAATTGTTACCACTCTGACCGCGGTGACCGAGCTAACTTCAAGGCTCTTCTTGGACCGAGCTAACTACAAGCCCTTTTTACTCAGCCCTTTCTTACTATGGCCCACAGAACGGCCCATTACCTAGCTCGGCCCAATTTACTTATAAATTATCCTCTCAAATAGCATCCTTCATTTATCAAAAACATATTATTTTATTTGTTTCATCTTAATCTTTCTTCAATAATACTATGTTTACCATGTTCTTATACTAGATTTTGTTACATGATACATCTACACAATTTTTGGATATTAATATGAGACATATGTGGGAGCTATTGTTTTGTTACATGCTACATTGATGTGATAAATAAAATATATTATAAAAAGATGGTAAGTATAGCATTATTATTTTGTTTCATGCATTACAGTTTAGATTATTTACATTAAGGCTTTCTCAACTATTAGCGAATATTACTAGGAATGGCAACAAGCTGGGGAGGGGACGGGGACCGATCCCCAAAGGTTCAAAATTTCCCACCCCCGCCCCCGCCCCCGCCCCCCGTCCCCGTCCCCGTCCCCGTCCCCGTCCCCGTCCCCGACAATAGATTAAAAAAAAAAAACAGAAGATCATTATCAACAACATAGATCATTATCAAACAACAGATCAACAAAAACAACAGATAAAAAAAAAATAACAACAGATCATCATAGATCTCACACAGATCTGAGCTAAAATCTAATATATATATATATGTATATAACACAGAGAAAGAGAGAGGAATGGAGAGAGATGGAAGGCATCGGTAGAGAAGCAGATAAGGATAGGGGAGAAGATTAGCGCTGTGAAGAGCACTGTAAGGGACTGAAATGGCGATTAGAGCACTCCACGGCGGCTCTCTTCTCTTTCCCTCTTCCTCTCCCTTCTCCCCATTTTTCTCACGACGCGAAGCTCTCTCTCGTTGCGAAAAATGGCTATCAAAGCACGATTTGGACTGAAATCGGTGAGATATTAGAGATAGAGTGAGAGAGAGTAAAGGGAAGAGTTACGGCGGCAGAGAAACGGGGACTGTGAAAAACACGGAGAAACGGTGGAGATTGGCGCTGTGAAGAGCATTGTGTCTGTGAGGGACTGATGTGTTTTGTGTGTGTCTATAACCTTAAAATGAGGCCAACAAATTGAGAGACACACAAACACACATATATATATAGAGGGGTACGAAAGTAATTTTATTTTGGGGAAAAATGGGGCTAGGGATGGGGCTGTGAAAGCTATCCCTATCCCCGGCCCGTTGGTGATATTTTTCGGGAAAAAAACCACTTTTATCGGGGACGGGGGAGCGGGTTCCCGTCGGGCCGGGTTCAAATTGCCATCCCTAAATATTACCTTACCCCTCATATATGAACCAGTGTATTTTGACCTCCTTGATTATAAACTTGTATTATTTTCACCCGCTGCAAAGCCCCTCCAAACCACCCCCCAAAGGTCCAAAAGGAGTGTATTTGTATGATTTTTTTAGTTGAGGGGTCAATAGGTATGGGTTTATAGATGAGGGGATAAAGTGATATTTCTTAATAGTTGAGGGGTCTTAGTGTAATTAATCTTTATAGTTTTTAGCAAAAGTATAATAAGACAAAAAAAAAAATGAATAAAATAATATATAAAGCTTGAAGAATCTGTTGGAGTGCACACACAAACTTATTCCTCAATTTGCTTTGTAAGTTGGCATAGCGTACTTTTTATCTTAAACTTTTGTAGTTTTTGCTAGAGATGCTCTTATAGGTTTTGCAGTACTTGGGGGCATGAATAAAACAAATTAAAACGTGAACAATGAAGTTTACTTTTCTTGTCTTTTTTCCATCTGCCAAACAAGTGGCTAATGTGTTTTATCATTGAAGTTTTCAAGATAACTCATTATTTTGTTATTTTTTCTCTTAGAGTGCTAATGTGCGCCTTGGATGCGCACGATTACTGAGTGCTAGTCTAATAGACAATACATTATAGAATGAATAACACTTTGCACCTTTTTAAGTATTACTCAATTCTCAATTCGGCCTTCATTTTGATTCTTCAACTATTGGATTTTTTGTCAATGTAGTCCAGTTCAGTTACTAACACAATTGTACTGATGAAAAATGCCACATGATACTTGAACTTTTTCTACTTTAGCCCTTTGGTTAGTGTCATGTGGTGAAAGAATTTGACGGTACCATCTGGACCACATTGACAAGAATTCAATAATTTAAAGACTAAATTGGAAAAAACTTAATGGCCAAAATGAGAATTGAATTATACTTTAAAGGTGCAAATTGTTGTAATTTAACCTACGATATAATATATCTAATTGTTCTCTTTTGGCTGGAGGGTTGGTTGTTGAAACATGCAGTTTGTTTTTTGTCATGCCTTCATCCTCTCTACCGGGCTTAGGTAAAGAATTTTTATAGGTTCTTTGGGTTTGCCAGATGTCACATACTTTTCTAATATATTTTTTTTAAATGATGCATAATGTAATATAAAAAACAATTGAAAACCCCAAAATGTGTTAGATGTAATATTATATTGGCTTTGACCACGTAGTTCTAAATATTCTAATGTTTATAAAATTATTTCTTCAATTAATAGATGTAAACAAAACAATTATAATAATGTTCATGAGATGCATAGTGATTAATTTTTTAAAGTTGATCAATATGTTCATCCCCTTTTGACAGCTACACTGATGGAGCATTTTCAATGTTAAATTGAACTCTTGATTTGTATAGTCACCCTATGAAGAATATGGGGATATGTTATTGATATATGGTTTGGAGCGTAGTCTAATTTTTATTTTTTTTTTGTTTCTTAACCTACACTATATATAATTACTCCGTCGATCGTAGCTTCGAGAAGTGATTTGCTGTCTATATGATATTAAGTTAAAATTAGGTAGCTCTGAACAGAGAGTTCTCTATTGTGGAAGAAACAGTTGGTAGTATTTTCTCTTGGGTTCTAATTTTCAGCAGCATCTGGAGCTTCAGCCATGCAGTGGTCATTTTCAAACAAGGTTTCTGCATCTCCTCAGTACCTTTCTTTTAAGGCTAATCAAGATGATGGTGGACCTAGAAAAACCGGTTTTGATTCCCTCTCCTCAACTAGATTTATGACTATATCCAGTGCAGAAGCTTTTGAATCCAATCACAAACTGTGCTCTAGCATCGTGCAGGTTTGTTCTTGTGAAGTCTTTGGAATCATCACTTTAAGATAGTTTTCTTCTAAATTAGTCCGCATGAAGTTTATATCTCAAATCTCAATGTATTGTTGTTATTTTCATGGAAATTACAAAAGTTTTGAGCCTTGTTGAATGAGTCTGTGTGATTTTTAGACGTGTTCCTTTTGCCCCTTTTTTTTTTTTTTTTTTTTTTTTTTTCTATTGTATTTTTCTTCTTCAATTTATAGAAAAACTTGAATCCGGATAAGCAAGCGGGAACCCATTATACAGTGACCAACTATCCTCCAAAGCAATTTGATGCACATTCTTGTCCCCATGAAGCCAGGATGCTGCCAATGGCCAACCAAACAAACCAAAAGATTTCCATTATCAGTTCTGCTATAAACCCACAACCTCTTCGAGCAGTTCCTGTAATATCCTCTGTTTCAGTCGTTCCCACGAGCGCTTCAGTTGTCGGTACCACTGACTTAAGGTATCTCATATTACAATTTCTTTGGGTACTATTACTACTATTGAAATTTTTAATCGAAATGTTGAATGTTCTACCATAAATATAGCTGGAAACTTTAAATTGAATTGGATCTGTCTTCAGGAACAGTTCTAAGCCCTCCGGGGGTCCTGCTCAGTTGACCATCTTTTATGCTGGTTCTGTATGTGTTTATGATAATGTATCTCCTGAGAAGGTACTTGCATTCCTTTCTCTTTTTCTATTATATAAGCTCCTTAGGCCGTGTTTGGTAACGTTTTTGTTTTTCTTTTCATTTTTCCGATCTGTTTTTTTTTTTTGCTTTCTAATGTTTCCATTTTCTGTAATTTGTTTTAGTTTTCATCTTTTTGTTTGGTAATGTTTTCATTTTCTGTTTTCATGTTTTTTTTTTTTTTTAAAACCAGAAGCGAAAACTTGTTTGGTATGCTATTTTTGTTTTCAAAAAAATAAAATTGATTCCAAAATTGTCAATATTTTTGGAAATGAAAAAAAAAATGGTGTTTTCACTTAGTTTTCAAAACAAGTTTTCACTCTCTCCTCCCTCCCCCATCACCTTCGGCCCCCACCCACCACCGCTACCGGCTACAACCAACCGTTGGCTACTGGGGACCCCCAACAAGCTCCGGCATTGGATGGTCACCACACATGACCTCCGGCCACCAACTCCAACAGCTACTTCCGTCCACCTCCACCACCGGCCATTAGTAGCCACCAACTCTAGCAACTCATTAAACATGTTTCTTCATTTTTGTTTTAAAAAATTGTGTACACCAAACAAGTTTTTTTATTTTTGGTATTAAAAAAAAAAAAAAAACAGCGTTATCAAACCACACCTTAGATTTATTTTTTCTCCCCATTTCTTTCTTCTGTTGCGTTGGGTAAATTTTTTTTTTTTTTTTTTGGTTTTAATTCAGGCTCAAGCTATCATTTTATTGGCTGGAAATGGGCATTCTTCAACTCGAAATAAGGCAGTAGCTACAACTCAAGTGGAAGTACCAGTACCAAGGCCTTCTGGTGTTGACAATTTCATTGGGAACCAGTCCCGTACCACGTCCCCTTGTTTAGGTCTTCCGGGCCCTATTTCTGTAACCACTTGTGCCGCCCCTCAGTCTGTAGGAGGATCCAGTAGCGGCACTGCTATAACAGCAGTGCGAGCAATAGGAACCCTTGCATCTACTTCTAACAAATCAGAGCCTTCTAAAGGCATCAGTTCAAGAGCACCTGTTTCTGCTCCCCTGGTTCCATCAGGTTTTCTTTGTTTTTTTTCAGATCAGCTTCTTTTCTTCTATAGTTATTAAGCCATGTGTTTTCTCATTGTCCTATAAATATTGAAAAGTACTATACATAAAACGGATTTCTTACTTGATTTTCGTACCACTAAAATTTGGTGAGAAATATGTTCATAGCGTTACTTATAAATATTACCATACTGAAGTTCACAATTTTCATTTCTTATAGCTGTGCCTCAGGCTCGTAAAGCATCTTTAGCTCGATTTTTGGAGAAACGCAAGGAGAGGTAATTAACAGTAATACAGTTGATTTTAATTTGCAAGTATTTATATTGATATATTAAAAGATTATTTCCCAGTGGTGCCCAACTGTGATCTGTATTCTCTTTTAAACCTGCATGATAGTTGAGTTCATGCTATAGTATTGGGGCATGTTTGAACCTCTGATTAAATCAAAACAATGATTTATGTTTAGAATTTCAATTTAGCGTGATTTTTGCATTGCATTTGTGATGAGTCCTCTACAAGTGGATAGAGTAGCATGAAATAAAAACATAACTAAACAAAATCATAGTGTCTACCATCATCCAGTAATAATGTTTGTACGTGCACTCTGGAGAGACACAACCATGGAAGTGATTGCCATATTTTTTGCGAAGGCTGCTCAACAATTGGATTCTTGTAGATGGATCATATGACTGCCACTTTGCAGCTCTCTAGTTTTTTGTTTGTTCCCCCCCTTTTATCTTTTACCTTCTTCCCTGTTATTTTCTCCCAAATCTGGGTATCTGTTGACTGTTTAAGACAGTATCTTAGTATTTTTGAGTGTGAATTTCGTGTTCCAAAAAATGTTGAACTCATCAGTGCATTTTGTTCTCTTCTAAACAGAGTCCCATTTATTTCTCTAGATTTAATCATATTCTTACTGTTTTAATGATAACTTTGGCAATAACCATCAATATTGAACTCGACAATTCATAATTTGTTTTTGAGAAACAAATTTCCATTTGTGTTTTCCATCCGCATTGGATGCATCTCTAATTTTGAAAATGAATGTATCATCTTTTTGTGCCCCCAAAGATGATGAAACAAGACAAGCCCTTGTGGTTAGACCCAAGTTTGTGCAATGTATTGATAAATTCTCGGAGATGGGTTAAGGCACACTACCCTTAACCATTGCAATTCCTTAAAGTTTGACCAACCCCACATAGATACGGTGCTAGAGAAAACACACGATTGTCGTGATCTACATAGCTTGCCTTCATGATTATTATTCCCCCCCCTTGTGTCAAGAACTCAATTTCTCAGCCGAAAAACACTTTATATATTTTCTGTGTTTTTTTTGTTTTTGTTTTCAGGGCAATGAATGCTTCTCCATATGTGAGCAAACAATCTCCAAATTGTAGCAATCCCGGATTGGGTAGCCTAAGCTTCTCTATGAACACTGGTGGCTCGTCTCCTCTTCAAGCCATCATTTAGATTATTTGAAAGGAGAACCATCTTCAATGATTACTTGCATTTTTCCATCGTACTCTTTTGACTCCAAATTTTGGTATATATGTTTGTAGCTAGCTTCTCCTTTTGATTTTTTCAATTGAGATAGGAGCTTTTAAAATCTAATGACATTGAGAACACTTGTAATTTGTTATTTTCTATTGTGATGTAAAAATTTATTGTTTTTACATGATTAGTATATTTTTGTTTCCCTCATGATATTAAGCAGGCCTTCCAACCAACTGGATTAATCAAAAGTGTTTATTGAGTAATGTTATAAATATCAATTTTTTTTACTATGTTTGGTTTATCATATCGTGTCGTTATTGTATTTGTTTTATGGGTATAACCACTTATATCAATATATAGTGATGACATGCCATTTTTTTAATTTTTAATGTAATAAAAAAAAATGTGAGTTATGTTAGGAACATAAAATATTTTTTACAAAATGAAACACGCATAAGATAAATGTATGAATATTAGTGTTTATCAAAATTAGTGTTTATTTTGATAACTTGAAGGGAGGTTCTTGTAATTTTTTTAGGTGCAAATGAAAAAACACTCTAATTATTATTAATCTTAGGTGAAGTTAGAGTAGTTTATTAAAAAAATTAATAATGAATGATCAAATTGATTTAGAAAAGGAAAAATTATTGATTCATATTGTATGGATCAAAGGAAAAATTTATTACTTTTTGTATATGAAAAATTATCCCAATTAAATGTATCAACTAAAGTCCCAACGGAAAAAAGGTGTAAATTATATTTTTGGTCTCTCTAGTTTGAGCAAGATTATCTTGGTCCTAGTAGTTTCAATTTGAACTATATAGTTTTAATTTTATTATAATATGATCTCTCTATCAATTACCGTTTGAATTTTAAATGGAAACAATTATATGTAAAACTAGAAAGATCAAGGTGAAATTTAAAAAACAATTAAAATTATAAAATTCAAATTTGACACAGCGATTAAAATATAGGAACTAATAATATAATTTATCCAAAAACTATGTTCCATCAAAATCATAATTAGAAAATACTTAATTTATAATTTATGTAACGCTATATAAAATTATAAATTATACTTTTTTATTGTTATTTTTGGATCATCGATTTAAAAAGAGTTAAATATTTTTTGGAGTGAAATATATGTCAATTTTTATTATTTTAATGTTAATTTTCTACTCCCAAATCACTTTAGGGGGTGTTTGGTAGGAAGAATTTTGGCTAAAATAATCAATAAAGAAAGAAAAAGATTAAAAATAGCAAATAAGATAAAGGTCCCTTTTGGCAATGGTTGTTTTTTTGGCAATGGTTGTTTGTCTTTTTAGATTAAAATAGTCAATAAAGACAAAATAGGCTAAAATAATTAATAAGATAAAATGTCACATCTAAATTATAATTATTTAATTTTTTCTCTCGCAACCATCAAATCAACTAAAAAAAGGACAACCAACATTCTAAATACAAAATTTCTAGCAATACCCAAAATAGTAAAAAAGTCAACTAAAATAGTCAATTTTTCAAATGAGTCCAAAATATCATATCTTACATATCAATCAATCATTTTTTCTCTCACAACTATTTAATTACAAAAAAATTTACAAATTATTGAAAATATAACTTTTTTTCATCTCATAAAATAAAAAATCAATTAAAATAACAAAATTTCCAAACAAGGCCCTAGGCTTATTTTGGAAAGCACGTAATAAGCTATTTATTGAGTTATTTCAGTTGCATTACATTTTTATTTATTTTTTTTACAATCTATTCATAATATTTATAAAAAAAAAACAAGCTTGTTTGGTTTGTTTTTAGGAGAGTTGTTTTTGAAAAAAATTTTGGGGAGAGAGTTTAGAATTTTTTTTGGTTTATTGGTTGTATATTTTGGGAGAGTTATTTTTTTGAGAGTTTGGGATGATTTGATATTTTGGGAGAATTTGAGTAGATGCGTGTGAGAGAAAAAGTGATTGAGAAGGAGAGATGAGAGAGAAAAAATGATTGATTGATGTGTAAGAGAGAGAAAGTGATTTTGAAATTTTTTTAAGAAAAACTCAAACCAAACAATTTTTTAGAAATTTTTTTCTAAAACTCATCTCCCAAATGCAAACCAAACATACAGTGGGCTTATTTGGTTTGTTTTTGGGAGAGTTGTTTTTGAAAAAAATTTGGGAGAGTTGTTTTAGAAATTTTTTTGGTTTATTTGGTTGTATATTTTGAGAGAGAAATTTTTTGTGGGAGTTTGGGATGATTTGATATTTTAGAAGAATTGAGTATATGTGTGTGAGAGAAAATGTGATTGAGAAGGAAAGATAAGAGAGAAAAAGTAATTGATTAATGTGTAAGAGGGAGAAAGTGATTTTGAAATTTTTTTTTTTTGAGAAAAACTCAAACCAAACGAGCCCACTGTACGATGCAAACCTCCACAAATTACCCCCCACGGTGTTTCCAAGCGGTTTTGCTTCGAAAGGGCACCGAAAGCGCCTTCGCCTGGTCGGGTCGGTTCGGGTAGAGGTGTGAAACAGGCAGCTTAAATTCAAGCTCAGGGTCTCGAATTGGGTCGGGTCGGGCTCACGTCCCCCCGTGGGTGGACTTGGGGCAGCCCATGAGCCCACAGCCCTACTTCGCCGCAATTCTCGAAGGTTCGATGCTGGCTGGCTGTGTTTTGGACTAGAGAGAGAAAAAGAGAATAGAGAGAGAGAGAGAGAGAGAGAGAGAGAGCGCGGTGGCCATGGATGCTGAAAAGGTCGCAGAGCTAAAGAACTTCGTGGAGCAGTGCAAATCCAATCCTTCGATTATACACAACCCATCTCTAGTGTTTTTCAAAACCTATCTCCAAAGGTAATATATATATATAACTGTTTTCATAAATCACTTTCAAAACCCATCTCTAGTGTTTGTTATCTTCTAATTCTGTGTTTGACACCCCTTTTGTCTCTCTCTCTCTCTCTCTCTCTAGCCTTGGCGCTCGAATTCCACCCGCAGTCCCAAAATCAGTAAGCTCCGACATCCTTGTCTGCTTCAATGTTTTGTGCTTTTTAAGAATAATTCATTTATATATGTATTTTTTTTTAATTTAAAATTTCTATAATGAGATGGTATGATATTGAAGTGATTCCAATATGCTTCAAGAGGCTTAATTGTTGTAAAAACTATGAACTGTTTGGTGTTTGTGTGTTTTTTTTCCAAGTTGCATTTGGGTCTAGACAGTTGGCTTTAGTTAATCTATGAGGATTAGCTTCTGCCTCATACTAATGGAGGCATAGTGGAGGACAATGCTCAAATAGGGTTAATCTATTAGGAATTTGGAATAATGCTTCCCAACAATGGTTTTGTGGATTTTTTTTTTTCAGGGGAAAAAAGTAACAGGGTTTATGAATTTGAAGGGGCTGCAATTAGCTTGGTTTTCAAAAGGGCAGTTTTTTGGACTCCTAGAAATTTCAATGCTGGAAGCACTGGGTGACCATTAATTTTTAAGGTTTTAGATATTCAATATTTGAATTATTGGACAATAGGTAAGGGAGATGAATATGTCCTCTGGGGTTTTGGGATTCAAGCAGAAATGGATTCATCCAAGAGATACTTAAAGTAGTCTTACAAACCTTACCTGGCTAACCTCACTTTTGTAATCTTCTGCAAAGCTCCTCACTTGCTCTCCAGTCCTC
Source organism: Camellia granthamiana (assembly GCA_036172215.1). Lineage (NCBI taxonomy): Eukaryota > Viridiplantae > Streptophyta > Magnoliopsida > Ericales > Theaceae > Camellia > Camellia granthamiana. Next base: position 101,949,198 of record CM069917.1, on the reverse strand, counting down.
GTGTCTTGTCATATAAGAAACTCTTGATCCAAAAAATGTTGCACAGCACTCCTCAATCTGATCTCTGCTCCTCACGGCTCCATTACCCTACTACCAAGTCAAAATGCGTTGGTTTTTATGCAATCACTTATTATAGAAAACCATATATAATTGAATAAAACGTGAAAATCTATATAAAATAATGAGAAGATGAGTTTCAAAAAGTTTTGTGGAACTTCTATATCCCTTTTGTTTTGTTAGGGAAGTGGAAGTTGATTCATGCAACGTTGAGACTTGGACCCGACCATCACACCGATAAGGGAGCATCTCATCTACTAGGTCAACCCTTGGTCTCATATTCCTTTGGCTTTTCTCTCTCAAAAGTGTATAGAAGTTTTTGTGTGTTTTGGGAAACTTAGTTCAATTATTTATATGTTCACATGGAAATTGCCAAATCTCTCTACAACTGTAACAAATTGTAAGAGGAGCTAATTTGAGCCTACTAAATTAATTAGGCCCAATAGTCCAAGGTTGATGGACCCGAATTTATCGCAAGTCCAAGATTGGTGGGCCCGGATTTATCGCCATCAAACGGGTCGAATCGCTCTAAGCCTCGAAAGGGTTCGGATCCACGAACTTAGAGAATTACTCGGGCCCGGACTCGAAAGGGTATTGAGCAAGCCTAGAGATTCGAGGCACTCGGACTCGAAAGGATTCGGATCTACGAATCTAGAGATCCGAAGCACTTGGCTTCGAATGGATTCAAATGCAATCTAGAAGTCGCTCCGTTAATGAGTCCCAGAACACTTGCGGGCTCGGAGCTTTCTGAGATCTACGTACTAGAACTATGGGTGTAATGGAGTCCGAACAAAGGACCCGATCCCGAGGACGGTGAGTGGACATAAATTTACTCTTCGGTTAAACTAGCCTATACTTGGGTCGAGGTGGCACAATCTAGGGAGTCCCTGAGACTCGGCAATGTTTGCGGCAGGGGGTTCTCTTAAACTACCCCTGACTCTTATGCGGCAGGACGTCCTCTGGGACTACCCCTGACCCTTTGGGATGATTGGGGATCATTGGTTAGGTGTGACTAAGAAGAAGGGTTCGCTGAGAGGTTGATCTCCTCTTCGGGGTTTTTCTTATCCTCGGAGAGGTCACCTCCTCGGACAAGGTGGTTAGAGAGAATATTTCTCATGTGCCTTGCACATGGGCTCCATCCTACATCATGAGGTGCCTATAAATAGCACCCACCCATAGCTTTACAAGTGATGGATTTTGGAGAGATGACTCTTGGGAAAGAACTAATTTCCCTTCTCCATTATCAAACCTTGAGAGTGAAAGTGGGAGATCCATGGGAGAGCCTTGCCATTATTCTCTCTCTAGCTACTTTGTCTTCTTTTTCACCCAATCTCTTATCTCCATCATCTCCTTTACTCTTGTGTTCTTAAGTTGAGACTATTGAAAAATCTAAGCCTCTCACAATTTCTAAAAGAATTCGAGTCTTCTTCAAAGATCTTCAAATATTCCAACTACGTTCTTGAACCCTTTCGTACACAAACCAAGCTCAATTAGTAACGACCTATGCAGCTTTTAGTGGTTCAAGCTTGAACAACCTGCTTGTCAATGTTTTTAGCTTAAAATGTGACCCAGGTGGTCTGATAGCTTAGTAACGACTTACATTAACTTACAATATTTGAGGTTAGGTTTCACTTGCAGTTAACTGTAGGCTCTCCAACATGTTAAACTCTTGCTGCAGTAATACCTAATGAGATTTTAGTTTATACATGTAAGATTTTCTACATTGAAGGCAGCCGGGAAAAAAAAAAATTACAAAAAATTCTTTGTACAACTTTTGGATTGAAATCAACCTTACAATTGGAAAATAAATGGGTCATTCCTGGTGCCACCTCACCTAATTGAAATTGTTTAAGAATCCACGCTCTGTTGTTTGGGTTAAATTGAAAACCCATAGCCATAAATTTTCAAAATTAAAGATTTCTTTTTGTTTAATCTTGTAGCATTTGTCTAATTACGGAGAATTCATCTACAGGATAAAGATGATGAGGAACATCTTGATGCCAAAAAATCCAACTTGTCAAATGATGATATATTGGATGAGGACATTGTCGAGTCTGATGTTGAGTTGGATAACATTGATGTCGTAGAGCCTGATAATGATCCTCCACAGAAGGTGGGTAATAGAATAAACCAAACTGGTTGCGGTTAAGGCTGTGCCTGCTTCAGTATTGAACAAGTTCACCTTGTTGTTTCATTGTAGATGGGAGATCGTTCTATTGAAGTTACTGAAGAAAATCGGGATGCTTCACAAATATTAAAATCAAAAGCTATGGATTCAATCTCTGAAGGTACATTAGTAGTTTCTTGTGGTTAACATTTTTCAACAAATCTTCTTGGCTATTGTTTTCTCAGGAAGTATATGTCTCAACAAGCTGTGTATTCTTTATAGATAAGCTGCATGAAGCCATAGATCATCTCACAGACGCTGTCATGTTGAATCCAAGTTCTTCGATACTGTATGCAACTAGAGGTGATCTTATACTTGTAAAGCCTATGTTTTTTCAGATCACTTGACTTTGTTGTCCATATTTCCTTATTTGTTCTTCCCTTGGAAAACTGACATTCTTGCTTTCAGCTAGTGTGTATGTTAAACTGAACAAGCCAATTGCAGCAATACATGATGCTGATGCAGCTTTACAGGTTTGTTCATAGATGAGTTCCTATACATGCCTTAAAGAACTGAATAAATAAAAGTTTGAACTTTGAAAATGATCACTAATGATGCTCACTTTATTTCATCTTGTCTGACATGAATTAATGAATACATAATCTCGTTCAGATCAACCCTGACTCAGCTAAAGGGTATAAAATACGAGGAATGGCACGGGCCATGTTGGGCCAGTGGGAAGCAGCAGCAAAGGATTTGCATGTAGCGTCAAATTTGGATTATGATGAGGAGATTGGAATGGTGCTTAAAAAGGTTTGCCCCCCTCCATTCTCTCCTTTCCCCCCTTTTGGGTTTCACTTGTGTTGATGTTTTTGGCTTTTTCTTCTCTTCCCTTTCCCCCTCTCTTTTAGATCTCTGAAGGGTAAGATTTCATAGATACTATTAACTGTTTACATGTTGAAATATGCAGGTTGAACCTAATGCACACAAAATTGAAGAACATCGGAGAAAATATGAACGTCTGCACAAAGAAAGGGAGCAAAGAAAAATTAAGCATGAAAGGAAGCAGCAGCGGGGTGAAGTACAAGTTTGTAATCCATGTCATGCAATTTTTTTGCATAGTAAAATTCCTAATGCTTACTTTGATACCTAAATGTTTGTGCTGCAGGCGAAATATGAAAGGGAAATGAAGATGGAACAACCTTCTGAAAGTAAAGCTTCAGTGAGTTTCTAACTTTATTCTGATGTATCCATCTTTGGTTACAGGGTATGTGCTTTCTGAGAAGTAGCTAGTAGCCACTTCTGTACATTATTTGTCATGTGCAATATATTTACATCATCATGGCCAATCATTAAGGTCTAATGTGGCTGTAGTAGATTTACAGGCTTGTCAGTTTGGTACAAATTAGATTAAGCGTATACTATCTATAACTGGAGCCCCACTTTTTCATTCCTGATTGGGCTCTATCCTGATAAATACCAAAATAAGCCTCTGTCCATTATACACTTTACCAAGAATACGGTTGAATGATGAACAATTCCCTTCAAACTATCTAGTTGGCTTGAATGCTGAAACAACTTCCTTTAGTGTGTAGCTTAGTGTCCTTGAGTTGGAATTTGACTTTTGTTCACTTGACCTGCCTGTTACCCACCCTAATTTCTTCTTTCATTCTCTCCCTCTCTGTCCTGAGCTATGCTGGTGGTGATCCTACTTGAAGGGTTGCAGCCTTCCAGTGATTAATCATAGTTTATTTTTTTAGGCCCTGTATCCAAATGATTGGGATAAGATACATCAAGTAATTGGATGATTATCCTCTGCCTTCCCATCTTATTTCTCAATCATACCTTTCTATTGGTTGTTAATCATTCTTTAAATGATTATAATCACACAAACTTGATGCAGGATCCAGAAGCTGCGTCTGCCTTGAAGGAAGGTATGGCTTTTGACTCCATTCACCATTTATTTCAGGTTAATGCTTGCATCTTTCTCTTTATTAATTTCCTTCACTAGAATTCTGTTTCTTTATTATTATTAATACTTTTGGAAGATATTACATATGCTATGAAGAATGGTGTGCTTTTAAATCCATTACCTTTTATTTCAGAATAATGCTTGCATTTTGCTCTGTTGAATTTCACCAAAATTTCCTCTATTATCAATATTTGGGATGATATTCTGCATCAATGCTTTCATTTAGTGTCCACTCATCCGGATAAGATTTGGATATTGTTCTTCATTGAACTTTTTTGTTAATATTTCCTTTCTCTATAACCAGTTATGTTAAGCATGTATAGACATTGACGTTGCGTTTTCTTCCCTTTGGTGTGATTGTGTGAAAACATGTGATGCTGGGGAATAGCAGTGAAAAGTACTAGAATCTTCTTTTCAAGAGAGGGCCCTGTATCTAAACAGTCACATTTGTGCTTTTTGTAGTTATTTGATTTTTAGATTATTAGTTCACTACCAATATGGGCCCCGTTTGGTAGAGCTGTGAGAAAGTGATTATAACTTATAGCCTAACAGCTTATAGCTTATAGCTGTGAATACAAGCTAATTTTTGACTTATAAATTATGCTTCTCCTCCCCCACTCAAAGAATAGTTGATTTTTGACTTACAAAAAGCTATAAGCTGTATTGTTAAGCTAAACTAAGCATATCAAAATAGCTTAAATTAAGCTAAAAGCTGAAATAAGTTAGAAATAAGCCCTACCAAACAGGGCCATGATAATTAGAATATTGATTATGTATTTGTGCATGTATTCATGCTGCAAGAGTAGTGTAGCCTTTTTGTTGAAGCTCTCATTGCTTGTAGAGTAATTGAGTGACATTAACGCATTAGGTGCTTTAAAAGTTCTTTGGAAGCAACAAGACCTAGTATTTGTGGGCTATTGAATATTGGTTATTTAGGCTTTTAGTTGGAATGTAATACTTATAATTTATTTGTTCATTTGAATTCGATACTAGTCATTGATTTGCTATTATGTTCATTTGAGTTAAATACTACTAGTTTCCCTCCCAAAAAGTTATTTGTTTCCAACGTTACACTAGTGGTGAGATTGACATGACTGTTTTATTGAGATAACTTGAGATACATTGTAATAATCTTGGCTGATTACCTTATTTTTATAATTTTTTTTCCCTACTGTCCAATAATGCCAAACTCGAGTCTTCGTTGCTGTCTGAACTTCCTGCAACTCCTATGCCAAAAGTATTAACTATTTTTGTTGTAATTTTCTAGTTATTCAGAATTATGCCATGCGGTTATTTATCAAAAAAAAGAAAGAAAGAATTATGCCATGTGGATCAGTTTGAAGGTCTTATTATCGTGTAACTTGTTCGTGCAATGATCCTCACTTGTTTTTCTTCAACATAAAGAAAGTTTGGCCATCTGTTTATCAATGCTATAATTTTATTTTGAAATATTATTTTGCATTACCTTGCGCCCAAATTTCTTGTTCTTGACATTGGAATATCCTACATTATCATCTATTCTTAGCTGCAGTTAAATCCTAATTGAAGTTTCTGAAAAGAAAACCCGAGTATATGTAGAAATCGCTGACAGCATTGTAAGGATACGTTATACAGATGAACCTTTTTTTTGGTGATTTACAGGGCTAGTTATTGGCATTCACTCTGCTGGTGAACTGGAGAAGATGTTAAAAGCTGCTTCAAAGTCATCCCGCCTGGCAGTTCTGTACTTCACAGCAACCTGGTGTGGGCCCTGCCGCTTCATTTCGCCTCTTTTTACAACCTTGGCTGGGAAGTACCAAAAAGTCGTATTCTTGAAAGTTGACATTGACGAGGCAACGGATGCAGCAGCACGCTGGAATATAAGCAGCGTGCCAAGTTTCTTCTTTATAAAAAACGAGGAGGAGATTGACAAGGTTGTTGGAGCCGACAAAAGTTCACTCGAAAGGAAGATTGCCCAATATGCTAGCTAATCTTGATTTGTAACTCAAGTCCCCAGGCTTTTAATACCTGTTATATAGTTTGTTCCTGTACTTTAGATCACTTTTATGTTGCAACCAATGTGTCCCTTAGTCATAATTTGGTCCTTTTGTGTTGTGGTCGTTACATATAGAGAGATTGTTCGGTAAACTTTACGTACTTATATTGACTTAGGTCTCGGTTGGAAACTGGCTGTTTTACTTTAAAAATTAAAAAATTATTAAAAAAATTAAAAAGTCTATAATATATATAAAAAAGTTAAAGATTTTATTTATTTTTTTATATCTTTTTGTAAAAAATTAAAAAATTATTTTAAACATTATTAAAATTGATTTGGAGTGATCTTCAAAAAAAAGTCAAAAGATTCTAATGGATGTGTTTGGTTTGCTTTTTGACAGTGAATTTCAAAAAAAAAAATTGGGGAGAAAGTTTAAAATTTTTTTTGGTTTGTTTGGTTGTATGTTTTGAAAATAGTTTTGGAGTTTGGAATAATTTGATATTTTGTTGTAATTGAGTAAATGTGTGTAAGAGAAAAAGTGATTGAGAAAAAGAGAGGAGAGAAAAAAAAGTGATTGATTGATATGTACGAGAGAAAGTCTGTAATTTTGGAAATTTTTAAAAAAAAAATCAAAAACTAAACAAAATTTTGGAATTTTTTTTCAAAAACAATTCTTTCAAAAGCAAATTAAACAAGTTTATTAGTTTTTTTATCTCATATTTTAATCAAAAAGTTAAAAAATTACTAAAGTAATTTGTTTACAAATGAAGTCTTAATTCCAATAATTTCTTGTTGCCTTAAAGTTTCCATGCTTGCACTAATGTGTATATATAGATATACTAGTGGTTGTGCTTATCCACTGTGTGTGCAAATTGCAAAGCTATCTCTTCTCCATCTACTCTCTCCTATAGTTTCTCTCTGCTGGTTTCAGATTTGTTTTGGTTTGAATTTCCCAAAAATTTTTGGGAAAATTTCTCTACAAATGAGTTTTCAGAAAAATTCAAACCAAACAAATTTTTCCAAAAAAATTTCCCAAAACTTGTAAACCAAACAAGTTTTTCAAACAAATCTCTCTCTCATACACATCAAATCAATCACTTTTTCCAAAACTCTCTCTCAAAATAATTTTCCAAAACATCTTTCCAAAAAAAACCAAACCAAACAACTTTTCGTACTTTTTATCTCCCAAACTCAAACCAAACATACCCATTATCCCCTGCAATTGTGATAAGACAAAAAAAAAACCTGTTTCATAATGAGAGTGGAGGAAGTTACCAATGTGTAAGAAGTCGGTTAGTGTTTTTTTTTTTTTTAATTTTTATTAAAATGTGACCCAACTTTGTCTACACCAAGTGTGTTGTTCCCATTATATTATAGAATAGATGGAATAGTTATATATTTTTGGCATTTATTTCCTTAATATGGAAACTAGAGTTCATATATAGATGGTCATTCTAACATTGATTTGTGAATTTCCTTCGTTGATAATTCTTCCAAATGTAGTCTTAGAGTTACAAGACACATGAAATAAAAACACAACATTTGCAATCAGATACGACTGATTTATTTTCTCTCATTTTTGGAATAGAATCTGAGAACCAGATAGAAGAAGAGACGGTAAAGGACCCCCCACGCCAACAATATGAGAATGTCGTACCAGATGTTCTTCAGTGTAATGTCCATGGTGTACAGAACATCTTCTCCAATCAATGTGCAGTTACTCATCAGTTCTGGGGAATCCTTGTGTAGTTTGCTGATCTTCAATGCTCCCAAAGGACCAGGCGAAAGATCTGCTGCGTTGCCAGAATAGCATTGCTTACCCTTGAACTCGTTTGTTAGCATGGCCTCAAATGGGTACTTGATTGCAGAAATGTAATGGAGCCACACCCAGTACTTGGGTATCTGAGACGCCTTCAAGAAGAAGCCGCAAGTGAGGAAGAAAAGAGCTGTTGTGGCGATCACGACTGCATAACCAGTGATGTAACTCGGAACAAGTGCACTAACGAGCATCACGTAAGCGTTAGTAGTGATCAGTGAGGCATAAAGGATGAGCCAGAAGTTAATGAGACTGCTTCGGAGATGAAGTATGAAATGGGTGATCGCAGCGAATGTGAAACCTTGAATGGCAAAAAAGGGGAGGTAAACAATGAGGGAGGAAATGACATATGATGAAGCTCGATAAGCGTTGTGGGAAGTCTCTCGGATGAAGATGAATCGTTCTTGGATGAATGTAGGGACAGCGTCGTTGGATGAAAAGAAGATTAGGCAGACTGCGAAGATGTAGAAGTTGAGGAGCCGATTGATGGTTTTGAAGTCATCATTGTTTAGTTTTTTGAAGAGGGATGCTAGAACGAGAGCCATAACTGTCAAAACAATCTCACGGGAAAGGAATAGTTCTGGTGTGCGGACCACGTTAAGTGCGTTCCTCCACGAGAGAACCGCAACCTCACGGAGCCACGGATTTGTGAATTTGGGTCCGTGATCTGACACATCAAGCACTTCTTCTATGTCAAAATCTTCATAAGAAGGCTCATATTGATCCGTTGACGGTGATGCTTGGCTGAAGACTACCGGTGTCTTTGTCCGAGAAGTGGTTTGCATAGGTGTTTGCTGAGGTGTTGGATATCGGCTTGAAACTCGACTTCTTGCACCGGATACAGGTGTCTTCCCAGGTGTGCGTCCCGGGGTTCTTGCCGGGGTCCATGAAGGTTGGTGACGAGGAGTCCGCTTGACACCATGGTACAACCAAATCGAGAAATCTTTATAGAAATGAGAAGCCAAGCGGGGATTATAGACACCGCTTGATGGGTGCATAGGTGTTGGAGCGCTCTTGCGTTCTAGGGAGTTGTCAAAATCATCATCGTCATCATCATAATCAAATTGCCCAGAGTCCAATCGAGGTGTTGCGTTTCCAGTGGAGAATTGATTGCTACGCAGGCTGATCATATGCCTCGATACAGGTGTCCTTCCATATGGAGTCCGAGGAGTTCTCAGAGTTTTGGTTTTGGGTGTTCTCGGTACAGGGGTCCTGGCCACTTGATTGGGTTTGATGCCATCGCGCTGGTACACCACAAGTGGATCAAGCCCCACTGTTGATTCGTCGTACTCTTTGATAACATCAAGGAGATATTCGAGGCTGTTCTCGCTATCTGGAACCGGCCGTCCGAATCCAGAGAGATGACCAGGAAGTGCAGTTGGGTTTCCCAAATATACCAATCTCCCTCTGCAAGCACGAAGGTACGGCTAAATCAGCGTCTTACACACAATTCTGTGTTCTTAGAAAAAAAATAATCACAAGCGAACAGATTACTACCTTGCAAGGACGGTGATGCGGTCGAGGAGCATTTGGATTCGGAAGGAAGGTTGGTGGATGGTCATGAGGACGATGCTACCGCTTTGAGCGATAGCCTTCACTTTTTCCACCACACTGTAAGCGCTTGTTGAGTCGAGACCAGAGGTCGGTTCATCGAGAAACAAGAGGGACGGTTTGTGGATTATGTCGATCCCTATAGAAACCCTCCGGCGCTCACCTCCTGACACTCCTCTCCTTCCTTCATCGCCGATATATGTGTGTGTTGTACTCTGCAAAGCCAATCATATCATCAAACTTGTACGATTGTGCATGTTTGAGACTCAGAGAGAGGGATACCTGTAAGCCAAGTTGGTCGAGGAGCTCGAAGACTCTATTCTTCTTCTCAAACTTGGAAATGGAAGGTGGGAGTCGGACCTCAGCGGCAAACATGAAGGTCTCAAAGACAGTCAACATGGGGAAGAGTTGATCGTCTTGCATCACATAAGATGAAATCATCTTCATGTAGCTAGTCGTGACCTGCATATATATACAACCCTCCCTTTATATATATGTATGTATACTTGCACTGCTTCATTTTGTGTGTCTGTGTCAAGGTTTTAAATAGCGGGAGTATCTAACAATAAGTGTCGGGAATCAGGTGATGTGAGCCAGATCAGCCATATTGATTGTGAACTGATTATACTGTGTCGTGAATTGGGTATGAATCAATGCGTATTACAAATGAGCAATGCTAGGTATCATGAAAAAATTTTCATGAAAATAAGCATGAAAGATTTATGACCCTTGAATTACACTTAAAATAAAGCACCACACACTAATCAAGATAATCCAAAAGTTATAATTCTTTCATAATCTTTTTCATGAAATTTTTTTCATAATCTCTAACTTTTCTCATTACAAATTGATCTATATGCATTTAATAGTGTCAACTATAAATCGAGTCATAAGTCGATATGAATCAGCGAATATGATTTCATTCCCATTGATATATCAGGACGTATCAGTGGTAGGAGGAATATGATTTTCATTCCCACTAATATATCAGGATGTATCGATAGCCAGAGGTTAAAAAATTAATATGTATTGTCTGATATTTAAAATCAAGTTGTGTACATGTGTGTGTACATATATATATATATATTGAGAGAGAGAGAGAGAGAGAGAGAGAGAGAGAGAGAGAGAAAGAGAGAGAGAGAGGCTAACAGGCTTGCCGTCAATCCTAACAGACCCTTCAAGGCTGCCTTGAGCAATCCTCCCAGCCAAGGCATCAAGAAAAGTGGACTTGCCAGCACCACTAGGTCCTATAATGGCCATGATTTCACCTCTAATGGCCTGCCCAGATATATCATTGAGAAGAAAAGCTTCTTTTGTGATCCAAACACCATCCTTCTTCTGTTTCTTTATCACACTGTAAGATAGGTTGTTGAATTCCAGACCCTGTCCCAGTATCGTCCTCCTGTTTGTCTGCCTCATCACGGTTTTCGCCTGCGATGACTTATCCATGTCGAGCAGGCTCTCCAGGCTCCTATTTGTGCCCGTCCGATTATACCTCGCCATTGCACCGATCAATCACTGATTATCGATCGACTTTTCTGGTGACTCAAAAAGAAAGACTGTTTGTTTTTGGAGAGTGGAATTTTTTGAGGTGAATGTTTAACCATATAAATGGAGAGGAGAGACGGGTTGGAGTGTGGACAAAAAAGGGACGGGTAGAGGTTTGGAGGGTTGTGAAGTGGACTTGAGAAGAAAATTGGGATCAATTTTGTTACCAACATAAAAATTAATTATAAAATTAGATACAGAAGATTTTACAAAATTTGTTAATAAGGTTTATTTTTTAGAAATCTAAGGTCTCGTTTAGCAATTTAATTTTTTAGTTTAAAAGTCAAAAAGTCACTAAAAAAATTAAAAAGCTAACGGCTTAAATTAAAAAATCAAATTCTTTTCTTTTTTTTTCCTTTTACTTTTTGTACATTTTTTCGTAAAAAAAATTAAATCTTTTTTTCAAATATACTAATTTTTTTTTACTTCGTATTTTAGTCAAAAATTTAAAAAATTACTAAAATAACATACTTCTAAATTAGATATATATCAGTATTGATATTGATATTGTGATTCAATTGGGACTTGGACGGCAAGGTCAAGAGGTAGTTTTGTTACTAGTTACTCTCTCTCTCTCTCTCTCTCTCTCTCTCTCTCTACATTGGAGTTGTCGATGGGTTTCTTTGATAATGCCGGAAAGTGTTGTGGATTTGTATGTGTAGTACTGGAGACAACTTCATCTTTGTTTTCCCTTATACCCATATTTATTCACTATGATTTATGGACATGTTTGATCGGGTGAATTAGAGTATGTGATTGAGATTATTAATCCGTGGACTCAATTATCCTATGTTTGTTTTAATATTTTGGTTTAAGATTATTATTCCAATGGATAATTAATCCAACAAATTTGTAGGATTATTAGTAATGGGATAGGGGTGAGATTATTAATCCAATTGGATAGTGAATACCACACTAATTTAATAGGATTATTAATACTTCACTATATTAGTCTTGTAAATCAAACATGACCTATAATTATTATTTATAAGAATATGGAAGGAGACGTGTAATATATAGGCTTATTTTGGAAAGATGGTTAAAAAACGATTTTTTAGTTTTTTTTGAAAAAATGTATAAAAAATATAAGAGATGATATAATTTAAAATGAGTTAAAAGCTAGCTTTTGACTTTTTTTTAATTCTTTCCAATGGGGCTACTATTTGCCTTTTTTGTTTTGTTTTGTTTTGTTTGTTCTATTTATTTATTTTCTTTCTCTTCCTGTTATTGGCTCTTTATTAATTTTTTAATTACAATTCTATTTTAGTGTAAAATACTAACCCTACTTTCATCTCTGACCTTTCAAAGTCTAACCATAATCTTACACCACGCTAATCATCACCTCCAGTCACTACCACCGTTACCACCTCTGGTAGCCCTCCCCATACCTCCTAGACCCTCTCCTGCCACCCTTAATCCGTCTTGCGCTGCCAACCCTAGCCACTCCTTCCTACAATCTTTCAAATCCTCATCCTTTTCCTACAGCCCCTAGTAAGTCATAAAGCCCACCCTTCACCAACTCTGACCATGCTTCATAGCATATCCCTTGCTCACCCTTCCCAACTCATGTCATATATGTATGATTGATTGTTTGTTTTTGGAGTAGCCAGGGGTGGTGTTGGAGGGTGGGGATTGGCTAGTCAGAACTAGTGAGGAGCGGGAGAGGCTGGTGAGGGGTGGAAGAGGGTGGCAGGAGCTACTGGTGGTGAGTGGTTAGGGTTTGAGGGAATAAGGATTAATTTTGGTATCAAGTGCTGGGATGGTCAATTTTTTTTTTTTTTTTTAACAAAATTTAAACTTGGTTGGTAGGAGTCAAATAAACGAGAGGACGAAGAAAATTATGTGAGTACTATTAGCTGTATTCAATTTCAGATTATTTAGTTGGGGTTCAAACAAAAAATGTTGGGACTCAAGATTTTGAAATATATATCTTACCTTCTAAGGTTTGAAATCGCATTATAATTTCTTCATATCTAACAATAATTTTTTTTTTCTTCTAAAATATCAAATTTAACCCTAAGAATCCTAACCCCTACTGACCGCTTTCTTTCTCTCTCTCCAATGCAAGCACCAGCACCCATTGCACAAAAACTAGTGCTACCACACCAACACCACCGTGCCACTTTATCTCTATCTGTATCTCTATCTCTATCTCTCCTTCACCATTCGAACAGTAGCATAGTATGAAAGATGATAAAAGTGTCAGATTTTCAAGCTGCATGCTAAAATGCTAAAAGGGATGAGAAATTTTTATCCCTTATATAGTTTCTTTATTTTCTCATTTTCTTTAAATAAATTGATTGGCATTTTTAAGCCCTACGCTAATAGAAATAAATTTTTTACCTACACCAATCAAATAATCCAAATATGTACCAACCACTTGCACGAGGGTGGTGTGGGACCCATTTCGATAGTTTGATTAGGTGTCTGTCTTTTAATAGTCTTGTAAATTATGTTTTCTTAGAGATGCCTACTTGAAAGTGAAATATTTTATTTATTTTTTGTTTTTATTTGTCTTTTATTACGGCATAAGGTTAAATTTTTTTTAAAAAGTGCAAAACTTATATAATTTTTATGTGAAACTCTAAACCAATGAATGACATGATAGTGGCTTTTTTAAACTTGTAACTAACTTTTGAGAGCCTTTTGATTTAAAATGGTAAGACCTAAATTTGCTACATTATTGTAAATATAATTTATTTTACATAAATTTTCTATTTATACATTATATATATTTTTTTAAGCTACATTTTCTCAACTCTTTCCTCTGGTCATGTAGAAACCATTCCTTTATTCATTGTCTGGTTTGTTTATGATCATTCCCAATCAATGAAGATTGGATGGTTATTATTGTGATTCTAATTCTAAATAACGAAGAAAAAAGTCCATTACTCTTTTTCAAGGTATAATATTTTTTTTCTTTTTCTAATTTTCAATTTTGAGATTTAATTGAATTTAATTGCCATATTGTTGGTTTTTTTTTTTTTCATTCGAATGGACAATGTAGTAATTCGAGCGTAAAAAATCTATACAGAATTAATTCAAACCAAAATCAACTGAACAAATGTGTTTAAGGTTCTTTTGCTTCAACGAAAAGGATTTTTAATGACATTAAATTGTCAACTGAAGAACCAATCAAAGAGAGAATTGAATACAAAGATTAAAGACAAGAAAATAAATTTCAATTGACTGGATGATAATTCAATTACAAGATAGAGATGTACCTTACTGTTACTAGTACTACAACTCTTTCAAATCACACTACTCCTAGAATTACAAGTATTTGAATCTTTTGCTTACTTCTATCGCTACTCTAATTTGAAAATGAATGACATAATGAAGAAATGAATTTTGATTTGATGGAGTCTTGTCCCTCATTTCTTCGATTGTCCTTGTTTAATAATTTCTTGACCTTCCCGTAACCATCAAAGGGATTCGAATTGCTTCACATGTCCCCGTGATCATCCTCCGTGTCTTTTGCTAGCACGGCACTTGTATTTGAATTCAAATTCTTCCAGTAACTACTTTTTTCTAAATACTTATCTTTTCTCTACGTCGTACATTGAATTGTCTTTGTCAAAATTTTTCACGTGTCTTCTATGATTTATATACCATTATATATATATATCGAGGGTATTATGGTTGCCACATGTCTTTCTTCTATTGGTTGATTTGGATTTGGGGCAAACACATATAGAAACAAATCTATACTATTATTATAAATTATAAATTGCACACCTTTGAGGTTGAAACTCCCTATTTATTTTTCTTAATTTTTTGAAAACTTTGTATAATGAAAATTGTTGTAGGTCTAAAGATAAAAATTTGTATAGCTTTACATTGAATTTCTGACCTTTTAATTTAAATTAAATTTGATTTTCATATAAAAATGAATTTGAAAAATGTCCATTAATTATTTGGAGAGAATGAGATATGGATTTTAAGCAGTCTAAAAGGTTTGTTTAAAAGTAGTTGTCAAATCAATTTTTTTAATTATTTTTATCAAAATTTTTCATTGGATTATCCGATTCAAGTTTAATATTAAAGCAAAATATTAATAAAATAATATATTTTATTTTAGACTACACATTTCAAAGATATGTTATCTTACTCCAACTTTAAGTTCAAACTCTTAAATTACCCAAAAAAAAAAAACATTATAGAGAAAAGAATGATATAATTCTAACTCCATAAGTTAGAAAAAAACCAAAGAACACAAAGCAACAATTGTAAAGGCAATTTGACACAATCTTAATTCATCTTGGGGTCATAGCAACCTCCATTGCAACCAAGCTACCACCACCTCAACCCTAATCACACCCCAATTCATGCATGAAACGGCACGTGATATTGGCGCGGCTCAATCAAACCGCATAGTCGAGCCATTGATCAACATTGTGGTTAGGTTGAACCGCACCAATATCTCGAGGCTTTGTTCCACCTCAAGATGGACTGCATACTTGATATATTGGTGCGGCTCAATCAAACTACAAAGTCGAGTAATTAATTGACATTGTAGTAAGATTGAACCGCACCAATATTCCAAGGCTTTGCTCTATCTTAAAAATGGACTATGTACTCAATATATTGGCATGACTCAATCAAACTGCAAAGTTGAGTCATTAATTGACATTGCAGTTAGATTAAATTGTACCAATATTCTGAGACATTGCTCCACCCTGACACGGATTACATACTCGGTATATTGGCGCGGCTCAATCAAACCACAAAGTCAAGCCACTGATCGACATTGTGATCAGGTTGAACCACACCAATATCCCGAGGCATTGCTCCACCTCAACATGGAATACATACTCGGTATATTGGCGCGGCTCAATCAAACCACAAAGTCAAGCCACTAATCGACATTATGGTCAGGTTGAACCGTACCAATATCCCGAGACATTACTCCACTTCAACATAGAGTACATAATCGATATATTAACACTACTCAATCAAACCTTAGAGTGTAGCCATTAATCGACATTACACTTAGGTTGAGCCACACCAGTATCCCAAGACAATGCTCCACCTCAACATAAACTATGTATTTGATAGCACAACTCAATCAAACCATAGAGTCGAACTATTTATCGACATTGCAGTCATGTCGGACGACACCAATATCCCAAAGAAATTAATTGCTCCACCTCAACATGGACTAGGTAGTGGTGTTGAAATTGAAGGGTGCCATGTTTGAGTTGAGTTGAGCCTTCATTGGGGCTTTTATATATAGCTTTGCTCTTGGTGTCGTCTAGGAGGCATCCATTTGGTGAGCAAACAAAGTGGAAGATTTCTTAGTGAATGTAACGACATAAACAACACTCCAACAAAATGTAGACTGATTCCTCTAGGAGTCTTGCGAGCTTCTCCAGGCATTGCCGGCTTTTGCAAGGCAAACAAGCAATTCAACTCTTTAAATCTTGTTCATATTTATAATTCTTTACACTAATTAATGATAATCTATTTTTATTAATTTATTTTATCATTTAATATGTTAGTTTAATTCTAGATAATCATTTATTTATTTATTTATGTAATCTATTTTTACCTAATAATCTAGAAATAGAAATTGCACTAAATAATTTAATACAAACTCTCAAAATAAAACATATTATAAACTGTGTCAAATAACTCCATTATGTTGAAATATGATAAATATAATATTAATTGTTATTTTTTATTATTATTTTGATTTTCTTAGAAGGAGTTAGATTGAGATGAATTGGAGGATACAATACAAGACGATTTCAATGGGTTAAGAATAATATTAGAGATTTTATATTAAATATCTCACATAGGTGTAGAATTCACATAAAACTCATATGATATAGATTTTAGGGGTACTTACGTGTAGGTCCTATTAACTAGACTTATTTACTTACAGGTCCTAACTAATAAATTTAACACTATAAAAATAAGAGATTGATAAATTTATCACTATAAATTTATTCATAAAAATAAAGAGACTGATAAATTTATCACTATAAATTTTTTCATAAAAAAAAAAGACTGATAAATTTATCTTTATCACTTAATAAATTTATCAAATAGGACTTAATGGGTAATAAGTCTCCAAAGTAGGACCTATTGGGTAATAAGTCTCCAAAGTAGGACCTATTGATAGTTTACCCTAGATTTTACATCTATATAAGATATTTAATAAAAAATTTAATAAATTTTTTAAAATTTCTAACATTTTTCATGTTTTAAGCCTTTTCAATCTAAACAATCGTTAACGTCCCATTGGGCATCTTCCAAAATGAAATGATTACAAATCTTTTTTTTTTTCAGCAATGATTTAGAACTCTAAATTTATCATTAATGAGGTGGAAATTGAAAAAAAAAAAAAAAAAAAAAACAAACAAACAAACAAGGCATAACATACACTCTGGCAGTAGGTGGGATCCACTACCACATCATTGGTGATGGCTCTAATTAAAGCTACCAACCATTTTTGTTTTTTTTTTTAATTTTTGTTTTTACCATGCGTAGGGTAGGGTCAGCGTCTCTCTAGTCGAGAAGACTTTTGTCGAAGTAGAGAGACAAGTTGAAATTGAGGTTTTTAACAAAATTGATTGGTAGATTATAATATAATATTTAAATTATTAATTATAAAATTTATATTTTAATGTTTGATTGTAATTTTTATTATTCTGATTATATTTTAATAAATATTTTATCCAATAAAATTATTGATTTTTGTAATTATGTAATTAATAATGTATGACAAACATATAATTAAGATTATATAATTTCATATTCATTGCAAAATAAACAAGAACAACATGAAATTATTTATCTAAAGCTAAATAATTAATCCTACACTAATTTCAAAAATTTTTAATCCCCTCGTTACTAGGTGTAAAACAATTTCTTGAAAGCAGTACATATGAATTTTTGTCTCGGTTTTATTTGGGGGTCTTTCGTTAGTGGACGGTGAATTGATCTTTCGGATTAGTTGGTCCAGTGAACTGAATATATATCCAGTTATCAAAATAATATAAAAAAGCCTTGGACTATTATGTATTCACTACAGAATGATATGTTTATTTTTAGACTCCTATATGGTCGATAATTATAACCGTACGGATTTATTACATTTATCTTTGAAAGAATCAATGACTTATTTTCAAAATCGATTTATCTTTGAAAGAATCAATGACTTATTTTCAAAAGCGTATTTGTCGTTTACTTCTTTAAAGGCAAATGTGATAAAAATATAATGTTAAAATTATCAGGTCAATTTAATTTTTTTAAATTGATAATAAACACATAAAAACTTAAAATTTGAACATATTAAATCATTAGAGCGGATACAATAATAGACTCACAAAAATCCAACGCAATCCAATCTTCTTTCAATCGGCGAAAAACTAAACCCTTTAAACAATCATTTAAAATGAAAATTGCAGTTACACATAGCAATCATAAACTACAATGATCACCCTTTGTTTTTGATGGACACAGTGATCACCTTTTTGTTTTAAAACCATGAGATTTAAAAAACTCACATAATTTTATATCGATACTTCTAATATTTTTTTCCCTTCCTAGAATAGTGGAGTTTACTATGCTTATAAGAAAAAATGTCTAGATGAAGGATTTTGGATAAAATTAGAGTCTCACATGTGAAATTACTCATTGCACAATTGTATTAGTTATTTGATTAAATCATCTTATAAGCATAGTAAACTCTACTATATAGATAGAATAGTTATCTGATTATCTTTAAAAAAATAGTTATTACATATTAATTAGCAGTGTGTACAAACTCGATAGATATACTGTTAAAATTGCAAGACGTTGTAAATGTTAGTCTAAATTTGATGTAGTTAGACCATCTCCAACGCTTTAGCAAATCTGATATCAAATTTGAATTTTGATGAAAATGTTATTGTTCATGGCTCCAACCGTTCACCAAACCGTTCACCAAAATGAGATTTCACCAAAATTTTCATCAGATCGACGCGGAAGAAATAAATTCACCAAAACACTGTTGCGGACCGTTGGAGAGGAGGACCCGGTCGACCAACCGGTTGCCCGGCCGGTTGACCAACCGGTCAACCAGTAAAATGTTCAAACAGTTCAGCAAAAAATTCAAAAAATTCAAAAAAAAAAAAAAAAAAAATTTTTTTTGCCTAACCGGTCGACCGGCCGGTCGACCACCCGGTCGTCCCGAAAAAAGTTCAGAAAGTTAAAAAAAAAATTCAAAAAATTCAAAAAAAAAAAAAAAAAAAATATTTTTTTGGGCAAACCGGTCGACCGGCCGGTCGACCACCCGGTTGTCCCGGGACAAATTTGATGAAAGGTGAACCGTTGGAGCATCTGTTATCAAATTTGCTGAAATAGATATTTTTTGACTCAAATTTGGTGAAAATTTTGAGTAAGCGTTGGAGATGCTCTTACATGAAACAAGAAATTACATACAGTTACATGAAAGTGTTTTGAAAAAACTAAAAAACACCTTTAACCTGCGTTTAGTTTATAAATTTGGAAAGAAAAATGAAAAAAATATGTGAAATTAAGTAAAATGTAGGTATATATTATTTATATTTCTTATTTTACACTTTTTTCTTATCCCTTTCTAAATCCCTCTCTAAGTTCATAAACCAAACACAATTGTAGTGAATTGGCATTGGCATTGCTTTTTTGGTACACTGGTTCACCAAGCTCAAATTTTCCACCAATAATTTGACTTGGAGCAACTTTTTTTTGTTTTTTTTTTTTTTGTGTCAATCGATAGAAGAGTAATTACAAGTATGAGAAATATTTACATTATCAAATAAATTATTAGCCTGCAATAATTAGAAAGTTAACAAAGCCTAACCCAACCAATATATCAAATCCACCAAGCCCAACAACCAAATAAACTATTATCACAACCTCGTAACGGGGTGAGAAATAAACAACCACCACAAGGGGTATTAAACTCCTCTCCATAGGAGTTGAATATGAGATCTCACACTAGAAAAAAGCGGTAGACAACCACTAGGCCAAATGCCCGGATAAGGGGGTGTTGCTGTGCCTTAAGGCGTAGCAATTACTGCTGCCCTTTTTTGGGAGATCTTCCCGAGTGTTTTTCGATAATCTCAACTGTTCAGATTGCAAGGTTCATCAAGAATATTATTCATGTAAAAAATCAAATTAATCGGATATTCATAACCCCGTGATTAGATCCCAGTTTTTTTAAAAAATTTATAAAAGTTATGTTAACTGTTAATTTTTATAGAAACAAGGACTTTTCTTAAGTGTGCAACTTACACCTTACATTTACGCCTTTCTGTTTGCTGTCCTGTTTTATGTTTACACCTTCCACTTACACCTTTTGTGTTGGTTGCATATGGTGTGCAACCTTAAGGGGTTGCACACCATAACAGAACCCAACAAATGTGCTTTGGTTATAGGGTCAAAGATATCCAATCAACTTAATTTTTTATATGGATGATCTACTCAACAAATCCTACAATATAAGCAGTTCAGATTATCAAAAAACACTCGAAAAGACCTCCCCAAGAGGCACAACACTAACTTAAGGCACAACAACACCCCCTCTCCGCAAATGCCCCAGTTGATTTGGAGCAAGTTTGGCAATTACACTTTTAGTAGTATTTGTTTTAAGTAAAAAGAAACAGATAAACAAAGTATTTTTTGCTCTTTTTATTTTAGTTTTTTTTTTTTTTGAATTTTTAAATCTGAAAATAATTTTTTTCACATAATTTTTTTAAGGATTAATTACAAAAAAAATCCTAAGATTTCACGTGTTTTTTAATTTTAAATCTCGGTGCTTCAATTTCGACAAATTAAATCTTGAAATTCCATTTAGGTTTCAATTTGTCCCCTCCGTCCATCTCTTTTTGCGTAAAGTAACGGAGAGGGTTTAAAGTGAAAAACAATAAAATTTAAAGTAAAAAATGCGTGAAATCTTGAAAATTTTTGTGTATTAACCCTTAAAAAAATTATGTCAAAAAAGGGCTAATTAATCATCAGGTAAATTCTCATTATTATTATTTTTCATCAGGTAAATTGTGTCTAAAAATGCTCATTTAATCTCTAAGATGAAGTACCGTGAAAAATTACTATGTGCAATTATATTGTCTAATAACAAATAGTTAGAATCCAATTGTCTCAAAATTAATTTTAGTGTTACGTGAGCCATCAATTTTTTTTTTTTTTTTTTAATTTACGAAATTTCATATTCAATATATATCCAAAAATATAAATTTTGTTAAAAAGATATAAAAAAGAACAAAACAATAAGAATAAGTTGCAGTTTCAAAAAAAAAAAGAAGAGGTGTCATTAGTCTTTAGTTTTTTCTTTTAAATTAAATATACTAAGACTCTCTCAACTATAAAAAATAACAATACTTATCATTTTTATATAATTTTATTTTGAATAAATTACAAATACACCTCTTGAGATTTACTTAAAGTACAGATTGCCCCATAGAGTTTAAAAAATTACAAATACCTCCTTGTTAATATTTTGTATTTAACAGAATTAACTAAAAATTGACTTAATGATTTATTAATAACATGGGTGATTTGTTATGAAATTGAAAATCTTAGGGGATGAAATTTAATTTTTAAAACTACAGGGGTGATTCATATTTTAATTAAATCTCAGAGAATATATTTGTAATTTACCTTTTTATTTTTGTATTAGAAATAATTTTTAAAAATAGATGTTTTTAATTAATAACAAAAAGCCCATACATATGTAGACTAAGAGGAGGGCCTGATAATTAAATAAACGGGCCGGGCCAGACACAAAAATCCTTTAATGCGTGTAGTGCTAAGTCGCGGCCCTATAGTCAGTTCTCTTGTTTCGTAAGACCCTTCTGTTCTCTGTCTCTCTCTCGCGCTGTGGCAGAGAAGAGCAAAGCGCTAATCAAATGTTAGATTCGCCGCCATCATCATCGACAACATGGCTTCTGTTTCTTCCATTTCCAAAACCCTAGCTAAGAAGCTCCGCCGTGGACGGGCCTCCGCCTCCGCCTCCGCCTCCGCCTCCGCCGTCACTTCGTTTCAGTGGAAGTCGTTCCCACCCCCGCCTCCTTCCTTCTCCTTCTCCTCCTCCTCCGCCGCCATCTCCTCTTCTTCGGCACCTCCTTCAACTTCGACCTCCCCTTCTCAATCTCAAGGTCCTCTCTCTCTCTCTCTCTCTCTCTCTCTCCATTGAATCTATGCTTGATGTGTATTGATATTGAAACTTGAGTGTTTGTGTGAAATGTATCAGAGAAGCAGAAAGGGTCGAGATGGTCAAAATTGCTCCTTTTTGTTCCTGGAGCCATCACTTTTGGTCTTGGAACTTGGCAACTCTTCAGAAGACAAGATAAGGTTTAACCTCTCTCTCCCTCTCTCTCTCTCTAAAACGCGCACACACACACTAGATATGTATCTCTATTCCTATTTTCACACAGTTCGCTAATGTTGGCCTTCAACTAGGGTTTATCTAAGCAGAAAAACTCTACTAATATTATCTTTAACCCTCTCCTCTCTTTTCTTTTAGGCTGTGTTTTTATATATATATATATAAAATAAAAATAAAAAAATTTGTGAAATGAAAAATATTAGCTTAGATTTTTGTAATTTTTTGTTTCACTGCTCAAATCTCTACCCAAATCCAAGATATACAAACACAACGCTAAAAAAATTGGCTTACATTTTTGTCATGTTCATGGAATGGGAATATGTAGTTTAAACATTTTGTGTGTGTGTGTGTGTGTGTGGATACAGATTAAACTACTTGAATATAGGCAGGAAAGATTGGGATCGGAACCAATTAGTGGTAACAAGTTAGCTCCTTCCAGTAACAATTTGGATGCTCTGGAGTTCAGGAGGGTGGTATGTAAAGGACTGTTTGATGAGAAGAAGTCAATTTATGTGGGCCCACGCTCTAGAAGCATTTCAGGAGTAACTGAGAATGGTTACTTCCTCATTACTCCTTTTATGCCAATTCCCAACAATCCAGAGAGGTATGAGGCAAAAATTTATCGTATCAATGACTCTGTAAATGTTTATAATATCAAAACAACTGTGGGTGTCGAGATGATAAAACTTGGACATATCGGGTGTGGGTGTCGGGTGTATATCTATATGTTGTTCCGTATTGGCCATGTTTTGATTTTACTACACATACTGGTGAATCATAGAGAAGCACCCAAAGACTGGCTGACATCTTAGAGAAAGTGATTTGTAATATTTATTTTTGTAGGTTGTTTTGAGAATTACATTTATGTTGACACTAAATTGTTGGTTCTTTTGGAATGTTGATGAATATAGTGAGTGGATCATGGTCGTGTGCTTCTTTTATGATTTTTTAACAATAATATATTGGAAGTTTTTTTCAGTGTGCAGTCGCCTATTCTAGTCAATAGAGGATGGATCCCACGCAGCTGGAGAGACAAGTTCGTAAAAGCTCCACAGGATGATGAACAACTGTCAAGTACAGCATCGTCCTCTGCACAAGAGAATGAAAGAAGTTCCTGGTGGAGGTTTTGGTCTAAGAATCCAAAAATTATTGAGGTTGTATATTGTTATTGTAGATTGCTTGGCTAATGTGGACATGAGCTTTGTGTAATGTTATTTGACTGTATTACCTTGAAACCTACAGGAGCAAGTTCCTCCAGTTACACCTCTCGAAATTGTTGGAGTAGTTCGTGGAAGTGAGAAGCCTAGCATCTTTGTTCCAGCAAATGATCCCAACTCATCTCAGTGGTTCTATGTTGATGTCCCTGCAATTGCTCGAACATGCGGACTTCCTGAGAATACTATCTACATTGAAGACGTCAATGAAAATGTCAATCCCAGCAATCCATACCCCGTTCCTAAGGATGCCAATGAGTTGATTCGAAGTTCAGTAATGCCACGGGATCATCTAAACTATACATTCACATGGTATGCTTGTTGTTTCATTTAATATTAAATTTATACTTTCACATGCTTATTGTTTCATATGCTTCATTTAATATTTATGTCATATGCTTGTTAAAGAAGGCAAAGAATGAAATAGTATATGCTAACAGATCCTTTTTGCTATATGTTCTAGCTATTACATACAATTAAGCAGTGTAAAGTTAGTTTAAGATCACTGGTCAGTATTTTGTCTCTGGGAAATTTTGATATTACGGTATCTGCGTATGAGGGAGGTCCATATGTTGGTTTTATGATGTATCATATTCTTAGGGTCATTTTGTGCTTATAGACGGTCAAGTGCTGATTAGTCGTCATCCATCAGCTCTTAACATGGTCATAAGCTAGATTTACCTGAGCCACCTTGGCTTTCAGTCTTCCTCTAGTTCATGAGGCAAGGCAATCCATGTGGTGGCTTATATTTCTCAGCAGTTTTCATATCTTACTCTGGCTATCATTGTTTTTTTTTGATTAGTAAGTATATGTCAGATCAGAACGCATCAAGGGGATGCCAGCAATGTACAGAGCTAACAAAACACAACACCACCCCATTATAAACACAAAAATGTTTGTACTTCTTACATCTCAAAGGAAAAATAAAGTATAAAGTTCGCTTATGGTTGGGATTCACCTTCCTGAAGTTCAACTATACAATATGGCCAAAAAGGAACTGTTCAACCTATCTTAAAATATTTTGGTCTTCAAAATAAATGACATCACATAATGTACAGATTTATCACAAATTTAAGATTTCATTTCCTTGCGTGCTTCAATTTTCTACAACCATTGGGTTTAGGCAGTATATAAAAACCATCAAATATTTACTAGGCAGAAGTCTAAAATAAGACTGGATCAGTGTGCAACCATGAAGCATCCAATTAAAACATGAATAATCTCATAATGTGTTGTTGTTGGAAGTGGTAAAAACTCTGAAAAATCATGCTTTCTTCTCTGCAGTGGAAGGGTATTGCAGCACAGTTAATACTATTTGTACTGTTCATACTTCAGCTACATCTTTCTAGTGTACTTGAGGGTTCTTCTGTTTGTTTTGTTTATGCTATCTGTATTAGCGGGCTGAGATTTGATTTAAATCAATTTTAGTTAAAAGCATGGTAATTTTAACAAAGGCATTCTCTATAGCTTTTTTCTGATATCAATTTTAATCAATTTGCAGGTATTCTCTGTCAGCTGCAGTTACATTTATGGCCTATAAGAGATTAATGCCAAAAAAGACTGGTAGGTAGCAAGTTTTCACTATATAAGAGATGCAAACCAATTGATGTTCCCCATTTGGGTCATACGAAAGATTTTGATTCATTTGGAATAAAGAGCTGATGGATCTTTTTAGGTTGCGGAGTTGCTCTTTATCCAAATGACATATACTTTTGTTCTTCGGCATAGTTCATTAGTTTGCCATTGTTTCACCGGAAAATACTGGAATCTTTTCTAGGCGGTATGATGGTTTTACCATTTTGGAGCTTATTTTGAGTTAGGATTAAAACATGTTTCACGAGAATATTATTATATTCAATTTATGGAAGTCCACAGCAGCCTATAGGAGTAGTTCCCTCAAATAATCTTTGGTGCGACATTGTTTTGATTAGAAGTTAATATATTGTAACCATGTATTTGTTTTACAAAAATGATTTTATTTGTGTAGCAGGCCACATGGAGTGGACTCAAAAGGTTCAAATGTCATTTACCTTGTAGCTTTTGTGAATGAGATGGTGGCTCGTGTAGTATAATATTCTTTACCACAACAATGGTTTAGTGCAAAATCCTATTTTACTCCATTGTGGCTTTTGTCCTAAGCATTTTAACATTTAAATATAAGATATGTTAATGAGCATATGTTAACAAGACTATTGCTTTATATATACACACAAAACTCTAGAGACAAAGGGGTAGCTCAAGTGGTAAGAGCATCCTTTGCCAGTCCCCAAGGTTTGGGCCTGTAGGTTAGAATATATCTGTGTTGTAAATAATATAACATTCTCAAAAGAAAAAAAGAAATGCTCACAAGATTTTTTTTTATGCTTTTACAAACTCTGTTAAACAGCAATTTTTTAAGAAGACAAAAAGTACCCTTAAATATTTAAGTTGCTGTAGCAGTTAGTACGCTTTGTCAAATACATTGAGAACAAAGAGGGAAACTGGAGAAAGGGCTAGCATTTTGCAATGAATAATGTTATATGTATCAATTAGTATATCAATTAGTGTATTAATAGATAACGTGACATAATTTTAGAGATTTTGAATATTTGTAATTTGTATAATGCGTGGGGTCATAATTTTAAAGTAATAATGTTATAATATATGTTGGTATATTAATTAGTATATCAATTGATTCATGTAGTATTACCGTTTTGTAATATGGCATCGATTGTGAGTAATAGTTATTTTTCCCTCCAAAACAATTGTAGCTCGGTGACAATATGCTAACCAATGTAACACTTTTGAGATGTTTTGGGAATGATTTTTTTTGGTTTTTTTTCGTCTTTAGTGAATTTTTTTTTTAATTTTTCAAGAAGCTTTAGGTTTTTGAAATTCAACTTGACAAGATGAATCGAAAAATTATACTTGTAAAAGAAAATCCAAAAAAGACAAAAATAAATCAAAATAAGCATTTTTTTTTGACGTATTCTCATCTTTCGTATTTTTCTTTTGAATTTTTTTTTTATAAAAAATATACTTTTTAAATTCGTCTCGACAAGATGGACTGGAAAAGTAAAAAATTTTGATACAATTTTGAAAGAAAATCATTAAAGACAAAAAAATTCAAAAAAAATGTTTTTCTTTTTTGGTTGCCAAAAATCGGCCTTTTTCTTAATGGATTTTTCGCTCACATTGTTGAAATAAAAAAGCTTCTGATCAGAGTTTGTTGGTTGAGCTTACTTTTTGCCCAAAAAAGAAGGGGTGTGTTCCAGGTCCATACAGCTAGGCTATATTGATTGTGATTCCCACTTTCCAGGGTGGTTGTAGAGATTTATGCATAAAACCAAGGCTCCAGTGAGATAGAGAGAGGAACACAAAAAAGCAGCAGCACAGGTGGGTTGTATCATTTTCTTAACACTATCTATATATGGAGCAATGATGTAATAATAATAAGAGTAAATTGTTAAAAAGTCTAAATTAAGGAGGGTATAAGGTATTAGATTATGTGGATATTTTTTGTTGGTGAGAAATCTATCATTTGTGAAATAATTTGGTGACAAGTACTTTTATTTATTTTGAAGTATATTTCGTTTTCAATTTTACCCTTTAATTTATCTGTTGACTTTTTTTTTGTTAATTGTTGACTTCTGTTGACTATCTGTTCAAAATTTTTTCCTATCTATTTAATTTTCTTACCCTATCTATTTAATTTTTTAATCTTTTTCAATTCAAATTTCCCTTATTTGTTTAAATATTTGTCCAAATAAAATTCTATATATTTATATTTATATTTATCTATTTAAATTTTTTCTATCTGTCCAAGTTTTATCTGTGTAAATCTTCTATCTGTCCAATATTTTATCAATTCAAAATTTATCTGTACAAATTCACTAGTTTATTATGCCTATCTGTTCAACTTTTATTTGAACAAAAGTGCGCCTGGACAACCTCTATTTAATTTTTCACAATATCTGTACATATCCCACTGCTTCAAACAAATCATAATTTTCAAAAATGAGATAACTTTTAAAAAAAATTCAAAATATTTGTGCATATACTCTGCCTTTTCTCAATACCAAACCCTTATCTGTTCAAATTTTGAAAGGATCTATAATATTATATGTTCAACACAAAATTGTCCTATCTATTTAAAATTTTATTATCTTTTCAACTTTTGAATAGATTTGCAAACACACCCACACACAACTCATCATCATCATCATCATCATCATCATCTTCTTCCACAACCAGGTTTGAGACTATACAAACCAAATCTGAGACTACACAAAATTAGAACTTAACCAGTGTAGATCTGTCTATTGAACGTATACAGTAGATGTTATCTCACAAAATTTGAACTCAATTGTACAATAAAGAACTTCAATTTGAAGTAGATCTACCAACTCGTATAAATCTAATGATCTACACAACTACAATACCTCTAGGTGATGCTACGAAACTCAATTATGTTGGATTCAGTGGCAGAAAGGTCGCCAACAGTCGAAGTAGCGGCTATGCGCTTAACGGAGCCATGAAGAGGAACAATCTTCAGATCTTCTAGATGTGGAGCTTAACAGAGTTAAAGATGAAGTCGTCGGAGACATTACACCACCGTCAACACCAAAGATAAAGCAACAGACAAAGGTGAGAGAGAGAGAGAGAGAGATAGAGAGAAAGAGAGAATAGTGGTGTTTGCGATGACAGTGGTGCGATAAGCAGTTGAAAAGGAGAAATGAGAGACAAGAGACAGAGTGACAAAGAGTAGAAGGGAGAGAGAGAGAGAGAGAGAGAGAGAGAGAGAGAGAGAGAGAGAGAGAGGAATGGTTAGGGTTTTGAGACATCTAATATGATATCAAAAATGCTTGGGACCTCTAATTAGAGGTGTCACTAGTGATGTGACAGTGGGTCCCACCTACTTCCACTGTCAGTGCTTTGTCTTTTTTTTTTTTTTTCCCCACCTCATTAGAAGTGTGTTTAGAACCTCTAAATTAGAGGTCACTAGCATCACTGATATGATATATATAAGAAGGGTATTTTGGTCATTTTAGTTGAACTTGTCCTTTTGGACAAACTAATTCAACAACTAGACTACTCACCTAACAAAATTATAAATTGAATTTATGAATTGAGTGCCCAACATAATCTATATCTATACTATATATTAAGCAAAAGGGGTTTTTAACCCCAAGCCTTGTGGGAGCTCCAATCTCTCAATCTAAATTTTCCGATTTTTTGATTTAAAAATAAAAATAAAACCTTAGCATTTATTAACTTCTCATAACCCCCAAGTCTTACCATCATAATAATACTTTAATGCATTAAGAACAAGCATAAAAAAAATTCTTTGAAATCCAACAAATATGAATTCCTTGAAAAGTCCCAACACATCTATCTATACTATATATTAAGCAAAAGGGGGTTTTTAACCCCAAGCCTTGTCGGAGCTCCAATTTCCCAATCTAAATTTCTTGATTTAAAAAAAAAAAATCTTAGCATTTATTAATTTCTCCCAACCCCCAAGTCTTACTCTCATAGTAACACTTTAATGCATTAAGAACAGGCATAAATTTTTTTTTGAAATTCAACACATGAATTCCTTGAAAAGTCTCAACACATATGATTATTATCCCTCATAATAACACTTTAATGCATTAAGAACAAGCATAAAAAAAATTTCTTGAAAAGTTCAACACATATGATTATTATCAAAATATTAAACTTTAATATAATATAATAAAAAAAAAAGACATTTAATTTTTTAAAAAGTCCAACACATATGATTATTATCAAAATATTAAACTTTAATATAATATAAAAAAGGAAAAAAAGAAGACATTAAAAAAAAAAAAAAAACCTCAACATTTATTGATTTGATCAAAATCTCCTGGTCAGCATTTATTAATTTTTTTTCCAATCCACATGTCTTTCCATATGCCTGCATTTATTGATTTAGTCAAAATTTCCTGATCAGCATTTAAAATCTCATCATATAAATAATTATAGATACAACTCATGCATAGTTACTGCAGTACCCTTTTCAACTTCTCCCATATATTATGGTTAGTGATAAGATTGTTAAATTATTTTTATAAAAAAATATTTAAAAACATAATTTATATATTAAAAAAATCTAAAACAAATATAAATATCTATAATTATTCCGTGCATAGCACGGGTGAGAGGCTAGTATGTATTAAGCAAAAGGGGGTTTTTAACCCCAAGCCTTGTGGGAGCTCCAATCTCCCAATCTAAATTTTCTGATTTTTTGATTTAAAAAAAAAAAAATCTTAGCATTTATTAATTTCTCACAACCCCCAAGTCTTACCCTCATAATAACACTTTAATGCATTAAGAACAAGTATAAAAAAAATTCTTTGAAATCCAACAAATATGAATTCTTTGAAAAATCCCAACACATATGATTATTATCCCTCATAATAACACTTTAATGTATTAAGAACAAAGATAAAAAAAATTTCTTGAAAAGTCCAACACATATGATTATTATCAAAATATTAAACTTTAATATAATATAATAATAATAAAAAAGACATTTAATTCCTTGAAAAGTCCAACACATGTGATTATTATCAAAATATTAAACTATAATATAATATAAAAAAGGAAAAAAAGAAGACATTTAAAAATAAAAATAAAAAGATATTTAAAAATCGCAATTCACATATATAGATAATTGTAAATATATTAAGAAAAATGAGATTTCTAAACCCCAAACCTTGTAGGAGCTCCAATCTCTCAATCTTAATTTTCTAAATTTTTGATTTAAAAAAAAAAAACCTCAGTATTTATTGATTTGGTCAAAATCCCCTGATCAGAATTTATTAATTTTTTTTAATCCACATGCCTGCATTTATTGATTTGATCAAAATCCCTGATTAACATTTAAAATCCCCTCATACAAATAATTATAGATACAACCCGTGTATAATTACTGCAGTAACCTTTTTAATTTCTCTTGTACACTATAGTTAGTGATAAGATTGTTAAATTATTTTTATAAAAAATATTAAATAACGTAATTTATATATTAAAAAAAAATTAAAACAAATATAAATATCTATAATTATCCCGTGCATAGCACGGGTGATAGGCTAGTAATAATAATAAGCATTCCCAAGTAGGGGTGAGCATGGTCTGAATTGGATCGGATTAGGATAAAACCAGGACCAATCCATTATTTACGGTTTCTGAAAAATTGGAACCAATCCAATCCGTTTAAATCATGGAACCAATTCGAACCAATCCATTTAAACACGGATTGGATCAGTTTAGGACCACAGATTCACATAATTAAATAACAAAATATATATATATAATACTTTAATTTCATAAAAATATAAACATAGCGCTATATTTGTTCCACAATAGCAACATGTCTTTCTATAATAGCGACATACTGTTCTAGAATTTAAACAACCATAAGAAAACTGGTTTCACCATAAGTATTTAGACCATTACAAATTAAAACTAAAAACTAACAAGCAAAAGTAATAAAAGAAGATATTATGCAGGTTTAGGTTTGAGTTTAGGTTTTATATGGAATAAGAGAAGATACTATGGGGAAGAATGTATAATAAAAATATAGACTATTTGTATACGGTCCGGATCGGTTCCAATCCGAAACCGTGGAGTTCAATCCGGAACCAATCCGTGGACTACGGATTTTTAATTCTTCAGTCCGGAACCGAACCACGGATTCAAAAAACCAATCAAAACCTACCGGATTAGATTGGACTGGATCGAATTACGAATTTCACGGATTCCTTGCTCAGCCCTATTCCCAAGGAATCCGGATCGTCTGTGCCCCTACCCTGTCGCCCCCAAAACGACGTCGTTTTGGGGGCGAATTTTCAAAAAAAAAACGCAGAGCAGAGGGAGGAAGGAGAGGAAGAGGGAGGAGGGAGGAAGGAGGAGGAGGAGGAAGGGAAGGGCCGGACTGGAGGGGGCCATAAATACAGGGGGAGGAGGAGGAGGAGGAGGCGGAGGCGACGGCAGTCGCAGGTGCTGCGACGGGGTGGAGTTGCGACGGTCGAGGGACGGCGGGCGACGATCGACGGCCGGCGGCGAGGGACGGCGGACGAGCTGCGACCTCCTCCTCCCTCCTCCCTCCCGAGCTGCGACCTCCTCCTCCCTCCTCCCTCCCTCCTCCCTCTTCCTCTCCTTCCTCCCTCTGCTCTGCGTTTTTTTTTTTGAAAATTCGCGCGACAGGGAAGGGCGACAGGGTCGAGGCGACAGACGATCCGGATACATTCCCAAGTATATCAAATCCATTTGTCCAAGTGATATAGACTGGCACGTCCATAGGAGCAAATGGGTGGACCTCCATGGCACAAACCCCTAGTAGTATTAGAAGTCCAACCATATCATGAATGCAGACCTTTACAATTGAAAGCCGACCCAGGGATCAATGAAATATACGACCACCTGCTCCGGTGGTGGTCCCAATGTACAAGGTATCCTGCTAGGCTGCTAATGTAGATAATGCACAATCCCATTCGATGATGAAATTGCATATTTTCCATCAAAAAACTAAAGAGAAGAAGAAACACAAGGAAATGTTTAACCAAAAAAACTAGAACCAAATACCTATGCAGCTGTGTACAAAGTCTCACTGTGTCTTATCGCACCAAAAATATCAAGCTATTTTCAAACCCATGAGACAGACAAAAAAAAAAGAGGGAGAGAGATCGTGGATAGCAACGTGCAAGATGTACAACACCACTGACAAGCATTGAGGCATCCTGAGAATTCTTGAAGTAAAAACAAAGACCAAAACAAACTAATTATAATATCATTGAATGTTCAATGTTTGTACACTTTGTACACATTACAGGAAGCTTCTAAAAGAGCACACAATTCAAAGAAAAAGAAAGCTATTTACTCACCACACCAAGCCAGGAATAAAACTAAATAGGAACTAAAAGGAAGCCCATATCAAAAGAATGGAATGAATATGAAACAAACAAAAACACATGTAAAAAAAAAAAAAAAAAAAAAAAAAATCAATAAAAATAAAAGAATTTGATTTTCATGGTACCCATCTTACAAGTAAAGGCCAGGATGAATTGGCTACTCTTGCATGGACTGCTTTCAACAATGCCACAACGTTGAATAGACTACCTTCACAGATCCTGAAGCTGGATTTTTCATGGTGAGTGCTGCATCATCATTCCCCGATTATTGCACATTCAAGAGCCAATGTTAGACATGAACTCTCCCTGGTGTCGATGACCTGAAAATGGAGACTAAAATACTATTACCCGGTTTCATTGTATGCATTAATGATCAGAAATCCGTGATATACATTGTCAGGAAAGAGAGAAAAAAAACAGAGCGTATCAACTATAGTAGTCCACGAGAATAAAATAACCACTGGTCCAGTTCATCATCATACTCACCATTAGGAAAATTATTGTGCCACAATTGTTGGGGAGTGCTCCGGTTCTGTAAGTTTCAGAGCACCAGAGGCTGGTTCAGCATATGAATCTGAATAACATACACCATTTTGTGTTACCAGAGAAACCCCATGCCCCTCGTGATAATGCCTATCCTGAGAATGGTGTATGGATGACTGAGAATGACCACTCCTCTCGAAAAACTCTTCACTCAATGGCTGATCACATTCAGGAATAGAGGTCCCAAATTCATTGAAATCATCTTCGCTACAACTGGTATTACTATCAGACGATGCCACTGAAAAGGACCCTGCAGATAGGTGGAAAAATTCTTCCTCCAAGTTGTTGCGACGATGTAGAATGTCTTCTTGATAATGAGGAGGTGATCTTGAGGAAACAGAGGGTGTAAGGGATTCCATAATATCATCAATGGAATTGTTTTGTGCAATGCTGATTTTTGCATATTTTCTTTCCCCGCCTGAGACTGCCAAAGGATCGAGATGAGAGTTTCCAGCTCTCACAGGAAAACGTCCTTCATTAGTGTCGGATTTCATTTGCTCCTGCTTTATATCCATTTTTCTAGTAACCACCACAGAATTCCCACTGGTATGCCCCACAAATTTTGATCCAGCTTCACTAATTCCATCAAAGTAGCGATGAGAATTGAAACCACTGGAAATGTCTGCAAAGGAACAGTCAGATTCTAAAATGTTTGTACTACTCTCATTTCCTGAAGTTTGAGCAGAGTCTGAAACATATCGTGAGCTCTCACCGAGATACCTATGCCTTGTCTCATGTTTCAAATAATGTTCTTTATCAGGATTAACTGTAGCCACATTATATTTACTACTGCTGATAAAATTTTCAGAATCTTGATTCAACCATTCAAATTCCTGCAACCATAGATCAGAACGCTCTTTTTTCATCAATTCGATTCTGTTCATCAAACCAACAATTTCAGCTTCTTCATCCGAAATTATGTTCTCCTCTTTGCTTTGAGTCTCATTCTCACATGATACTGACTCTTGGTCGGAGCCTATATGCATGGTCAGCTCCTCACTTTCAATACAAGCAAGACGAGAATGCTTCTTCTGCAAGATGTTGGATAAAATACTTTTTATATAACATCATTTAAATAAAATCATTGCACTTGATATAGCACAGATGCTATGCTGGAAAATAAATAAATCTTGGTATTAGAAAGAGAACTTGCCAATTAATTTCAACAATCACCTACCCTTTTTGTTTTGATAATTCCCTCTAATTCAGCAACTCCTTTTGCTGGAGAATAAAACCCAAAGCTAGCAGGCCGTTTCTGCCTACTTGCAATAATAATTCGCCTTTTCCAAAACTCTCTCTTACAAATTTTCTTCTCATCTAATGTCAACTACAGTGTTCACAAAAAATACAAGGTGGAATGTGACTTCAGCAGGACTATGAACTGAAAAAAAATGTAACTTGCCTCAGATAATCCATTTTACTTTCATTTTTTTCCCTTTCCTTTTCTGCCAAAGGAAATTCTAGAGGACAAAAAAACTAGAAAAGAATTTACATGCAACAACTTACATTATCTGGATGAGGGAAAATGCTGAATACTTGTGCTCTGTACCATCGTGCACAACATAACGGATTCCCTTCCAACCACAGGCTTTGTAGAGATGGAAGGCCCTCAAGGATCTCTAACTCTGAAAAATTGGAAATAACATTGTAGGAAAGATCAAGGCCTTCAAGTGACTTCAAATTCTCAATCCCACGCATTGTAGTTAGAGCATTGTTCCTCAAAACAAGTTTAACAATTTGACAGGAGACCTGCATAGTGCAATAATTTTGATATATGGATTGAAATCTAATTCCAAAATTAGAAACTTAAAGAAGCCAATAAAAATATTTGGGGGTGCAGATTTACTTGGTGACATAAACTCGCAAAACTTTGTCAACACCATCTCTCAACATGTACCTCTTTAAAATGTAATAGTAAAAGCAATGGTTGCATTTGAACCAAAGGGGAAACATATTTGCTTCCTATGCGGGGACATGAAATGAAGGAGCATCTACTCATTCATTGTCAAGTGAAAAGGGAGATATCTACTTTTGAGTTTGATTGGGGTGTCTTGGAAGTTCACAGTCTACGACTGTTTTAACCTTAGACAGAGAGGTGGTACATTTTCAAGAGCAGGAG
This sequence comes from Camellia granthamiana, assembly GCA_036172215.1. Classification (NCBI taxonomy): domain Eukaryota; kingdom Viridiplantae; phylum Streptophyta; class Magnoliopsida; order Ericales; family Theaceae; genus Camellia; species Camellia granthamiana. The sequence continues at coordinate 101,914,007 of CM069917.1, read as the reverse complement.
AAGGTCTATTAGGCTGCTCCCATTGCTTGATGTGGTGCAATTGGGCAATACCATCTCTCTTTTGAATGTGTTTAGGAGCCAATTCACAAGTTGAAGAGGCTGTTCTAGGCCATTCTTGCTTGTTGCGTGATAAGCATAGATAACCTATCCCTTGAGACGTATGTAAATTTCCTAGGGAGATTGGAGTGTTGACTTTTGCATATTCACTTCTTTTTCTACTTTTCTTCATAAACATGTATGCATTGGTTTCCTCCCTATGGTGTCCTTTACAAAATTACTGGCTGCAGAAAAGTGTTTCCTATAGAAGAAAAAATAATTACTTAGAAGCAACTCAATTTTATAAATAAATAAATAAATAAATCGGCCACTTGTGGACAACAACCTAAATCACAAATTCAGTAACCTAATACAATTTATTTTTGTCCTGATAAAGATTGTTCCAAATATATGAAGATAACAAAGAAGAAAATAATGATGATAACAAATGCTACAAACATCGAACCATAATTGTTTCCCAGCATAAATGATGAAAATAAAAAAAGTAATGCCATCATTTTTGTGTGTCATCTCCCTACAATGGTGAACAAAGGGATCACTCACTAATCATTACTGTCTAAAGTTGTATGATAATCAAGATTGTTCAAATAAAATTTCAAATTTCAGTTTCAAGATTGTTATCATGTTCATATGGCTTTATGGGATAGAGAAAAAACTCCTAAATCTCAATCTCTCTCTCTCTCTCTCATGTTAGATGAAAAGGAGGGACCCAAGATGAGAGTCCAAATCCAGGGTTTTGTACCCCAAAATGAAAGTTTATTAAGAATCAAGCAGAGATTTCAAAATCAAAGATATGATATTCATTCTTCAATTTGACAAAGCTTCTACAGAGTAATTCATCATAATTTTTTATTTTTATTTTTTGATTGACGAAAGTTAGTAGTTTGTTGTTATATTAGCACCTATAAAATTAGCCTCCTCACCCTTTGCAAAACACCAAGTGCTTGCCTCCTTAATTCAACTCTCCCAAGGGAGAGTTGAACCCATGATCTCCCTCTAGGACTAAACCCTTAGGAATACATCATAATGAGAGAGAGAGAGAGAGAGAGAGAGAGAGAGAGAGGGGGGGGTTAGTGGAGCTATTATTTGCTTGTAAACTTGGGCCGTGCTTTTTGGTTATGTAAATACATTGAGGGAAGCTTCAGGAAATATAGAAATAACAAATCTTTGGTATAAGGAAATGTTTTCCAAAGCCAGACGAGTTTTTATTGAGATCTCCATGTGTGTCAATAGAAAAAAAGATGGCTAATATCATTGTTCCAGCTGGTTCTAAAGCTCAAGGATGGGCGGAAATTGCAAGTTTGCTTCAGCAGATGGTGTTTGGGATTCAAAGCTTAAGATGATAGACAAAGTAAAATTGCAAAAGAACATGGGAAGATTACCTCGCTAGAAGTTCCATAGTCCTGAAAAACAGGGGTGAATAGAGGACATTCTAATGTCAATTTATTTAAACCAAAACAAGCGACAACAGATTGTTTCTTACTCTAGGAGTCATCAAGATAAACATTGAAAAGAAACCAATAGTAACTCGTTATAGATTTTCTCTTTCTTGGTAGCTTCTTTTTTTTTTTTTTTGTGTGCCTTTGGGGTTCATATGTTTGAGAGGTTCTATCCCAGTTAGAAACACAGTTCTTTCTTTATGAAATGAGGTTTTAACTAATCATCTTTAAATCGTAGAATCGCAATTCCGGTGTGAATTCATCACACCCAGTAGGAGGAACCTGCAAGTTGTAGAATCGTAGAATCGCAATTCCGGTAGGCTACAACTAAGATTTCAAGTGCTTCAAAGAAAAGCAGGAATTCAAGAAGTGAGACAAGGGTGGTAGGATACACAAGTCTGATTGGTTGAAGATAATTCCACTCGATCATGGAGACGTACAGATTCAATTTGGGAGACTCTGATAATTATCTACTTGAAAACATACTTTTCCAGCAAGGTCTGCTTTGACTAGCTATGAGTTCTATAAGCAAGTCAAAAATGAAAACAGCTTCTTTAAAAAAATCAATGTAACAAATAGCATCTCACAACAAAGGACGAGAATGAAATCATAGTTCTAATTAGTACTACCTCACTAAATGATGCAATCGTTCTAAGTTGATTGAACCCAAGATCCAAGTGCTTCAATCTTCTACACTTCCGGAGATTATCCACCTTCGCAAACTTGTTTCTACTTAAATCAAGGGCTTCAACCACAGGGAGAAGTTGCAAAGACTCATCCATGAGAACCAAACCATTACAAGCACACGAGACAGATGACAACCGGTTCCACTGTGGGGAGACTTTTATCTCAGCAATTCTACTGGCAAATAGATGACGCAGTGCATCCTAACATATCAATTGAACAAACATAAGAATAAGAGTAACCAAAGCTTCCAATATAAACAACAAATTAATCATCATCACATTATATACTAGACAAGTATGCACAGAAGATGGAAATCATAACAATTCTAATCTACCCAAAAAAAAAAAAAAAAAAAAAAAAATCATATCATCCCTTAAAACTATATAGCAAAGAATAAATTATAACTAGGGATAAAAAGAAAAAGAAGCAACTTGAATTTTTTGTTTTTGTTTTTTATTGTTTGAGAAAAGGACCTCCACTCCGAAGTGTCTAATTGATTTCAATTCTTCATTCTTCCAAGATTATCAAACAACAGCACACAAAATATATAATTCAATGATTCGTTTTCTAGTATTTTACTCTATTTTCTCAGCTACCAAACATAAAAAACAAACTAGCATCAGCAAAGAAACTCACAGTTGAATTGTGACAAATGAGCTTTTCCAAGGTATGCCTCAATTCGAGAAGCCCTCGAGCAGCCGAAGTCGAAAGATCACATCCCCGAAGCTCCAAAACCTTCAATCGCCCAAACGGCAACAACGAGAGAGGCGTGGGGTCCCTTGCCGAAGGCGTAAACACCGACACGACCTTCAGAGACGTAAGGAGACACAGAATTCTCCGGAGCTGCTCCAGCGCGCGGTGATCGCCGAGGTCGGAGACGTAGGAGCGTAGATAATCAACCGGAGCTCCGGCGAGAAGACCTTCGAGTTCGCTGAGGGCTTCGAGCCTGGATTGCACGTAGTGAAGCCCCATGGGGTTGAGCTTCAGAACTAGGGTTCCTTCGATCAAAGGCCCCGCTTGTTTGTCCACGAACTTTACCAGAGATTCGAGGTACCGATCTCCGGTCACAACCTCCATTTCTACGGCGAAAATTAGGGTTTCTAGAGATACAAAAACATGATTTGATCTCTTCTGAAGAATCACATAGACACAGAGAGAGGTTCTGAGACTAAAATCAGGAGAGAGAAAGAGATACTGGATTTGAATTACGATTTTTGCTGGGAGAGAGAAATTCAGGAGGAGAAGGGGGTGTTTGGCGAGGATTCAGGAGAGAGAAACGGCCATGGCTTCTCTGCAAATGTTGAGAGAGAGAGAGAGAGAGATGGGTTGGCGTCCTGAGATTTTGGAAATTCTATTAGGATAAATTACAATAAACTCTCTGATTTGCGAGAAATTATTCATTGCCCCCATAGAAAAATCTAAGGATCCGTTTGGGAAGATGGTTGGTGGCTAAAATAGTCACAAAAGACAAAATAGGTTATTTTAATTACAACAAATAAAATATCACATTTAATCTATAATCATTACACTCTTCTCTCATAAAAAAGTCAAAAAAAGTCAAAAAACCTTTCCCAAATCAAGTTTTTTTGTCCAAGCTAAAATAGCCAAAAAAGTCAAAAAGCCAACTCACTTCCCAAACCAACCCTAAGTGTTGTCCCGACGACTTTAGTATTATTGGTTAAAAGAGTGGATCCCATTACTTATTTCTCTTTTGGACTCGGCCAAACATAAATGGTGTGGAGGAACAATTTTTGTCCTTTTAGCCCTCGTTTAGCCTATGAGTATTTTGGCCAAAATAGTTATAAAAAGATAAAATAGATTAAAAAATTAATAAGATAAAATCATAATTATTTTATTTTTCTCTTATAAAAATCAAAAAAATCAAAAAGTCTATTCTAAATGAGACTTTTTAGCTTTAGACTAAAATAGCCAAAAAGTTAAAAATCCAACTCACATCCCAAATGAAGCTTTAAACTTCAAAATTGAACATTTATTAGCTTGTATTATTATCTTGTTAGCCCATCTCCAATCATTTACCAATTTATTTATTTATTTATTTTATCTAATTTGATTCTAAATTTAAGTAAAAAACTTGATTTGTTATAAACTACTCCAATCATTTCATAAAAATCTTTTGAAAAATTAATTTTTTATCCCAAATTTTGCTTTTCATCGATTTTGGTAAAAAAATCTAGCTCCAATCCTTCATCTTTTAATAATTTAATCAAACTTAAATAAAAAAATATTTGTTGAAAATCTAGTGATAAATTTGATTCATTCTTGAGTTGATGAAAATTTTCTTTCTCCTTATTTTGATATAAGTTTGATGAAAGAATTGGATCTCATTTTCACTAAAATTTTCATCAAATTTAAATTTGATAATGGATTAGAGATGCTCTTAGACCATCTCCAACCTAGGCTCAAATCTTTCATCAAATTGGTATCAAATAAAGGAGCTCTATTTTTTTCATCAAATCAATGGAGCATTTAACCTTTCATCAAATCTCGCAGGTGATTATGTGCCAAGAAAATAAAATAAAATCTTGTAGGTGACCATTTGTGGACGACCAAATAGATAACCGGCCGGTCAACTGGGTGAACGACCGGCCGGACAACCGTGTGATGTCCGGATTCCTTTTAAAGTAATTTGGGTGTATTAATTTGTAATTTCTATCATCTTAAAATTGTCCTTGTCATTGTTGAGCTCTTTGATTCTCATGTTGTTATCTATTATTTCCTTGTGATTGTTCATGTATATTCTAGTGTGTTCCTATGTGTCATTTTTGTATCTTTAGGTATTGGAGTGAATCCGGGCATGATGGAAATGTTTTAAGGTTGTTTTGTCTCACTTTTGAGTTGAGACCGCTCGGGCGGTTCTTTTGTTGCTTGAGCGGTAACGTCAGCCCTTCAGTATTTCGTTTTGCAGTCTGAACTTCTAGGAGTTTGCATTCTTCGCTTGAGCGAAGGTTTCATTGCTTGAGCGGTCTTTTGCAAGAGGAGAGAGATTCTGAGAGTTTGAATTGTTCGCTCGAGGGTAGGTTTGGTCATTCGAGCGGTCTATCCGCAGTCTATTCCGAAATATGTGTCCAATCACTTAAAGTTAGACCCTTACACCATTTTGTTTCACTTTTCATTTCACTCACTCTCTCTGTCTCTCTCTACATGTTACTTTCCTTCTTTTCTCTCGTCCCTTTCTAGAAACCCTTCCACCACCTCATTTATTTCATTGATCTTCCTAAATCCATTGGGTTTTTTGACCCTAATGCCTTCATTATTATTAGAGAGCTTATTAAGAGCAACATTGTGTAAGATGGAGATAAATTTTCGACACCGTTAATTTTTCAAGCTTTTCTCACATTTTCATCCCAAATCTTGAGGTAGGGAATTTTTTGAGTTATATATATGATTTTAGCATATTCAGTCTATTTTTCCCACGGCTTCGAATGTAGGGTTTGGGTTTTGTAGTGTGGGTTTTGAAAATGTTGAAGAAAATGGCTTTTCTTGTGAGAATGTTCAAATTAAAAATATTTTATGACTTATAAACTCTGGAAGTACGTTGTGAGGAGAGTCTATGAAAAATGAAGGAAAACTCTTTTTGGATCAAACCCTAGTTTTGAAGAAATTTGGGAAAAAGTGAATTTTATGAAATATCCATGAAATTGTTTTAAATTCCTCAAGAAATTGATAGAACCCTCCTCATGTTGATATTGTAGTTGAAATATTCGTTGGATGAATAAATGTTGGTGTTGGAAATTTGTTGAAGATCTTGAAATGTTATAAGTTAGGTTATGAAATGAATATTAATTGTGAAAATGAAATGGCACAAATGTCACATGGATTTGTATTTTGTCATGATTTTGAGAACTATTGAACAATAGAAGTTCACTTTGAATAAGTGTTGAGAATTATAAAAATATTGTACAAATAAGATACATATATGTAATTACATCTCATTTCACTCGTTTGCATCACTTTGAATTTGTTCATTTATGGTGGTGCTTATGGTAACAAAATGATGGTGATAATGGTGGTGCTGATAGTGGTAGCGGTGGCATAGTGGTGGTGGTAACTATAGCAATGGTAGTGATATTAAAATCATAGTGGTGCTTATGGTAACAATGACAATTGTGATAAAAGTGGTGGTAGTGACAATGGTGGTGATAGTGGTATGATAGTGATGGTGGTGGTAATAGTGGTGGTAGTAGTGGTGGTGGTAGTGATAGTGATAGTGATGGTGATGGTGATAATGGTGGTGGTGGTAGTGATGGCGATGGTAGTGATAGTGGCAGTGGTAGTGATAGTGGTAATAAAAGTAGCGATAGTGGTGGTTGTGGTACGATGGTGGTAGCGGCAGTGGTGATAGTGGTGGTGGTGGTGGTGGCGATAATGAGTTTATAATAGTATATATCGATATTTATGTTTAGTATTTATAAATTCAATAAGAATTAAATATGTTTCATATGACTTAAATTTTTTTGAGTTTTATCCTATATTTTAAGAGGCGTTTAAATTTTTAAGTGATATCAATTATGATTATCAAAGAGGCTTAATAAATTATTACTTAATACATTCAGTTTTAAGTGTTGAATCAGATTATCAAACACGTCTATAATTAATGGTTGAATTTTGAAGTTCAAGATAATAAAATGTAAATGAGTCAAAACTTAAAGAGATTTGCTATAATTTACCCCTTCTATTATACATTTTTAACAAATGGTAAATTACTCTAATTTTTCCTAAAATTTAGATAAAAAATATTAAATTTTATAAATTTGACAATTACATTGAACTCCTTCAAAGTCAATAATTCATTAAGGATGTTGTCATATTCTTTAAATCTATACACTTATATAATAAAAGGGAGTTAGTAGTTGTTAAAGTAACATGGCTCATTCTTTTCTTTCCACTTTTGTCCTCATTTTGTGTGTTGTGTATGTTGTACATAAGTGGACAATTTCCTAAATTCATGGGCCAGCTCTGATAACATCTGTGGGCTACTTCTAGGAAGCTTCATTTTCATCTAAAAGCTTCTAAAAGAAGAAGCAATCATATGTTAGTAATTTTAACAGTGAGTTACATTCAATCTATGTTATGCACAGCTAAATGTATATGACAATAATATATATTAAGAATTTATAAATTTTTAGATTATAAATTTATTTTTATTTTTGAATTTTGAGATATATGATAAAGATATTTATTAAGGATTATTTACCAATAAATCCTACTTTACAAACTATTATACCAAATAATCCCACTTTTATTCTATTATACCAAATAGTCCTGCTGGTGGGTTGATTTGGTCCTTTTTATTTTTTTTTTTCCATTTTTGTTTAACTGTGTAGACGAGAGTGTCCTTGGTTTAATGTGGGTCTGTTTTGCTGGATCAGTTCCTTTTTTGGAAACGTTGCTCATTCTATGTGTACTATGTGCGTTGTGTGTGTGTATCATTGTGCGTGTGTGTGTGGGTGTGTTGAAGCCAACAGTGTGTGTGTGTGTGCGTGTATCAGTGTGTGTTATGCGTTGGGTGTGTCTTAGAGAGAGAAGAGAGAGCTGGGTTTGGTATGTGCTGTGTGTGTGACCACCACCGCCGCTGTCCCCGGCGGCGCACCACCACCACCTTCCCCCCCCCCCCCCCACTCCACAACTTTATATACAACGAAAAACAAAGTTAGGGCATTCCCTAAGGTTGTAGAACCTGATGAAGGTGAAACGATACAAATCATGAATCAAGCTGTTGACAAACACAATTCAAAACAATTCATGATTTTCTCCATCAATTAAACCCAAATCATGAATTGCGTTGTTGACTAACACAATTCAAACAATTCATGATTTCCTCCATCAATTAACCCAAATTCTCATTAACCCAAATCATGAATTGAGACCAATTTAGACAATTCAAGATTTTCTCAATCCATTAAACCCAAAATTTCCATTGACCCAAATCGATGAATACCTTGAAGGTGCGAACACTGGTGGGTCGATCAATAGTCCAGAGCTTGATAGTATCGTCCCAGGACGAGGTGATAAAGGAGTCTTGGCGAACTGGGTTGTAATCTACGGAATGGGTTTTGCGAGTGTGTTCATGGAGGGATCAAACTGGGTTCGCAGTAGGAGGGAGAGAGAGGTCATAGAGCTTGACAGAGCCGTCGGCGACGGCAGCGACGGGGAGGGAGTCGTGGGATTCGGACCAAGCTAGGTCGTAGACGCACGTCTTCAGTGTGTGTTGTGAATGTGTGTGTGTCTGCCTGTGTGAACCCCCAAACACACCAACCCAGCCCAAAACAAAAACCCCTTACAACGCTTTGCCATTTTGTGACACCCTCACAATGTATCACATGCAACACACCACACATCCGTTCACTAATTATGCACGTGAGACACACATGCACCACACCCAATTTTCCCCTAACAGCCGCATCAATAACGATTAAATGAGGGTAATTACGTCCCTCACAATTGAATGGGACTAAACGGTATAGTAGAATAAAAATGGGACCAATTGGTTCTTAAGTTCAAATTTTGGGATTTATTGGTAAATCTCCCTTTTATTAACATTGCATGAATTTTTAGATCATAAAATTTGGAGTTCTGTCTATTTTACCCCATGACCTAGCAAAGGTGCAATTTGGATTGGCCTAACTCAAGTAATTTAAATTCATAAAATTTTAGAGTCTTAAGTAATTTAAGTTCGTAAAATTTTATAGCGTTGAGACTATTTTAAATTTGATCAGGACTAAAAGAAAATTTATCAACTCAAATTAAATTCACTCCGAGCTTGAGTAGAAATTGTCACAATCCAAGCATTTTGATTTTTATTGTTAATAATCGCATTGAACCTGTGCATAAAGCAAAACTCCAAAAAACAAAAACAAAAACAAAAAAAGAAGGTAAATTATAAAAATGGTCCCTGTATTTTGATGCATGTTTCATCTTAGTCCCTATACTTTCAAATTAGGCACTTTAACCCTTGAAGTTTGGGAGTTGTCTCACAATTGGCCAATTCATAACGGAAGTCGCCTTTTCCATCCAAAATCGCTCAGGTGCAACACACACGCACAAGATTCAAGGCCGAAGTGGTCAATTTACCCCTTCCCGCCATTACACGAGCAGTAGGTCAACAAATACGTACATATTATGTTTGTAACAACCCTCGTACTGATTACCGATAAACCACTGAATTAGCTACTGATTACTGCTAAACTGAACTGATAATGACTGATAATTGGATTAACTGAAGTACTGAATGAACTGATTGAAATCGAAACTGAAATTGAATAAGTATATCTATTGTATTGTATTTCTATCTGTTGATTGATTGATTATCTGTTGAATTTATATGTTTAAACTGCTAATTGGAGGCCTTATCGGCGGCCGAACTGAAAACCGTTTAGTGTTTCATGATCAGTAGAATTTATCTGATTTTATGGTATATTTATCTGAAAATTGATTAGGAATGATTAAATTAGATTACAATGAGTTAATTGCAAACTTGGACTTAATTACCATATTGCCACTCCTAGTGGGCCACTTAGAATAATATATTAGGCCTTATTACATGTTGATCAAAGCTTCTCCTCAGCCATTTCCTTAGTCCCCACCGAAATTAGAAGAGAGCTAGAGTGTGAGAGTGATTTCATTTGGTGTATGGGCTTACTCTTGAAGAATTGCTTGGAATTGGTGTATAACTTGGCACAATCTAGCTTCCTTACCTTGAATTGAGACTTAGGTAAGTAAATCCATCTTCTTCTTGTTGTCTTGAGCTTCATCTTGCATGTTCTAGACTCCATTGTAGAATTAAGCCATAATATAGTGCATAGAGGTTGAATTATGCTTGGATTGTTGCATGCATGGCCATTTTGGTGCATTTTGGAAGTTGAATTCATGTTGAGTTATACATGCATGTCCATGTTTATATTATGGTCCATGTTTTCAAAATGTTTCCCAATTATTGAGCTCTTTAGAGCAAGGATTGAAGCTTGAATTTGGTTTAAAACTCATGCATTGCATGTTTACATATTGTTCTTGAAAATGGGTTTGAAATTGGGTTTGAATTAAGCACCCTTGGGCTTTGATTTCTTAAATTGAGTTTTGAAACATGTTATTCTATGTGTTTAAAAGAGTTTTTCCAGAAAATAGCCCAAGAGGATCGAAAATATTGCTTTTGAACTTGGTTTTGAGCTTGGGACTCAAATCTGGGATTTCCAGATTTCTGTTGTCCGCTCGAGCGGACGAAGTAGCGCTCGAGCGGAGAAATCGAGCTCCCAGCATCTTGCACTGTGCATCAGTCCGCTCGAGCGGAGCATTGGGCGCTCGAGCGGAGGACTGGGTGACACGCTCGAGCGGGCGTCGAGCGGAGATTTCACCTATCTAGTACTTTTTGGTCCGCTCGAGCGGGGATGTTGCGCTCGAGCGGGGACCTTTGTTTGCTTGTACGCTCGAGCGGGGAAACCTGCGCTCGAGCGGGTCTCTGTTTCACTGAAACATTCTGCAAATGTTTTCTAAGTGCATCTTTGCATCCTCATCCCATCCTAGGCATTCTTAGGCCTAGTTTAAGGCATCGTAATGAGGATATAGATGTAGAACACACCGAGGCATATTAGGAAGTTAATTATTGTACTTCCCCAACTGTTAAACTTAGAGTGTGTTCTATTTGTTTACCGTTTAGGGTTGGCACTCGGGGACGCGCTCTAGTATACTGTAGCCCAATCTCTGTGAGTAACAGATTGTGTAAAGATATGTTCAAAATGGTTATCTTTTGAATACTGAACAGAACTGTTTACTGAACTGATATTGTTTATTGAATGAATGTATGTCCTGTATTGTGAACTGTACTGTGGCATCCTTAGCACTTATTGCTTACTGTTATTGTTACAGAGCTCTGTCGGTTTCCTTGTGGAACCATACTGTTTATTGATTGATGGCCATCATTACTGTTGGGTCTGTTGAGGCCCGGTCCTTTTGGACCTACTGTTTATAGGCTAATGGATGTACCACATATGATTGATTGACTGAAATACTGAAAGACTGAAATACTGTTTAATGAACTGTTTTCATTACTGTAAGGACATTCATTCATAACCTTTTTACGCATTATGTTATTCACTGGGCTTTAGCTCACTGTTTATATATATATGTAGGTTCTCAGCAGCTAGACCGGAGCTAGGAGCGTGGGTTAGTCCCCAGTTTTGTCAAGCCAGCCTATGTGCCTCACTGCGAGGTTCCGAGACGCCATGCTATGGCTTGGGGTGTTTTTGTGTTCCCCACCTGTCTCTTGACTGTTTTGTATTATTGTATAAACTGTTTACTGTTTGACCATACTGTTATCGAGGGATTAAGTCCCCGTACTGAGTGTTTGTATATGATTGTATAGACTGTACTGTTTGAACTGTATGAATGCATGAAAAATGTTTTTGGCATACAGATTGTCACAGCTCAATGGACACTAGTTACTTACTGTATTGGCTTCCGCCAGGCCCTGTACTCTGTTTTACTGTATTACTGTTCAGCAGGCCTTCAGTAATCTCGGATTACTGGCCAGTTACGGTGCTAAACCCATAGGGCCGGGTTTGGGTCGTGACAATGTTCATCTCCTTTTTCACTGGTTCGTTGAAGAAGAAGAAAAAAAAATCGAGCCATTAGAGCAGAGAAGGGAATGGAAATGAAGAAAAAAAACGAGGCATTGGAACATAAAAGGGAAGGGAAAAGAAGAAGAGCTGAAAATGGATTATGTGAATTGTTATTGTGGCAAGAGAAGTCGATTGAATACATCATAGACCGACAACAACCCTCGGAGGAGGTTTCTTGGTCATTCTAATTATGGGGTAAGTCCATTCCAGTACTGACCTTTGCCCCAAATCTGTAATTTCTTCTTCTTTGTATTTGTTTTTTATTTTATTTTATCTTATTTTTCAGAATTTCATGAATAAAACCGAAAGTATTGTTGCAGAGGTTTGGTGCATGTGGTTACTTTTTATGGGTTAATCCCCTGATGTGTACCCATTGTCGCGATGTCATACTCGAGTTGCTTCAAAGAAACAAAGTGTTGGAATATGAAGTACGAGTGTGTAGGGCAAGAGGAAGGTGGGTGATTGCATGTCTTGCTTTGTCACGGTTGTTTTTTTTTTTTTTTTTGGTGGACTCTAGTTGTTAATGGTAGCAATGGAAATGTGGATGGAAGTGCTAAAAATGGCAGTTTATTATAAAAGTGAAAATAGATGTATATATGACAATGATTTTGAGGGAATTGTAGTGGGGAAATTGGGACAAATGTATGGCTGCAATGATAATAGAAGCCTAGAATGGACTTACCATAGGTCGTGGAAAATGTTTTCATATGGTTTGTAATGTTTATCTGATATATATATTGTTCAGCGTGGTTTGTAATGTAAGTTTGAACCTTTTTTATGAGATGGTTTGTAATGTAAGTTTGAACCTTTTTGATAAGATGGTTTGCAATGGTTTGATTTGGAGATGGTTGTACCTATCCACCATGACAACACAAGCAACAACACCTTGGTTAATTTATTGAGGCATTAAGAAGCACCAAAAGCATGTAAAACTTTGGTATCCATTCCATTCCATTCACAAAATCATTGTGATCCATTCGATTCACAAAAACATCCATTCCATGCCAAGCGCAATCCCTTCACAAAACAAAGACCATCCATTGACATCCATGCCATTCCAAGCACAATCCATTCAAAAAAAAACACAATTCTATTCCAAGCACCATCCATTCATAAAAACATAATTGCCATTCAAAAAATAACATTAACAAGCACCAAAAACATCTTTACTAATGTGAATTTAGGCGCAATGTACTCTATAAATGATTAACATCATCAATATAAGTTTCCAAAACAATTAACAACATCAACATGTGTGAAGGTAATGTCAAAACAAAGTATGTTAACGACATTTACATCCTAAAATAAAGATTATCAGTGTTTCCATATATTTACAAAAGTCTAACAGTGCCCAAAAGTGAAACCAAAAGCATGTGCCCAAAAAGTCATCATGGCGTGGCATGACTACTGATTTTCATCACCTTGTTGTCCTGTTTTTGTTGTTACAGTTTCATGAAGTAAAGATAATGTACATACTTTTTCCCCTTAGACATGAAAGTGGGTAGGCTTGCAGACGAGAATGGTGCAACTTTCATTGGTTGTGGCCTCATGAGTTCATCTGATAGTGACCTTATATTGACACATTACCCTGTTGATCTCGTGTTTGATGCACCAATGTTGACAGGTGGCTTTGGCTATTGCATCATTGGTTGTGGCCTTGGTTGCTGCATCGTTGGTTCTGGCCTTGGCTGCACCACTTGTGGCTTTGGTTTACTACCTCTTGTATTACTTGCCACTGGTTGACTACAACATTGATTGGTTGCAGGTGGCCTTGGCCTGGTGCTATTCATGGGTTGGCTGCAGTTTTGATTAGTAGTAGCCATTGGTGTTGGCCTATTACATCTACTTGATTAATTCACACTGTGCTGACTCCCAACAGGGTTGAACTCCTCTTTTTAACCTACACAATTTTCTTATTAATATTATACTGAAATTTTAATTTAAAAAAAAATGCATAATTGAATATAGTCAATCAAATCTTATTGGGTTTTTTGGTCTCATGCTTCATTCTCCTACTGGTTGGCCTTTGCAGCTTCTCTTGTTGTGACCAAGCTTCCCATAAATGCTACAAAAGGTAGTTATGTGTTGTCTCTTTAACTTGGTGGGATCCCTTAGTTCATCTCTTTGTCTTTTCTTTAACTTTTTTGGCCTCTTTGGTTGTCTCTTCACTTTTGGAGGCAACAATCCAACCATCTCTGCACTTGGCCACATCTCAGAACCATTAATAGGATAAACAATTTTCTCATAGCTAGCCATATAAGTATTCTTCCTATACCACTGTGCTACATAATTTTCTAGCTCTTCATGTTTGTAATATATTGCTGATATGGCATGTTTCATGTTTGTAATATATTGCTGATATGGCATGTGGGCAAGGTATACCAGTCAAATCCGATTTTCTACATGAACAAGTGTAAGCTCCAAGATCAACCACAAATTGCTGACCATTAAAGCAATTGATCTGGTATGCAGATGCACCTAACAACATAGCAATGTAGTTGGTTGATTCCACTTTCTTCCTATGAAGCTTCTTTTGAATATTTGGACACAACACACCTTTTTCTTATTGCTTCTCTTCTTCTTTGTATCCCATTCATTATAAGGCACCTTATGCCTTCCAACTTGGGGATTATAGTCTTTCCCCTTGCTGCAACAAGCAATCCATTAAAGCTCTCACATATGTTATTGTGTACTACATCACACTCAGACAGATGTATGAAGTGAGACCTTGACCAAAAGCTAGGTGGCTTCTCAGCCAACCAATTGAATGCTTTCTCATTAGCATCCTTCATTTGTTGCAACTGGTGATTAAAGTCTTGAACATAAGAGGCCTTGGCTGCATCCCATAGCAGGTCCTTCAATAACACCCCCCTGAAATTGTCTTGGAAATTCTGTTGCAAATGTCTAACACAAAATATGTGGTCAACATTGGGTATGACCTCAGTAAGAGCTGGTATCAAGCCCTACAAAATTTAGTAAATCAGCTGAAAGATTTAACATTTACAAATTTGGACATTTATATAAAAGATTTAACAAATCAGTTGAAATGAGAAGTCAATAAAAAACTATTACCTTTTGTTTGTCAGACATAAATGTGAAGCCTAGTTGGTGGACAATTCTAATATCTTCTTATAGTAGCTCAAAAAACCATTTCCAATACTTTTTTTTTTTTTTTTTGTCTCTCCCTTATCCACAGCATATGCTAGAGCATAGTTATTATTGTTTCCATCAACTCCAATAGCTGTCAGCAATTGGCCCTTATATAGACCTCTAACATGACATCCATCTACCCCAATGTATGGCCTACATCTTACCAAAAACCTTTGCTTTAAAGCCCTAAGATAATCATAAATCCTTTAAAACCTTTCCTTCCCTACATCATTTACATCGAGATCATCATCCCCATCCTCAACGTCATCCTCATTATTTGCAGCCTTCACACAATGGTGGTCTCAGGATTAGTTCTTCTAATCTCTTCACAGTAGTCCCACAAGCTAGCATATTGCTTTTTAAGGCTTCATTCAATCAATTGTTGTGCCTTTTTCTTTGCCCTATACAACTGACTTCTAGATACACCAACTTTATGTTCTTTTTGCACAATTTGTTGGAAAGAGTCTAAAGGCCAGATGGGGTTGGTCCTTAGTGTGTCCGCATACTTACTTTATAGCCATGTTGAAATGACATTCTTATTGTAATAAATCCTACCACAGTTGTGCACAGGGTTGTAGGTCTTGACTTGGAAACTCAATTGTCCTTGCATCTTAGATGCAAAAATCATCCACTTGCAAGGAGCCTGACAACCAGCCCTCACTCTAGTATTGTCATTTTTCACAAATTTAATCTGTTTTCCACTTCTTATGGCATGTTCTTTGACAACTTCTTTGAATAGTTTTGGTGAAGCAAAAATCATCCCAACTTTGAATTATGGGTCAGCCATGTCTGTTTCAACATTGAACGAATTGGGAATGGTTCTGAACCAGCAAATGTTGCGAATAAAATTCAACTAACACCTTCTATGATTATTCCTCAAATGAAGAACTCTATCAAAGATTTAACTGATGTCATCTTCCCAGATCTTCAAACATACTCAATAAATCCTATTTCAATGATAAATTATGTTGTACTAACTCCCAAGAATGATTGTGTTGATGAGGTGAATTTCTTGATTGAAAGATTTCCAGAAAAAATAAGAAAATACACAAGCATTGATAAAATAATTGATCCAAATGATTAAGCCAATATGAAGATTTCTTAAATTCTCTTAATCCAAATGGCCTTCTGCCTCATCATCTACAATTAAAAGTCAATTGTCCAATCATGGTATTGAGAAATATTGATCCTTCACAAGGTGTTTGCAATGGGACATGACTCATATGTCGCGATTTTCAAAATCATATCATTTGTGCAAAAATTGTCGTTGGTGATCATAAAGGGAAAATAGTTTTCTTACCACGAATTCCATTTCAACCTTCTAATCAATGAAAATATCCTGTGCATTTGAAGCCAATTCCTAATAAAATTGTGTTTTGCTATGACAATCAACAAAGCGCAAAGCCAAACATTGGACAAAGTAGGTGTATACTTACGAAAGCCAGTATTCTCACATGGACAACTATATGTTGCCTTATCTTGAGTTACAACTGCAGCAGCTGTTAAAGTTCTTATTGAGCCAACATATGAAGATGATAAATATATCAATTCTACTAGGAATGTTATTTACCCAAAATTGTTGGCACTTGCAAATTCATACTTAATTTTATTTTGAATATTTTTGTAAGATTTGAACACATTTGATAAATCCATCTACACATAGAGCTCATTTCCAATTTTATCTAAGCTATCATACTTAAAAATATATGTTTTGTAGAATGGGTGAAGAAATTACACATGTGAAGCACATCACGAGCTTTACTCATGACTGGAAAGCAAAAGTTCAAGTTTTGGAAAAAAATGGGATCCATGGATTGAGATGTCAATCAAAAACTAATTCTTGCTGATTCGGAGGTCCATCATCTACGCTTTATACATCTAGCTTTGAACTAAAGAACAACAATATATATACATATATCATTTACAACCACCACATTTCCAGCCTTTATTCAGTCATTAATTACAAGTTTTCGATGGCACATAACCATTTCTTTTCAGTATCTTTCTTTTTCTCAATGTTACTTGCCTGTAATGCACTTTGCACATATTTACAAGGTACAACAGTGCAAGTAACTACTTATGAAGGCTAGATAGATAATTTCGAAGACACATTTGAAGTTTTCAAATCTTACTACATATCAAATGTTATGGTGAAATCAGTCCAAGAGAAATATCGCATGGTTCCAAATGAATGGAAATGGACTATAAATGCAAGTACATTAATTCAACCTACTGAAAGTGCTCATACAGATGACAACCCACTAGCACATGATTTTGTCACATTTGACAAGTTTGAGAAACATATTGACAAGCAGACAGAAATTGGTAAGATTAATCAATCACTACTAACAATTCCTAATAAACAAACACATTCTCTTATTACATACTTTTAAAGTAATACATGTATACTATTTTAAACAAAGATATCTTAGCAGCTGTTGTAGAAGTCAGTCCACCCAAAATAGTCACTCCACTTGCTAGAACTGTAAGAGTTTTGAAAGCTTTTCTGTATATTCCATTGTATCAAAGATTATAATCAGACCTTAGATTATATAGCCCTAAATCCTAAACCAAAAAGGAAAATACAAATACAATTATATCTCTAACAGGACTCTAACACAATCATGCCTCTAATAGGACTCTAATTTGTACAAAACACACAATAATATATTCTATATTCTCACACCCCCGCTCAAACTCAAGGTGTTTTAGCAGAAAACACTGAGAGTTTGCTAAGAAGAAACTGAAACCGAGCGGTAGTGTGAGTCTTGGTGAAGAAGTCCGCAAGTTGCAAAGCCGAATGGATGAAAGGAAGCGAGATAGAGGCAGATTACAGATGCTGGCGAACAAAGTGACAATCAATCTCAATATGTTTCGTCCGCTCATGAAAGACAGTATTGTGGGCAATCTGAACAGCACTGCGGTTGTCACAATAGAGAGATGTCGGAAAAGACTAAGAGACACCCAAATTAGATAAGAGACAACGAAGCCAAACAATCTCAGCAGTGCCATGAGCCATAGCACGATACTCAGTTTCAGCAGTAGAGCGAGCAACGACTGATTGTTTCTTACTTTTCCAAGAGATCAAGGAATCTCCAAGAAACATACAGAAACCAGACGTAGACTTATGATCAGTAACATCACCGGCCCAATCAGAGTCAGCATAAGTCACCAAGTCTAAAGATGAAGTAGATGACAACAATAAGCCCTGAAAGATGGTACCCCTGAGATAGCGAAGAACACGAACCAAAGCAGCCCAATGGGTAGAGCGAAGAGCAAAAATGAACTGACTAACCACATGAACGGCATAAGCAAGATCAGGGCGAGTGACAGTCAAATAAACTAAACAACCCACAAGCTCGCGATATAAAGTGGGATCATCCAGAGAGACACCATCAATAGAGTTAAGCTTCACATTAAGCTCAATAGGTGTATCAAAAACCTTAGTATCAGTAAGACTAGCACGATGAATGACTTCATTAGCATACTTGGCCTGAGACAGAAAATAGCTTTTGGGAGAAGAAGCAACCTCAATACCAAGAAAATATCGTAATGGACCTAGATCCTTCATTTTGAATGTGCGGAAGAAATACTGCTTGACCTCAGAGATAGTAGAAGAGTCCGAGTCAGTGATGATCATATCATCCACATAGAGTAAGAGAGCAACAAAACCAGCCGAGGTATGTCGCAGAAATAAAGCAGAGTCGGAAGCAGAAGGATGAAACACGAGCTCGATAACAGTAGTCTGAAATTGATCATACTAAGCAGGAGGAGACTACTTTAGACCATACAGAGCACGTCGAAGACGAAAAACCTGACCAGAGGGATAGTGAAGGCTAAGGGGAGGACACATGTAAACCTCCTTAGTGAGATGGCCATTAAGAAAAGCATTCTTAACATCCATCTGATAAAAAGGCCAAGAACGAACAGCAGCAACAGAGATCAAAGTACGGACAATAGTCATTTTGGCAACAGGAGCAAATGTCTCCTCATAATAAATACCATACTCTTGAGAGAAACCTTTGGCAACTAGATGAGCTTTATAATGCTCAAGAGAACTATCAGAATGAGTCTTGACTTCGTAGACCTATTTGCAACCAACCAGGTTCTTATCAGCAGGCAAAGAACCCAACTCCCAAGTACTAGTTTTTTTGTAAAGCAAACAACTCATCCTCCATAGCTTGAACCCAATGAGGATCCTGACAGACCTCTTTGTAAGACTGAGGTTTCTACAAAAGAGTGAATAACAGACAAAAAGGTATGATAGGAAGCAGAAAAACAAGTATTAGACCAACCCAACCAGTTTGGGGGATGACGTGCTCGAGAAGGATATCGGTGTGCAGTAGGATCAGAGTCGTCAGAAGCAGAGGGAGCAATAGCAGGGGTAGAGACAACCGCTGGAGGAGGAGCCTTGCGACGAGAATAAACTAATAACGGAGGAGGAGAAGAAGCCGAAGGAAGAGAAGAAGCCGAAGAAGGAGAAGCAACTAGAGGTATAAGAGGAGAAGATGAAACAAGCTCAGGGGGAACAGTGGAGATGCATTCATCAGACGAGACCTCAGAAGGAAATGGGTCAATGTGAACCAAATCCTCTTTGGAAACTGGAGCAGTAAGAGGGGGAAGCTGGAAGTAAGATACACGTTCAAGAAAGACAACATGACGGGAAACATAAAGACGACGGGAAACAAGGTCGTAACACCGATAACCTTTCTGAGTAGGACTATAACCCAAAAAGACACAGAGGACAGATCGGGCATTAAGTTTGGTCCTATCTTTGCAGGGAAGAAGAACAAAACAGGCAGACCCAAACACACGAAGAAGGGAATAATTAGGAATTTGGGAGAATAAAGCCTCATAAGGAGACCGATTACAAAGAAGGGGAGTAGACATGCAGTTAAGAAGAAAAGCAGCAGTAAGAACTGCCTCCTCCCAGAATGGAGCCGGAATTGAGGCAGAGAGAAGAAGAGACCTAGCGGTCTCAAGAAGATGACGGTGTTTACGCTCGGCTCGACCATTTTGGGCAGGTGTGTCTGTACATGAAGTTTGGTGAATAGTACCCAAATTGGCCAAATACTCACAGAACTCATTTTTAAAATATTCCCCACCCAAGTCAGACTGTAACACTTTAATTGTAGACCCAAACTGAGTAGTAATCATAGACTGAAAGGTACGGTATATTTGATAGAAATTGGACTTATGAGTCATAAGATAAACCCAAGTGTAACGGGTGCAGTCATCAACAAATGACACATAGTATGCAGAACCCCCTTTGGTAAGAATAGGAGAAGGGCCCCAAACATCAGTATGAACTAAAGAAAACGGTGTATTAGATATAGAAGTACTTTTACGAAAAGGTAAGGCTGTCATTTTGGCAAGTTTACACCCCCGACATTCAGTAAGTTCACCAGGAGAAACTTTACCCAAAATACCTGACTGAGCTAAAGACCGTAAGCGGTCAGCGGACAAATGCCCTAATTGATAATGCCATAAGTAGAAAGGACTAGACAGAGAATCTAACTGAAAAGAGAAAAAGGCAGTCAAAGAGGTTGCTATAGGCAGATGCAAGCTCTTCACTACATAGAGGTCTCTAATTCTACGGCCGGTCCCAATCTGCTGCTTAGACATTCGATCCTGTACAAAACAGATAGCAGAAGAAAAGATAACATCAAAACCAGCGGCATCAAGTTGACTAATAGATAATAAACTGACAGATAACTGAAGAACATAAAAGACAGATGGAATAGAGACAGTAGACATAGCAGACGGTAGGACAGACCCAACAGATAAAACAGACATACCAGATCCATTAGCAGCATTGACAGTAATAGAAAAGGGAGGAGGAGTACAATTTTGAAATAAGGAGACATGGGGAGTCATATGATGAGAAGTACCAAAGTCAAAAATCCAAACAAACGAAGAAATATCTGAAGAAGAACCAAGCAAACCTGAATGAAAAGAGAAAACAATGGAGGCAAATGGGGATAGCTGGAAGGTAGACAATATATGCTGAAACTGACTAATCTGAGCAGTTAAGGAAGCTAAGTTAGGATCAGGAGCTGGAGCGGATGTAGTGTACGCAGCGGGAGAAGCCCAGAATTGATTCTGAGACTGCTGAAAAGATATGGCAGACAGACATCTCTTTTTGAGACAATGGTACTTCCAATGGCCTTTTTGATGGTAGAAAGCACATTCATCAGAAGCCAGAGACATCACAGTAATTAGAAAACTGAGAGGTTCAAGTATAATCAAACAAAATAGCCAAACCAAGAGTTTAAGTGTACTACTCAAAATCTGAGGGGGCAAATTGTAAATAAAAGCTTTTCCAAGTCAACTAATAACAAACTAGAACCAAAGAGAGAGGAATCGTAAACAACAACAGAGGGAGAGAGAGAGACTTATCGTGACTTATAAGTAGATAAGGAGACCACGAACTGTCAGTCTCTTGAATCAACCGAACCAAACGAAGCAACCAGATGGGTCGAATAAGCAGATGAGTCAAAATGACTAGATGGGTCGCGAGTATCAGATGCGACGAACACAGAGGGGCTAATCGCAAGACACAAGAATGTAGAGCTTTAATCACGTAAGGCAGAGTCGAACGCAGAGGGGCTGATCGCAAACCAGATAGGTGAATCATTAGCCAGATGGGTGAGTCGCGAGTTGTAATTCCAGCTCTGGTTGGGTCTCGACTCCGGTGAAAAGAGGTGCTAAATGCGATTCTAATACAATCGTATCAGATTCAGTACTGGACCACTCACAAGAGAGGTAAAACCAAAGAGACCAGAACTGGAGTCGACAATTGATGGGACTAGGGTTTTGTACATGACTCTGATACCATGTAAGATTTCTGAAAGCTTTTCTGTATATTTCATTGTATCTAAGATTACAATCAGACCTTAGATTATATAACCCTAAATGCTAAACCAAAAAGGAAAATACAAATACAATTATGTCTCTAACAGGACTCTAACACAATCATGCCTCTAATAGGACTCTAATTTGTACAAAACACACAATAATATATTCTATATTCTCACAAGAACAACAACTGTGCAAGAAGTGGTTCTCATTGACCAAGAGTAAGGTTCTCAGCTTTTGTTTTTTTCTCCTACATAAACTTGCATAGCTAACAATCAATGTTTAATTAAACAGATTGAAACTTGTTGTCATGACTTTCTGGGGTCAATTTGTCAAAAATAAAGGCGAGAAACTCCTAACAATCGATGAATCTTTCCCTACTCCAATGGGGATTAGGCTTAAAGTTGCATCATTTGGTGGTAATAATTCATTTCAATTCAACTATGTAATCAGCAAAAAACGAACCAAAATTCTAATACTTTCCTCTCTAGGTCTATCACTCTCAACAAGGCCAACAAGTTCCTTCATGGTGAATCCAAATTCACCTGCTGCTGCTACCCTTCACACATGATATATTATTTACCTAATTTTACCAACCATTCTATTACTTATACCTAACCACAAATATTTCTTTAATTCAGATGTGTAGATAATGAAGAAAGCATCAAAGCAATGGTCCTTCAAACCAAAAATCAATTTGGCAAACTCCAAGTTCCAACTCTAGAGGCTGACAAAATCATTTCAATTAAAAATATTTCAACTTCACCTGAGGTAATAAGATCTTAATACAATTCCTTGTACTTACATATATGTTCTAATAACTACAATTAACTACCATTGTCCTTTAAAATATCATATCAGAAAATTTACTGGGTGAAAGCAATAATGTCAATCAACTCTCTTGATCAAACATTTTGGTACATGCCTTGTAGCAATTGTCATAAGTCAATAAGTCCAAAATACCAAACAATGTTTGATTGTTTTCAATGTAAGGCCAAAGGAGTAACTGCATTGCCAAGGTATCAACTTCCAATATCCATAATTACCTTTATTTTACATTCAAGTTCGTACTATAGGAAATTGGAGTTTTAGTGGCGTTTTAAAAACGCCGCTAAAAGCTTGAAAAACGCCGTAAAAAGGTACAGCGACGTTTAATGTTTACGCCGCTGAGACGGCCGTCGCAATAGCTCTACGACGTTTGAAAAACGTCGCTAAAAACATTAGACGGCATTTTTTAAAACACAGCAAAATATTTGACTCCCGTTATAACTTCCGTCACAGACTAACGTATGACGTCATTTAATGGCGCTTTTTCAAAAACGCCACCTTTTTTTTCCCCCCTCTCTCTCTCTCTCTCTCTCTCTCTCTCTCTCCACTATCGTGCAAAACTAGGCTACCAAGAGGCACATAAATGAATAGCAATTTGGCCCCCTAAATAATTTCTATTATTTGAATGTCATCTTCCAATCAAAGAACAAAAAACTGAAGGCTACATTTCTGTTCTCTAAATTTCATCATATAGAAAAATAAAAAAATGTCATGTTACATGTAAGGAGTAGTGTGCATCAAATACACACATATATGAAGCACCTTTTCCAATAATCTGCAGAGAGAGAGATCGGACAAAGTCAATATAGTTATGTGGTTGGCAGGGATCCCCTCTTATTAGCCATCAATAGAGATGCAACTACATCAACCTGCCACTATAATATGGGACCCAAACATAAGTTTTCCATCCCACCCCCTTCTCTAGCTTTCAATCTTTTCCCAAACAACTCAAAAACTCCTAAGACAATGCTCCATATGTGGTGATACAACCCCTGGACAAACCCAGGCAACTCGACCAAGCGTTGTAGCACTATTTTCTATAAGTGACTTATTGAGCTCCTGCTCAACATCAAGAAATGTAATTAATTAGAGATAACAGTCTGAAACATACACCCATGCCCACAAGTGTGTGCACGCATACACATGCATGACTGGAAAATAGCAAAGAAACAATCACCTCAGCATGTTGAAGAATCGGGATCAAGCAAGAAATGACTGTCATCACTATTGGAGAAATTTCTTGACAAACCTGAAATTATTAGTTTACAAAATGTCAAAATACTTCTAGTCTAGGAAAGGGCATTGTTGATAAATTTGTGCACCCCATTTACTATTGATTCAAAAAGGAAACCAACAAGAAACACATGCCCCAAATAATAAACATACACATGAAAGAAATGAGATGCTTAGCAATCAAATGCACCTATCTCACCAATGAACTGTGGCACAAATCAAAGGCCCAGGAAATGACTAAGTATTTACTTTGCGTCTACTGGTTCCTGTTCAGTTAGGTATATGGGATGATCCAATACAAAAGATTTGTTCTAAAAAATGACATAAAGAACTGAAGTCTTTCGGATCAATTAATCAAGGCACACATCATTATAATTGCAATGTTGTTCCCTGTATTATTGAAGTATGCGGATAACATTAGGTAAGAGATCAGGAATGGTCAGAATTTTTCCAGTGACAGAAAACCCAAAAGAATCCGTATTTTTCATTCAGAAGAGTCAGAGAATTTGTAATCAACAAATTATCAATCTTAGTGTTGCAAAGATTATGATTCTGAGTTTCATTAAACCATTTCTAAGATTAACCTTCCTTCCATACCATCCAGGGTATTAGAGACCATATTCTTTTACTATAAACATTTTATAAAGCTTTTATACACTTTTGCCACTGGAAATCCACTAAAACCTTACGTTAACCAGCCTTTCTAATGATTTTCTTTTACAAGTCATCCATTCTAACCACTCTTAAGCAAAGATCTATAATAAACTAAACTCATCCCCATGTGTTGTGATGATGCTTTAGCACGGTGGAAATGATGTGTTTCAACATAAATAAGTTATCATGTTTAGCCTCAGACATCAACAACCAATGATGGAACCTACCTGAGTTCATCAATGAAAACATATGTGAAAGTTGCTGGAATCAAATGCACTACAGCTCAACATTCGAACATTTAATTTGCTAGGAATAATCCAAACAAATAGGAGAATAAGTCTAGAATCTCATAATTGCTTATGAAAGCCATAACTTGGATATGGTGCCTATGTTGAATTTGTTGCATTGAAATTTTCAACTGAAAAAATAGAGGCCAAATAAACAAAATCAAGGGTGGTGGAATGGTTGACTGGTTACCAAGGCAACCTCCAGTTTTATATGGTGCCTATGTTGAATTTGTTACATTGAAATTTTCAACTGAAAAAATAAAGGCCAAATAAACAAAATCAAGGGTGGTGGAATGGTTGACTGGTTACAAAGGCAACCTCCAGTTTTATTTGCATGAAGTGGTTGATCTCATATTCAAACCCACAATTTGATGCCTAGTGGACCAAGCTTTAAGTCACACCAAGCAATGACCCTTACCACTAGAGGGTCATGCTTCAAAAATTGTGCTGCCCCAGCAACCACACCTTTTAATTCAGGGGAAATTTTGAATATTTTTAGGTTCTATAACAAGATTACAGCTAACTTTCCACAGTTCAACTGTAAATATGTAGCATTTCAACAAAAGTATACTTTTTTGACAGTAGAAACTCCATAGTTCTGCTTTATCTTTCATTTTTATGTCAATAATCGTTTCTGTCATTTTCCTCAATAAGCAGGAGAAAATTAGGGCAAAAACAAAAAGTATGATGCAAAATACCAAACTGCAAAAAATATTTTAGGAAAGAAAGTAGCTCAAACCTGATTTACTGCTTCTGCAATTTGCTGGAGGGACAAAATAAGCTGCTACTAGATGTGCTTGAAAAGATGCATTCCAATCCTTCATGACTTTCTGATCAGAATTTGTTGCAGTATATAGAGAAGCACCAAGACTAATACCATAATCTTAACCTGAATTTTTTTTATACCAACAATTACAATGTTAAAAAATAAAGTTAATTCTATACCCCCATGGTTCAGTTATATGGCAATGAAAACTAGTTGAAGCAAAAGTCATATATATAATATACATGATTCTATTGAAATTTCCACATGCAACTAATACATCCGCACAGCCATCTCAAACACCTGATGACCCATCTCTTAGAGCATAGCCCACAACTCCTTAGTGTTAAAATAATTGATCAAATTTGTTTCTTTTTTCTTTCTTCTTCTTGGCATCAAAAAGGAGAGTTACAAAATTGGAAAAATATTGAGACTCGCAATTTAAATCTCACAATTGTACCCACAATGACATGGCAGTTTATGTGTCAACTTTTGATTTGTCATGAACCCAACCATGTAAGGCCCAACTCCCTTTCCCTGTCATTGTAGGCGAATCGTGGAACTTAAATTGTGGGTCTCTAGCATTTCTCAATAAGGCTTTTAAACTAGCATTTTTTCTTTCTTTCTTTTTTCTCTTAGTTCTTTTTGTTTATCTGTGCAGAATTTGGTAATTCATATGGGTTCAACTCTGACACATGTTTTGCACAAGAATCATCAAAATTATAAGAAAAAATTAAAAACCTATTTGGAAGTGGAGCCGTAAAGGCCAGAATTGAAGGAAGATGATTCAAAACCCCTGCCATGAACTCTTCTCCAACCTTCGACATTCCATGCGTAAATATATTTTTCCCATTTTCCCACAAACTGAGATGCACATGAGATCGAGAACCAACATCATCTAATGCATACCTAGGGCAAACAAAAAAATGAAGACAACAGTTAAGAGACATAGCTTGAAGATGACTTGTATCATCCATTAAGAATGCCATTTTTAAATACCAAATGAAATCCAACAAGAAATAGATTCATATCAAATAGTGTTACAAATATCTAGATGCACAAGAGTAAAAAAAAGTGCTCATCTCTAGTAGATATCGTGCCCGTCTGTAATAACCTAAAACCTGCCCATATCTTATTTACCTCCTGCACACATTAAACTAACATTTATATCCCACAGTTAATAAGTTCTCGGGAAAGATGACTTGTATCACAACGAGCAGAGAAGTTGACAACTTCCCACCATTCTATTCGGATGGGGGTGAAGAGTTGCTTTAAAAGAATAAAACAAGAACAAGTAACTGCCAAATTAGTTCACAAAGTTGCTGAATTTAAGCAAAATAGTGAATGTAAAAGAATTATCAATTTCTGCAACCCTCCACCTAAAGTTGGAACACTTCTCTTCCATTATTATAACGAAACCAAGGGAATTCCTTCTTGTTAAAATTCCATCATCCATTGTGAGGTATGCAATCTTCACCATTACCAACCTTCAACTACAAATTGCAAGACAAATATAAGTCAAACGACAATGGTAGTTAATTGGAATTTGAAATAAAATTTGCACAACAACATCCTTAAATAAATTTAAAAGACTATTGATATTTGAAACAATAGTTACATAGAAACATCCTTTAATAGAAAGTCAAAATTTACCTTTGGTGCTTCAAGGACACGGCCATCAACCTGGGTGAGTTGTTTCTCAATTGAAATGCCACAAGCAACAAAGAGAGGGTCATCATCATAATAGTAGGTTTTCAAAGCCTGCAAAATTAAATGAATAGTAAGATTACAACATTAAAAACTAAGAACACATGTACGAGATGGCAACAAGAATTTACATCAGTCACAACTTGTATTCGTTCTTGTGGCGTTTGCCTCGACTTTTCAACTAAAGATGCTCTCTGTAGTGAAGATAAAGCCTTCGTATAACGTTAAAGAGATAAAAGGGTACAAAGCTGGAATACCAAGACAAAAACATCAAAATCTTGTACAAAAGGAAAGGGAGTAGCGGGAGAGAGTTAAAGAAAAAAAGGAGGGCCAGGGGGGTGGGGATTGAGAAACACAATCAAGAAAAAATAATTTTGCGTACCTCTAGCGGAAGATAATTGGGCGGTTTTCGTTTCGAAAAATGATTTGTGGCACTAAAACTGTTGGCACTAATGGCACTAATTACTTTGTTTGTTTTTTTTTTTTTTTTTCTTTACCTGATATAGAAATTAGTGCCATTAGTGCTCAACAAATTAGTGCCACAAATCAAAGCCCTTTGGTTTCCAACATCAATGCATGGCATGAATGCGGAATAAGTAAGTTCAATGTTATGGTGTTTGGTAATATAATCATACACAGTAATCTCTAAAGCTTCCCCTCCATCATATCCATCACCAGCATTCCTCACTTTCAAAGAAAAACTTGGAGAAATAATAAAACAAAACAGCATTATAAGTTTTGAACTGGAATGTATCAAAATAAGAAGTTCCATGCAATTAAACAAGCAAAGCACTTACAATTGCTGACTGCCAGGCTTTGCTCCACATCTAAGACAAAGTTTACACAGTTGAATATATTAATTATCGTCAGATGCAAAAAAGAGCCATGACGGCTACTCAAAGTGACGATTATATCTTTCTTCAATCCATTCACACCTCTCTAACACTGGTTACAAAAGCAAGCATAATTACTTTTTCTTTTCTTCTGAGCTAAGACAAATTTTACATATCAAAATGTTCCAATTCTAATCAAGTGTGAAAAAGCCAGGAGTGGCACACACACAAATGATGATTTCAATAGGGTTATAGCATAGACACTAGAGGGATATCTAATACTAAAATATGAATTGTGAAGACAGCAACACATTTCTAATCAACTAAACCTAATATCCCTAAATAATTTTCCCTAATTGAGAAAATAAACCTTTATAGCAGTGTAAAAGAAAAATATCCAAAATAAGTTGACAACTAAAAATCATCCGAAGAACCTAAACAAGCAGTCACACATACAGGTCATGTATATATATAGAACCAAAACAATGAACTCAATATCAGAGAGAACACATATACATGTATATATATATATATCAAATAGATTTTGTGTATTGTTCACCCATGAGCGAGATATGTTCTATAAGTTACAAATCTGAGCGAGATCTGGATGATGTACTCAATGATTTGATGTAATATATATATATATATCATATATAATAAAAACTTACAAATCTGAGTGACCGATTAAGCAAAATCTTAAAAATTGAAACTCAGTTCCAATGTTTCAGTTCCAATATATGATCTGCAACAAAACAGAGTAGCAACAAAACATGCAAGATATCAGTTCCAATGTATACATTCTTCAAAATCTGGATTGACCAAAGGATCAAAATCGAAACTCACAAAATCGAAAGAGAGGAGAACCAAAATCAGAAGAGAAGCGCAAATCTGGTAGCTTTCAAAATCTGCAACAAGTTCTGAAATCGAGCGAGTTTGTTTGAAATCAAGTGAGAGAGAGTGTTTGAAATCGAGTGAGTTTGTTTGAAATCGAGCGAAAGTGAGAGCTGATCAGTGAGAGTGAGGGTTTCTGAGCTCCAAATCGAATGGGTTTCTGAGCGAGAGAGAGAGAGAGAGAGAGAGAGAGAGAGAGAGAGAGAGTTTGAATTGTGGAAAAGTGCGAGTGAGAGTAAGAGACGTTTTGAAATGGACAGAGTATTGAACGGTGTCAACAAATTGACCCAAGCGGCGCCGTTTTACTAAGATGAGAGACAACGTTTTGAAAACGTTGTATTTAACTAATCTATAATGGCGTTTTTCCTAAATGCCATAAAAGAAACGTTGCAATAGGCAACTTTTCTTGTAGCGTCGTCGTATCCTTCACAATAAAATACTAACTTGTAGGGTCAAATTTGAAATTCAACTCAAAGATAGCTCTGGTTCAATTACAGCAACAATATTTGAAGATCATGTAGAAAATTAATGGTGTAAAGGTGATGCAGCATACATTAGTACTAACAACTTCAACAACTTTATCTTACATTCTATTATTGTCCTTTCAATTTTCCTAAATAAAAATTATTGTATCTTAAAGGATGGGAAGGTATCAATAAAAACTTTTTCAACACTGACCACAAATGAAGATTATATAATACAAGTTAAGCGTCGGTAATATGAATATCGTAGATCTCCAGTCATGCAATACATTGTTACCTCCATCTAGCGATGTAAGCACTTCCATCACAACTACACCCTCTTCAACAGCCCTAGAGAAGCTGCTTTCTGAACCAAAAGTTAAGAAAGAATTGTTCCCAGCAACCACATCTACTAACCCTCTTGAAACCACTGAAATTTCATTTCCAAGTACCTCTGCATAAGGCATGTTTTAACTAAACTTTTAGACTCTTCAACATTTTGCAAGTCTGGATATAGAGTATAGCATAGGGATTGCGTAATGCTCTTAAAAATATCTATAACTTCCAACTGTTCTACTTTAGAATGTCAGTATAATATTTTGGTATTTTGCTAGATCTGTATCTACTATATAGAACAATATCCTCTCTAATCTGCTGACAATGGCATTGACTTCTTATAATGATCTCTCTAAAATAGCATCTCATATATTTTGTTTGACTAGCAAGAAACTTTACAACTTTTCTTCAAAATTATGTATCATATAATACCATATGCCTTGATTTTGACGCATATGATTTTTGGTTATGATATATTATTGTGTTAGTTATAACTTAGCTATTGCCCTGTTAATTATAATTCATGGTGATATAGGTTAAAATATTTTGATTATATTTTATGTAGTGTTTAGTTATAACTCTTTCTTTTTGTCAATTATGATTCATCCTTCATAGATAGCTAGATAATTATTCAGTTACACGTAAAAATATTTGACTCCTACTTTGTAAACATTTTGCATTCGCTCCAAATTTTGTTTTAAAAATTATGTTCAAATATACAAATTAGGATGAAAATTTCAAAACCCAAGTAACAACTTCTCAATCACTGTACATATCCATGCCACATTCTTGTTTCAAAATCCATTATGGTCGATGTATCTTTAGTTCATCTCTTTGAAAATACCACTTTGCCCTTCTTTTTTTTTGTTAATGCTTTATAATTTTTCTTTGATATTAAGGTCATGTTTGTTTAGCCACATGAAAAGCGGGAGTGGATTATCCGATCGTTCGCACATATGTCTAGCCGGTCGTTAGGCCGATTGAAAGGAACAGTGTTTTTTTTTTTTTTAACCATGTGTGGCCTGTTATTTCGGAATTTTTTTTTATATCTATTTTAGATTCTTTTAATATAATTTTTTTAATATAAAAATAATTTAACAATTCTCATACTAACAGTATTAACATAAAACATGAGAAGCCAATTATTACAAATCATTTTAAATAAAACTTCCCTACACATATTTCAACTTCTACAAAGTTCCTTTTATGGAAAAACAAAACTTCTAAGATTTTTCTAACAATTCAAATTAACAAGGTAATCCCATAAGAAAAATTAAAAATTGATGTATTGTTGCGTGCCTCGCAGGCGGCCCTCTCACTAGTGTTATTTGAAGGCTTTTAAATGTAATGTTGTCCCCACAAATTGTATGTAATTTTTGTTGCTGGTAATTAGGGCAGTTCGGTACTTTTTGTGAGTAAAATTATAAATTAAATAGTGAATGGTATATTGGCAAATAATCAAATTGTAGTTTTGACTATTTCAACTTATTAGTTGATTAAAGAATAATTTTAAACAATTATCAAGTATTTACATAATATTTTTCATATATAAGACTAATTTGCAATAAGTTTTACATATTAAATCTCTCTCACTAATTTTTATTTTGATATTTTACTAGAAGTTTAAAAAATATATGTATTAACTATAGTGGAGCAGGATGGTTTCAAATGCAAATTGTAAATTTCAAATCTCTGATCAAACTAACCTACAATTAGCGGGCGGATTAGTGCGAATCAATACAATTTTAGCAAATTGAACAATATTTTATACAACCCTACTTGTAATATTGCATGTCACTAAACTATCTTAGGCTTCGTTTGGAGAGTTGGTGTTTTAGTCTAATAGTCAAAAGGTAACTAAAAATGTTAAAAAGCTAACAAACTACCAAAAAAAAATATATATATATATATAAAAAAAAGAGTCAAGAATTTCTTTTTCTCTCTATTTTTTTTTACATTTTTTTGTAAAAATTCAAAAACTCATCCTAAAAATACTACTATAACTTTTTTATCTCATATTTGAGTCAAAAAATTAATAAAATAGTTTATTCTCACACCAGACATACTCTCGTGCATTTTTTAAATTATTTTTGTAAGGTAAATGTTAAAAATAAATTTAAAAGTCATGGTTAGTATTGAAACAGTGTAAAAAAATGGATTTTTTTTTTTGGGGGGGCCAAAACCCTCCAATGGGCTCCTTTTTAGTAAAAAGGACCATCAAATATTTTTTTAATGAGTAAATCCTTGAAAAAGAAGCATGTTCTCCGTGAAGGATAAATAAATAAAAAAAAATTCTATTTTTTATAGGCAATTTTGCCCTTAGTAACTAATGTTATATTTCAAACTCAAAATGATATAATTTTTTTTAATCTATATATCTATTTTTAATAAATTTAATATTTTTAGAATTCTCATCAAAATCTATCAAATAAGATCCATGTTAATCATGAAATTTCTTTAAAAAATAGTAAAATTTTTATGGTCGAGACTAAAGTCAACAGAAAAGTTTTATTTGCATGTGACAATATATAATCTATCTTTTATTTGTTGATATTAAGTTTTAATTTAACAACAAAATTTTGCTTTGGTTTGAGTTTTATTTGGTGACGCTTTGTTTATAAATGACGATATAATTTACTTTGGTTTGTTCATAAAATTAATAATGACAATTTGATTTAAGTTTTGTTTGGTGACAATATGGTTTAAAAATTCTTCTGGGGTGATATGTTAAGAATTATGATAAAATTTTACTATAATATTATATTTTTATAATTAAACCATTATAGTGACTATGATATTTAGAGATGATGATGATTTTCTACTATTTAAGTTAAAATTTTATAATAAATTTTATTGTTAATATTAATTTCGACGATAAAAAGAGTAATATTAGAGACTCACATATTTGACTCACAATGATATGGTAGGGAATTGAACCCTCAATCATTTGTAACAAATCAAAAGTTCGACAACTATATGACATATCATTGTGGGTAGAAGTGTGGAAGTTTTTTTAGAGTCTCAAATATTTTCCTTCTAAAAATACTACTCTTATTAAAAAGCGACATGTAAATAAAAAAATTTATATTATTTTAAAATTTAAAATATTAAATTTATCATTAAAAATATTTTAATAATAGTGATATGTGCTAAACTTTTCAATAAATTTTTTTTTTATACTTATCTTTAATGCATGAAAATTTTATTATGAGAGAATTTTAATCAAATTCTCTTAAAAAATATATTGAAATATATTAAAATGTAATGAAAGTATTTTTGAATACTTTTTTTAAAGATAAATGTTAAAAACAATTTTAAAGGTGGTTGTTTTTTTTTTTTTTTTTCAGATGGTGAATTTTGAAGGTGGTTGTTGTTAGTGTTTTAATTTTAAAAAATTTTAATATAAACATTTTTAAAAAGATATATCACGTGCATTATTAATAATGTATATATATATTTTTAAATTATAATGGTGTTTGTCCCAGAGTGTTTCCTTTGTAATTTCACATGTACATTATAATGATATAAACATTTTTTAGCATGAAGTTATAGATTTAGATAGATTAAAAAAGAAATCAGAAAAAATACACAGAGAATTAATTCCATATTCCACAAAATCATCATTGTTTGAATTTCAAATAATCGAAAAATAATGAAAAAGAAAAAAAAACACTCGAATCTTATCCTACACCACCGCTACAGATCCCGGTGAGAGACACCGGAAATCTACAAAGAGCTCCGGCGGTCGACGGCGGAGCATCCTCCGCCGGCGGTGGTGGTAAAACCCTCCCGTCAGCGAACAGCAACCGTCGGTCCGGCGGCTGAGCACCGATCGCGCCTTCAATCTCCGCCGTGGCACAGTAGAAAGCTCCGTCGCCGAACCTCCGCTCGACCTCAAGGAACTCGCCGAGCGACGACGGCCTCGAATCCTCGTCCCTACACAGCCTCCACCAACGCCGTCTCCGCCGTTCCGCCACCGCCACCAACGCCGCCGTCTTCTTCGCCTTGTTGCTCCTCCGCCTCGCTCCGCCGCCGACGGCATTTGCGGCGGCGGAGACTCCTCCGGCAGCAGCGGCGTTGGATTCCTGGTGCTGAGAGGGAGCCCTAAAAGTGATTGCAGGGAAAGTCACGCCCATCAGAGTCCCCAGAGTTGTGCTTCGGTCATGGAAAAACGAACCTGTCGACTGTACACAAAAACCAAAAAATGTTGAAAATGTAGATAGGAACTTATATAAGACCGATTGATCGTTGATTTGTACCTCTGTATCCAGATCGGAAGAAGAAACGGAGGAGATTGTTGGAGAAGACGGTGGTGGAAGCATATCATTTGCTGGATCTAACATTTCTCTCTCTCTGTCTCTCTCTCTCTACAGATCTGTATCTATCTCTCTCTATATGTATGTATCGTGTGATTGTATAAATGAGTTTGAATTAGGTTGAAGATCTAAGAGGGAAGATTGGGGAGAGATCTGTTTGTATGATTCAAAATTCTAATGCTGGCCGAGTGGAAGACAAGCAGGTAGAAGGGGATTGGATTCTATAGAAAAAATGGAAAGGGAGTAATTCTCCAGCACCCAAAAGTTGTTTTTTTTGGAAAATTATATTTACATAATTTTTAAATTTTATTATTACCAACTTGTATTTTATTAAATTTAAGTTATTTGAGAAATTTTTTATTTAAAAATTACAGCTCATATTTATAGTTTGTCAATGTTTTTATATATTTTTCATTTGTATAATATTAGTGAAATGATTTTTTTACCGAATTTACAATCGTCCGAATCTCTTGAATTTGTGCTAGTTGGATGACTTTCCAAATAACTGTCCGGATGACCAGTCGGAACTCTCGTCTGCCACAGTCGTCACCGTATCATCCGAACCGCAATTGTCATCCTATCATCCAAACGATCGACATAAATAAATTCGAACAATTTGGGTGACACCAAATTTAATAAATGAATAATGTTTGGTAGCTCGAGGATTTTCCCCTCCGAATCCCCCTAATGCCCAAAACGACGTCGTTTTGGGCATTAGGTTTTTTTTTTTTTTTTTTTCTTCCATTTTCGATCTGAAACCGATCTGAGAAGAAGAGAGGAAGAGGGAGAGGGAGAGAGAGAGAGAAGAAGAAGAAGAAGAGGGGAAGAGGAGCAGCTGGTGGTCGTCGCAGCTCCCCCGTCGTCGTCGCAGCTCCGGCCCGCCGTCGTCGCCTCGCCGCTAGCTCGTCGCAGCAGCAGCTCCAGTTCTAGCTCCAGCTCCGGCCGCCGTCTCCGCCTCCTCCTCCTCTGTTATTAGGGCCCCCTCCAGTCCTCCTCCTACTCCTCTCTTCTCCTCTCGTCTCCTTCTTCTCTTGATTTCTACTTCTGAAAAAAAAAAAAAAAAATACAAAAATGATAACGTTTTTAATTAGGGGGATTCGAGCGAGTTACGTAGCATGACTGTTTAATAAATATAGCATTGTTATAGTACTTGTATAAAAATTTATGAGATGTCGAAAGGTGTTCCCTATTTATTTTTAAAAGCAATATAATATGAGAAAGTTAACACTACCGTGGGCCACATGCTTTAAGTGTTTTTTAAATAAAGTTTGGGGGCAACTTTTTTGGCATACTAGAATTGTCAATTTTTTAAAAGTTATGAACAATAATAACGATAAAAAGTTAATTTCACTTGTGTTTAAAATATTTATATATATATATATATTATTAAGTGAAAGTTTAAGTTGATTTAGTAAAATTTTCTTCCCTCCAAGTCACGTGATAATTTTATATATGTTAAAATAAAAAAATTATTATACGCATAAACAAATTTTGAACCTAAAACCTTAAATTTCATTAAAAATATATTTATTACTTAAACAACATACATATTATGATATTAATTTTTTTATTATTTATTTTTATTATTAATTATCTGAATTACACACTTATCGCGTGCCCCACCCACTAATATATATTATTTTTTCCTTCCCATCACAACCCAGACTACATCACCACCACCAATCACCACATTTGATCACCTCCACCTCTATCATACCTCTCTCCCTTTGATTATTATCATTAGACCTTTGACCACTGTCATTTACGACCATCACCTCTTTACAACTAACAACCACCTTCAATCACAATTCCTGTCCGACAACCACCTTAAGCTGCACCTCCCATCAAAAATCATCTCCAACAACCATGTTTGGCAATCGGTTAGTCTATAATTTCAACGGGTGACAACCACTTGCAATAATTAACGATCACCTTCAGTTACATTCTCCCGTTGACAACCATCTTTAGCCATCTTTTAATGTGTGTGCCCAATATATTTTATAAAATTTTTATTAAAAATAGACAAACATATTTAATATTTTTTATAAATAAATAATAGTGAACTATAAACTTTAGCAAACATCACCTTAGCAGTGCAAACCATTCCCAAAAGAAGAGTTTTAACTGGAAGATCAGCTGATTAACAATCAAGGCATGATTTGGTAAATGCCATTCCGCAAAAACCCACACAATTTCTTTCACTGGATGTAAAAACCAACAATCAACAATATGTTTCATTCCTTACCAACTAAAATTTATACCCAAAAAAAAAAAATTTACATGTCATTTTAAAAAATTTCAGACCTCTAACCTAACTACATCAACGACAACCACCTACATAGCAGAGAAATCACGAATATAGTCGTTCCATATCTCAGCTGCAATAGGATCACGCAACTGCGAAACACATTCCAGTTCTTCTTCTCCAAAAGGAAGATCCAAAAGTTGGTTCTCGTCATTCAGCATCGACTGTTGTTCAATTTCTAACAGTGGCATTGGATCTTCCATTTCAAGCTCAGCTTCTTGTTCATACATTCTGAAAATCCAATCGTCCGGTTTCTCCTTACAAATGTAATTATGTATAGCACATTCTGAAAATCCAATCGTCCGGTTTCTCCTTACAATGGCGACTGATGGTTTCCCCTGAGTATCTGAATAGCTCTTGAACTGCACGAGTTCGTAGATTATGGCCAATTATGAACATGAATATTGCTAATTGCTCCTCGATCTTGATTCGATTCATGTGACGTAATAGGCCTCTTGCCTGTAATATGTCGCATAACTTGTAAAATATATGCTTATCCATGCAAAAATTCTCCAAACAATGTTCATTTTGCCCATTGAGAACTTCATCCACAAATTTTGTACCATTAGACGCTAAAGTATGACTAATTTCTTTGGGTATATAGTTCACAAAGACACCATCTTTCTCATCATCAGAGCTCTCCATAACAAAGCAATCACCTGCACTCACACAGATTAATAAACATGAATTTAGAAATTGTAGTACAGAAACATTATTATTGTTTTCCAATTTTTCCATGAAAAAAAAAGGGTAAAGGAATGCATCATCAGACAGGAAAACATAAAACAGACACTGAGTGGTAGGACAGAAAGGTCTCAAATCCAAATAAACTGCAAAAGATGTAGCTGAACTTCTGAAGGAACATAAAATAAATGAAAAGGTGAAAGCAGGAAACTGGGAATTTTGTACTGTGTAGGGTGGAAACAATGTCAAAAGCAGCGGCTTGGTAACATTTTCAAAATGATTTTTCTATCATACAGATCATTGAGGGTCCAAAGGAAGAGTAAAAAGAATGGTGCATTAAAGTTAGATTACAAATTTCAGCAAGAAAGTTGGATATCCAAAATTTAAACTTGGACTCCTGTGGCTTTTGTGTAAGCCGCTGTATGGAATACCAGGCACTACAACGGTTTCACAAATTCTCCTAAAAAAATCTCTGTTGAATTATAATCAATTAAATAGCTTTTATAAGGTTCATGTAATTCTAACCTAAGGCTAATAGGAATTGAATTTCCAATTAACAACTAAGACAGTGAAGT
This sequence comes from Camellia granthamiana, assembly GCA_036172215.1. NCBI lineage: Eukaryota > Viridiplantae > Streptophyta > Magnoliopsida > Ericales > Theaceae > Camellia > Camellia granthamiana. Next base: position 101,876,311 of record CM069917.1, on the reverse strand, counting down.
GAATTACAAAAACTCATCTGATATCCAAATAAAACACATATGTGAAGATTCTAAACACTAATTGACCCATACCCTAAGAAGTACGGACACGGATACGGATGCGGATGCAGACACGGCGATTTCAAAAAAATGGAGATACGGATACGGCGGGGACACAGCAATAAAATATGTTTTCATATATTTTTATTTACTATCTAGGTTGATATTACATCCACAAACAATCAATATTGAAATTTTGATATCATTCAGAATTTTTTTGTTAATACAATCAAACTATAATTGAATAAGTTTTGAACATTTAGTATATATGCACATTGGGTAAAAGTTTGATTCAATCATCTTTCCACCACAAGGCCCTATACACCTCCATCCCTAGGACATCAGTTTTAATGAAGCCAAAAATTTTCAGCATATAGGGCTTACACACCCTACTATAAATGCTAATGCATTATCCAAATTAATGTTGCAACTTGCAACAAATCTCTATGCATTGATCACCAATCCAAATCTCTTTTCACAACAACAGAAAATGTTCAGATTCTAAACTTTCTTGGTATCAACTGTGTGGGTGTCTATATTACGCTTGGCAAGTGGCGAGCCCCACAGGCGTCACGTCATCACCATCACACATTCACGTGACAGACCCGTGAAGCACCACGATGAGTTGAGATTGTATGCCTAGACTAAGCGGGGGCATGTACAGCACCAAGTATGAAAATAAGGCCACAATTCACTTTGATAGAGCTGGCTTACCTAGAGCTCTCCATAGCCCTTCATAACTCAAAAAATATATTCTCTACTCACTCACCCCAACTCTATACCTACATAGTTGGACTCTTGTCTCACCTATGTTTGGCTCACCTATGTTTACTTAGTTGCTCAAGATGAACCCTTAGCTCACCCATGCACTCACCCTCTTAGTTGCCTAGGTTGGGAGCAGGGCCTAGGCACTCCCACTTGGGATCATTAAAGGAATGTGGATTGGAGGCTAAGACCTCGGGATCGTCAAGCTCGTGTAGCTGTCTCCCTGCAGTGACAGCTCCCCCTTTGACCTAACTTAGAGAAAAGGACGTTGACCTTACACTTACATCTGATGCATATATGATATGCCTCTCAATATATTATACCTACAGCTACAGCTCCTATGATGCAACCTTCCCAAGGACCCAAATCACCCTCCTGTTGAGTCGAAGAGAACTCGCCACCTGTCTTGAGGTTGTTTGGGCTCCAATACTTCTGGAGTCTATATAACAGCATCATAAGTGCAGCCACAATAACACAACAAGAGCAACAAGAATCACGTATCATACACTAAGTGTTCAAGGTCCCTCACTGCTACCCCTTTCCTCTCTAAGCCTGCCTTGGTCTTCTCCTCTTCCACCTCTGGTAATCTCAGGCCATTGAAGTGCCCACCATCTTCCTAGAGGACAACGACCGATCGCCTCTAATCTCTATCACCCACAAACTGAAATGAAACAAAAGGGAGTAAACAAAGAAGAGGTGCAAGGGCGCATGACTTGCACTCTTTCTCTTCCCAGACATTAACCATTAGTCAACTCAAACCTTGCCTTTTGAAACAATTTGTTTGAATACTCAATAACATGGAATAACTTACAAAGCGTCAAACCACATATTGGCCACTCCATTAAAGTGAACTTCCATATATCAATTTATTTTTTTTTAAATGAACTCTGAAGTCCATTTTACCCATCTACCACCAAGCACTGCAATAAAAACTTTATACACACTTCACAGGACATTCAAAATCAATTTTGAAACTCACAGTCCCAAAAGGATTTTTCTCATATGCAGCAAGACATTTATCACCAATAAGGATTGTCTCAACACTCAGCCCAAAACATAAAACATAATGCTTCAAACAACTACCCAATATTACAAAAACTATCCACTATGCTTGATAGTTTAGATTCCTTTTGGCTAAATCTACTACCACCACAATCTTTAAGACAAATTTTATTTAGGCTTACTTTGCGACCACCCATTTACAGATCCCACCCACTTGACCAAATAACCGTACTCAAACAACAACCAACAAATCCTTTTATATAATCAATTTCATATTAAACTATCTGCATCAGTCAAAAAGAAAAGAAGTTGATAAAACTGACAAAACTAGAACCCGAGTCTTGTGATGTCACTAAATGTGTGGCCAGATAAGTAGAACTTTGTAATTCTTTTAGGCCCAAACTCAAAGTTGTTAACTTTACAGACAACAATAGATAGAACCTTGTAGCTTATGCAGAAACTTGTCTTTAATCAGAAATTTACTTAAACATCCCTCCTATTTCTTAAATATTACCATCTTGCCTCAATGAAAACAACTCACCCCTCTCATTTCTCTTTTACTTCCAAACCTCTATGGCTAATAAGGGCCAAAAAGACAATTCCACAACAAAACTCCACTTTATAGATTATTTAAACAAATATTACTTAGCAATTTAAATATAGGGAAAATTTCAATGTACCTCCTTTTGGTGTGGTTTACCCTCTTGACATTTGAAAATAAACACATAACTCTCTTATGGTTTGTGGGCTAAAGTGCACTATATGTACCATTAATGACTCAAGCAAAGAGAGAATAAAATACCTTTATACATAAGTAACCTCATTGTATAAAACACAAGCATTTTCATCATTTTTTTGGATTTAAAATGAGGTTTGCCTTCTACATTTGTATATAAGCACATAACCCTATCATATCCAGGCATGTGTTTCACACTTATTGTTAAAATGTCTAATGGTGTACATTAGCCCATAAACCACAAGGGTTCCAAGTTTATCTCTACACGACAAGGGGCAAACCGGACATGGATTAAACCATAGAAGGGTAAAGTGAAGTTTGTCCAAAAATCTATAATCCAACCACTACACCAGGTGTAAATATGTTATAAATATAATCTTCGGCTTAAAGTTATAATTTACCATTTATTAAGTTATAATCTATAATCTGTTTTAACAACCCAGTATGAAAAGCTTTTGAACATTCTATCACCTCAATTCACATGCAAACGAGGCACATTCATCATCAAACTCATTGGATACCAAAAACCCTCTTAGCCATATCAAATTCAGATCAATGAGCCATTGCCAATGACAAAATTGGGATTGGATTGAAGACGTAAATCTGTTTCGATTCAATTTAAGACCATGTAGTCCATGTAGTCCTCTTCTTGAATACAATGGCTTGAATTTCCAGCGCTCGCTTTGATTTTTAGTGGTGTAATGAGATAGAGGGTGTAAATAGGTTAAATAGTGGTGTAAGTAGAATGACCCAATAAAATGGAAAAATTCTATTTCCACATACACTTAATGAAATTTTATTTTAATGACAATTGTACCTTAAATTAAAATGACTATAATGAACATTAAAATACATCCATAATATTAGATCAAAATATTCTTTGTACACATCTTCTAAAAATAAAAAAATCTCAGTGCAAAACCCTAATCCATACCCGATCATAGTTACTCAAATCGAAGATTATCAAAGCCTCATTGTAAACACAAATTCATCATTCTAATACATAACTCACAATATGCATATATAAACACAAACATATATCTATAGAGAAAGAATTATGCTGAGAGAGAAACAAACCAATAGTATGAGTTGTCTCACGAACCACCGCAGAGCTTCGGCGCCCCTGAGCGAATCAGTTGGCGAATAAATTGACCAATTTCAGTATTACAGAATCGAAATACTGTATTCAATTCGGAAGTTAACCATGGAGTTTTTTTGAACTTAATTGTCGAATTTAGCAATTTTATTCGGAAGTAAATTTCTGAATTAAGTAGATAATTTCGGAAAACTAGTGTCAAATGCCAAAAATTGCACAACTTGGAAGAAAAAACGAGAGTTTTATGATAATATAGTGCACATGGTCTTCAATGGTGTTGTCAATGGTGGATATGAGGTTTTCAATGGAATTGAGGTCTTCAATGGAGGACTATGGACTGTGCACTTTAACTGTGGTTTCCTCTGTCTAGAATGGAACAGTGGGTCTACAATTTTCAGTAAGTGTGTGGAGGAGGGTTAGGTGATGTGTGTATCATGGCACGAGTGAAGTTATAATTGAAATATTTATGCTGTGTTGGGGTTGAGGATTTAGGGGGGATTTGAAAGGGGAAGGGAAAAGACGTGTGAAATTATGTGAAATATAGGTATGTTTTATTCATATTTTACTAATCTTTTTTATTTTTCTTTCTAAATCCCTCTGTAAATTTCTTAACTAAACATAACATTTAGATTTTTTTTTTTTAATTATTATTTTTATTTATTTTTTATTTTTTTAAAAGGTGGAGGGCATGACCCTTACAAAATAGGAACATCAGATAACAAAAGCTGCACTAGCTGCGCAGGAACCCCAGCCAACCAAACTCTCTTCTCTTGATCCTCCTTAGCCATTCTAGCCAAATGATGAGCCAGACCGTTGCCACTCCGCCTCGAAACACAACATTTAGATTGAGAGGAATAATTAATAATCATATTAATAAATTTGTGTATTGAGAAATGATATATATTGAGATAATTAGATGTGTGGAAATAAAATTTCCCAATAAAATGAGATGATCATTCTTTTGCTAGGAATGAAATTACCATTTTTAAATAATAATCCTATTTATAATATATTTTTATTAAATAAATCAACACACAAAAATAAATATTCTTTCCAACTTCATCTTTTGTAGCTGACCAATGTTAACTCTCTCTCTCTCTCTCTCTCTCTCTCTCTCATATCTTCACAAGACAGGCTACATGAGTGTACTATGAAAAATCAACAATTTGGAAGAATAAAAACAAAAAAAAAAACATTGACAGGGAAATTTTAATTTATAAACTTATACTCTATTAAATTTTAATTAAGATATTTTTGATTTTCAAATCTCATTAAAATTTTAATAATCATAATTACCCTTCAAACAATGATTGTTCATCATTTATGATTATCTATAAGGGAACGTGATGATTTGACATTTATTTTGATTTTCAAAACTTTAAAATATCAAATTTCAAATTGAAAAAACTAAAAAAAAAAAAAATGTGCCAAAAAAAAAACTTTTTTTTTTGAAAAATTTGAAAAAACTGAATTATTTTTTTGTACGAAGCTGAAAATTTTGTATCTATAAAGGAGCATGATGATAGAATATTAATGTGTAAAACTAAAAATAAATAAAACTTTAAATATAAAAAATTGATAATATTCTCAGTTTTAAAATTGAAAAAAACTAATAATATTACCAGTTTTATTAGATAGTTGAATCAAACCAATAAATAGAATGTCAAAAAAGTTTAATCTTATGCTCTGTGTTTTTCATTAGTTAGTAAAATAATTATCTAGAATATTATTATGTAAAATTGATTATATTCTTAATTTTAAATATTGAGAAAAATTGATAATATTTTCAGTTTTACTAAATAGAACTTTTATTAGTTTAAAAAATCTTAAATAGGACTTGAGTTATCATATCATTTATAAATAGGACATTATTAACTCTGAAAGAATCAAGATTTATCAAAATTAAAAAATCAAAATCAAAATCAAGTGTTTATATGTAAATAGTTTGCATTGAGATAATTTGAGAATATATATATAAAAAAAAAAGGTAATGGTTCACACTTTTTTTTGTTGTGTACTCCAGGGATTGTTTGAGAACATAAGAAAATAGTAAAAATTTAAAAAAGTCATTAAAAATCTAAAAAGACGCAATCATATAAAAAAAATCAAATATTTATCGCGGTCGGTCTACTTTTTACATGTTTTTTCATAAAAAAGAAAACTAAAATCCTTTGTAAACACTTTAGGTGTGTTTGGTAACGTTTATGTTTTTAGTTTATATTTACAAAAATTTTATAAACTGATTTTTGTTTATTTTTAAAAAAACATAAACTACAAACGCGTTTGGTAATTGACAAAATGTTTAAAAAAAATTTAAAATCTAAAAAATAGTGAGAAATGACAAGTGACGGCGGAAGACGGTGGTGGAAAGTGGTGACGATGGGTGGTGAGTAGCTGGTGGCGAGTGGGTGGTGGTGGTGGGTGGGTGGGTGACGGTGGCAGGTGGTGGGTGGTGGCGAGTGGGCGGCGGTGGTGATGGCGGTAGCGGCGGGTGGTAGGTGGGTGGCGGAGAGCGGATGGCGGGTGGTGGTGGGTGGGTGGTGGCGGCGGGTGGTGGTGGTAAGTGGGTGAGTGACGGTAGCGGGTGGTGGGTGATAGCGAATGTGTGGTGGTGGTGGTGGCGGGTGATGGGTGGTGGTGGCAGGTGGGTGGCGGGTGGTAGGTAGTAGCGAGTGGGTGGTGGTGGTGGTGGCGGGTAGGTGGTAGGTGATGGCGATGGTGGTGGTAGGCGGTGGCGGCGGGTGGGTGGCAGGTGGCTGGTGGTGGCAAGTGGTGGATGGTGGTGGCAGGTGGCTGGTGAGTGGTGGTGGCAAGTTGGTGGTGAGTGGTGGATGGTAGTGGCGGGTGGATGACAGGTGGGTGGTGGGTGGTGGTGGTAGCGAAGGGTGGGTGGTAGTGGCGAGTGGGTGGTGGTGGTTGGTGGGTGGTTGGTGGTGGCAGGTGGGTGGTGAATAGTGGTGGGTGGTGGTGGCAGGTGGGTGGTGAGTGGTGGTGGGTGGTGGTGGCAGAAGACGGTGGTGGAAAATGATAGCGGGTGGTGGCTAGTGTTGGGTGGTAAAAAAAAAAAAAAACTGAAGATTGAAAACGGAAACATATTTTTTCATTTTTGGGTCAAATTTATAAACTGAGATCACTGATTTATAAATAAAAAATTTTACCAAACAAGTTTTTGTTTGAGTTTTTAAAATTTTTATAAATATAAATTAAAAATTGAAAACGTAAGTGTTACCAAATGGCACATTTAATTTTTCACATCTCATGTTTTAACAAAAAAAACATTAAAAATGTTTATTTCCCAGACCACCCCTTAAATAGAATAGAATATGAAATTGGTTGATTTGAATGGGCTTTCTTGTACGGGGGTCTTCTTATTCATACTGGGTTGAGACAGCCCATCAGATGAGTTGGGCCAAAATTTATTTTTAAGGATAGGGAGGACAGGAAATAAAATAAATAAAAGGAGAAAATGAGGATAGGGTCCCCCCGTCTAAAAGTTGCTTTAGAGAAAAAGGCAAAAGTGTCAGTTTTAATGGGACCACATTCTTATCATGGTGAGAGGAACTCCTATAAAAAATTTATATTTTTTTGTAATTAGGGTGCACTGTTTTGTTATTTTCATGCGTCAAAATTAGAAATTTTCAATATTTATTAATTTTTTGTTTGATTTTTATCTCATCAATGATATTCAACTTCACGAAACTATTTGATATATATATATATATTTAAGAACATTCAAAATTAATTTCATGTTTTTTGAAACATGTTAGTTTTATTTTTATTTTATTTTTTAATTTAAGGTGAGCACCCTGATCATTGTGAACGAAACTCCTATAAATAATTTCATAATTCTCTAGAGACATATGGTTCTTCTTTAATTTTGGGTGAATAATAAAATTTCATAATTTGTCAATGCATAGTAAAATTTTGAAGCCATGCAAAATTTTTATGAATTATGTTTTTACAATTTTTATATTGCTTTTTTTTTAATAGATATTGGTGAAAAGATTTTTTAAAAAAAAATACCAACCTTATAATGGAATGAACATGTAGATCAAATATTTTCACTATTACTTTCATTATTCCGAGTTTAAACATTTCCTCACTTAATACAAAATTTTCATTATTACTTTCATTTTTTTTTTTAAAGATTCCATACAACCACCTACCACCAATCACCGCATCCAACAACACCACAAATTTTTTTAGTAAAATGATTGTTGTCACCCCATTTTAAATTTATTGATGAGATAGGAAGCAGAAAGGAGAGAAGAAGAAAACTAAAATTGAGACATAAAAGAGTGTAAAGAAAATATTTAAAAATATATATTAAAAAATAATAAATACACAAGAATACGAAAATGTATTGAATTTTCATATTCTTTTTGTATTTTTTGGTGTTTAGTGAATTTTAAAATTTTTTTTTATATAAATATTATACTTTTTAAGTATATCTATGTTATGTGTATCTAAAAATTTATAAAATTGTTTAAAATATTTAAAAAAATTCAATAAGAATAAAAATGATACGAAAAATAAAACAATTTAATTTTCTGAATAGTGAATCTTGAAAAACCATACCAAACAAGCTAATTATTATCCACCATCTCTGATCATTTTTTAATCGGTTAGTATATCAATTACTGTACCAATATATATTATGATAGGAGTTGTTTGGGATAATCTAAATAAATGTACTTTTTGACTTTTTATGAAATATGGGTTGGATTTGGGTTGAGTTTGAAGTGATGTATCAGAGAGGTAATATAACTTAAATAAAATGATATGATTTAAATAAAATAATAACTTTTTGACTTTTTAATTTTTTTAAAACTTGTCAAACCAGTCTTTATTATTTTAAAATTATAATTTTACTCATTATATGAATTATACAAAATTTAAGACTTTTAAAATTATGTTAAGACTTTTAAATCTAAGAATAAAAAGATCCGGAAGTGACACCACGACCCGCGACGTGATTGGCCAATTTTTTTTTAAATTTTTTATCTTTCCTTCTCTCCCAATCACCCATTTCCGTGTGTGCGTGTGCGTGTGTGTGTTGGGGGGTCTCAATCACCTCTCATAACTTCTAACCATTTGTGAACTCTGACAACATCCCATCAATTTCTGGTGTTCAAACTATCTGATGGGGTCGCCTGCAATCGTCTCTCACATGATTCCCCTCAATCTCCAGCCATTTCCATAGTCAATCCAATCGTTGCCCCTGAAAGACAAAATAAAATATCAAAGCCACCGCCTATAGTGGATAAGCTAAAGAGAGTCCTTGTCATTGCCATGTCGGCGATCAGTCATGAGACGGAAGGAATTAATTAATTAATTCTTGTAAAAAAAAAACGAGTCAGAATTTGAAAAAATTAATAAAAAATAAATCTGAGCTATGTTTGGCATAATATTTTGAGATTATTTTAATTATAAAAAAATAAAATAAATTAATAAATTAATAAATAAAATATCATATTTAAATTATAATTATTTTATTTTTTCTCTCATAAAATTCAAAAAATTTATCTTAAACGAGATTTTTTAATTTCAAACTAAAACAGCTACGAAGCTAAAATATCAACTCATATGCCAAATTAAGGCTGAATTGTGCAGTGATGAAATTTACATAATGAAACACATAGGGCTCTTGTGGGAAAGGTGTAAAACGCTGGGTTGGCGTTTTGGAGCAAAACGCTGGGTTGCGTTTTTCGGCTCATTTGGCAAGTAGAAAAAGTAGGATAGGAAATTACATAATTACCCTCAATATTAACATCTTATAGATTTGGGTCAAATGTAATTTTTTTTAAGTTTGGTGAGGTTATTTTAGTCATTTTGGTGTTATGTGACACCATAAATAAATATTAATTAAAAAAAAAATAACTTTTTACTAACTTCCCAAATCACTCCCAAAAAGCTTGGTTAAAAGCAAAAAAGCTGCTTTTTACCATCTTCCCAAAATACCACATAATGTGTGATAAAGGATGACTTCCTACATCTAAATTATATTTTGAAAAATGCTCCGTAGCTCGATTTTTTAAAGCTCGAGTGGCCCGAAAATTTCTCTCTTCTTATCTCTATTCTAACACTCCTCTCTCTCTCTCTCTTCTTCACTCCAAAAGCCTCCTCCTTCTTCGACACCCACAATGCAGATCACTGTCGGAGTCCACAGCGAGGCAAGGCAAGCTCCATCATCAGCTTCAGCGGCCACCAAACGAGCTCATTCTCTTAATTCCATTTTCGATTACCGATTGAACAACTCGAATAAAAAATCAGTCTGCAAAGCAAGGTACATGATTGGGGAATATAAGAGAAATGGACTGATTTGCGATTAGGAAATATGATAGAAATGGATTGATTTGAACTTATTTGGGTTTGATTGATTTCGTTTGATTTTGTATGATTTGGGTTTTGATTTTGATTTGTGACTGTGGGTTTGGTTTTGGTTTTGATTTTGACTTTGGTTTTTTTTTCTTGTTTGATTTTTTTGACTTTTCCTTTCCTCTCTACTCTATCTCTTTCCTCTTCTTTCCTCTTCTCTTCTTTCTTCTTATTCTTTCTAGACTGTTGGTCGGTCGGAAGAGAAAGGAAAAAGAGAGAGGGAAGGAAGTAGAGGAAGAAGAGGAAGAAGAGAGGGGGAAGGAAAAAAAAAAAAAGATTTTGGTTTGAGTTTGGATTCAGAAAGAACAAAGGAAGAAGATGAAGGAAAAAAAGAGGGGGAAGAAAGAGGAGGAAGAAGAGAGGGGGGAAGGAAGAAAAAAAGAAAAAAAACAAAACGAAAAAAAAGATGCCAAAACGATGTTTTAGCACCTCGAGCCATTCGAGCCACAATTATTCGAGTTACTTTGCGAGATGTGTTCTATGAATTATATTTGTATTTTTAGCACCATTGAATTAATAAAAAATCACAAAAAAGTTACCAAAAAACAAAATAATTTTTTTTAAATGATCAACACTTTGAATACTCATATTCAGGACATATTAAAATACAAATTGTAGTATAAATTACTATAAATCTTAAAATTTTAAAAGAATGTAACTTTGTCTACACTAAATATATATTATGAATAACTAGTAACTGATACAAATGTCTATGTTGAAATATTTTAATCTTTGATATGCCTTTAAAATCTAAAAATGTTAGAGCCCCCAAAAGTTTTATCAAAATTTTATTAATCTCAAAATCCATTAGAATTTTGAATTAAATTTGGATAAATTAAAGAAATATGAAAAAAAATCTCATTATTAATATTATTAAAAATATTTTGTTAATATTATTCAAACTTTGTTTTCATTAATATTTTTCTATAAAAAAAAAATTATAAACTTTTAAAGAAAAATATCTAGGAGGTGTCAACTTTTGATTTGTTATATATCAATAATATAAATCCTAACTTTCTTCCCACATCATTTTTGATGATTTGTGAGTCTAAAATTATGGGTTTTTAGCATTTCTTAATTTTAAACACTGTGCACTCGTCTACTTTTTTATAAGTGTGGCAGAATCAAAAAATTAAATCAGAGAAAACACTTATTAATTATTATATTAAATTTTTTTGGAAAAATATTTTACATAAATTTTTACGATTGACTTTGAAAAAGAAAAAAAATATTATTTGTAACTAATGTATCATAGACAACACAAAAAAAAGTTATGGATATAAATCTTAAAATAAATTATATAATGATAAAGTAATTTTTTTATACAAAATTTGAGTAAATATTCAATATAATGGTAATACCACGTCATCATTGACATATGATATCATCAACCAATAATAAAAAAATACATGCAGGGTGAACCCCTAACTAACAATCCAATAAATTCTATATCTTCATAGTAAAATTAATTGTGCTTGCATGTCAATAATGATAGACATCATTAAAATTTTTTCATAAATTTTTTATAGATAATAATATGACTTATCGTAGTCTCTTCATTTTCAATCAAAACAACCATTATTGTTCTTATAATTTAAAAAATGTCATTGGCATTTCACTCTAAATAATGTTTTTATAATTTTTTTGAAAATATTTTCTTTATATTTGTTTTTTTTTAAAAAAAAAAAAACCTCAAAACCTAAGGGGGCACATGACCCTCTAGCCCTGTCAAAACCCGAACTCGTCCCTAAAAGTTTGGGTCATAACCGGCTAGTAATCCGTAGATTACCGAACGCCTCAAACGATCATACAAAATATTTATGCTAATGGGGCCATAAACAGAAGCATATAATAAAGAGAAGTCCATTGAATTGTGCCAATCATGAGCAAAATCATAGAGTTAACCACGTAACATAATAATACATATACATGCCCATAAAAAATATAAGAGCCGGAGGAAAATTGTACATAATGTTTACAACCCAAGACCATGAAAGCAAAAACATAATAGGGTCAAAGTGTGGTGTGAGCGAAGACAAAACTCCGTCTCGGAGGCATGACTCAATTAGGTCACAAAAGGTTCCTGAAACTGACTCTAAGGGTGTGCTCCATATTGCTGATCACCTACACGTGCATACATAAAATTGGGTGAGTGAAACTCAATGAGTAATAATACAGTAAAACAGTGTAAGTAGATGATTATAAGGTTCTCTCAATATCCATAATTATATAAACCAAGCGGCCTTAGGCCCAAGCATATAACAAGCGGCTTCGGACCCAATCATAAGTCAAGTAGCCTCAGGACCAGTCATAACCAGCGGCCTTGGGCCCAATCATATAACAAGCGGCATCGGGCCCAATCATATAACAAGCGGCCTCGAGCCCAATCAATTATCAAGCAACCTTAGGCCCAATCATTTAGCACATGTCATGTAATATCAATGAAGTTTCATCATTTCCAATCAATTCATAATGTTGGCACCAATCACCGTTCATGGTTCAAGATACGCAACAAAGAGTATAAGTGTACTATATTACTACTCATAGTGCGTTTGGTCTTGCGGCGTTGCCTTAGGCACTCGACCTACACAAAACATGTCACATACACATCCGATATATCATTTGTTACAATTCATACACTTTTCTTTAATTTCTCTCAAGTGTTCAATGCTAATCTTCTCTACATATGAACCGCGTATGAAGCATGTTCCAAAGATGTACCTTAAACGGCCCTAAATGTTTATGACTTAAATTAATTTTTCCTACAATAATTTCATATGTTTTTCATTGAATATATCATGTTTACTTATTTAAGATTAAAGGAAATAGCAAGAAGCGAAAGGAAACTAAGTTAGGATAGGAATTGGCATGAAACGGTTAAAAGAAAATAAGCAGCCTTCATTAATTTGAGCATATCTATTTGTGTACTTATAATTTGGATGTGAGACCACCACCATTAGAAACTAGATTTCTAGGGCTTGAATTTAGGCTCAAGAATTGCTTAAAATGGAGTCCGAATGAAGGAGATATGCCTTTTTGAAGTTGGGCTGAAACAGTGGTTCCGCTCGAGCACCCAAGGAGCAGAATGAAAACCTCTTTTTTTCTTCATGTTCTGCTCATGCGGTGCCTGTGGTCTGGGCAAAATCAGACAGTCTGAAAATGGTTCAAAGATGCAAACTTCCTAAACTCATTTCCAAGTCCAAATTCATGTAAAAACAACTCAAAAACATGATATATAAGTATGATACAAGTAGGGGTGTGCATAATACCGTCGAAACCGCCAAAACCGCACCGAGCCGCACCGCCAAGGCAAATTCGTTATTATTTGCCAATCGAACTGCCGGTTTTTGGTAAGAAAAATGGCAAATTCTAGTGACACTTTTATCAATCCGCCAGTTTCTATTTTTCTTCCAAACAGTACCGACCCGCATCGCTATTAAATCATGTTTTATAAGATTCTAAAAATTCCTTTTTACTTAAGTTTGCTTGTTGTTCTATACCTTAGAATATAGTATTACATTACTGCTTGAGAGGAATTCAAGATGTCAGTAATCCAAAATAAAGTTGGATTCCAATTCACTTTTCAATCTTTTTTTTTTTTTTGGCCATGTTGCAAACTTGCATCAGCTCACTTTTCAATCTAAATACTTTTCAACAGTAAACATTTTCAATATATTATAAACCCTGAATGATATTAATTTTATGTATTGTATTTGATCATTGTAGCTTCCACAGATGCTTGTAATGAACTGATGACATAGTCGTTGATATTATCATGTTGTTACTACACTTGTTGCATCAGAAGAAAGCTTCGCAAGATGCTTAACATCATGGTATCTCTCGTCTTTTTTTTACTCTTTGATTTAAGTTTTGTAATTTGAATTATATTTTTTATAAGCCGCCAATCCGCCCGAACCGCCAAGGCAAATCCGCCATTATTTGCCAACCGAACCGCCGGTTTTTGATAAGGAAAATGGAAAATTCTAGTGACACTTTTATCAATCCGCCACCCGCCATACGGTTTCTATTTTTCTCTCAAACCGCACCGACCTGCACCGCGCACACCCCTAGATACAAGTGTAATTCCACATTAAACATATCAACCTTGCATCAACAACAAATTCATGTACTCATCTCTTTCCCATATTCATACATTACATAAACAAATTTAAAATACATGATCCATGAGCAATCTTTCAACAAATCTTGTTTTCATGAATTATCTAAGGTTTGTTTCATGGGTCAATCACAAAAGTGAACTTAAATCAAACAAAGATGGAGAGATTAGGGTTCAATTTCATGCCTCTAGTTCAAACCACCATACAACTCAAAACCCTAGCTCAATCCCTAATTTCTTCTTGATTTTCTTGACAAAGATGAGTTAGAATCAAAGTTTGTGAGTAATGTTTCATACCTTAGTTCAAATCTATGGTTTGCCCCTTGATTTCCTTTAAATCCCTAGCTTTCTCTTATTCTTCTCTATCTAACTCACACTTTAGGGCTCTTAAGCAACAATGAAGAACAAAGGCTAAACATACATATATGACCTATCTTACAAAACATTATTTAATCATTACGAATCGTAATTTTTCAAAATTTTACCATGAGCTCTATAAATCATGCTAATCACAGATATGAAGTTGGTTTTTATTTATCGCGCCTCTAAGGCCTTCAATTTTTGTTCAAAGTTTCAATTTCAACAGATATTCTTCCAAACTCACATATTTCCTATACTTAAACTTGCAAATTCTTATTAAACACATAATCACATACATAATTAAGCAGAGTATGGGTTGGGTTATCACAAGCCACCCTCTCTATCTCTGCCCCTATAAACATTAATTTTTGTTTTTTTTTTTAAAAACGTGTAAAAAATGTGAAAAATGATGTGACCCAAAATAAGTTAAAAGCTGTAAGATGGCTTTTAACCATCTTCCCAAAATAGCCCTAAGTAAATTAGAATTAGTGGTGCTATTGGATTTGGGGTGCCTGTTGTGCACCCACCACTACAGGCACTGTTGTGCGGCCTTATGGGCATATTTCGAGGTCCAGTTTGATAATTCGAACCGATCACATTTTAGAGTACATAAAGTAAAACACACCTATAAAAAATTAAGTTAATCGGATATCGTTAACCCTTTCATCTACACACATTTGTATTCATTTTAATACTTTAAATCACAATATCATTTATTTGAGTAGATGAAAGGGTTAACGATATCCGATTAACTTGATTTTTTATAAATATGTTCTACTTGATGTACTCTAAAATGTAAAAAGTTTGGATCATCAAATCGGATCCCGAAATGAGCCCATAAGACCGCACAGCTGTGCCTGCTGTGCTGGGTACACAACAGGCACCCCAGATTTGATGCTATTAGCACCCTATGAATTATTTTGAACCCTCTATTTCTTTGGGCCTCTACTTAGAGCATCTCCAATGGTTGTTGCTATTTTGCTATTGCTATTGCTATAATTTGACAATGAATAGTGTTATTTTGTCAAATTATAGCAATGGTGCTCCAATAGTCGTTTGCTATTTTTGGCAAATCTCAACCAACTTTCCCTCTAAGTTTATAGGTGTTGTTTGGATATAGGTTTTTTGTGATTTTATTTTTAGTTATTTTTTGTCTTTTGTGACATTTTTTTACTTGTTTGTTAAAAAAATTATATATTTATATTATTCCCAACTAGATAAATATAAAAAATTAAAAAAATGAAAAATTGGAAAAAAAAAATTTGTTTGATTAATTCACCTCACCAAAAAATATATCACTACATATTTAATAAATTTTTTTAACTACACATAAAAAATAAATAATCACCAATTACCTACCAACAACCAACCACCAACAACCATCCAAATTAAAAATTAAAAATTAAAAATTAAATGACATTGATAAATTAAAAAATAAACAACGGCCAATTATAATTGATTCTTTTTTTTTGAATTTTTTTTCGGGCCAAAAGAGCACAACGGCTCTTTGCCTTCCCAAGATAAATCACACCGTCCACATAAAGGATTTCCAAGGGATGAGATTCATCATCCAGAATGATCCAACCTCTCCACCTCACTTCCTCTCCCTCTCCCTCTCACTCTCACTCTCACTTTTACCCCCCACTGCTCTCTTGATCTCATTCATCTCTCTCTCTCTCTCTCTCTCTCTCTCTCTCACTCATACAACCCAGATATTCGATCGATCACCCTCTCAATCTCTCACCCTTCAAATCTCACAAACCCACCTTAATCGATCATCCATGTCTCCAAATCACAAACCCACCTCCATCTCCCATGGTGAAAGCATCCCAGCAATGGGGAATAAAGATAAGCAACAGGAAATGCATCACTGGAATGGATGATGAAGGAGTAAAACAACTTCGTAGGACTACTATAATAAAGATAAGCAACTCCTTGCATCACTGGAATAAAGATAAGCAACTACTCTAATTTTTCTTTCTTTTACTAGGACTCGTAGTTTTACTCTGTTTTTTTTTTTCTTTCTTTTACTATAATTTTTTTAAAGTAAAAAAAAAAATCACAAAGATAAGCAATTTTGGGGTTCAGTTTTGGAACTTATTAAAAACATTTTTCGTGTTTGAAATTGATGAAATTGGTTTTGATGAAATAAAGATGGTTCTTGGAGATTCTGAAATTGATGAAATTGGTTTTGATTGGTGAAATTGTTGGTGAAATTGATTGGTGAAATTAATGAAATTAATTTTAATTAATTTTCTGTGTTAATTGATTTTAATTAATTTTCTGTGTGAATTTGGAAATTGCTTCAAATTGCTGTGTTAATTAATTTGGAAACTGTGTTTGGAAAGGATGATGAAAAAGGGAGGGAGGGAGGGAGGGAAGGAGGAGGTTGGTTGAAACTGATGACTTGGCAACTTTGGCAGCTGCCAAAGCTTGTGCCATATTTGAGACAAGCTTTGGCATTTGCCAAAGATAGCAGCTGCTATAAGTTGCCATTGGAGCTGTCTTTGTATCCATTGCTGCCATAATTTGGCAATAGCAGCTCCAATGGCACACCATTGGAGATGCTCTTATAAATTTTGAAACCTTCATAATTTCTTTTCCCTCCAAATAATACCAAAATTATCCTTGTGAAATATTTCACCCATTGAATGCACACCCTCCACACCCCAAAAAAATCCCTCTTCCAAAAAACCCTAACAAAACCCACCAAGAAGAAGGAGAAGAGCCAATGTGATTATTATCTCTGCTGCCTCATCCACCATTATCACAGTTAGTATGCTCTCTCTTTCTCTCTCTTTCTTTCTCTCTCTCTCTACATATATATATATATATATACATACATAGTTTCTTAGTTTTCTCGTAATAATTTCTTTTCTTGTAGGAAAAAAAATTATAATAATTGGTTTGGTTGATTTTGTTGATAGATATTATAAAATTGTGAGTTTAGTAAAGAACTACACAGTAATATTATCAAAACTACGCGATAAAGAAATAACTTTTAAACCTGATAATGGATTTGGACTACTTTCGACAACTTCTGCAAGTGTTAAATTTTTTGAATATTCAATGTGTTTAAGAAATTAACATGTTCGAACTTACATTCCTGAACATTATTTATTTATTCGAGCCTATATTTCCGAACTTGAAAAAATGAAAACTTTTGCAAGCGTTAACAATTTTGACCGTTCAATGTGTTAAGAAAATTTTATGTTCGAACCTATATTATGGAACATTACTTATTTGTTCGGGAATGTCACGACCCAAACCCACTCCTATAGGTTTAGCATTGTAACCGGCCAATAATCCTGTGATTACCGAAGGTCTCAGAAACAAATTAATAAAATTAAGGGGCTAGCGAAAGCAAATATTAAGATACATTGTCCATAGAGCTGTGTAGACATATGTGGAATAGAAAATTCAAAACTTAATTTACATAATGACATCAATTCATATACAAATAACCAAAATGGGCCTTAGCCCAATATACAGATTGTAGACACCTCATTTTTGACGGCCCTTATAACTTGGACGTCTTTCCAGGTACACCTGATAATGAGTCTGTTTGCTCACCAAGTGCTCGAAGTCCTCAGCGGAACGCCACAACTTTGAGCCTTTCAAACCCTGCACCCTTGTTGCCTCATTTTTGGACCATGCCTTGGTTTGTCCAGCCTGCAACCTCTGGTGGCCTGCCGGCCATCCCTAGAGGCTGCCGGCCATCACTTTTGGTTTGCCAGCCACTGATGTGGCTTGCCGACCACCAATGATGGCCGGCCACTAGTGTTTTTTGCAGATATTTTATGCCAGCTGTGCCAGCTGTTTGCATAGATGCATGCATCTGTCCACACGTGGAGGGCTGGATCTCTTTGTAGAAATTTTATGTTTTCTATATATAGGGACCCCTTCTCTCATATTTGGAGGTTAGAAGATTTTAGACTCAAAAATTTTCCTCTCTCTCGACAATTCTCTCTCTCTACAAATTCTTTACACTTTTGCCTACGTACACTACACTCTTGCCTATACTTCCTTAACCAAATCCTCTCATCTTTGAGCTAAGGTTCCTTGAGGCCTTCTTGAAGCTCTTGAAGTTGGTTTTGGCTTGAATTGTGGCCTAGAGTTACCCTTTGCTTCAAGAGGTATAATATTTGCTTTATTAGCTTGCTTTGCATACTTGTTTTTCTATCTTTTTCCCACTGTTTTGGGCTGTTTTGAGCTATAAAAAAACTCTGTTTTTGTGGGCTGAAATTGGTGTTTTTGGCCATTTAAGGTTAGGGGGTGGTTCACTCCTCTTCATTCCTTGTTTATAAGGCCATTTCACCTTTGTTTTCCATTTTCAAATCATCTTTTTTGGGCCTTTAAACACTATTTTTCAGAGTATTTTCAATGGTAAAAATTAGGTTTTGAAGTCCAAATTTGGAAGGGTTAGCCTCCCCTCTTTGTGTCCTATTTGTTATTCAGAGTATTTTCAATGGTAAAAATCAGGTTTTGAAGTTCAAATTTGAAGGGGTTAGCCTCCCATCTTTGTGTCTTATTTGCCAGTCTAGTTAGTGCCATGCCTTAGCTTATTTTTCTAGCCTTATTCCAGCATGTTTTAGGCTCTATTTTAGACTGTTTTAACTCTGTTTTGGGTTGGTTGTTGTATTTGAGTCTTATATTGCATAGTTTTAGTGTAATAGTCCTCACAAGCTTGGTGTTTTAGGCCTTTAGACACCACTTGTTTGAGTTGATTGCATGTTTTTAGTGCTTTTCACACTTAATTTTAACAAGCATCATCTCTACAACCTCCTTCCTTTCTTGGCTTTTAATTTTGCTTTGAAACTGGTTTCAAGTCATTTGCTTGCCTAAGTGTGAAATTGAGGTTTCATACTTAATGGTTTAATCCCTTAGGGGGTTCATTACCAATGGTATGATACTTCTTTCATACCTAAAGCAACTTGTGTTTTGAACCCTCTTTCCATTAGAGCATTTTAATTCACCTTTGGACTTAATTTGATTAAAGGATAGTTGGTAAGTTAAAATGAGTAACTAAAACTTGGGACTAAAAGTGAACAAAGATAAGAATTTGGTTGTGTTTTGATGTGTTCAATAGGACGTTATGTCACGATCCAAACCCGCCCCTATAGGTTTAGCGTCGTAACCGACCAGTAATCCTTGGATTACCAAAGGCCTCTTAACAGAATAACATGTAATTAGGGGCTACGGAAGCAAATAGCAATTACACAACTTCCATTGAGCTGTGCAAACTTATATGAGACAGAAAAATTTTAAAATTTATATACATATATACACAGATTAGACAAAGAGAGACTTAGCCCTATTTACAAAATACACAAGACTTGTCTAACCAATCAAGAAAACAAAACTTAAACTTTAAATCACGTAGCCATAGTCACTTGACATATCCGGAACCTCCACAGGAGGCACATAGGTTGGCTGACAAAAACATATTCCAGACAGATGCCTTTAAGCTTGGTCACGCGTCTGTTCACCTACATACATAAATAATACAGTGAGCTAGAATCCAATGAATAATAACAGAGTAAAGGGTTTTAATAAATGATGTCCATAGCGAATTTAGAAATCAGATTTCACATCTCTTATCAAATCAGAAGCGAAGTCATGTTCATGTTCATGTTCGTATTCATATCAGAAACTCAGAAATCAGCTTTCAAATCTCTTATCCAATCAAAAGCATAGTCATGTTCATGTTCATGTTCATATTCGTATCAGAAATAGAGTCATATTCATATTCATATTTAAATAATGTGTGGTACTTCCTTTAGCGTAGTATATCATGTTAGTTAAGCATATCAAGTTCCATAATGGAACCTCCGGTACTGGGCAACATATCTCATACGTGAGCCACGGTATTGTTTCTCCCGGGCGAGGGCCTGTGCCATGGTATTGTTTCCCTCGGGCAAGGGCCTAGGCCACGGTATTATTTCCCCCGGGCGAGGGCCTCATGACCATAAGCCACAGTATTATGTCCCCTGGGCGAGGGCCTCTGCTAAGGATACCACGATTACGTTTCAAAGAAAATTGGACAATCATTCATTCATACAAAACATAGCATTTTAGAAACTTATCATCTCATATCATCAGAAAATAATTAAAGTTAAACATAACTTTACAGAGTTATTACTCACAGATAGTTGCAGAAGCAGATCAGACAAATCACAAATTAGGCAGACAATAGCGCGTGACCTACACAAACACATAACATATACACATCGAAACAAAATATCAATTCATTGATCAAGCTTGACTTTTCTTGTCTTTTTCTGCCCAAGTAGTTCGAGATTCTACTACGTGTATTCTTCCTTTAGTTAAATGAATCGGATTCTTATTTCACATATCCTTTCATTACTAAATCATTCTTTTCTGAATAAACCAATTCCTTACTTGGCTTCTTAATCAAGTATCACTAAGTTAATGACTTATTCTTTAATCAACTAATTAATGTTGATTGTTAACTTATTAATCCTTATAGAGCCATAAAACATGTCTAGAATGCTTTGGAAAGAGATGAGAATAAAAATGTGAATTAAATGCAATTTTTCAAAATATGTTGAAAAATAGGGTCTTCGCTCAAGCGCCACTTTGGTCGCTCGAGCGGACTGTAAAATTTGAAAAACTTCTGGGAGCTCGATTTTCACGCTCGAGCGAGACTTTTCTCGCTCAAGCGGACAGTGTAAATTCTGAAATTTTCAAAATTGTAATTGAAGTTCATATTTGATATTCAAAGCCTCAAAACATGTATTTGTGGTACACAAATATGGAGAACCAATGTATAATTTAGTAAACACTCTCAATTAGAAATTATTTATTCAAAATCATGCTCCAATTGTCCAAATTTAGTTTTAACTCAATTCCTCCATATCAAGCCAAATTCCAAACCCAAAGTGATTAATCTCTAAATTAATCTCCATAAATTGAACATGGCTCCAATTTCTCATTTTCTTTAGTTACATAAAATTGACTTCAAGCTCTTTTTATTTTCCTTCAAAACATGAAATTAAAGTCACAAGCACCTTATAAAATTATTCACTTGTATGAAATTGACATCAAAATTACTAATTTTATATTCTTATAAATTTTCCTTACTAATTTCCATAATCTTAAACTTAACTTAATTTGTAACCTCAACTTAATTCACAACCATAGGTGTTTCAAAATATGCTTAATTTAAATAAAATCTTAAATTACATTACATGCATGGATTAAAAATCTAATTATAAAATCAAAAATTTATCTAACATTAGGATAAATTCTAAATTTCCATAAACTTGATGTTCATAAAACATTTCCTTTTTCTCTTCAAAATATGAATTTAAATGGCTTAATTTCTTCAAAATCCATGATGCATGTAAATATAGATTCAAATACTCATAGAATTCCCTCATGCATATAACAATGGAACTTAATTTCATATAAGATATGCAAAATCAAACCCAAAATAATTAATTTCTAAGTTGATTTCCATAATCATTAACCTAACTCATTTGCATGGGTCAAATCTTTAATAAATCCTTGTTGCATGTAATTTATAGAACTTAATTCAAGAATAATTCTCTAAATTGAACCCAAATTTAACAAATTAAAAGAACCATAACTCATGTTTTTCAACCTAACTTGATTTAATATACAAATTCAATTTCTATGAATTTATGATTAATCCTCAAATCTTTATTTTTAATCTTCTCAAAATACACCTTGAATAAATTTTTGTCTAGATTAAGAAAACAACACTAGAAAGAGGATGAAATTTCTTACCTTAGGATGAATTTTCTATAATTTTTAGCTTAAGTTTTGATATCCCACAAGGCTTTCTTCTTCCCTTTTCTTCCTCCCTATTGGTCTCTCTCTCTCTCAGCCGTGCTCTCCCTCTCTCTTAGCCGTGCTCTGTTTTTTTTTTTTTTTCCCACCCACGCAAGACTTGATGATTTACATATATATTTGGTGCCTTAGACTTAACACACCAACAATCCTTTGTAATATATATAATTTATTAAAAGTAAATTAGTATATCATTCACATTTAATTTAATTGGACATCATTTAATTTTAATTAATCTTAATTAGCCCAAACACAAATCCCACATAAATTAATTAGTCTAATTGACTTCCTTTGGAGTCCAATTAATTATATTTAAATTTATTAATCTTAATCGGATTTTAATCAAACTCCCGAAAAGGCTCCAAATTTCCGTCGCTTAAATTACATATTTAAATTGAATACCCCATAAATAAATTTAATTCGTAATAATTACAATTCTCAATCTTCATAATTTAATTAACTTGATTAACTCCAATTAGGATCTAATTAATCGAATCTCAATTTTACTAAACTGAATCGAATATTTAATTAAACTCCCAAATGGGTCCGTAATTAAGATTAAATTGATTCAACTTCTTAATTTCACTTCCTTAAGCCATTTGGATCCTTAATTTCTAATTTCAAAATAAGTACTTAATAGAACCATAAATGAATCAATCTCCATAATTTTCGTAAAACCCAGATTACATTGGAATAATTGGCAATTAAATTTCAAATCTCCTTAATTAATTAAGTGCTAATCATTATACGTGATGGGGTCGTTACACGTTAATTGAACACATGGAATTTGGAACATTTCATACATGCTAGTGATGAAATGATCCAAGTCTCCAAGGTCAACTTCTACCCTTGATCTTTCATGAAAGGGAGGAGGTTTGTGTCTTGTTTTGCATTTATTGAGCTTGCACCTCTTGAGTTACAAACCATCATGCAATAAAATTGCTTGAGTTAGTGGTTTGTGACTTAAGTTCACAACTCCTTGGATTTGTTCATGAAAATGAGGGGTTAGTTGTGCAAACAATCCTTGAAAATACCCTATATATCAGTGGCCGACAGACCACTTTCCATGGCCGGCAGGTGGCCGGCAATATTCACCAGTGGCTGGCTGGCCACTGATGCAAATCTCAGCAGAGTGTTGATAAGGTGGAGCAAAGTTGTTCTGGAAGTGTTCAATTGTGCAAACAAAGGCTTTCGAGCGCAAAACAGAGGTCTTTTACGGTGGAAATCGAGCATGCGCGTGCACATCTTTCATTTCCTGAGGCAGAGTAGCTAATTAGCTTAGTTTAGTTACTTAGTTTAATTATTAGTTGCAATTGTTTTATAATTATTTAATTAGTTAGTTAGCTAATTAGTTCATTCGTTGTTGTAATAATTAGTTAATTAGTTTAACTAGTTATTCATTTTGGTTTGTAATAATTAGCTTAATTAGTTTAGCTTAATTAGTGTAATTAGCTTAGCTTAGTTATTCATTTGGACTCTCCTTTGTGAGAGCATGATGTAATAATGTGTATGTCTTCCAACCCCACGTCTTCTCCCTTTTATTTACCAGTATTTGATGATTAGATTAGGGACACGTTTCAATTAGCATACCTTATGCTTGCATACATTCATCTCGTTTTGCATGCATCGAGGCTCAGCACATCATTCTAACTGTATTATTGATTAACTACATTCTTTGAATACATGTTTAACCGCATATTATCAAATTGAATCACATACCATATTAGTAGCCAAGCCTATTAATTGCATTCTTTGTATGTGTTGCATTAGTCATCTTGTATAGTTAAGAACATGTATTTTTCTAACTCTTTTGCATTTTTAGCTTAGAGCACTAGTTGAGTTTTTAATGCTGTAGCATGCTTGCATGAGTGTGAATGCTGCCATGACTAACATGCTTGCCATAAGGCTAAATGCTTACTTGTTAAACTGTTTGAATGCCTGTGGATGAAAGCTTGTTGCTTGAATTGGAATGATTCGATGAATGTAAGTTTAAGACCACTTTGTTAAGTGGCAAAATCAAACCCTTTTCGAAAAACAAATATGAAATTGAATTGTTCCAATTTGGGCAAACTAGTCTATACTTTACTTGTGCGCATCACATAGTAATGCTAGCCTATAAAATCGGAACAAGAGCATATAATGTTGATAAAAATCATATCATGATTACTAGAGGCCGATCTTTGATCGGGTGAGCGGGGGTGCTCAATTCATGACCTTCTCCTCTCATACCCAAGTTCCCGAGTCGAGGCAACTTTGGTGATGACGGACACGTGGCCTTTGGCACGAGTCATGGGTTTTCTAAATTTCTCCAAAACAAAAAATATTTAGGTGGCGACTCTGTATCTGGCAAAGCAGTCCAATTTGGCATTTTTGATTTTAAAATCGATTTTCCAAAAGATTTGTCAGTTTTGGATTCTTTGGTGTTTATCAATTTCACATTGCACTTGTGAGATTTGATTCAGAACCGTGGGATTCTGAACTGTAGGGCTTTCTTTCAAACTTCCGAAAGGAGGGAGGGCGAAAAAGTCGAGCTACAGTTTCTGGCAACTCTACTAGGGATTTAGAGAACTTGACTTGAACTCATGATATGACTTTTTATCTACACTTATATGTTTCTTTGCATTTGCATTTGCATTGGTACGCCTAAGTCACTGTGTTTGCCATCTGCTATTTCTGGACAGTTTGCCAGAGGCTTGCTTGGAAAAGCTTGCCGAAAGGCTGACCGGTCGCGGGCTCTGCCACGATGGGAACATAACCCTTGGATCTGGACTACCGCTATACCGTTTGATCCTCCTTTCACTTCTCAGTGTTAGGTGTGAGAGAAGTCTTGCTGAGGCACCCTTTTTTGACCAATCGACCTAGTTGCATATCGAAAGCCGTAGAGATTGTTCCAAACTAGGACAGGTTGCTCACTCGAATGCAGGATTGTATGAAACCACTTTGCTTGAATAGTTAACCCTGGTTCCTGACGAAACTAGGACAAGGTAACCCTACCTCATCATAGGGGTGTTTTGGCTCTCACTTAACTGGTATATGCTTTTAGAGTGAAACTCTACAGGAATGTACGTATCAGTTGCAAGTTTGGGTATCAGATTTGGGGGCAGAAATCAGTGTTAAGTGCAGTTCTATAGCTTATGATTACAATTGTGTCTTGTTCACATTTGAGCTGAGGTGCTGTGCGATTTCTGATTTTCGCTTTCCTTTTGCTTTATTTCTTTTTTGCAAGGTAGTTTATCACAATTGCTTCAGACAGTTTGGTTACCCCCCAAGCACTCTGGACCCGTGTAAGAAGACTTTACAGATCTGGGGATCTTGTTAGGGGATAGCCTGTGTTTGCTTCACTCCCACCGGTTACGAGACGGAGGAGAGTTAGGCATAATTCACCAGTATAGCAATCACCCGCATTCAGTCAGGCTTCATCTTTTACATCTAGGCCAGTAACAGATCACTCGCCTGTTCAAATGACTCAGTACCCTGTAGCCACTATGGAGGACTTGATTAGTCATCTCCAACCAATAGTGGAAACCATGCAGCAAGATGCTGCCTGCCAAACTAAAGTTATAGCCTACCAAGCGGAAGTGATAAACAGGCTGCAGCAACAACAACCACAGCAAGTAGTGGCTTCTGCTTCCCATGCACCTTCAGTGAGTATCCTGGCACCCAGAATCACTGCTAATGCTCAGGCTGAGAATTTGGGCACCCCGGTAGACCCTATCCCACCGCAAGCCTCCAAGGCACCAGTGTACCAAACTGAGGCGCCATTTGAATTCGAGGTTGACCTCATTGTACTAAAGGTTAACAAGCTGGGAAGCTTCTCAAATAGGCATAGGGTGTGAACTCAATCCCTGACATCGAAGATGGATACACCGACTCTGCAGTAACTCTACCAGACAAATTCAAAATGCCATACATAGATCGGTTCGATGGTTCTGGGATCCCATGGTCCATTTGCAGTTATTCTCAGACATCCTGCGGCCAATGGGCCTCACCAAACTTCAAAAGCTGGGAATGATCAAATCAGGATGGTGGTCCGTAATCTACAAGGGAAATTATTGCAGAAGATGATTGTCTTGCCGTTGTTCACATTCACTGAGCTCTACGAAATAGGAGTTCAGATCGAAGATACAATGAAACAGAGGTTGATAACCGATAAGAAAGAGCAGCCTAAGAGGATTTTCAAGTGCAGTTCCAATGCAACCACAAGTGGAAACACAACTGCGCCGCCATCTGATGTGAATGTTGTCACCACTACAGCCAAGACTGCCAACCATTTCACCAGTACAAATCCACAAACCTCAAACAACCAAGCCCAACCTCAAAGGGTCTTTGCCCCGCTCTATATGCCTTTATCCAAAGCCTTGGGGGTGCTAATAAAAAAAGTACATCTTAAGCCGTTAGAACAACGCCCACTATCCGATCCTCTCCCGCCTAAACACAACCCAAACAAATACTGAGCTTTTCACCAGCAGCACGATCACGACACCGACCAATGTTACAGGCTGCGTCATAAGATTCAAGATCTCATTGACAACACGGTGATAGCACTACCCCAAAAGCCAAATGTAACCACCAATCCTCTTTCAGTCCACAACTAGGTTCCTCCACCCCGGCATTTAAATCTAATACATACACTGGCTATCCCCTATGACCCCAGCGTATACATTACTCCTTCTTACCTACCCAAACTGGATGTGTTCATTCATGAAAGCACGAACTTGTGCATGATGGACACATCCACACTCCAACCTGAACCCGTGGTGGTGACAGTGGCAGAAGGAGGGAGGTTAGCCTTGGAGGAGAATGTTAGCCCATTGCTTGAGAGCTCTGCGGACTTAGTTGAGGGAGTATATGACCCGTGCTGTTACATTGTACCAATTGATCAAGCCAAACTAGAAGTGGTATTGCCGACAGCAGCGGAGGTTAGTGTGGTTCGGGAGGATGGCCCAAGCCAAGGTCTGGATGATCTAGCAGAGCTAGAAGAAGACTTAGACAATCTGCAGTTCTATGATGAACAAGATTAGGGGGATGTGTAGATTGAATGGTTTGATCTGAATGGATCGACAGACAACTCCGGATGGCTTAGTGATGAACCTGACCAAGAGGAAGAAACTTAGCCAAAACTTGAAGAAAATGAAGCAAGAATAGCTGTAGTAGCCAGAATGGCCGAGGACAAGGGGAAATTTCCGGAGAGCACCGGTATCAAGAATTTAGCTTAGGAATCGGGCGTCGTAAGTATTGCTAATATAGAGCAGAAAGCCACGTTGAAACAGTTTGTGCAAGAAAGGGATCAACACAAACAAGAAGCTGGAAAAGCCCAACACACTGCGGGGGATACTTCTGATGAATGAATGATTACAATGGAGTCAAACAACTGTTTGTCGGCTGCCGCAGGTGCATGGTGGGAGGATAATGATTTGCTCTTGGCTCACACCAATGAAGATTGGGGTGGAGACCTGCTAGACAACACCTAGTACTCTGAAGAGATAGACCATATAACTAGAAGTGGGCGGTACTTCAAGCCTCTGCACTTGGACCAAGCTGAAGCGTCTGGGAAAGATAAAGAGGTTGAAAGGTAGAAGGAAAAACAGTTAGAGGAAGAGGTGGCGCTGAAGCAACTAAAGAAAATTCAAGCCGATATTTCGATCTGGGGGCTGCTCATGGCTTCTCGAGTGCATCGATAGGCTGTATTATCAATAATGGACAATGCCAAATTATCCATTGACACCACTCCTGAACAGCTTGTTGGATTAGTCTCCCTGGGAGGCGCTGCGCCAACTTTAACCTTCTCAGACAAGGAATTGTTGCCGGAAGGCTCAGCACACAACAAACCTCTGTACATATCAGTGGAGTGTAGAGAAAAGTGAGTGCCAATGGTGTTAATCGATACTGGGTCGGGAATCAATGTCTGTCTATCTCGTACAACTTATGCCATCGGTTTGAAACCAACAGATTTTGTGCCTACAGCCCAAGTGATTTGGGCTTACGACAATACGAGCAAAGAGGTTATGGGCATGGTGCAGATCAGAGTTCAAGTGGGCCGAGCTCAACAGGATATTGAGTTCCACGTCCTGGATGTGCCAGCCACTTTCAATCTACTACTAGGGAGGCCTTGGCTACACCAGGTGAAAGCTGTCTCTTCTACCCTCCACCAAATGCCGAAATACCCCCATGAAAAGGGGGTGCCTATTGTATTTGGGAATTCATCTATCCATCCTCCGCCAGAGGTAACTACACCTGTGCTAGAAATTGCTCATGGCGAAGAGGATGTTTTCCTTTCAGGATTTACCTTAGCTGAGGATCGAGCAGTGCAAACCATCTTGGCAACAGATGGGGGTTTGTATGTCAGCACCCAATCAATCTACTTCATGAACAAGCTTCAACATGTACCAGGAATGGGTTTGGGAAGAAGTGGCCGGAAGGGCATCACAGCACTGGCCAATGTGCCACATAATCCGCATGCCTTTGGTCTTGGCTACACGTCCACCAAAAAGCGTTGGGTTAGGAAAGGAAAAGAGATGGCAGGCAGAGCTAAAGCTAAACAGACTAGGAAGTGCTATGAGCTTGTGCACAGAGCAATCCGGGGAACCCTGAATGGTCATTTTGTTCGAGAGGGTGAAGACTTCCCATTTTGCGGTTTCCCCGAACCCTGGTTCAACTTTGAGAAGCTGCGTGTTCCTGGCTTTGAAATTTTCTTTGACTTGCAGCTGCAAGACAGTGATACAGAGGAAAGAGCAGAGCCAATTACTGCTAAAGCTGAACGCAGCATAGAAAGTGATTTGGGCAACAACGAACTTGAAGTAGGGGCAGCATTGGCATGTCTCTTTTCAGATCCTCCGATCGACTCAAAAAGCTTAGGGGACAACCTGACCATTTCCATAATCGGGGACCAATCGGGTGTGAACCCTTCTAGCAGCATTTTGGATGCATCTGACGCACCATCCCTCGTTTGGCAGCTGGATGAGGGCTACCTGTATAGTACTTCTGAGTTAGGTAGTGAGCCAAAATCTGATTCCACAGAGTCTGAGGAGTCGGAATCAGATTTCGGTGCTTCTGAGTCTCAATCCGGTATTCTTGGGGGTGATAACCCGGATGCCAAGGTCTTGTCCGAGTCGTCTTTTTCTTTTACTTTTGAGTCGGTTGTAACCGAAGAACTGGATGAGCTAGACCTTTTGAATGAGAATGCCACTGTAGATTCTGAGTATTTCTCTGTGCCGCTTGTTTATTGCATTGATCAGGACTTTCAAAATTTTAATGAAAATGATGAGGAAGGCATTTCTCTGGTTTTGAAAATTTTGATTAATCGAGAAGATGATAGGTTTGCAAAACCCCTTGCTGATAAAGTCATTGCTTTTAATGTGGGTACTGAGAAGGATCTGTGTCTGGTCCAGATCAGGTCTACGTTGTCTTCAAAGGAGCGCGAGCACTTAGTCGCTTTATTAAAAGATTTCAAAAATGTTTTCGTGTGGTCCTACGAAGACATGCCTGGAATCGATCCTGAGATTGTATAGCATCGGATCCCTCTTGATCCCGAGGCCCAACCCGTCAAGTAGAAGTTACAAAGATGTCACGACCCAAACCCGCCCCTATGGGTTTAGCATCGTAACCGGCCAATAATCCGTGATTACCAAAGGCCTGCTTAACAGTAAAGACAGTAATACAGAGTAAAGGGGCTGGCGGAAGCCAAAACAGTAAATAAAAGATGTCCAATGAGCTGTGACAATCTGAATGCAAAAAGAATTTTCTGCACATATTCATATTCAAAACCAAGACAGTATATACATACATCATATACAAATATTCAGGTTAGGGACCAAATCCCTACCATAACAGTACAGTGCAAGTCTTAACATTTATTACAGAACAGAGGTAAAAGGGGAAATCTAAAACACCCAAAAACAGCCATGGCTTTGACGCATTCGAAACCTCAAAGTGAGGCACAATGGTTGGCTTTGACAAAATGGGAGCTTAGCCTGACGCTCCTAGTATCGGTCCGGTGCTTGGACACCTACATATATATATATAAACAGTGAGCTAAAGCTCAGTGAATAATAGTTGTGTAAAGAGGTTAAGAATTAATGTCCTTTCAGTAAATAAACAGTCATATCAGTCACTTAGAAACCATAGCAGTCACATGTGGTGCATCCCATAGCAAAATAGTACAGTAGGTCTTAACAGACCGAACAGTCAGTTGATGGCCATCATAATAGTAAACAGTAACGGTTCCAAACATGGGAACCGACAGAGATCTCTGTGACAGTAGTAGTAATAGTACAGTAACAGTAAATTGCTATGGATGCCACGGTTACAGTTTACAAATAGGACAAACATTCATTCATTAAACAATAACGATTCAGTAAGCAGAACAGTTGATCATTCAGAAAAATAATCATAATTGAACATATCTATACAACATTGTTACTCACAGAACACTGGGCTATAAGCAGCTAATGAGCGTCCTCAGATGCCAACCCTACACAGTTACAGAACGAACACACACTAAGTTACACACTTGGGAATCAACAACTTAGTCCCTAACTCAACTCGGTGTGGTTCTACATCAATATCCTCATTAAGATGCCTTAAACATGGCCTAGGAATGCCTAGGATGGAAAGAGGATGCAAAGATGCACTTTAAAACACTTTTCAAAATTTTCAGAAAACAGGGGTCTCACTCGAGCGTGGCTTTCTACGCTCGAGCGGACATGCAGACAAAGGATCTCCGCTCGAGCGTGACTTCCTTCGCTCGAGCAGACTGTAAACTTCATGAAAAGTACTGGATGCATGCAATTCACGCTCGACGGACGCTCGACCTCCGCTCGAGCGTGAGACTTAGGTCCTCGCTCGAGCGTGAACTATCTCGCTCGAGCGGACTGTAAAACACAAGAACTTCTGGGTACATACAGAACATTTTACGACTCAGAGGGTACGCTCGAGCGTGAAGTCCTACGCTCGAGCGTGGGTCCAAAATCTGGAATTTCCAGATTCATCCCCAAGCACAAAACTCAAGCATTTAAGCCTCAAATTCGATTTTCTTGGGCTAATTTTCTGGAAAACATTTAGAAACCCATAATATAACATGTTTCAAAGATCATTTTGTAAAATCAAGCCCAAGGTAAGCCAATAGAACACAAAGATTAAGTGTAAACATGAAGAACAATGCAAAATCATACATGCATGAGTTCCCATGAACTCATATGTTCCAAAACATGACCAAATGCAAGATTTAGCTCAAAATCATGGTGAATTCATGGGCTACAACTAAAATATGGACATGCATGTTGAAATTCTCATGAAAACAACCTCAAATTCCAAGGATGTGTACATGCATGCATGAATGGACTCTTAATTCAACACTTTAAACCAATTCTTGACTTAGATCACTAATTTTCCCATGAACCATGCAATATACAACTCAAATTCACAAATGAAAGGATGAAATCTCTACCTTAGGTCTTGAATTCAAGGTATGATAGCTCAAATGTACAATTCTCTTCCAAATCTTCTAAGTTTCAAACCAATCTAGGTGAACTCAACTTTTCTTCCAACTCTCTAGCTCTCTCTCACGTTTTCGGTCTAGGAAGTGGCTGAAGTAAAGATGCATCAATTGGTATGAGTTACACTCCTACAATGCTTCTAAAGTGGTCTACTAAGTGGCAAAAATGCAATTAATTAGAGTTAATGTATTTTAACTTTATTTAATCTAATTTAATCATACCAAATCACATTTCAATTAAACCTACCATAAAATCACATAAATTCTAATTAATACATAACACTAATCAATTTCTGATTCGGCCGCCGATAAGGCCTTTAATTCGCAATTCGAAATTAAAAACACGAACAGATCAATCTACAACAAACAGATAGAATGCAATTAAGATAACACACTTATGCAATAAATTCTGAATTTCAATCTGATCAATTACTTATCATGCTCAATCACAGTTTAGCAGTAATCAGAGGTGAGGGTTGTCACAAAAGAATACGCCCGGATTGGGCTTTGAAGATTAAGGATGAGGTCACCAAGCAGATAGACGCAGGGTTCTTGCTAGTATCTGAATATCCAACGTGGTTGGCCAACATTGTTCCAGCTCCAAAAAAGGATGGCAGAATCAGAGTCTGTGTCGACTTCAGGGATTTGAATAAGGCTAGTCCAAAGGACGACTTTCCCTTGCCACACATCGATGAATTAGTGGACTTCACCGCGGGTCATGCATTGCTCTCCTTCATGGATGGATTTTTCGGGTATAGCCAGATTCTGATGGCGCTCGAAGATAGAGAGAAAACTGCATTGACTACGCCATGGGGAACCTACTGCTATCGGGTGATGTCGTTTGGGCTGAAGAACACCGGGGCTACCTATCAAAGGGTTGCAACCACAATTTTACATGATATGATCCATAAAAAGGTCGAGGTGTTCGTGGACGACATGATTGTCAAGTCGAAATGAAGAAAGGGCCAACACAGCCTTGAATAAATTCTTTCAACGGATTAGGGAATACAGACTAAGGTTGAATGCACAAAAATGTACTTTTAGCGTAACAGCAGGGAAAATACTGGGTTTCTTGATCACACATAGTGGCATCGAGGTAGATCCTTCCAAAATCAAGGCCATCCTAGAAATGCGACCACCGAGGACTAAAAAGGAGGTGCGAGGCTTTTTGGGTAAAGTGCAATTCATATGACGGTTTATTTCTAAATTAATCTTGACTTGTGAACCACTATTTGGTCTCCTGAAGAAAGGAAAAAAATTCCGATGGGATAATCGATGTCAATTCGCTTTTGAGCAGATCAAGCAGTATCTTCAAAATCTGCTTGTGTTGTCGCCGCCAGAGCTGATGAAGCCCTTGATTCTGTATCTATCAATCACGAACACAACAATGGGATGCATGCTTGCTCAAGAATTTGAGGATATGGTGGAGAAAGCTATTTACTATTAGAGTAAGAAAATGTTAGATTATGAGACCCGTTACACTCCGTTGGAGAAAGCTTGCTCAGCCTTGGTATGGGCTACCAGGAAGTTGAGGCACTACTTGTTAGCTCACTCCATAATTCTGGTTTCGAGATTAGATCCTATCAAATATCTCTTTGAGAAATCAGCGCTTACGGGTAGGCTAGCCCGTTGGTTGCTTCTTCTCTCCGAATTTGATTTGAAGTATGTCATTCGTAAGTTGGTCAAGGGGAGCTGTGGCGGAGTTTCTGGCAGATCAGCCAGTAGAAGGGGATAAAACGGGAGAATACCTATTCCCAGATGAAGCTTTTCTGCAGGTCGAGGAAGAGATTTGGACAATGTACTTTGACGGAGTGTCTAATCAGTACGGTTATGGGATAGGTGTGTTGCTAATAGCACCCGACAATTCCCATATACCCTTAGCCTTCAAACTCTGATTCAATGTATCTAATAACGAAGCAGAATATGAGGTGTGTATTGCTGGTTTGGAAGTCGCCCTGGAACTAGGGACAAAAAGATTGGATGTCATCGAGGATTCAAACCTAGTTGTGTCTCAAGCAAATGGAGACTGAAAGGTCAAAGAAGAAAAGATGAAGATCTATCACCAGACCTTGGACATTCTGATTCCTAGGTTTGAAAAGCTGACTTTCACGCATCTACTAAGAGAGAACAATAGGTTCGCTGATGCCTTATCAACTCTATCATCTATGGTAGACATCCCGTTTAGAGTCCGGATGCATCCGATCATCATTGAGCAGAGGTACATGTCGGCCTACGAAACTATCACCGCAATAGATGAAACACTCAATCAAAACCCTTGGTACTATGATATCTAGAACTTCTTGAAAAATGAGGTTTATCCACCAGGGGCAAATGCCAAAGATAAGAAGGTAATACGGTAGATGGCCATTCAATTTATCATCTGTGGAGGTAAACTGTACAAGAGGGGTCATCTGGGAATGCACAAGTTATATGTCAAAGTAAAGGAATCAAAGCATCTAATGGAGGCCATCCATGGGGGAGAGTGCGGAGCACATATGAACAGAGTGATGTTAGCCCGGAAGATTCTCAGACAAGGTTACTACTGGTTTACTATGGAGGATGATTGTATCGGTTTTGTTCGGCGATGCCACAAATGCCAAATTTATGCCAATTGCATGAACATCCCGCCTTTGAAGCTGTACAACATGACTTCACCATGGCTTTTCTCGGTCAGGGGAATCAACGTCATCGGCGCAGTCACACCGAAAGGGTCAAATGGGCATGAATACATTCTGGTGGCAATTGATTACTTTACAAAGTGCGTGGAAGCTCAGTCCTATGTAGTGTTAAAAGCAGCACATGTGACTAAGTCCATCCGAAACAATATCATTTGCCGATATAGAGTCCCAAACGAGATCATTTCAGATAATAGCTCCCACTTCAAGAAAGAAGTGATAGACTTGTTAGAGAAATACAATGTGGCTTTCCATAAGTCATCTACATACTGACCACAAACCAACGAAGCTGTTGAGGCCGCCAACAAGAACATCAAGCATATTCTACAGAAGATGGTTAAGACCTACAGGGATTGGCCAAACAAATTGCCATTCGCACTCTAGGGCTATAGAACTTCAATTCAAATGTCTACAGGGGTAACTCATTACTCTCTTGTCTATGGGATGGAAGCTGTTTTGCCAATCCAAATAGAAGTCCCGTCGTTGCGAGTTATGGTTGAATGTCAAATAGCAGAGGCAGACTGGCAGCAGAGCAGGTTCGAAGAACTGATATTGTTTGATAAGAGAAGATTGAAAGCATTATACCATGTTCAGGGTTATCAACGTAGGATTGCTAGGGCTTTTAACAAGAAGGTTAAGTCCCAAGATCTCAAGGAAGGGGATTTGGTGCTGAAAGACAACCGAGCTCCCATCCATGACCCTAGGGGCAAGTTCAGACCCAATTGGACTGGTCCTTACATCATTAAAACTATCTGGTCAGGTGAAGCAGTTATTCTTATGGACCTGGATGGCCTAGAATTTTCCCAACCGATCAACATGGACAAGTTGAAGAAATACTATCCACGAGAGGCTCGCTAGGCCGAAAACCCAAAAGGGCGACCTAGGCAAAAGTTAGAGCACAAAAAATTAGAAATAAAGAAAAACTGAGCTCGCAAGATTGAAAACCCTAAAGGGCGGCCTTGGCAAAAGTTAGAGCGCAAAAGGAGAGAGTTAATACTCGAGTGAACCTGAACCGAACTACGTAAGGCCTGATTCCCACATTCGGGATACATAGACAACTTCATCCTGAAGTTTGGCCATAAACACCTCTGACTCAACTGTCCTGTCCATGTGTCTAATCAGGTCATCTTTGTCTGTTCTTTATCTAAGAGTTCGGTTGTGATCCTCACTCTGAAAGACGAATTGGTTACAGTGCTGAGCAGTGTTATTTAGTCAAGGGGCAATTTGTGATCTTTGGATTCAAGGTTGTACATCTCGAGGATTGATTCCATACATATCAAGTGGTGATCCTTATCGAAAATGGTTTTGAAATTTTTTGATAAAAGTTGATTTTGTTAAAATTTTACCTTTTTTAACTTAGACCATTTTTGGACTAAAAGGAAAATTTTCAATGCTCACAACTTTAATTTCATTGATTTCAATACAAAGTTCTCCAAACTCTTGATACAAATCAAAGTTGCTTTTATTACATTCATAAAACTTGGAAAAGTAGAGATCAAAGTAATAAACTAGAGGCATAGATGAGTCAGGTGCTCCTGCGTCCCCCACTTGAGCTTGTGGAAGCTTCTGTTGCTAAGGTGGGCCCGGTTTGTGCCTCATCCTCGAGCTAAGTCAGGCACTCGCCAGAAAGGGCGCAGCTAAAACTAGGGGCAGGAGCCAGAACTCTCTCGTCCTCCAAGTAGTGAGGTACCTAGCCAAATGTGAACCTCGGATGGGGAATGAAACTGGGTACTCTACCCCCTCCTCTGGGCAAGTCTGATCTTGTCGAAACTGATGTCTGAACCGAAAAAGAAAGCAGAATACACAGTGTGTCAGGCCAATCAACTGAATGCCAGGTTGCCGAGTCATGCTGTAGCTCATTTCGATCAGATTAAGCCAGAGACAACGCCAAACAATGTCAATAGTAGACCTATTGCACATCCAATGGCACAACCATTCCTCATTCGAGAAATCCACTAGCTGTTGGTGGAAGAAGTATGCTCGAGCTGAATATGCAGGGCAAGAATCCATTACCTTCAGTTTGTCCATTAGCTACACCTGGGAAGGGATGAAAGAAAAAAAAGATATACGTTAAGAGAAAAGTGAGAAAAGGGCTTTGACGGAAAAACAAAGCATGAGTGCCGAGAGATATGAGAAACACGTATTAGAAAGGGTAGGCAACATTACCTGAAGGAGTAGTGGACTCCCTATGAATTTGGTGGTCTCTCGTCGATAAAAGGCGTCTAGGCTCATCAAAGTCTTGGCCAACACTAAGCCGATGCAACTCTTGCCTTTTTTCAAACCTTAGGCCGCTTCAATTAGCTGAATGCTAGACCCGTCGAAACTAGGGGCAAGGAGGAAATATGCCAGCATACACAAGCAAAGGGTGTGTTGCCGAAAATCCCACCAAAAAAGATCGTCGCGGTCACCGATGTTAGAAAATCGATGAATTAGGCTGGGAATATCCAGCTCTCCGTTGTGAACCAAAGATCGAGCCTTGTGTAGAGTAAGCCCACACATCCGTTCCAAAGCTTGGATGTGGCCGAAATGGGGTTGAGATATGATTTCTTCATCACGCCGGGATTCCATTAGTGCTTCAAATTCTTCGATTGTCAGGCATATCTCTTGTCCCCCAAAGCTAAAGACATGTGTAATCAGGTTCTAGCATCTAGCCGCAACATAAAGGAATGGAAAACAAAGCGGAGAACGGCTCAACGGGAAAAGTGCATTTATGTTGAAACCCTGAAAATTCACCTTTTTTGAGCCATCTAAAGTTGCAATCCAATTTGAGAGTTTTTCGATGAAAAATGGCTCCATTTGTGAAGAATTTGCAACTGAAATGAAGAAATCATGAAGCTCAACCTTGTATAGAAGATAAGGCAGTGAGTGGAAGCCAGGTGTCAACAATCTGGAGGTCCTGCACATTGATGGCCGGTAGGTAGCCGGCAAGCTGCATTGGTGGCCGGCAGGCCACCTCTCATGGCCGGCATGTGGCCGGCAACTCCTGTTTGTGGCCGGCAGTCTCTCACTCTGACCTGCTGTCCTCCTTTGTGCTGAACAATGTTGAAAGCATATGTTTTGTTCTGTTGTTTGTGTGTCTTGAGATCTTATTTTGAGTCCTTTTGGTTTTAGCAAGTTTGTTGAGTTTGTATCTATTTTTGTTGTTTTGTTTATCGAGTTGTATCAAGTTGAATATTGCTTTTTATGTCAGCTGTTGGTCAGCTTGTTACCCAATTAAGAGATTTTTTATTTCAATCAAGGATGCTCTTGGTCGTTTCGATTCCATGTCCATTCCATGCTAAGTGGTGCTCATGATGCAAAATATAACACTTTTCATAAAAATTGGTTTTCATTCCGATCATGGTTGTTTTTACAAAAGTACAGTACAAGTTTTTAAAGCAAATAAAACCTGTCTAAAGCTACAATGTGTTAATGCTATAAACAAAAAGAAACTAAGCAAAAATATAAAAATCAGCGCTGGTCGCCTTAGGCTCAAGAGGCCTTCTTCATCATCTTCCTCGAAGGAGAAAACTCTATGGCACTATCTCCGTCAGTGCCATTGTTTGAATCTGAACTGGAGCCTTCCTCGGCATCGTCATCTCCACTCTCGAAACCCGAGCCGGCATCATCATCTCCACTCTCAGGTGACTCTGAATGCTGACTCGCTGCCTCCTTAGAGTCGCTTGTCTCAGTATCATCGTTACTCAGAATGGGCTCTGAAGGATTGCTCTCGTCTCGGGTGCCCCTGGCTCTGCCTTAGCCGTGTGCTAGAGCCTATCCCTCTCTCCTCCCTACTGCTAGAGGAGGTACCGCTAGTGCAGGTGCCGCTGGTGCCACAGCTGTCTCTGGTGCCATCGGCATGGGTGGGATCTGAAAGGACAGTTGTCACATATCAGTTACAACATGTGTATCAGATGCAAGCATGAGTATATGTAGAAGTCAGATACAGTATATGAATATAGTGTGTGAGTGTAGTATGTCAGATGTAATGTATCAGTGCAGTTTGGGAAGTTTTCAGTTGAAATGTCAGTGTCACTACGTTAGTGGAAATTTGATGCCTAGAATGTAAAACTAAAGAAATTACCTGAATACCGTAGAGGCTGAGCAGCGCCTCTCTCCTCTGTACCATCCCTATCAGGGAGGCTATCAGCTTGAGAGCGCCTCCTGTATACTCGATGGATGCTTGTAAATGTAGTTTGAATGATCAGTATTTGCAAATGAATATATCTAAAATGAAGTATAAGGTGCAAATGTAAAGTGCAGTTCATACCTGAGTCGGGCCTCGGACTCTGACAAGCTCGTGACTAGCCATTGCAAGCTCAATCGGAACCTGGTAGGCAACCCCGGTGTGCCGCCAGCAAGTTAGCGTGGTAGGAAGCTCTGGCCAATCAATCCGCTGCCTCGCCCAGGGAAGCCCCTTTACCATGGGCCCTGGTCGTCTTGGTCATTCTAGGCCTTTCTCGTGCACCAGGAGCTCTCGTCTCCTCATCTCCACAAACATTGGTCATAGACGGCATCAGATGTGTCTGAATAAAGGCCGCATAGTCTCCTTCTGCTCAAAAGTAGTCGGCATCCAAGCCCACCATAAACTGAATGACCTCCTCAGTGGATAGGCCATCTGCAGATCGCATGGACTTTGGCAGAGCCATCGGGACGATCGGGTCAAATAGGCCCACGATCTGGCGCACGAATCGCTCGCCCAGGAACCAGGCCTGGCAGACTGGTCCCTCGAGTAGAATGCGGTAATGGGAAGTGGCCTAGGCTTTAGCAAACTGGTCTTAGATCCCCGCTGGCATCGTGGCCCATAGTTGCCACAGGATCTACAAATGGAAGTTGTACAGGTCATTAGTTGCTGTCAGTTGCTATATGTGAATCAGAATAGTTTTAAAGCCAAAATGATTGTGCTTTAGGTTACCTCATGGACCGCTACTATGTCGAAGTATTGGCGAAAAAACGTAAAGGGCTCACGGGTCCTGCGATGGAGCCTGCCGTCATATCTCCGTGAATAGGGGACTGCTAATGGAAGCTCCTCTACAGGCTTTGGGGCGAGGGTCGGAAAATATGCGTACACCCATAGCTACAGGAAAAGTGCAAGGATATGTGATCAATACAGTGTTGAGTAAATGTAGAAAGTGCAAAACAGAAAGCACAGTGTATGAACAGTGTCTAAGCTGATACAAAAAGTGCAAATTAGAAAGCACATGTGTTAAACAAATGTAAAGCAAAAAATGTAAAGTGCTAAAAAGAAGCTGAGATGTGTACCTCCCAGGCTCGCCAGTAGCCTCCGATCAAGTCTCCCCGCAGACGGGAGGTAGAGCTCATGTATCCGTATAAGGTGGCGAGACCAGCTCCGCCCCAATCGTAAAAACAAACCCCGAGGGAGGGTCACTAGGGCACTCAGCAAATGCAGGCCTACGGTGTTCCACTTGTTCGAAAACAAAGTGACACCGAAGACAAACATTAGGAAGCCCCTGGCATACTGCTTTGTCTCCTCTACTGTCTCGGGCTCACTCCCTCTGAATCGCTCAGCGAACCAGGTGTATCTGACCATGCCCGTCAGATATATAGATGGATGTGCTCCTAGCAACTCAAACCAGGTCGCCTCCCACTCCTCCATGTCTATATCAAGAGAGATCGAATCACCCCCTACGTCCAAGCCGGTGATCATGTCGAAGTCACAAGGAGTCATGGTGAAAGTGAAGGAAAAGACGTCAACATCAAGTTTCAATCGGTTCAAAGTGAAGGAAATAAAGAGGGTTTAGCGATTAAAGTTTGCGTGGGGCATTGGAAAATGCGTAAAAAGCGCAAATCTAGAGAGAAGGGGTGTTTAGAGAGAGAGAGAGGGGAAGATTTCAGATATGGGGTTATGAGGAAATGAGCCCTAGTGGCTTATATTTAAAGACCTGAGCAGAAAAGTTCCTTTTGCCCCTGAACTGCCATCGTTGGCCGGCAGGTGGCCGATAAAGCTCACTGGTGGTCGGTAAGGCTCACCAATGGCTGGCACCTGGCCGGCAGCCTCCCCTTGTGGCCGGCAGGTGTCTTATGGCCTCCTCTGTGGTCTTGATGCTGTTTTGTGTCCTTGTTTTCCAAGAAGTGTAAAGACAGTTCACTGTTTGGTTCAGACTGTCTCTACGGAAGCTCAAAACGGTGTTTTCGCTGCACGATGTTCATTACTTGTCAACATGAACGAGGTGTATCCTTTAAACATATGGTAACTTTTCCGAGAGGTAAATCGGAAGTTACCTTGTATAGAATATGCATTTTGTTTTGTTACATGAATATGCATTTCTTCATTGGCGTATAGAATATACATTTCACGTTGTTGCATGAATATGCATTTCACTTCTTTACGTAGAACATGCATTTCGTATATGTTGTTACATAAAACATGCATTTCACGCATATTGCATGCGCGTCTTGCATCCGTTATGAATCATGCATGGAATATGCATTCACTCTTAAATCATTCATAACACATGTGTAACAACCCCGACCCATGA
This sequence comes from Camellia granthamiana, assembly GCA_036172215.1. Taxonomy (NCBI): domain Eukaryota; kingdom Viridiplantae; phylum Streptophyta; class Magnoliopsida; order Ericales; family Theaceae; genus Camellia; species Camellia granthamiana. Next base: position 101,835,335 of record CM069917.1, on the reverse strand, counting down.
TTAGCGCTAATTCATGCTTGAGTATGCCTAACAAGTAATTAAGAAGAAATCATGAGTTAATTATATGTGCATTGCATTATTTTGTGTTTATATTTGTTTAACGTAGAAAGATCTGTTCATGTTTTTATTCAGTTTGCAGATTGAAGGCCTTATTGGCATCCGATTCAGAACTTGACTTGATTTATGTGTTGTTTGAAATTTTTAGAACATTATGGTAAGTTTAATTAAAATTTGATTTAGAACAAAATAATTAGAATGATTAATGCTCAATTAGGCCCAAGTTAATGAATTCATTAGTCAAGCCTATATAAGGCCATTTCATTGACTCCTATACATTGTTTTTACACTTCTATTTCCTCTTAATTGAACATCAAAATGTGAGAGAGGAAGAAAGAAGAGAAGTTGAGCTCAATTATAAGGATTGCTAGAGAACTTGTGAATTTGGACTCAAGAACTCAAGGATCAAACTCCTAGCTCTCATCTTGACAAGTTTAGGTAAGAATTTAACCCTTTGTTTGAGCAACTATGAAGTGTAAGACATGAACTCTAGAGAATTGAGATGATTAATGTAAGAATTGAGTTAGAAATGAAGAGTATTGAGCCATACCATGCATGTATGCATGCATATTTTCTCATATTTTGAGTTTAATTTCCAAGAATTCCCTCATGCATGTCTTGAATTCACCTTAATTTTGAAAAATCATCAAGTTTCATGTTGTTTTATAGCATTTGATCATGTTTTGAGAAGATTAAGTTCAAAGAAATTCATGTATGTCATGTTCACAGAACATTCATAATTTTTAAGTTGAATTTTTGTACAATTGGCAAGTTATTGAGCCATGATTTCTTGAAATGATCCTGAATTCATGATGTTTTATGAGTTTCTCAATGTTTCCTCAAGTATTAGCCCAGAAAAATCGAGCTTGATGCTTTAAGATTGAGTTTTGAAGCTTGGAAGCAATTCTGGAAATTCCAGAATTCTACTTCCACGCTCAAGCGACGGATTCCACGCTCTAGCAACCACTCTGTGTCTCACACTTCCACTCAAGCGACCAAGGGCTGGCTCGAGCGTGAAATGCATGCTCCCAGAAGTTCTTACGTTTTGTAGCACGCTCGAGCGACAACAGTTGTGCTCGAGTGAGGGCATGTCTCTTACGCTCGAGCGAGTGTCGAGCGAGCGTTGAACGGGAAAAACAAGCAACCAGTACTTTTTCAAAGTTTGCAAACCGTTCGACCGAAGGAAGTTGCGCTCAAGCAGACCCTCACATTTTGCATGTCCGCTTAAGCAAGGAAAACTGCGCTCAAGCGTGGACCTTGTTTTCAGCAGGTTTTGGAAAAATGTTTTCAGTACATTTTTGCATCCTCAATCCATCCTAGGCATTCCTAGGCCAAGATCATGACACTATGATGAGGATAAAGGCTAAAAACACACTAAAAACAAATAAAATAAGTTGTGTACAAACCGAGCGTGTGTTCCAATGTATGTATCTGTCATGTTATGTAGGTTACGCGCCTTAAGTTAAGTGAATTGCCTACTCTACTCATCTATTTGCAGCCATCGGTTATCTGTGAGTAATGACTTAGTAAAGCTATGTTCAAGTTGAATTATTTTTTGTATATGAAATAAGATGTGTTTTATGAAATGCTATGTTCACACTATGAATGATTGTCCGCCTTTGGCAAACATTTATGACATTAATGTTAAGATTCAAGTATGCGATTTGTACCCGGACTGGAAGTTCCTTAATGGAGCTGGCAAGTTATTTGTACCCTGTTAAGAGGCCTTCGGTAATCCAAGGATTACTGGCCGGTTACGACACTAAACCTATAAGGGCGGGTTTGGGTCGTGACAACATGTTTTCGCTCTTGAATTACGCATATAATATGCTTATGTTTTTGTATCTTGGTTATTTGTCTTGTATAGAACATGCATTCTTATTGTATCACACTTGTTAAGTTTCTTTCTTACACAAGCAAACGATATTGTATGTACGGTTCATTCGAGGAAATGCACGATATTGTATGTATGGCTCATTCAGAGGAATTCCAGGTAAAATCATTCGTGCCATATTCGGATCGCATCCTTTTTACCCTTCGGTTAAAAACATTCGGGTGCGTCCGGTGTTCACACCACCCTTTTGTAGACACCCCATTTTTGACCGTCCTCAAGACTTGGACGTCACCGTTTAAATATTCGGTGATCATCCATGTTCGTGTTTGTTTTGAGTTCTCGGAGGTCTTGGCTGCGCGCCTTGCCTCAAGATCTCTCAACTTGACTGTTTTGTGCTTGGTTGTGGACCAAACATTTGTATTTCTGTTTTTAAGGGAAGATGGTGGCTTGTTGGCCATCCTCTCAACCCACCGGCCAAGGCATGATACCACCGGCCCTTTTTTCTTGCCATCGGCCAAAAGCATGATGCCACCGGCCCTTTTTTCTTGCCATCCACCAAACATTTGTATTTCTGTTTTTAAGTGCTTAAAATAGTTGTTTAAGATCACTTTGGTGTTTGGGGTTGTTTACCCCCGCTTAGGCCTTGTTTGGCCTCTTTTTTGTGTGCTCCGGGACCACCTTGCATTGACCTTCTCACCACTGAAATCCAGAGGGATTTCAGTGGTGGGGATGGTGTTTTGAGGTCCTAAGAAGGAGAGGGTCATCCCTTCTCCTTGTTGTCTTCAATACTTGTCATATTAGCCTCACATGTGAGCACCTTTGTTAAGTTCATGTTGGCCATGTCTTAGCTGGTATTTGTGGTTATTTTTCTGTCATATGCCACTGTTTTTACCCATCTTGGTCATTCCATGCTTAGTTTATACACTTGTAGTGTAAATTTTGCAAACTAGTCTTGTATGCTTCATGTTTGAGCATGTCCTTCTAGCTCATGTTGACCTCATTTCAGTGGGTTTTTGGTGTTGTTTTAGCATGCCATGACTCTGTTTTGGGTGGGTTTAGTCGGCTCTTACATGCTTCATATGCTTGCTTTGCAATCCCCTTATTTGCCTTAACATGCACCTTGTGTTTAGACCACCATGCTTACATGTTTTGGCTTAGCTTTGAGAAGCTTTTAACTTTGTTTTACCATGCTTGAGGTCTGATTTTGGTTGCTTGGGCCATATATGCCATGCTTTGTATAGCTGCCATGCAATCTAGCTTGTAGGCTTTGAGTGTTGAATCCTCTAGCATGCTTTACTTGGATCATTTCAGTGGTTTGGCATCACTTATAATGTTATTTCAGTCCATATAGTATGCTCCTATGCTTGCACTTATGACTCCTTTAATGCCTTAAAGAGTTGTTGTTTTATGCTTCTTGAATGGATCATTGCGTATGCTTCCATGCTTAGGCCATTTGGATGTCATCTAAGTGTGTTTTTGGCCTTGTCTTGACCTGCATTAGGACTGTTTTGAGTCCCTTTGATCCTTTGGGACTTGCCTTGTATGGCCATGGTTTGAGCCCTTTGGTTAGCCGTAGGCCTTAGACCTTCTTGCATGCTTTGCTCACTTTATTTGGTTGATTTGGCATCATTCCTCATATATTTTTAGAGCTTAACGCATCATCATATTCTCATATTTATCACATCTCGCTCATGTTTGAGGATTGTGCATGGTTCCCTAAGTGTTAGACCACTCACATGTGCATGATCGCTTTGCATTTCCATGCCTCTAATTCTTGACTTTGGCCACTGATATGGGCTTATTTGAGAGCTGCCCATTTCGGTTTAAGACCATTCCCGCATGTTGTTGCATGCTTGCCTTGCATGTTGTTGCATACTTGGCCCATTAACATGTTGTTGCATGCTTAAGTGGTAGTGCATTTGGCATGCATTATTTTGGTATTAGGTTGCTTAACATGTTGTTACGTGTTTGACTCACATGTTGTTACATGATTGAATGAAGTCACATGTTTGTTTGCATGCGTGTCTTTGCATATTGTTATATGCTAATCGCCTTGTGTAACATTGTTGCTCGTATGCTCATTTTGCACTAGTGTGCTTGCATGTTTAGGTTGCATAGCATCGAGCATGCATCCCTTGCCTCTTGATCAATCATGATAGAGGCTTGGGGCCCCATATGTGTTTATATGCATTTCATTTAATATTGAAGTTGCACACTTGGCCTCTTTGGCCATCATACATCGAAATGCGTGATTGGTGGCCCGAGGGTCGAGAACCATGCTCCTTTGAGTCTTAGACATGATAAGGAGGGTGGTAGTGCAAACATTGCTTTAAAAATGCATTGTCATGCCTTGTCTGCCCTCTGCTGCAGCAAAACAGGATTCTGCAGGAAGAGATGGCCGGTCGGCCATCTCCAATGCTGGTCGGCTATGTATTGTTGGCCGATGGCCCCACTTTTGGTCGGTGACTATATTTCCATGGCCGGTGGCCTCATCTCTTGGTCGGTGACATACCACAATGCTCAGGGAGTGATTCTGGAGCTTCCTTGGGGCTTGTGAAGTTTTCAGAAGTACAGAGTAGTGTAAACAGAGGCAGCTTGAGCATGGTGATGGATTTCCAAGCGAAGCCGAGCGCGCATGCATTCCTCCCTCTTCCCGAGGTTGCTTTACTGCTTTCAGTAGCTTAATTAATCTGTTTAATTAGCTTGTTAGTTAATTAATTTGTATTATTCTTTCGGCCCCTCCCTCGAGAGGGCGCAATTGTGTAATAAACGTGCGTGTGTGCGATGCATGTCTTCCAACCCCACGTCTTTCTCCCTTTTACTTACCCGCTTATGATGGTTAGTTCTAGGGCACGTTTCAATTAGCATCCTTATGCTATGCATGTTTGCATCATTCATCTGTATTGCATGTACCGGGTTCGGCGCATCATACTAATTGCATTGTACTTCAATTCCAACTTGAATACGTGTATCGAGTTGTCGCATCTCATATGCCATCTTAGATTAGCCGAGCCTATTCTAGTTGCATTTTGCTTGCGATGCATTTGCCATCTTAATATGGACTTGGATCATACATTTGATTACTAACATGTTCTTTGTTTTGGCTCGGAGTACTAGGTGAGCTTTTATGCTTTAGCATCTCGCATGCGTGTGAGTGTTGCCATGACAGCATGCTTGCCAAGAGGCTAATTGCTTATATGATATAACTGCCTGAATGCCTATGGGTGAAGGTTGGATTGCTTGAATTGGAATCATTCATCGAAATCTGTGTTTTAGCCTACTTGCGAGTAGTAAACTTCAAACCGTTTTCAAACAAACGGATGTGTGATGCTTTGTTCCGAATTAGGCGATCTAGTCTATACTTGTGTGTTGTACGCATCACATAGTAATTCTAGGCTAATAACCAGAATAAGAGCACATAATGTTTTCAAAACTCGATATCATGTTTAGTAGTGGCCAATCTTTGATCGGGCGAGCGGGGGTGCTCATAGCTGACCTTCCTCAATCGTACCCAAGTTCCCGAGCCGAGGCAACTTTGGTGATGACGGACACGTGGCCTTAGGCAATGAGTCTGGGTTTCCTAAATTCCCCCAAAATAAATATTTAGGTGGCGACTCTGTATCTAGCAAAGCAGTCCATGTTTGCCGCTTCTTTCTAAAAATCTGTTTTTCAAAACGATTTGCCGGATTTGGACTCTTTGATGATTCATCGGTCTTGCATTGCACTCTGCGAGATTAGATACAGGACCGTGACATTGAGTCCTGAACTGTAATAAGCCCAAATGAACAAAACGGGATTCCCTCCCGGGACGTTCGGGGACGTCTACACCTTTGGTTAAAAACATTCGGGTGCGCCCGGTGTTCACACCACCTAATCGGTTAAAAATATTCGGGCGCGCCCGGTGTTCACACCATTCTTCCTCCTCTTGCGTGAGACGCGTTAAGATTGCAAATCGGTTAAAAACATTCGGGTGTGCCCGGTGTTCACACCACCTCTCCTCCTATCACGTGAGACGCGTTAGGATTGTTTGCATCGATTAAAAACATTCGGGGGGCACCCGGTGTTCATGCCACCCTTTCCCCCCTCACGTGTGCAACACGTTGGGATCTCGATTGAGACCTCGGGTGTGCCTGATGGTTATGTCGCTCTTCACCTTTCCTGCGCAACGCGTACTTATGCTTGCATAATTTTCTTACATCCTTTCTACATGAAATATGGTTTGGCTCGTGAGTCCCATACGAGGCATGTTTATTTACTTACTTCTTTTCATGATTGGAATTGTTGTGCCTTGTTTCAATTTGTTTAAATGTAGTATTTTCTTTGCATTGCATTTGCATTCAAATGTTTCATTGCACATCCTCACTGCATGATCATAAGTTACGTTCTTGCATTTTGCATATCATTTGCATTTTGCTCGAGAACTACGCTGGTTTAATTCCTTGCAAAGGGATACGTAGGCAGCTTGCGGGTGCAACCGTTTGTTTTCTGTCTTGTTTGTTTGTCCAAGTCTTATGGCCTTGTCAAAATGGGTCGTCTTTGGGCTTTGACGTTCACTCAAGTCATTTTATGACTCCGAGTTCTGTCAAAGAAGGGCAACTGTAGACACCCCATTTTTGACAGCCTTTACAACTTGGACGTCTTTGTAAGTACACCCGATGATGAGTCTGTTTGCTCACCAAGTGCTCGAAGTCTTCAGTGGAATGCCACAACTTTGAGCCTTTCAAACCCTACACCCTTGTTGCCTCCCTTTTTGACCATGCCTTGGTCTGTCCAGCCTGTAACCTCTAGTGGCCTGCTGGCCATCCCTAGAGGCTGCCGGCCATCACTTTTGGTTTGCTGGCCACCAGTGTTTTCTGCAAATATTTTATGCCAGCTGCGCTAGCTGTTTGCATAGATGCATGCATCTGTCCACACGTGGAGGGCTAGATCTCCTTGTAGAAATTTTATGTTTTCTATATATAGGGACCCCTTCTCTCATGTTTGGAGGTTAGAAAATTTTAGACTAAAAAATTTTCTTCTCTCTCTCTCTCTCTACAAATTCTCTACGCTCTTGCCTACTTACACTACACTCTTGCCTATTCTTCTTTAACCAAATCCTCTCACCTTTGAGCTGAGGTTCCTTGAGGCTTTTTTGGAGCTCTTGAAGTTGGTTTTGGCTTGAATTGTGGCCTAGAGTTACCCTTTGCTTCAAGAGGTATAATACTTGCTTTATTAGCTTACTTTGCATACTTGTTTTTCTATCTTTTTCCCACTGTTTTAGGCTGTTTTGAGCTATAAAAAAACTCTATTTTTGTGGTCTGAAATTGGTGTTTTTGGCCATTTAAGGTTAGGGGGTGGTTCACTCCTCTTCATTCCTTGTTTATAAGAGCAACTTTAAGCCTTTCAAACCCTGCACCTTTGTTGCTTCATTTTTGGACCATGCCTTGGTCTGTCCAGCTTGCAACCTCTGGTGGCCTGCCGACCAACCCTAGAGGCTATCAGCCATCACTTTTGGTTTGCCAGCCACTGATGTGGTTTGCCGAGCACTAGTGATGGACGGCCAGCCACCAGTGTTTTCTGTAGATATTTTATGCCAGCTATGCCAACTATTTGCACAGATGTATGCATCTGTCCACACGTGGAGGGCTGGATCTTCTTGTAGAAATTTCATGTTTTCTATATATAGGGACCCCCTCTCTCATGTTTGGAGGTTAGAAGATTTTAGGCTAAAAAATTTTCCTCTCTCTCTATAATTCTCTCTCTACAAATTCTCTACACTTTTGCCTACTTACACTACACTCTTGCCCATACTTCCTTAACCAAATCCTCTCACCTTTGAGCTGAGGTCCCTTGAGGCCTTGTTGCAGCTCTTGAAGTTGGTTTTGGCTTGAATTGTGGCCTAGAGTTACCCTTTGCTTCAAGAGGTATAATACTTGCTTTATTCGCTTGCTTTGCATACTTGTTTTTCTATCTTTTTCCCACTGTTTTGGACTGTTTTGAGCTATAAAAAAACTCTATTTTTGTGGACTGAAATTGGTGTTTTTGGCCATTTAAGGTTAGGGGGTGGTTCACCCCTCTTCATTCCTTGTTTATAAGGCCATTTCACCTTTGTTTTCCATTTTCAAACCATCTTTTTTTGGGCCTTTAAACACTATTTTTCAGAGTATTTTCAGTGGTAAAAATCAGGTTTTGAAGTCTAAATTTAGAGGGGTTAACCTCCCCTCTTTATGTCTTGTTTGCTAGTCTAGTTAGTGCCATGTTTTAGCTTATTTTTCTAGCCTTTTGTAGCCTTATTCCAATATGTTTTAGGCTCTATTTTAGATTGTTTTAATTCTATTTTGGGTTGGTTGTTGTATTTGAGTCTTATATTGCATAGTTCTAGTGTAATAGTCCTCACAAGCTTGGTGTTTTAGGCCTTTAGACACCACTTATTTGAGTTGATTGCATGTTTTTAGTGTTTTTCACACTTAATTTCAGCAAGCATAATCTCTACAACCTCCCTCATTTCTTGGCTTTTGATTTTGCTTTGAAAATGGTTTCAAGTCATTTGCTTGCCCAAGTGTGAAATTAAGGTTTCATACTTAATGGTTTAATCTCTTAGGGGGTTCATTACCAAAGATATGATACTTCTTTCATACCTAAAGCAACTTACGTTTTGAACCCTCTTTCCATTAGAAGATTTTAATTCACCTTTAAACTTAATTTGATTAAATGATGGTTGGTAAGTTAAATGAGTAACTAAAACTTGGGACTAAAAATGAGCAAAGATAAGAATTTGGTTGTGTTTTTGATGTGTTCAATTGGACGTTAATTGAACACATGAAATTTGGACCATTTCATACTTACTAGTGATGAAATGATCCAAGTCTCCAAGGTCAACTTCTACCCTTGATCTTTCATGAAATGGAGGAGGTTTGTGTCTTATTTTTCATTTATTGAGCTTGCACCTCTTGAGTTACAAACCATCATGCAATGAAATTGCTTGAGTTGGTAGTTTGTGGCTTAAGTTCACAACTCCTTAGATTTGTTCATGAAAATGAGGGGTTAGTTGTGCAAACAATCCTTGAAAATACCCTGTATATCAGTGGCCGGCAGACCACTTTCCATGGCCGGCAGGTGGTCGGTAGACCACAATCTATGGCCGGCAGGTGGCCGGCAATATTCACCAGTAGCTGACTGGCCACTGATGCAAATCTCAACAAAGTGTTGATAAGGTGGAGCAAAGTTGTTTTAGAAGTATTCAATTGTGCAAATAGAGGATTTCGAGGGCAAAACAGAGGTCTTTCCAGGTGGAAACCGAGCATGCACGTGCACATTTTTCATTTCCCGAGGCAGAGTAGCTAATTGGCTTAGTTTAGTTACTTAGTTTAATTATTAGTTGCAATTGTTTTGTAATTATTTAATTAGTTAGTTAGCTAATTAGTTCATTTGTTGTTGTAATAATTAGTTAATTAGTTTAACTAGTGATTCATTTTGGTTTGTAATAACTAGCTTAATTAGCTTAACTTAATTAGTGTAATCAGCTTAGCTTAGTTATTCATTCGGACTCTCCTTCGTGAGAGCATGATGTAATAATGTGTATGTCTTTCAATCCTACGTCTTTCTCCATTTTATTTACCTGCTTTTGATGGTTAGATTAGGGACACATTTCAATTAGCATACCTTATGCTTGCATACATTCATCTCGTCTTGCATGCACCGAGGGTTGGCGCATCATTCTAACTGCATTATTGATTAAATACATTCTTTGAATACGTGTTTAACCGCATATTATCAAATTGAATTACATACCATATTAGTAGCCGAGCCTATTAATTGCATTCTTTGTATGTGTTGCATTAGCCATCTTGTATAGTTAGGAACATGCATTTTTCTAACTCTTTTGCATTTTTAGCTTGGAGTACTAGGTGAGTTTTTAATGCTGTAGTATGCTTGCATGAGTGTGAATGCTGCCATGACTAGCATGCTTGCCATGAGGCTAAATACTTACTTGTTAAACTATTTGAGTGTTGTGGATGAAGGCCTGTTGCTTGAATTGGAATGATTCGATGAATGTAAGTTTAAGCCCACTTTGTTGAGTGGCAAATTTGTAAACTTTAAGTCCACTTTGTCAAGTGGCAAAATCAAATCCTTTTCGAAAAACAAACATGAAATTGAATTGTTCCAATTCGGGCAAACTAGTCTATACTTTGCTTGTGCGCATCACATAGTAATGCTAGCCTAATAAAACCGGAACAAGAGCATATAATGTTGATAAAAATCATATCATGATTACTAGAGGCCGATCTTTGATCGGGCTAGCGGAGATGCTTAATTCATGATCTTCCCCTCTCGTATCCAAGTTCCCGAGTTGAGGCAACTTTGGTGATGACGGACACGTGGCCTTTGGGACGAGTCATGGGTTTCCTAAATTTCCCCAAAACAAAAAATATTTAGGTAGCGACTCTGTATCTGGCAAAGCAATCCAATTTTGGCATTTTTTATTCTAAAATCGATTTTCCAAAAGATTTGCCGTATTTGGACTCTTTGGTATTTATCAATTTCACATTGCACTTGTGAGATTAGATTCAGAATCGCGGGAGTCCAAACTATAGGGCTTTCTTTCCAAAAGGGGGGCAAAAAAGTCGAGCTACACAGATAAACAAAAGGATTTGTTCAGATTTAAACAGAAGACAAACAAAAGACTTAAACTTTGATCACGAAGCTCAACCATATGAAGCATTTTTAGGACCTCCTCGGGAGGCACGGTGGTTGGCCGACACAAAAGATTTCCAGGAAATCATCACTGAGCTTGGTCACGCGCTTGATCGCCTACATACATAAATAATACAATGAACTAGAGCCCAATGAATAATAACAAAGTAAAGGTTTTAATGATTGATGTCCATAAAAGATTCAGAAATCAGAAATCAGAATTCAGAATTCAGAAACAAAATCATATTCATATTCAGAGTTCACAGATAATCATACGTGGTACATTTATTAGCGCTAACAGAACAGTTGACCCATAAATATATAGGATGTACAGTTGACTCATGTGCACAAGAGACATTCATAAGGATCCATAAGCAATTGACCCATGATCACATGGGACGTACAGTTGACTCATGATTACATGAGATGTATACAGAGCAGATTATAGATATCACGTGATGTTAAGGATGCCACGAATACATTTCAGAAATCTGAACAATCATTCATCTATATAGAAAATAGCGTTTCAAAAAATAGATCATTTCATATTATTCAGAAAATAATTAAAGTTAAACATAGCTTTACAAAATTATTACTCACAGAGAGCTCTAGCAGCAGAATGGACAGAGCAAATAGTCTATGGCGTGTGACCTACACAAACACATAGCGGATACACATTGAAACTCACGCTTGGAAAACACTTAATTCATTTCTTTTTTATCTTGGTGTGTTTCTAATCTTTATCCTCATCATTATGTCTTAATTAAGGCTTAGGAATGCCTAAAATGCAATGAGAATACAAAAATGAACTTTGAAACACTTAGCCAAAATTTTGAAAACATGGCAGTTCGCTCAAGCGCAACTTTGGTCGCTCAAGCGGACCCTCTTAGTCTGTAAAACTTCTGAGAGCTCTCATTTTATGCTTGAGTGCAACTTCGGTTGCTTAAGCCAAGGTTCAAAAATAAAAACGGTCGCTCAAGCGCAGGTTTTGCTGCTCGAGCGAAGGCTCATGTCTACAAAAGTACTAGGAGCTCGCATTTTATGCTCGAGCCAACTTTTGGTCACTCGAGCCAAAGGTCAAAACAAAAGGGTGGTCGCTTGAGCACAGGTTCTGTCGCTCGAGCGAAGATGCAGAATATGGAATTTCTAGATTTCAGTTCCAAGTTCAAAACACAATTTCAATGTACCAAAACCTATTTATTTGGGCCAAAACTTTGGAAAACACTTAGAAACTTATGTAAAACCATGAATTGAAGATCAATTCTCAGAATCAAAGCCCAAAACCAAAACAATTCTTCAAAATCCAAGCTTGAGACTTGTACTCTACACATGTATGCAATGATTTGAATTCAAAACTCCCAAAAGATGGACAATTGAAGTGTTTAAATGTGAAATCATGGTGAGCTCTCAAGACTTAGTAAAATATACACTTGCATATATGAATTCTTGGGAATTACACTCAAAACTTGGTGATTATGCATGCATGCATGGATTGTCCCTCATTACTATTTCCATAGCTCAATTCATGTGTGTATTTCCTAAATTCTCTTGAATTCACATGCAAAAATTAGCTTAATTTCATAAAGTGAAAGTTAATATCTTACCTAGAGTCCTCAATTCCTTGAATCCTAGTAATTCCTTGTACAAGTCTTCTAATAATCTTTAATTCCTTAATAATTCTCCTTTGTTAGATCACAGTCTCTCTCTCTCTCTCTCTCCCTCTCACGTTTGTATACTCAAGAGATGGTGAAATGAGAGTGTGTAGATGAGTCTAGGGTCTAAACTAGCCTTATATAGGCTTGGTTAATGGGATTGAAGGTAATCCTAGCATACCTTAATCAAGTATCATTATTTTATTCTAATTATTTGGTTCTGAATCAAATTTCAATTAAATCTACCATAATATTCCAAAAATTCCAAATAACACATAGACTTAGTCAATTTCGTGATTGGATGCCGATAAGGTGTAGACACTCCATTTTTGACCGCCCTTAAGACTTGGGCACTACTGATGGTTCACTTGGTAGAGAAATGTGTGTAGGGCAAAAGTTCAGTTTCTTCGGCAAGGAGAGAGACAAATCTCAACTTCATACCCCTTTTGGACCAAAACAATTTTGATCAAAATATTTTAGACCTTGAAACCCTCTCTTGCAAAATGTTTTGAAAATAAAGTTTTTACGATGTTCCGACACTCGCATTTTGTTAAATATCACGCTTTTCGGTAAACCGAGCAAGGACAAAGTGGAAATGAATGAAAGAGAGATGAAATCTTTAAAAAATCTTTCAAAACACTTTGTTTAGGGGTTTGGAGTTGAATAAAAGAGGAAAGGAGAGAAGAAAACTAGTTTGGGAGAAGTTCGGCATGAATCCGGGTAGGACTAAAACTGCGCATCTTCACCAAAACAGGCATAACTTTTTGTATAGTTTGAATTTTGATGCAAAGCTTCCACCATTGGAAATATTACTTCCGGGGCTTCAATTTGGACACAAGAATGACCTGAAAAGGAGTCCATATGAAGGAGTTATGCCCATTTGAAGTTGGACCTGGAGAGCAGAATTTTCCTGCCGACCAAAAAAAGTAGCTGGCCGACCAGAAAAAGTAGCTGGCCGACCCGAAAAAGTGGTCGGCCGACCAGAAAAGTGGCTGGCAGGTCCTAAACTCAGATTCTTTGTAGATATTTTCTCTCCAACTGTCTTCCACAACCTCCAGTTGTTCCATAGACAGATATGTTCGAGCCAACTCTCATTTTTGCTATATATGAGGCTATATCTCTCATTTTCAAGAAAAACTTCTTGGACAAGTTTTGAGAGCTTCTCTCACTAAAAAACTCCTCTCTCTCTAGAATTTTCAGACCTAAAATCTCGGCCTCTCTCTCATTTTCTTGCCTTGGTGTGCATAACAAGAGCTATACTTAGAGAAATACCTCTCTTTTGCCTAGACATCCTTGGTGAAAGTGGTCCATCTTTGGGAGGAAGTTGCTTGAAGCTTACTTGGGACTTTGTTGGAGCTCCAAAAGGTGTTTTGGCTCAGATTTTGGGCTGGTTTTGCTGACCTTCAAGGGTAACTCCTTTTCCCTCTTCTTAAGCTCTATCTTGATCATTCTCTTAGCCATACTTGCATGCATATTTAGGCTTTGTTGTCAACTGAAAAAATCTTCATATTTAAGTGATTTTCATGTTTGTTTAAGGCTCTTTTGGTGTTGGGGGTCATCTACTCTCTTGCATGCTTTATTTAGCCTTGTTTTGAGCCATGCCATGAGACCTTTGTATTGAGCTTTGCTTGGCCCTTTAGCCACTGAAATCCAACGATTTTTCAGTGGTTGGCATATGGTTTTGAGGGCCAACATCAGAGAGGGGTGACCCTCTCTCTTTTGGCCTTGTTTGCTTGCATTTTTGGCTTTCCAAGGGAGCATATATTTCCACACTTCCTAGCCTTGGTTCAGGCCCTTTTTAGTGACTTGTAGGACCTGCCTAGACTCTGTCTATGGCTGGTTTGGTCACCTTTTGTTTGCCTCTTGCATGTGTAGAACAATCCCTTGCATAGCCTATCAAAGTAACACCTCATTCTTGCATGTATTGGTCATGTTTCAGTGGATTTTTGGCCATCATTTGGCATGCCATGATTCTGTTTTTGGCTGGTTTGGTAGCCTCTCATATGCTTCACATGCTTGTAGTGTAAATCATGTTCACTAGCTTATAATGCATGTTGTTTTGGCCCTCTATGTTAGCATGTTTTGGCCATACTCCAAACTGATTTTGTTCATATTTTGGGCTACCTTAGCTCTGTTTTGAGGTCCCTTGGTCGGATGATGCTTTCCATGTATGGTTGTAGTGTGATAGCCTTGCTTAGCCTTGAGTTTTGAATCCCCTTGCATGCTTAACTTGAGGTGTTTGCATGTTTTAGCATCATCGAGCATGATATTTCAAAGTTTATTTCTTGGCCATATTCTCATGTTTGTCACTCTTTCAATGTGTTTGAGAGTTGCATCATTATACCCCATTTATGAGCCTTTGCATTGAGCTCCATTCTTATGCTTTTCAAGCCACCATCTTGGCTTACTTTGCCACTGTTGTGGGCCTGCTTAAGGTCTGTTTGGAGTTGGTTTTGTCATTTGAGCATCGCCTTGCATACCTCTAGTGTAATGTGCTTCACTAGCTTCAATACTTGAGCCTTTCAACATGCATTGTGTGAGTTGTTTGCATGATTTAGAGCCATTTTGTATGTCATTTCAGAGCTGGAACATATGTCATTGTATGCCATATTTCATCCTTTCAATGCTTTTGTAGAGTTGCATTTTGTGCCCTTGGGCTTAGGTCCTTGCATTGTGTATGCTAGCATGAGTTTTGGAGTCTTGTTTTCATCATCTTTGGCCACTGATTTGGGTGTGGCTGAGGCCCAATCATTTTGGTTTAAGTCCATTTTTGCATTGAGTATGCCATTGTATTCCATAGCATTGAGTATGCCACATTGTCGCATGATTGATCATTGCATTGTGCATGCCTTGTTCATCTCATTGTGTATGTTCGTTCTTAGGTGCATTGTGTATGCTAAGTACCACGTGCATTGAGTATGCCATTGTTAGTTCATAGCATTGTGTATGCTAGTCGCATGTTTACATGTCATCCTTTGCATGTTTGCATCACTTAGTTGCATAGCATTTAGGTTGCATACTTAAAGTTGCATTGTGCATGCCATTGTTTGTTGCATTGTGTTTGGAATAGGAGTTAGTCCGAACACGGAAAATGAGGGGCGTTTCGTACTCAAAGTGACGAAACGTGCCTCGATTCCCAGTCGCCGACACTCTTGACTACCCATGATGGAGTTGTTGGCTTTAGGTGCTTGTATGTGCATTCATTTCACATTGAGTCGTGCAATTCAACTCCTCGGCCATCATGCATTGAGATGCGCGACCGGTGGCCCGAGGGTCGAGGACTGCACTCCCTAGAGCTTATGCAATGACGGGGATAATGGTCATGCACATATGTGTTGCAAATACCTTGTCGTGCCTCTCTCTTTTCCTTTGTTGCAGAAAAACAGAATCCAGGAGAAGAAATTGGTCGGCCGACCAGGTTTTCTGGCAGGCCGATCACCTTCTTTGGTTTCCACCACAAAAGGTGGTCGGTAGTTGGTCTCCCATGCCTATAAGCTGGTCGGCAGCCTTCTCACAGTTTCCTGGGGTGGAGTTTCATCTCTCTAGAGGTTTGTGCAAATTTTTGAAATCAATTGCAAACAAAGGCCAGCCGGGGCATCGCGATGGATTTCCCGACAAGGTGACTCGAGCAAGCATGCATCCTTTATCATTCAAGGCACAGCTGAGGCAGTCCACATTCATGTAGTTTGCATGCTAGTTTAATTGCTTACTTAGTTAGTTTGTTAATTAATTAGAGTTGTGTAATAATTAGCTGTAATTTATTATTCATTTTGGTTGTGTAATAACTAGCTTAATTAGATTAGCTTAGATTAGCTAGTTGGTGTTGTATTATTCATTCGGACCCTCCGTCGAGAGGGCCAACTATTGTAATAAGTGTGCGTGTGTGTGATGCATGTCTTCCAGCCCCCATTTCTTTCGCCCTTTTATTTACTAGCTTACGATGGTTAGTTTTAGGGCATGTTTCAATTAGCATCCTTATGCTCGCATGTTTGCATCCATTCATCTGTCTTGTATGCACCGAGCTCGACGCATCATACTAACTGCATCGTATTTCAATTCCAAGTTGAATGCATGTTATCTGTAGCATCTCATATGCCATCTTAGAATAGCCGAGCCTATCTTAGTTGCATTTTGCATGTGTTGTATTAGCCATCTTAACATGAACTAGGATCATGCATTGATTACTAACTAGTTTCTGTTTTGGCTCGGAGTACTCGGTGAGTGTTTATGCTTTAGCATCCTTGCATGTGTATGAGTGTTGCCATGATAGCATGCTTGCCATGAGGCTAACTGCTTATATGATATACTGCATGAATGCTTGTGGGTGAAGGTTGGATTACTTGAATTGGGACAATTCATTGATTGCGAGTTTTAAGCCCAGTTGAGAGTGGCAAATCACCATGTTTTCTAAGCCCACTTGAGGGTGGCAAAATCCGTATTTTAGTCTACTTGCGAGTAGCAAACCATTTTCAAAACGAATATGCAATGCTTTGTTCCAACTTAGGTAATCCAGTCTATACTTGTATGCTGTGCGCATCACATAGTAATTCTAGGTTAATAATCGGAATAAGAGCACATGTGTTTTTCAAAAAACAAGATATCATGCTAGTAAAGGCTGATCTTTGATCGGGCGAGCGAGGGTGCTCATTGCATGACCTTCCCCTCTCGTACTCAAGTTCCCGAGCCGAGGCAACTTTGGTGATGACGGACACGTGGCTTTAGGCACGAGTCAGGGTTTCCTAAATCCCCCCAAAATAAAATATTTGGGTGGCGACTCTGTATCTGGCAAATCAGTCCATGTTTGGCACTTCTTTCTAAAAATCAGTTTTTCAAAACGATTTGCCGGATTTGGACTTTTTGGTGATTTATCGATCTTGCATTGCACTTTGTGAGATTAGATTCAGAACCGTGACATTGAGTCCAAACTGTAGTAAACCCAATGAACAAAACGGGATTTTCCCGGGACGTTCGGGCACGTCTACATAAGGCCTTCAATTCGTATACCGAATCAGAAATACAAACAAATATACCTACCATGGACAGATAGAAACATATTTAACACATAGCACATGTAATTAATGTATAATTTCCTCTTAGGCCTCGTTTGGGAACATGCTATTTTAGTAACTTTTTATTTTTTTGGCTAAAATATGATGTAAAAAAATTAGTATATTTGGAATGACTTTTTTATTTTTTATTTTTTTACAAAAAGATGTGCAAAAAGTAGAAAGAAAAAAGAATCTTTGACTTTTTGGTATACAGGCTTTTTGATTTTTTTAGTAATTTTTTAATTTTTAGACTAAAGCTATAGCATGCCAAATGAAGCCTTAATTACTTATTAAGCATTCTTAATTAAGGATTACAAGCTAATCACAAGTCGGGGTTGTTACAGGGAATGCCTTTCCGAACAAATAAGTAATGTTCGAGCATATATTTTCGAACTTGAAAAAATAAAAATTTCTGCAAGCATTAACAATTTTGATCATTCAATGCATTAAGAAATTTTCATGTTTGGACCTGCATTCCCGAACATTATTTTTTTGTTCGGGAACGCTATCCCGAACAAATAAGTAATACTTGGGCATGTATTCTGCTAAAGGGTTGCCACTGTTACTGCTGAAATATTGCCATGGCCGGAGAAGTGTAGATAATCAAATGGTTGCCACTATTACCGCCAAAATATTGCCGCCAAAGGGTTTTCAAGGTTTTGAGGGTGGGTAGGTTTTGAAGGTGCGATTTGGAAAAGATGAATGAGTAGTGATAGAGGTGGGTACTCTTATAAATCATAATTCATGATGTAGTAGGTATGTAGGTTTAACTGTGAGATGGGATATCCCAAAATTAATAATGTCCTTTTTAATAATTTTATATAAGGTTATTATTGTAATAAAAAACAGTTAAGAGATCCAAAATAATTTATGAAATGCTAATAATAGCACTCATTAGAATTCACTTTCTATTTTTTGAAATTACATTTTTATTCTCTTCAAAAAAAAATTTACAATAATGCTAGGACACGAATAAATAGATGAATAAATATAATAAGACAATAAACTTGTATAGCAGCTAACAATATGCAGTTGATGTATTTATTGGTACACATATTAGCGTTCATTATATTATTCAGTGTATTTGGTTTTACTTTTTTAAAAATTAAATTTTTTATTTTTTCGTATTTTTTTTTATTTTTATTGAATATTTTTAAAATTTTAATTTTTTTTTTTACTTTTTTAGATATACATTACTTAGATATATCTAAAAAATAAAATATTTGTAAAAAAATATTTTGAAAAATTAATAAATATACAAAAATCTAAAAAATATACTGCATTTTTATATTTTTCGTATTTAGTGAATTTTGTAAAGATTTTTTTCACCAAAATTATACGTTTTAAGTATATTTATGTTAGGTGTGTCTAAAAATTAAAAAAACATTGCTTAAAATATTTTAAAAAAAAGTAAAAACAAAAAAATACAAAAAAATAAGAAAGTAAAATTTTTTGAAAAGTATTTTCAAAAAAACTAAAAACAAATATGGTGATTAATTTTTTAATATTTGAAATAAGCTGTTGCAAAATTGTAAAATAAATTCTAGAAGGAAAAGGATCTGTCAATTAAAAATATTTTAAAAAGGCTTATTAAAAAACTTCAATATTTATATCTATTATTCTCTTAAATAACTAGTAATCTTTCGAAGGATTTGTTTTTTTAAAAAGCGTAAATTACGCTACAGGTTCTTATGGTGTGGAGTTTGTGTCACTTTAGTTTTTGATTTTTTATTGAATTTTGAATTTTGTTCTAAATAAGGACAATTCAATATATCATTGCTCAATTTTAAGGGCAAAATTGTCAATTTGATAAAATATAAACTAATTTGATAAAAATAAATATTAAAAAATATTTTTAAGAGCGAATTACACTAAAGGTCCCTATAGTTTGGGACTCGTGTCATTTTGGTTCCTGACTTTTCAATTGTGACACATTTGACCCTGAATTTTGAATCTTTTTCCAAATAAGGACAATTGAATATACCATTGCTCAATCTCAAGGGCAAAGTCGTCAATTTGATAAAATATAAACTAATTTGACAAAAATAATGTCAAAAAAATATTTTTTAATTTTTAAAAATTATTTCTACCCACCAAAGATAAAATTATATAAAATTGATAAATCTTTTACACATTTATTTTTTTTTTTTACCAAATTAATTTTTATTATGTGTTTGGATGATGATCATGTAATAGGTAGTTGTTTTTATTTTCATTAAATTAGTTTCTATTTTTCAAAAGTCAAATATGGTGACAACTTTGATATCATTATTAAACCAATCCATTAAATCAAAAAATCAAGAATAATGCTATATGTACCAATTAATGTACTAACTAGTATACTAACAAATGATTTGACATAATTTTAAAAGTTTTGGGCATTTGTATTTTGTATAATAGGTGGGGTTAGTAATAATGGTATAACACTAGTTGGTACACTACTGTGTACATTAATTGGTGCATGTAGCACTACCAAAAAATCAAAAACTAAAAACATTTCATATATTAAATATATCAATTACACATTAAAAGCTTAACAACTAGCATTACATGATCATTATCCAAACACATAAAAAAAATTAATTTGGTAAGAAAATAAATAAATGTGTAAAAGATTTATCAATTTTACATAACTTTATCTTTGATGGGTAGAAATAATTTTTAAAAATTCAAAAATAACTTTTTAGACATTTATTTTTATCAAATTAACCAAACCAAACCAAACCAACCAAGCCTTAAGTCTCATCAAATGGGGTCGGCTACATGAATCCTTCTTCTCCACGCGACCCTATCAAAGGCCATTTCATTAGTCAAATTAAGTAGATTCATATCTCTATTTATAACGCTAGTCAACGTTAATCTAGGCCTACCCCATCTCCTAACACTTCCATCTACCGTTACAGCATCGCATCTCTTCACTACTGCCTCTGTTGGTCTCCGTTGAATATGACCAAACTATCTCAAATGATTCTCTCTCAACTTATCTTCTATCGGTACTACTCCTACCCATTCCCGAATACACTCATTCCTAATCCTGTCTTGCCTAGTCTTACCACACATCCACCTTAGCATCCTCATCTCCGCCACACTCATCTTATCTACATGTTGTTTCTTGGTTGCTCAACACTCGGTCCCATACAACATAGCTGGTCTAATAGCCGTTCTATAAAACTTATCTTTTAGTCTAGTGGGTATTCGTTTATCGCGCAATACCCCAAACGCACTTCTCACTTACACCATCCTGCCTTAATCCTATGGGTCACATCTACATCAATCTCTCCCGCTGTTGTGACAATCGACCCTAAATAACGAAAATGTTCACTCTTAGGCAGTTCTTGGTTCTCAATCTTCACTTCTCCTCTGCTTTCATTGTTACTGTTACTAAATTTACACTCCATGTATTCTGTCTTAGTTCTGCTTATCCGGAATTCTTTAGATTCAAGAGCTTTTCTCCAAATCTCCAACTTTGTGTTAACTCCTTCTCTAGTCTCATCCACTAACACAATATCGTCTGCAAAAAGCATACACCATGGCACGTCATCCTGAATATTTATCGTCAACTCGTCTATAACTAAAGCAAAAAGATAAGGACTTAAGGCAGATCCTTGGTGTAACCCTACAGTGATAGGAAATTCATTTGTCTCTCCATCTGGCGATCTAATAGTAGTCACCACCCCTTCATACATGTCTCTAATCACGTCAATGTAATCTTTTGTCACCCCTTTCTTCTCTAACACCCACCATATTATATCCCGGGGCACTCTGTCATATGTTTTCTCAAGATCGATAAACACCATATGAATGTCTCTTTTCTTTTCTTTATACTTTTCTATTACTCTCCTCAAAAGATAGATCGCTTCCATTGTTGACCTACCAGGCATAAACCCAAATTGATTCTCTGACACCTTTGTTATGTCTCGCAGTCGGCGTTCCATCACCCGCTCCCACACTTTCATTATATAACACATTAGCTTAATTCCTCTATAGTTGTTACAATTTTGGACATCACCTTTATTCTTATAGATAGGCACTAAAATACTCTTCCTCCACTCATCTAGCATGTTCCTAGTCAACAAAATTTTGCTAAACAACTTAGTCAACCAAGCAACTCCCTTTTTACCCAAACACTTCCAAGCTTCAATAGGGATATCATCGGGTCCTAAAGCCTTATTTGATTTCATCTTCTTAAGTGCAATCTCCACTTCAAAGTTTCTAATCCTGCGATAGATCCTATAGTCTTGGTTTATCGTATTACTGGCTATTTCTTCTCCTATTGTCGTACCTCCATGTTCCTCATTTAATAATTTCTCAAAATAATTCTTCCATCTTTCCTTAATCTCATCATCCTTCATCAATACCTTAGAATCCTCACTCTTGATGCACTTTACTTGATTAAAATCTTTTGTTTTCCTCTCCCGTATCTTAGCAAGTTTGTATACCCTCTTTTTTCCCTCCTTACTATCTAGTCTAGTGTATAGGTCATCATAAGCTTTCAACTTAGTCTCTCTCACTACTTTCTTGACCTCCTTATTAGCCAATCTATAGCTCTTAAGGTTTTCATCAGTTCTATCCTTCTGCCACTTTTTAAAGCTCTCTTTTTTTGCCTTAACTACAGCCTGAACCTCTTCCCTCCACCACCAAGTTTCCCTAGAGCTGGGTCCCGTTCCTTTCGACTCTCCACGCACTTCCCTTGAAATTCCCCTCATACAATTGGCTATCGAGTTCCACATAGTGTTAGCATCACCTTCTAAGTCCCAAGTACCTTCCTTATCCATTCGATTATTAAATATTTCTAGTTTATCCCCTTTTAGGTCCCACCATCTCGTCCTACGACGCCCACCATCCTTCCTAGCTTGGTATTGCCCTCTAAAACATAAATCTAGTACCAACATCCTATGTTGAGAGATCAGACTTTCTCCAGGAATCACCTTACAATCATTGCATTTTAGTCGGTTCACTTTTTTCACTAAGAAGTAATCTATTTGGCTCTTAACTAATCCACTCTTAAAGGTTATCAAATGCTCCTCCCTCTTCTTATACATAGTATTGGCTACCACCAAGTCAGAAGCCAACGCAAAATCTAAGATACTCTCTCTCCGCCTCATTTCTGTCACCAAAACCGTATCCACCATGCACCCTTTCATAACCTAGTTTATCTATGCCCACATGGCCATTAAAATCTCCACCTATAACCAGGTTCTCTCCTACGGGTATCTCCTGTCAGATCTCATCCATTTGCTCCCAAAAATCCCTCTTAGTCTGATCATCTAACCCTACTTGAGGGGCATATGCACTAATAATGTTCACTATATTCCCTCCAATAACTAGTTTGACTAACATAATCCTATCTCCTTTCCTAGTGACCGCCACTACACCTTCCACAAGACCCTTGGCAATTATGATTCCTACCTCATTCCTACGTCTATCCTTACCACTATAATATAGTTTAAAACTGGTATCCTCAATTTCCCTAGCTTTCTCTCCCGTCCACTTAGTTTCTTGCAAGCAAGCTATACTAACTCTCCTCCTAATCATAACATCTACCAATTCCATTGTCTTACCAGTTAAGGTGCCTATGTTCCAAGTGGCTACCCTAAACCTATAGTCTTGGACTAGCTTCTTTACCCGCGCTCGTCCAGAAAAACACGGAAACCTTTGCTCATTTTTCATCGCACCCAGGCGTCGATGCGGCGCCCCTTGCTCACTTTTCGAAACACCCGGAGGCAGGCGCAACGCGTCACTTGAGGAGAACGACCTAGCATTTAAACGATTCAAAGTAGGATTCATTTTCATAAGGGATCCGAGCTGCTTTTTTTACGTGTTGGCTGTCGGCTACCTAACACACAACCCTCCTCCTTAACCCGGGCTTGGGACCGGCGAAGTTGTTAACAACCCTGGCGGAGTTTATTTTTATCAAATTAGTTTATATTTTATCAAATTGACGACTTTGCCCTTGAAATTGAGTAATAGTATCTTCAGTTGTCCTTATTTGGAACAAGATTCAAAATTCATGGTCAAATGTGTCACAATTGAAAAGTTAATGACCAAAATGACACAAGCCCCAAACTATAGGGATTGTTAGTGTAATTTGTCTTATTTTTAAATTTTTAAAAATTATTTTTACCCACCAAAGATAAAATTATGTAAAATTAATAAATCTTTTACACATTTATTTATTTTACTAAATTAATTTTTATTTTGTGTTTGGATGATGATCATATAATGGGTGGTTGTTTTTATTTTTATTAAATTAGTTTCTATTTTTCTAATAGTCAAATATAACGACAACTTTGATATCATTATTAAACCAATTCATTAAATGAAAAAATTTAAAACTAAAAACATTTCATATATTAATATATCGATTACACATTAAAAGCTTAATAACCACCCATTATATAATCATCATCCAAACACAAAATAAAAATTAATTTGGTAAAAAAAATGTATAAAAATTTTACATAATTTTATCTTTGGTGGGTAGAAATAAATCTTAAAAAATTAAAAATATTTTTTTGATATTTATTTTTGTCAAATTAGTATATATTTTATGGGTAATGCTATAGTGTGCAACTTACACCTTACACCTTTTTGTGTTCACTTACACCTTACACTTACACTTTTTTTACCTTGCACTTACACCTTTTGTGTAAGTGGCACATGGTGTGCAACTTATACATTTCATTTATACCTTCCACTTACACTTACACCTTACACTTACACCTTACACTTACACCTTTTGTGTGAGTGGCACATGGTGTGCAACCCACTTACACCTTTTGTGGGTTGCACACTTAAGAAGAAGCCATATTTTATTAAATTAACGACTTTGTCCTTGAAATTGAGCAATGGTATCTTCAATTATTATTATTTAAAATAAGATTTAAAATTTACGGTCAAATGTGTCATAATTAAAAATTCAGGGATCAAAGTGACACAATCTTCAAATTATAGGGACTGTTAGTGTAATTTATCCTTTTAATAATTATTATTATTTGACTTTTTCTTAATTGTTCCCATCTTATCTCCGTGGTGATCGCCAAACGTGGCACTGACGTGGATTCTCTTTATAAATTGAATTTATTATCCACTATACACTCCAACCACGGTTTGCTCCTGTTTGCAACATGATTTTAGACTAAAATAGTTAATAAAGATAAATAAATTAAAATAATTTATAAAATAAAATATTATATTATATTTAAATTATAATTATTTTTTTATAATTATCAAATTAATTAAAAAAATTAACTAACTTTATTAATCAAATTAAAATAATTAAAAAACTAACTTTCCAAACCAGCTCATTGTTAAATTTTTGTTTTTATTGACATAAAATAAGCAACAAAAACAAAACTAATTCACACGCATGAATGTTATCAAAAAAATAAGGGTAAATTAAACTTACACCCTTGAGGTTTAGGTTTAATACATATCACTCCCTGACGTTTAGAAAATTATCCTAATCCCCCTGTTATTATAATTATTTAGACGAAATAAAGATATTAAACTTATGCACTCTCTTTTTTTATGCTTTACTTTACTTCCGCTATTTTTTCTTTCCCATTTTTCTTTGCTTTACTTTTTTTTTCAATGTAATTTTTTCTATTTTTCCACTAAGAGTTGTTGCATTTTGTATAAGTAAGAAGGTTTGTGAAATAAAACTATTAACCACAAGAATAGAAACGTAATTTCTAAAACGTCAATGGTAAAATGTAATTGAATCAAACCTTAGAGGGTTAATGTAATTTATCCAAAAAAAAATAAATATAAACATGTGCGTGGGGTAAGCTTTTGATGGTAGGTCACAGTGAAGGTGGAGGCAATGGTCAATCTGTGCGGCTAGAGATTGTCGGAAGTCCTATCAAAAGGTAATCAAAGAATATTTGAAAAGGTTTACTTGTCTCATGTTGTCATGTTGATATTAAGATTATATTCGTTCAATCTGGCTTAAGGGCTCATTTTTTGACCTCATTTCGATAATTTGAACTGTTAAATGTGTAAAAATTATTGAGTACTATATCTTTGTAAAAAATCACATTGATCGGATATCGATGGCTATTTGATCGAATCAGATTTGTATTAAAAAAATAAATGGTAGACAGAATTTTGATCCAATTAAATAGTTATCGATATCCAATCAATATGATTTTTTGTAAGATATAGTACTCGACGAATTCTACACATTGAATAGTTCAGATTATCGAAATGAGACTCAAAACTAGGCCCATAAATTGAAGTAGACGAGTCTAATATTAATCTCAACCTGAGACAAGCTGGACCGATTTGAAAATAGCCAAAGATTACTAGAGATCATAAGAAGGGTACATGTAGTGACTGAAGATGGTGGTTAACAGTGTGTGGTGGTTAGAATGGGTAGAAGAGAAAGAAGTAAAAGCTTGTTTGTTTGTTTTAATGTAAATTTTTAATGTGCTTTCATGAGAAATGTTTGGTTTGTGTTTTAAAATAAATTTTTCAAAAAAAATGTTGGATAGAGAGTTTAGAAATTTCATGGGTTTGTTTGGTTGTATATTTTGAAAATAGTTTTGAAATTTGAGAGTTTGGGATGATTTAATATTTTGTTGTAGTTGAGAGAAAAAATAATTGAGAATGAGAGAGGAAAGAAAATAAGTGATTGATTAATGTGTAAGAGAGAGAGAGTGAGTGATTTTGAAAAAAAATTTCAAAAAATTTGAACCAAACAAAATTCTCAAAAATTATATCTTCAGATACAAACCAAACAAACCCATGATATTTTTAAATTTTTTTAACATAACTTCTAGGATACACATTAATAAAATTTATTTATTAAATAAAAATTAGAAACAATACCAAAATTTAGTAAAACCATGTCACAATCATCAATAAATTTAGTAATATATATTGAAATATCAAACATAATAAGTGTTGGAAACATAAGTTATGTCAATTATCAACGCTTTGAATACACCATACACCATTTTAAATCCTATAAAAATAAATAAATAAATACACAATTTTAAAGAGTAATAGTAGAGATTTCCAAAAAAATTATTAAAACTTTTACTAAATATCTCACATGGGTGTTGTGGGGGCATATTTTGTGAATGACAGCACGTGGCCAAGGTGACGCTGAAGTGGCAGCCGAGGTGCCACGTGGCATAGTCCTGATACCGAGGTGATCTCGACTAGGCCAAGGTTATCTGCGAAGATACCGTAATCAGAGGTAAGCAGATAAGGGACAATAGAATAGGGGGAACCTCAGTCTAGATAAAGGTAAAGCTCTTAGGAAGTTTATCTCTATCTGACTAGGAGTCCAAGATGAGCATTGAGCCAAAATCCACTGAAGCTAGGCTTCTACAGGGACTAGGTTAGTGCTGGCTATAGAAATAAGGCACCCTCGCAGATTTAAGTATGCTTTTATATTATGTCTAGTGAGTTAAGCACTATTGGTTATCTTTGACAGATATAGATTACTGACTTGATCGTTGGAGTGCCCCCGGTTGGACAAACCACCGTCGGATTCTGATCTTTTCGTGCCAGGTTGTTCAAGCTTAATCTATTATGCCGGTGCTCTTCTGCTGAGTTTCTCTGTTTGGTTGTGTGGTCAAAAATCAACACCCACAATTTGGCGCCGTCTGTGGGAAAGTAAGGAGAATAGATGGCCAACGACGAACAGAAAGAAAAGGTCGGGGACGACATCCCTAGTGGGAGTGGCAAACACGCCGATCCTAATATAGAGGAGGAGAACTGTAATAAAGGACCTCGAGATTAGAATCTCAAGGAAAAAGACGTCGGCCAAGAGGGAGATGCATTGAAGAAAACATGTCAAGGCGGGTATTACAACGAAAACGACCTCTAGGTATGGAAAGATAGATGCCTGAGGTGGGACGGCGAGATGAAGGAAATGGCAAACAAGTTGGCAAACCTACAATCGGTTGTTAACTTCATAATACAGAACAACGTCATGCAACCACCATTTCCATTGAAGGACACACCGATTCCAGCAGCCAAGAACAATGCCCAGAAAATGGGGCAGAAAGTCGTCCCAGTAGTCCCTCAGCATGACAAGGAGAAAAAACGCTCTTATCGGCCTTCACGGGACACCGGGTAAGCAGAATCGATGAAAGGAGAGTCTTAGAGGACGCCTCGTACCAAAGGAACATATGTCAAGGAACATCAGCATGTTCAAGGGAAGGAACTTTGTTTTGACACGGTGAATGAAGAGAAGTCTAAAAAGACTCATAAAGACGTTAAGAGTAGCACACCAAAAAGGCTGAAATCCATTGACAGCCGAACTCCTGATCAGACTAAGGAGGATTTGAGGGACTATCTCCAGAGGAAGCGATAGAATGCCGAGGTCACATCTCTGGTCAAGTTGAGAACACTATTCTCAGTGGAGTTGGATAAGTTCGAGGCCCCAAAAAGGTTTCATATGTCGAGGTTCCAGATATATGACAGTAAGTCCGATCCGAACTTTCACGTCGGCTTATATTTGAATTCAATGGCACTGTATACCAGGAACGAACCGTTGCTCTGCAAGGTGTTCCCCTCATCCTTTGAGGGAATTGCATCAGATTGGTTTCACAAGTTGCCGAAAGGAACTGTGAAGAGTTGGGAAAGCTTGGCTGAGATGTTTGTGGCCAGGTTTGTTACAAACAAATTGCAGCCGTTGAGGGTAAACTCCCTAATGGCTCTGAAAATTGGCGAGGGTGAAAGCCTCAGGGCTTACGCCAAAAGGTATTATGAGGTATTCAACCGAATACCAGGATGCAACCAGGAGTTGGCGGTCGTATCTTTTAAGAACGGCCTGGAGGATGACTACATGCTTTGAAAGTCACTGGCAAAGAATCTGCCAAAGAGTATGGAGGAGTTCATGGCTAGGATCGAGAAATATATGAGAGCAGAAGAGGATATACCAGGAACGAATGCGTCAAAGCAAGAGAAGAGGGATGGCTTGCCGAAGCGAGGTTGAGGTAATACAAATTTTAATAGACAAGAAACAGGACTGAGGGCTGCCCAGGTAGTCACCACTGTGTTCCGAATCCTAGTTTATAAAGTCCTGGAAAGGATTAGGAACTAGCCGTATTATAGAGCACCAGAAAATATTCCTAGCGAATTTATGGGAAGAAACCTTGGGAAGCACTGTGCCTACCACAATGAGGATGGGCACCTGACTCAGGGGTACAAAGCCCTGAAGACGCATTTGGAAGATCTGGTTAGACAAAGTCACTTAAGGGACCTAATAGATGAGGCCAAAACAAGGGAAGAGCAGGCAAGGCTGCCCGAGGCACCGCCAGCACCACCCCCACCAGCACCACAACTGCAAGTAGACGGACCTCGAATGATTAATGTGATTCATTCGACGGTTAATGAGAACGAGGTATATGGGGAGACTCAGAGGGTGAAGCACTTACATCATGTGTATCAGGTCCAGCAAAAGAGGCTTAGGACAAATGAGTGCCAGGGACCAATGGTGTCCTTTACTGAATTAGACCTAGACATGGTACAGTATCCACACAACGATGCTCTAATAGTAACTCTCAAGATTGGAGAATGCCAGGAGAGGTGTATTCTGATTAACCAAGGTAGCTCT
The DNA here is from genome assembly GCA_036172215.1 of Camellia granthamiana. Taxonomy (NCBI): domain Eukaryota; kingdom Viridiplantae; phylum Streptophyta; class Magnoliopsida; order Ericales; family Theaceae; genus Camellia; species Camellia granthamiana. Next base: position 101,806,496 of record CM069917.1, on the reverse strand, counting down.
TGTGACATTATGTATGTCAGATGTTACAAGGAGCTCAACCTTCACCGAGATGATTTGGAGCAGTCCAACAGCCCAATGGTTGGGTTCAATGGAGCACCGATATGGCCGCTGGGAGCAATAAATTTGGAGGTATAGGCAGACACCAAGAAGGTAAGCACGGAGTTCATAGTACTTGACACCCCATCCTCTTACAATGTTATCTTGGAAAGGCCATGGTTGCACGCAATGGGGGTTGCTCCCTCAACACTACACCAGCTGTTGCGGTTCCCAACGGAGCATGGAATTGAGGAAGTCAGAGGGGATCAAGTGTAGGCAAAGAATTGCTCCATGGCAGCAATGAAATCTACCTGCAACGTGCGAGAAGCAGAAACAGTAGAGATTGAGGATGAGGGCATGGTTGTCTTGGAGGATGTCGGTCGACAAAAACGAGGAAGCCTTAAAGAAAATTCTGGTCCAGTAAGGGAATGAAGAGCGCTTCTTCCTTCTCGGCTCAGGCTTAACCCAGAAGGAGGAAAGGGAGTTAGAAGCATTCTTGCGAGCAAACATAGAGGTGTTTGCCTAGACACCCTACGAAATGCCTGGCATTGACCCCGATGTCACATGCCACAAACTAAACGTAGATAAGTCGGCTAAACCTGTCATTCAGTGAGCAAGGAGGTCGACGTTGGTTCATATGGATGCAGTAGAGGAGGAAGTGGACAAATTGTTAGAGGCCAGAGTCATTCGAGAGGTAAACTACCCAACGTGGTTGTCTAATACAATTGTTGTAAAAAAGAAGAATGGAAAGTGGATGGTCTGCGTGCACTTCACCATCTTGAATAAGGCTTGCCCCAAAGACAGTTTCCCACTCCCCAAGATCGATCAATTAGTATATGCCACTTCGGGACATGGAAGGATGAGCTTCCTAGATGCTTACAGGGGGTACCATCAGATAGCAATGTATCCCCCTGACGAGGAGAACACTGCATTTATCACCCTAAAAGGGCTGTATTGCTATAGATTGATGTCTTTCGAGTTGAAAAATGCAGGAGCAACCTACCAAAGGTGGGTGACCAAGATATTCAGACATCTGACCGGCAAAATAGTGGAAGTATACATTGATGACATGGTCGTGAAGACCAAAGAACCTAAGAATCACCTGGCTGACTTGAAGGCAGTGTTTGATATTCTTAGAACACATCGGCTCTAACTCAATGCTTCGAAATGTGCATTTGGAGTTGGGTCTGGTAAGTTCCTAGGGTACTTGGTTACTAGAAGGGGCATTGAGGCAAGTCCAGATCAAATCAAGGCCATCCTTGACTTGAAGAGCCCGACATCGGCAAAATAAGTACAGATGTTGACAGGAAGGGCCACAGCCTTGAATAGGTTTATAAGCAGAAGTTCTGATAAGTGTAAACCATTTTTCAATTTATTGAAGAAAGCCACAGATTTTTTGTGGACAGAGAAGTGTGAAGTCACCTTGGCCGACTTAAAAAAGTACCTGACAATAGCTCCGGTTCTGTCAAATCTAATTCCTGGAGAAAAATTGTTCCTATACTTGGCAGTTTCAGTGCACGCAGTGAGTGCAGTGGTAATCAAGGAGAACAAAGGGCAGTGTACTACGTGACTAAAACCTTAGCAAGTGTAGAGACCAAGTACTTGCCCCTGGAGAAATTGACACTGGCCTTAGTGATGGCTTCTAAAAAATTGAATCATTACTTCCAATCCCACAAGATTGTGGTGTTAACTGCGCATCTCTTGAAGTCCCTGTTATAGTAAGGAGATCTGACAAGAAAGGTAGCCAGATGGGCAGTGATATTGGGCCAGTATAACTTAGAGTTTAGACCTAGAACGGCAATCAAAGGCTAGGTTCTAGCCGACTTTGTGGCCGAGTTGACACCTGGTGCCATCCCACGTCGAGCTCCAGTGAACCGTGGCTTAGGGTGTCCAGGGGAGCAAGAAGAGACCGAGCTGGGAATGAAAAACCCCACAACAGAGCAAAAAAAAGAAGAAGAACCCAAGCCTTGTGATATTTACATCGGCAACTCATTCCGCCTGTTTGTTAATGGAAGTTCAAACCGTCAACGAGCAGGGGCAAGAGTGGTGTTGGTATCACCAGATGGGCGAATACTAGAGTAGTCTATTCGTTTGGGGTTCAAGGCCTTAAACAATGAAGCAGAATATAAGGCACTAATTGCAGGGTTGAAGTTAGCAGCAGCAATGGAAGCCGACGAGGTGGTAGTCTTCTATGACTCCCAACTCATTGTAAACCAGGCAACAGGCGAATATGCAGTCCGAGATGAAAGAATGACAGCCTATGTCAAAAAAGTTGTTAGACTGCTAGCCTTGTTTCAGGATTGCCGACTACAGTAGGTTAGCCGAGATGACAACAGCCATGTCGATGCCTTGGCTAACTTGGCTAGTGCAATGAAATCGGGGGAGGCAAGGACAATAATGGTTAATTATTTGTCAGGCCCAAGTGTGGAACCACTAATCACCGAGTATGAAGTAGTGTGTGTGGAGATAAGTCCAAGTTGGATGGATGCAATAGTGATGTTTCTTAGGGACGGAAAGCTGCCAGATGATCGCAAAGAGGCGCATAAGACCAAACTGAAGTCGACAAGGTTTAGCCTAACAGCAAAAGGACATCTCTACAGAAGATATTTTACTGGCCCCCTTTTAAAATGTGTGCACCCTTCTCAGGTTGAAGACTTCTTGTATGAAATACATGAAGGGATATGTGGCAGCCATGCTGGGGGTAGATCACTTACTCATAGGGCTATTACTCAGGGGTACTGGTGGCCCTACATGCAGAAGGATACTGAAGCCTACGTCAGAAAGTGCGAGAAGTGTCAAAAGTTCGCACCTTTGATACATCAACCAACAACAGATTTGAACCCAGTGTCCAGCCCTTGGCCATTTGCCCAGTGGGGCATGGATCTTATTGGACAACTGCCTCAAGCAACTGGGCAAAGGAAGTTCCTGCTGGTAGCAACTGATTATTTCACAAAGTAGGTAGAAGCTGAACCCCTTGCGAAGATTCGAGATATTACTGTGAAGAGTTTCATATGGAAGAACATCATCACCAGGTTTGGGATCCCAAAGGCAATAATAGCAGACAATGGTACATAGTTTGATAGTAAGCTAATCAAAAGCTTCTATATGCAAAGGACAAAATCAAAAACTACAACTCTACTCCAAGTTTCCCTCAGAGTAATGGTCAGGTAGAAACATCCAATAAGACTATCTTGGATGGGATCAAAAAGAGGTTGGAAACAACAAAGGAAAAATGGGTGGAGGAGTTGCCCAATGTACTCTCGGCATATCGGACTACGCCGAGAAGATCAATTGGGGAGTCTCCATTTGCCATGGCTTATGGCACTGAAGCAGTTATCCCAATAGAAGTCGGCATTCCAGAGATTAGAACCCAAGGAGTGGAAAATGGTACTAATGAGGCATTTTTAGCCCGAGATCTAGACTTGCTGGATGAGAAAAGAGAAAGAGCAGCAATGCGGCTAGGGGCATACCAATAACAACTTGCTAGGGCTTACAACAAGAAGGTCAACCCAAGAGAGTTCAAAGTTGGGGACCTTGTGCGAAGGAAAGTAGTTGGCAACAAGAAGGATCCTAAGGAGGGCAAGCTTGGCTCAAATTGGAAGGAGCCTTATAGAATCATCTCGGTTGCCAGCAAGAAGGCATATCGGCTTGAAGGCAGTGATGGCAAAAAGTTACCAAGACCCTGGAACACTTGCAACTTGAAGTTTTTCTATCATTAGATTTTTGGTTTTTCAAAATTTATGTCTTAATTCTATTAGCCGAAGTAATAATAAGATTTTAGTTTGATGAATTTGAAATTTGTATGATGGGATTGACCAGTCCCATGACGATGTTTCTGAATGAAACATGATGAATAACTTAGACTTATTATATAGCAGAGTTGAATTATACTTGCATATAATAGAGTTGAACTAAGTTGGTGATGTTTCTAAGTTTAACATGACGAATGACTTAGACTTATTATATGGCAGAGTTGAATTATACTTGCATATAATAGAGTTAAACTAAGTTGACGATATTTCTAAGTGAAACATGACAAATAACTTAGACTCATTATATGGCAGAGTTGAATTATACTTGCATATAATGGAGTTGAACTAAGTTGAATTAACCTAGACTTGCCATATCGGCAAAGTCAAACTCAAAAGAGAACTAAGGTCATTCATAGAGAAACCGAGGTTGATACACCTCGGCAAATCTCTATTTGAAACTGACTTTGGTGAAAGACCATTGACACATGCTTAATGTGAACTTAAGCAGAACTTAGGTTCACATTAGGGGGCAAGGAGTAGGAAAGGTAAATAAACCTGAGAGCTTGGCACTTGTTGGAATTTTTAGAAAGGGCTTAACACTTGTTGAAATTTTAGAAAAATTTACAAGTTAGAGTTGGCTGAGGTGCTTATGAATGAAGTGTTCGAGATACATATTGCCCGAGGTAACCAACAAGGTTGTCCAAACTTGGAAAGGGTCTTGAAAAAAGATAGCATATGAAGGCAAAAAAGTAATACTGAATAACACTTGTAAAAATACTTTGGTATTTTTAAAATGTTAGCCGAGGTATGCCAATGGTTAGCCGAGAAAAACATTCAAGGTTTATATTTGAGGTATTATATCCCGAAGTTACTATGCAGTTAAGGCATACTTTGAAGAAATATAAAAATATTCTGAGGCATGAAAGACATGAAAGAAAATTGTGGACAAGTATGAAAAGAGAATTCAACACTAGCCAAAAGAAACTGTGCATTCATAAACGAAATTGTTTTAAGGACAAGAAAGCACTTCGCCCTGGCCTAGAAGGTTACTTGTTCAACTTACAAAAAAAAAAAAAAATACAATTGAAGGAAGAAAGAGTATAAAATAAAGAAGAAATATCCTAAGCACTAGGATTAGTCTGGGATTACTCAACCCCAGCTGTTGGAGTTTTATCGGCGTCGGTTGCCAGCATTACATTCTTCTCCACCACTACCTCGGCATCTATTTCGAGCAGAGTCTGGTCCAAACTCTTTTCGGTGCATTAGACCTCGGCTTCAGAAATGGTTAGTTTGGGAGAGACGCCCTTGGAAGCCAAGTCATCCTCCTCATCTTGAGTCAAGTCAAGGACTTGCTCATTTAGGGTGGGGGACTTGGCATCAGTGGCAGCTTCCTCCTCATTTTCATCAATATCACCATCCTCGTCGACTTCGTCGCCAGAATCCTTGGGCACTGGAGGGAAAGGCACTTAAAGTTGAGTGATGTCTCGGAGGTCGGAGTCCATTGGAATGGATAATTTGTTTAATGTCATCGTCCAACCGAGGTAATAACCTCTGTTGCAAGCCAGGTTAACTTGCTCTTTGTATTGATCTCGGACGGTGGCTTGCCCTTCCTCAAATGCTTTCTCATCTGCCACCTTGACCTCGGCTTCCTTTGAGTTTAGGGCCTGTTGGAGCTTGGCCTCTAGCTCGGCTGCTCTGGCTTGGGCAACCTCAAGATCGGCTTTGGAGGCTGCGGTTTCAGCTTCGGCCATTTTTTCTTTTTCCTCAGCTTGATCTTGAGCGGCTTTGGAAACCTTGGCTTGGTCCAACAGAGATAGATTGTTGGTTTCGGAATGATTGAGCGAGGAGAGGAGTTTGATAGCTTCCTTAGTCATCTTTGCCAACTCCTTCCTTGTCATCTTAGTCTTGACCGCGTACGAATGTGCATGCTGGATAGCCTACAAGAAGTAAAACAGATTAGCAAAATTCGACAAGTGTTGAAAGACTGTAAAAGAGTAAATAAAGAGGATTACCAAGACTAAGTGTTGCATCTTGAGGCCAAAGTTTTCATACACATGGAGGTCGGCTATGTGATTCATATCCTCGGGTAAAAGCACGACCGTTGACAGACAGCACCGACCTCGACGTCATTAATTGCGCTGTCACCAGCTGTCAATGGTTTATCCCCTACCATGACCTCGGGAGCCCAGGTCATATTAGGAAAGCTGCGACCCTCAGGTTCGTCAGACCATGGCCTTTTAGATGGTTAGGAATCAGATGCATCGGCCTCGGCTGGCCTTTTCTTGGTTCTTCTCGACCTCAACTAGTTTTGAGATTGGCACAGTGTCCTCAGAGTAAATCTGAGTCATTGTGGCCTTAGCCTTGGCCTTCTTCACTCTTTTCAGCTTTGGCTTTGATTTGGATGGAGAACATGAGAATAGCACCGTTACCACCCCTGGAAGGGTGGCAAGGAGATCTTCAACAACTGCTGGCTTGCGGCCCATGTCGTCAGATGTTGTAGCAACAGTAACCTTGGTACCAAAGTGAATTGCTGGAAGTGCAATTGGAGGGTTTTCTGAGTCGTACGCCGAGGATACTGATTCTCGGTGTATGCGGTTGCGAGTCCTGCTGGTTGAAGCGTTTGGTGGAGCTCTACGTCTACGTCGGCGTCGGCGTTGGCGTTGAGATGGTGGGATTAATTGAGCTGGAGCAAAAGTAGAGGGCAGCTCTACTGGGTTGGATGAGGAGACCTGGTTTGGCCTGAAGGATGACGCAAATAGTGGAGTTATTGCAGATGAGAGAGTTTTGCTCCGGCGGGGAACGTCGAGCAAGACGGATTTGTACGTCGGGATGTAGTCAAGCAGCAATGGGGCCTTGCGCTTCTCGATAGGCAAACCCAACAGTTTTTTTAAGTCTTTGATGGGGAAGAATGTCTGATGAAAGTCTTTCCCTGGTTGAGGAAGAGCTACAAACAAAAAAAAACATTAGCATGAACAGATAAAGGTTAACAAGTTTTGGGCAGAGATAAAGTTGGTAGGAAGCACAGTTTTTACCATCATCCTCGTTAAACACTCATCGGCGTAGTGGGAAGAGATGAAGATCGTCGTCTGGTATAACTCCCAGTTGCTCGAGACGATCAGATAGTCATCCCCAACACGCTTGTTGGAGTCAGAAAGGTCGACTAAGATTTTGTAGGCGGTGGATCTAGGCTTAAGGTAATAGGTGTAGCCTTTTTAAGACTTAAGGTCACTTATGGTGTAACAGAATTAGATGTCGGCTAGCATGATCCTAGCATTTTCTCGGCGTGCCAGTTCTATGATGCCATTGATAACCCTGTACAAGTTGATGGCTAGTTGCATGGGGTTGAGCTTATAATAATGGAGGATTTCCCTAAAAAGGATGTCTAGGGGAAACCTGAGTCCACATTCTACAAAGGCAACTACTGGGAAATGCATAAGATTTCCATCAGGCATAATGGAGTCCTATTTCCTAGCCAATCTCATCTGGATGTTGGCTGGGATAGAGAACTCTCTTCCAAAGTTCTCAAGTTTCTCTAGGGTGTTTACCCTCCACTTAAAGATGCCCATAACTTCGGATTAAATGGGAGATGGTACAAGATTTTAGAAGAAGATCACTGGTAAATGTTTGAAAACCTTAGCTAAACAGTAGAAAGCACTGGGATGAGGATCTGTGAGAATTAGAAGGGATTTGTTTTAGATTTTTCTAAGTGTGTGGTTTCTAGCAATTCCCAAGCCTAAGTCTATACGGAAACAAGAATCAAAGGCAAGAATCTGGAAACAAAGCAAGAAAACCAAAAAAGAAATGTAATTCAGAAATCAGTGGTGAAGTAGAAAAACGGGTGTATACAACCAAAACTTCAAGACACTGAGTGAGTGTGTGAAGAACAGTATGCGAATGTCTCAAGCAAAAAACATGATTGGCATTTTTGAAAGATTACACAGATTCAAGGTTCAAGAATAGGAAATTGATTCATAATCGAAGAAAACGTAGAATGCAACCATGAAAACAGATTTAAATAGCAACAGAATAGACATATACTAAAGAGAGGATACATTCAGAATAATGGAAGGCTGAAATTGAAATTGAAAGAAACTAGGAACTCACCAGTTGGGTTCGAGGTCGAGGTTTGAGGATTGTCGGAATCAGACGGTGACGACGAGTGGAGCAGGACAGTAAAAGGCTTCGTTGGAGTAGGTGAACAGAGCACAGTTACAGAGTTGAGGAATTGTTAGAGAGAGAAAATCTTGAGAAAAGAGAGAATGCAAGAATACGAAGTGAGAAGACGAAGAGAGAGAGAAAGAGTTTTGTTGAAACTCGAAAAGGCGGCAAAAGGAAATGAATACCCCTTAGACAACGTGTCTGTCAGACGGCGTGTGCAGAAACGACGCGACCTGATGGTGCGTGTCAGGTACGAACTAATGAGAGAATGACGCGTGGAAAAAATGGTTGAGGAAGTCGTGTGTAACAGCTCATGAGCAGATTAAACTCTTGGAGTTCTTGAGCTAATGAAGCAATAACCTCGGCTAAAGGAATGACCTTGGCTGGAATATCTAAAGAACTTGATTCTTAGTTCTTGGCTCTTGATAAAAATGGATAGTTAAGTGCTGGGCACTTGAAACCAATGAGTAATGATCTCAGTCAATGGAAATGAGTAAATTTTTAGCCGACGTAGTAAATGAACTAGCGATATAGGTTCCATCACCTCAGGTTGTCGAGGTAATAGAACCTGGGGGGCAGTTGTGGAGGCATATTTTATGAATGACAGCACGTGGCCAAGGTGACGCTAAAGTGTCAGCTGAGGTGATCTCGACTAGGCCGAGGTTATCTACGAAGATACCAGAATCCAAGGTAAGCAGATAAGGGACAAGAGTCCTAGAATAGGGGGGACCTTAGTTTGGATAAAGATAAAGCTCTTAGGGAGTTTATCTCTATCTAGCTGGGAGACAAAGATGAGCATTGAGCCAAAGTCCATTGAAGCTAGGCTTTTACAGGTATCAGGTTTGTGCTGGCTATAGAAGTAAGGCACCCTCGTGGGTTTAAGGTATGCTTTTATATTCTGTCTAGTGAGTTAAGCACTATTGGTTATCTTTGACAGATATTGATTACTGACTTGATCGTCGGAGTGCCCCCGGGTGGACGAACCACCGCCGGATTCTTATCTTTCTGTGTCAGGTTGTTCGGGCTTAATTTGTTCTGCCGGTACTCTCCTGCTGAGTTTCCCTATTTGGTTGTGTGGTCAAAAATCAACACCTACAGATGTAAGACTCATATGGATCCACATGTTATGGGTTCTACACTCATATAAGACATTTGGTATAAATTTTGATAATTTTTTTTAAATTTCTAGCATTTTTCTTAAGGATTTATAAGAAAATTTTGTGGATAAAAAAAATAAAAGCAAAGTGAGAGAGAAGGAAAAACATGAATAAACTAGGAGCTAAATTTTTTTATTACATTTTTCTTTTTTCTTTTTGTGTGTTTTCAAGTCCCTACCTAAATTCAAACACAACTTAAATATATAAATTGATAGTTCATTAAAAAAAAATCGCAAAATAGTTTGTGTGCCTTAGCACCAGTGACGGAGCTACATAGGGCTTAGAGAGGGTCACGTGCCTCCCCTGGATTTTTGATTTTTTTTTTTTTACATATGTATATAAATAAAATTTTAAATAAAAATAATATTTAGAATAAAATATCAAGGACATTTTTAAATTTATGAAAACAATAGTGATTATTTTATTGAAAATGAAATGACTACAACAAATTATATTTTTATGTAATAAAATTTTATGAAAAAATCTCAATGTAAAGGTAATATCCATCATTATTGATATGTAAATATAATTAATCTCACTATATATATGTAAAAATTACTAGAGTGTTAGTTATATTTATATGTGAAGTTCACCCTTCATATGTTGCTTTACTATTGGTTGGTGATATCATATGTCAATAATGACGTGATATCACTATTATATGAAATTTTTACTCAAATTTTGTAAAAATTTGATTTATCTTACTATTATGTAATTTATTTTAAGACTTAAATATATGACTATTTTTACATTGTCCATGATACATTAGTTACACGCAATACTTTCTTTTCGATTTTACTAGAAGTTAATTTTAAAATTTTATGTAAAATACTTTTGTAATAATTTATTTAAGTTTTTGTACTTAATATTAATTCAAAAATTATTATTATCTTCTCATTGTTGGTTATAAAAAAAAAAATTAAAGTAATCAAGAAGTGCCCTTTCTAATTTAGTTTCCTGGCTTCGCCACTACTTAGCACACGTGAAAATTCTAATAAAAAAACCCTCCTCATTATTGAAGTAAAAAAGGAGCATTCTGGCCGCTCAGGATTAATACAATGTAATTATATTTACACACTACTAATTTTTTTAATATATATAATTACTTAATATATATAAAATAATTTTTAGAGTTTAAAAATATTTTAATTCACACATTAACTTTCCATTATTACCCTATGGTAACATACCACTTGTCTATTTCAATACACACCACTACACACACACCAAAAACTCTTCATCTTCAAAACAGAGATCATCTTCACCGATGTTCATCTCCATTGCCGGTGTTGAACTCCATCACTGACGGAGGGTTTCATTTGATTTCTATCTTCGTTAGTGTTGATCTCCATCATTGACGTTAAACTCTCGTTGTCTCATCGTTTTAGATTTCCGACAGAGGGTTTCATTCGATCTCCATATTCGTCGGTGTTGATTTTCATCGTCGATGTTTGTAACGCCCTCAAAATAATAACATTAATCCCAACAATATAAACATGCTATAATATATAAAAAGTTCACATCTTTTCATTAACCAGAGTTGTATTACAGAAAGTATCACATGTTAACAACAAACGCAAATGCCCTAAGGGCTTACAGCTTTCCAAGTTAACACTTGGTTACACAAAAGTAGAGTGCTAACTCATTTACACATAAAGCCCTTGGCTTGAATTTACATGTAATACAACAAAAGGAAAGACAACCAAAAAGCTTGTCCGCCACTAGCCTCCCAAGCTAAGTCCTTGGAGGTGGCATGCTTCCTGTACCTGAAAATGATGTTCCCATATAGGGTGAGCCACAGCCCAGTAGAAATATACTAAACCAATTATGAATAATGCCTAAAAGATTAACAGTTGATAGATGGTCAACACTTTTACATTCATTCACAATATAACACAGTTCCAAGACACTTAAGTCTATATTCCCTTTCATTTCCATTTCTTTCCCTTTACTTGCCATTTCATAACCTTGGCTCAGAACCTGGCCAAACACACACATGAGACACACACTCATGCCAACACATTTCACTTCATCAAAGATAAACATAACAGTTATATCAATACTTCCAACGACAAGCATATCCGCTCTGTCAATACACTTCTAGATAGGCATATCTGCTCTATCTACGGAGTTCATCCCCTATCTCCTCCCAACAATATCCGGTTTAGAGGTTCATCCCCTATCTTCCCCTAAACCGTGGAGTACATCCCCTATCTCCTCCAACACAACACAATGCATATAAACAACAATTATATACATCACAAATCAACACAATTAATTATCCAAATTAATCAATCAATGTAATTAGGGCATTCTCCATAATTAACATCACAACCCTTAGGTTCCAATTCCACTAATGTTTCAACATTAATTCCATGTTTATATACCAAACATGCTTCTAGGTTTATCATAGATAAAAACCCCCAACTTTTGTAAAATTACACAATGGCCCAAAGTTTCCCAAAATTACACAACAACTTCCAACATATCAAAATGCTAAAATTGAAAGACAAAACCCATAAAGAGGAGTAGGATATCCCTACCTCAAAGAATGAGCTCCAAAGGAGATGATGCCCAACACCCAACTTGCTCCAAAACCAAATTTGTTCCGATTAAAACGAAGCCCAAGCCACCCTCTATCTTTTTAACAAAGGCCTTAGGGTAGGAAATCACCCTAGGTAGATCAATTCTTAGAGAGAGTGCAAGTGTAGAGAGAGAAGCTCTCAAAACAAGGGTTTGAAGATGATAAAGTGTAGAAAAAGTGATGTTTAGTTCGGTGCTGCCTTGCTGATATAAACAGGGTCGCTCGAGCGAAGACCCCGTCGCTCGAGCTACCAGACACAAAAACTGGTCTCGCTCGAGCGAAGACACGCTCGCTCGAGCCAACAGTGCAAATTTTCCGATTTGCACTACGACGCTCGCTCGAGCGAAGACGGACCAGCTCGCTCGAGCCAAGAAATGCAACCTTCAGGTCTGAGCCAGACGCAGTCGCTCGCTCGAGTGAAGCCACTCTGGCTCGAGCCACCAGACACAAAAACCAACCCTCGCTCGAGCGACCAAACCCTCGCTCGAGCGACCAGCCAAAATTCTGGGCAGCAACACTTGGTTTCCAAACACAACCAACCTGTAACAAACCTGCCCAATACATCCTATAACTCAAATACAAAGTAGGAAAGGATGTAAACAAGACAATACTCAACTACAACATCCACGGACACATGTCCGGATTACTGTACAACAAGGGGTAAACCCGGGATCGCTATAATGTTGAACTCTCATCCTTGATTCACTTGTGTATTTAACAACACAATCAGTTTCAACATTGCTAAATTGGATAGGTATAGAATTCTATAAAAAATTTAACAAAAATGAATACATAGTTGAATAAACCTATGGGGTGTTTGTTTGGTGAGATACAACCATGGGATTGGATTTCATGTCCAATGGATTAATTAGTCTAACGTTTGAATAGAAAAATGAAGGCTGGACTAATAGTTCCCCATATATGTCGGATAACTCTATCCCATGGGCTGTGTTTGATAGAAATGAGCGGATTGAGCTAACACCCAAATTAGCTAGTTAAATGACGAAATTGACTCCTTAAGTATATAACATTTCTTTCTTTTATTTTTTTGGTATTAGAAAAATAATAAAAGGAAATATACTTTCAATATTTAAAAGAAAAAAAAGAATATATAACATATTTTTTCTTTATTTTTAAAAATATTTTTTTGAACATGTTGATTATTTTAAACATGTATATAAATTAATGTTGTGATATATAATAGTATTCTACTTTCTTTCTTTTTTTTATATTAACAAAATTATAAATGGAAATATACTTCTAATGTCGCAGTTAAAAAAAATTAATAATGGTCTTACTAAAATAAAATATACTTTAAATTTAGCATTGTCGTTGTAAACAATTCAAAAAGACAAAATGATCTTTTGAGAAGTCATCATTTTTTATAATTTTCTAATTAACATGAGATTCACTAAAATAGTCATTTTCAGACATCTAATTCCATGTAGTTCAAAAAAATAAAAACATATAATCTCATGAAAAAATAAACATAGAATACTGTTACCCAAAAGACAATCTAAGAGAGGGGGTAAATTAAGTTTTTACAATTAAAAATTAATAATACCCTAATAAAAATTATGATTAGCACAATAGATAAATATAGTTAATGAAATAAAAATAATTAAAAACAAGCGTTCTAACAACTATGTCAGTTAATGATTTTAGCACAATGAAAATATGAAATATAGCTACAGCAATTTAAATAAAATAAAGAGATAAGGGAGAGAGAGGCAAACAAATTTATAGTAGTTCAGCTTCAACTCGGCCTACGTCCACTCCTCAAGCTTCACTTGAGATTTTCCACTATGCTCTAGCTTCACGGGGGTGCTAGCAACCTCTTTACAAATGGAGCAATTCTCCACGGATTTTACATAGACTTTCTAAGTCAAGAACACTGAGTGTACTACACTCTTACAAGGTTGAAAAGAAAGTGTTTTTGCTTTCACAGAAAGCTACAAGAATTATCTCTCAAAGATAGATATAAAAATGAAGCTCTAGTTTTTCTGTAAACCTCACACAGGAAAGATAGGCTTAAAGTTATACGTCTCAGTGTATAATTTTTGAAAGAGGATGTAAACAAAAATTGAAGAACACTTCTCAGAAAATTTTTCAGAGAATAGATGAGAGTGATTATAGATCAAAGAATATTTTCTAATTTTTTTTGTCACTTGTTTACATTAGAGGCTTTGGTATATATAATGAAACTTATAGCCGTTGTATTCATTTGAATTTATAACCGTTTATAACCGTTGTATTCATTTGAATATCTTCCACTCCGTCATTACTAATTTGAATATCTTCCACTTGAACTTTTTGGCCTGCTGTTGTGTTGTGTTGTTTGAACCTTTTGGCTTGCTGCTGTGCTGGGCTATTTGAACCTTTTGGCTTGCTGCTGTGCTGGGCTATTTGAACCTTTTAGCCTGCTGCTGTGTTGGGCTGATTGAACCTTTATTTTGGGTTGTTTGAACCTCTGGTTTGGGCATTATTTTTGGGTTGAAATGAACTCCTGATTTAAGCAAATATTAAATACATTCAAACAATATTTAGGATAAAAGTTTAGGTGAGAAATAATGGGACAAAATAAATATTGATTCTATTTTTCTCTTTCAAATAAATTAAAACATAATTAAATAAATCATCAAAATAAATTTTGAATTTAAAACATCTATATAATAAAACAGGAAGGTTTTTGAAAATATGTTAGAAACAATTGTCCTACTAGGACATTTCAATAGTTATGATTCATTTGTCTATTTACATAGATGGCTGAGATTACCCCTTAAATATATATCAATATATACCTACACTTACTTCCCACCCAAAGAAAGAGTGAACTTCCTACTTACTTACGTCTCCCCTCTATTCTATCTTTATCTCTCTCTACTCACCTTCCCGCTTGCCCACGTCTCCCCTCCCTTCTATCTTTATCCCTCTCCCTTCTCTGTTCTCATCAGTTTGTTCTTGCGATCAGATTGTAACTGACGCTCCTCTTCATCACAAGGTATTCCTGTCCTCCTCCCTCTCTCTGTTGTATTTTTTTTCCCGAAATACAATCAGTTTCTGAATGATCAAGAACAGATTAATCCCATTTAAGTGAATCAATCTGCAGAAACTGATTCAATTCCACTTTAATCAGTTTGTTCTTGCGATCAGATTGCGCCGCTACTCATCATCACCACTCGCAAGGTTCCCTCTCTCCCACCCTCGGTTGTTCCCTTCGCAAGGTAATTTTGGTCTCTTTCTGTTGTATTTCACATTCGGAGGAAATAGGTTATGCTTTAGGGTTTTTCTCTGTCAATTTTCTTCAAGTTTTGACAATTTTCTTCATATCTAACTACAATTTGTATCCCGAACCACTATCTACTCCAAAATTGAATTCTGAAATCGTGATTTCCCTTCAAATTGAAATTCTGGCAGATCGAAATCACGATCTGCTCCAAAATTAAATTCTGAAATCGTGATTTCCCTTCAAATTGAAATTCTGTTTTCTCCTCTTCATAACGTTTCTGATTCAAAATTCCCTTTTTGTACCAGTTTACAAATGTTCACTTTAATCAGTTTAAATGGGATCAGATTGTAAAAACTGATTAAATCAGAAAATACTCGGTATTAGAGAAAAGATTGATACTTGGCAAGAACAGATTAATCCCATTTAAGTGAATCAATTTGCAAAAACTGATTCAATTTCACTTTAATCAGTTTGTTCTTGCAATCAGATTGTGTCTTTAATCAGTTTCTGAATGAAAATAATCGGTATGCCTTAAGTATGAACATATTACTGGGATGATAACTTCGGTCTCCATTGGCTCTAATGTGGCCCAGTTATGGTGTTTCTTACTGATACAATTTGCAAAATTTGGAACCAATTCATTTAAAGGCTTAATTGTTTTAGAGAGGGGTAATTTTATTTAGCCTTTCTGCACATTCATTTTCGGGAACAAAAAATAATTGTTTTACAGAGGGGTAATTTTATTCTTTATATATTACAAAAAAATAAGATAAATTCAAATTCATATGAATTATTAGAACAATAATAATTGAAAAACAATAAAAATAGATAACTTAACAACGTCCAAACTTTCCATGTCAAAACAACCTCCTTAGTAACATTGTTGTTAATGAGCACAAGCACATTCATCACACAACTACTAAAAACAAGTAGCTAAAAGAGGAATATTACCGAGTCAAGAAACAGAGGCTGATCGCCTTCCAAGAAGATTTGGTTTCCATGGATTTGTAACTTTTTTTTCCTTTATATATTGTTTCTATTGGTAAGACATATTGCTGATGTGAGATTCCTAACTCATAGAATAACTTCTTGGTGCCACACATGATGGATGTGTAGATTTGTCCATTCATTGATTTAAGATATGGAATTTTATTTATTTATTTTTAAATTATGGTTTGGCGGCCAAATCTCAAGGTGACAAAATACCATATGCTACATTGATATTCTAAAATCATCTCAATCTTACTGATACAATCTGCAAAATTTGAGTGGGACCTGTGAAAGATTGTTTGCTGAATGGAAGTTTGTTGCCCTATTAATCGAATTTAATGATGGATTGACAGATTTTTGTGAAGTTATGTATATAGATTGTCATTTGCTTTATATATAGATTGGTACTTTATTTCCTTCATTTTTCATTCTAACGTCTGGATGAGATAAATGGTGTCGTGGAAACCTAATTGGTTGATGAAAGTAATAAAGTTGCCTGAAGTTGTTTTTGTTAATTCTGAGGTATGTATGTTAATAATGGAAAGGAACGATGAAGTTTTGTTAGAGATGCATGTTTGTTTTTTTTTTTTTTTTTGGTATCATGTGATAATGCTGCAAATCTTTTTACACATTCTCCAAAGTAACATTTCCATCAGGAATCTTTTTTAACATTTCCACCAGGCATCTTTTTTACATTGTTCTTTATTGGAATTGGATGATGTTTGATGCGTTTTTATTATTCTGGTTGTGTTTGATGCAGATTTATTATTTTCTGATTATCTCTCTTTCATTTACAATTTGATAAATTCTTGCTATCACTCTGTTCTTGCTTCCAATTGATCTCACAAACGATCTATCTATCTTTATTTCTTCATGTCAAGCTTCTTTATTTTTTATTTTCATCATTTTAATGGCTTCTTCTTATAATCTATTTTTGAATGTTTTAGGTGTTGGTTGATGCTCATCAAGGCTTAAACATTCATTTAAAACATTCAACAATGATCTTCATGATCTTCACAAACCATCATAGTTTCATTTAATTATTGATAATTTTATATATCTCAAAGCATCTTTATAAAACATATTTTTGTAATCTGTCAATAAATAAAAATTTATTAGTTACAACTTTTAAATAGAAAAATTGTCAGTAAATCCAAGTTGAAGGGTGCATTAAGTATTAGATCCAAGCTTTGGTCTTTGTTGTTTATAAAGACTCATAACACTTCTGAGTTGGTAAGGAAAAACATGGGATGGTAGGGATAATTGTTAACATTTTTACCCTCTATTTTGACCTAAAAAAATTTTAAAATGCATAACTTAAGTTCTACAAATCTATTTTTAACAAAATTAATATAGGTAGATTTGTCTTTCTGATATCTTTCAAATAATAAGATCAATATTGAATATGAAATTTAAAAATAAATAAATAAATAAATAATAGATTGATTTTTCGATTAATTAAAATAACAAAACAACATTTTTTTGTTTTTTTTTTTTTTTGAGAAAGTAAACACTCGAAACCACTTTCGGTAATTTTGAATGGATAGATCTCACAACAAAAAAATAAATAAATAAATAATTGGAATAAAAACAATTGTCTAAAACGGAATAACAAATGTAAAGTTATGAGTTATTGAGATTTTAACATCATAAGCGATTTTTTTTGGCATCTTCATATACATATTTGTTCAAATTATTTGAATCTGACCGTCTAAATTATTTTAACTTTGTCCCATATTTGAATCTATTGGTCCAAATCATTTTAACATGTTTCAATAATTTTAACCTATTTGTACAATGTAACGCCCTCAAAATAATAACATTAAACTCAACAATATAGACATGCATCGATATATAAAAGATCAACATCCTTCTATTCATCAGAATATTTCCTTACACAAATATTACATGTTGACAACAAAAGTAAACGCCCCATGGGCTTACAACTTTCCAAGCCAACACTTGGTTACAAGAAATGAGTACTAACTCATATACACATTAAGCCCTAGGCTTGAATTTACATGTAATACGTCAAAAGGAAAATAACATCCAAAAATCTGACTGCCTCTAGCCTCCCAAGCTATGTCCTTGGAGGTGGCATGCTACCTGTACCTGAAAATGATATTCCCATATAGGGTGAGCCACAGCCCAGTAGAAATACACTAAACCAGCTATGAACAACGACTAAAAGATTAGCAGTTGATAGATGGTCAACACAGATACATCCACTTATATCTCATTACAATTACATGACTTACAAGTTCATGTTACTTTTCATTTCTCCATTTTCAGTAGATAAGCATACTAGCTAAATTAATACATCAACAGATAAGCATATTAGCTATATCGACATCTCAACAGATAAGTATAAGAACTATATCATACAACCAAGATAAGCATATGAGCTATATCTACACTTCTCTAGACAAGCATATGAGCTGTATCTATACTTCACTAGACAAGCATATAAGCTGTGTCTGCGGAGTTCATCCCCTATCTCCTCCCAACACTATCCGGTTTAGAGGTACATCCCCCATCTTCCCCTAAACCGCGGAGTACATCCCCCATCTCCTCCTCTACACACAATGTATATAAACACATAGGTTCTACATACAATCAATCAATACATAAAGTTAATGTATTCCATCAACCGTCAAGTTCCATGACACATTCCATTGATTAGTTTTTGTTTGCCTAATCATCATGCATTGTCTACAACAATCAAGACTATCCTCCACCGATAGCCCAAAGCAGTTATTTCTAAACAGGAAATAAATGCACAAAATGGACAATATATCAACATTTCAATTTGGTGAGCGATAAATAATTCAACTACACCCTTTAATCCCATACATTCCAAATTCCAACATTTCTAATTCAATTCCTCATTTCTCAAATTAATTATTCAAATTAATTTATCAACCAATTAGGGCAAAATCCCATAATTAACAAAACAACCCTAAGGTTCCATTTTCATCCACATTCCTTTATCTATCTCATTTTTTTTTTGCCAAACTTGCATTTAGGTTTATTATAAACAAACCCCAACTTTTGTAAAATTTCACAAAAGGCCCCAAACTTCCTCAAAACTACCCAACAACACCCAACATATCAAAATGCCAAAATTTAAAGACAAAATCCATAAGAAGGAGTAGGATATCCCTACCTCAAAGTTTGAGCTCCAACAAAGAAGATGAAGAAAACGAAAATGCTCCAAATCACAAATTTTTCGGATCAAAAGGTAGCCCTCGACGATCAACAACTTTTTTGTAAAGGCCAAAGGTGAGGAAATCACTCCAACTAGATCAATACCTAGAGAGAAGGTAGAGCTCTAGAGTGAGAAACTCAACAATGGTGTTTTTGGAAAAGTAAGAGAGAAGAGATGTGAAAAAGTGATTCCAAAAAGTCAAAACACGGAGCTTTAACCCAGTCGCCCCGCTCGAGCGGCCAAACCCCCGCTCGAGCGGCACTCACAGACTCCCGCTCGAGCGGCCAATCCCCCGCTCGAGCGGCGGATGCACACTCTCAGAACTTTTGCAGACAGGTCCCCCACTCGAGCGCCCAACTCCCCCGCTCGAGCGGACAACACTGCAGAGGAAATACTGGAAGGGTGATTTTCCCGCTCGAGCGCCAAAACCCTCGCTCGAGCGGAGAAGCTACAACAAAGACCCCGCTCGAGCGTCAAAAGCTCCGCTCAAGCGGACAGGCCAAAATCTGGGCAACTACCTTTGGTTCTAAGTTCAACCAATGTGTGACACACCTGCCCAATACATCCTATAACTCAAATACAAAGTATGAAAGGATGTAAACAAAATTTAAACAACTGTTAACATCTACGGAACCACTGTACACAAAGGGTAAAACCTGGGATCGCTATATACAAATTATTTTAACCATGTATACTAATATTTTTACATGTTTGTGCAAATTTTTTGTATATATTTATTCCCATATTGTTAAAAATGTTTGTCCCCATATTGTTAACTTTTGTGTCCAAATTATTTTAACATATGTATGTCAATATTTTTACCTATCTGTCCAAATTTTTTGAAGTTATCTGTCCAAATATTTGAACTTATCTATCCAAATAATTTTAATATATGTGTCCAAATTATTTTAATCTATCAATACAAATTATTTTAAGCCATGTATATTGCAACTCTTTTGAACTTATTTATCCCAATATTTAAATCGATCTATCCAAATTATTTTAACTTATATATGCTAATATTTTTTTTTTTCTATTTGTAAATTTTTTTTGAACCTATTTGTCCAACTTATTTTATCATATCTTCTCATATTCTTAACCTATTTGTCCACTTATTTTAATTAATAAATTTTTACTTATATGTTTAAAATATTTTAATTTATTTGTTTTCAAAATTGAAAAATGCATACATCAATTTGGACAGATAGAGATACCTGAAACTTAAAAAACAAACATTTGTGGGATTACATCTTTAACATGTCATAACTTTACACTTAGCAATCTATTTTGGACAAATTTTGTTTTGTTTTTAGATCTATGCATATGAAACTGCGGAAGGCGATTTTGAGTGTTTACTTTCGCAAAAAAAATATATATATATATATTCAATATTAGTCTTATTTGAAAGATCTTGAAAAAACGAATTTACAGATATCAATTTTATTAAATTTTTTTTGTAAAACTCAAGTTATGAGGAGCAACTTTTAATTATTCGAAACGTTCATATTGTAAGGTCCGTTCAGTGGATCATCTATTAAAATAAAAATAAAAAATTAATTGGATATCTCTAGTCCCATGATCAGTTTTTAATTGTTTTGGAAGGCATATAGTCCCCTGTTATAGGTCCTACATTGCTGTTGATTAGAGTATGTTCACAATCGATTTTGTAGTGTGTTCTTATATTATAGCGGTCCCGGGTTTACCCCTTGTTGTACAGTGATCCGGACATGTGTCCGTGGATGTTGGTAGTTGAGTATTGTCTTGTTTACATCCTTTCTTACTTTGTATTTGAGTTATAGGGTGTATTGGGCAGGTTTGTTACAGGTTGGTTGTGTTTGGAAACCAAGTGTTGCTGCCCAGAATTTTGGCTGGTCGCTCGAGCGAGGGTTGGTTTTGTGTCTGGTGGCTCGAGCCAGAGTGGCTTCGCTCGAGCGAGCGACTGCGTCTGGCTCAGACCTGAAGGTTGCATTTCTTGGCTCGAGCGAGCTGGTTCGTCTTCGCTCGAGCGAGCGTCGTAGTGCAAATCGAAAAATTTGCACTGTTGGCTCGAACGAGACCAGTTTTTGTGTCTGGTCGCTCGAGCGACGGGGTCTTCGCTCGAGCGAGCCTGTTTATATCAGCAAGGCAGCACCGAACTAAACATCACTTTTTCTACACTTTATCATCTTCAAACCTTTGTTTTGAGAGCTCCTCTCTCTACACTTGCACTCTCTCTAAGATTTGATCCACCTAGGGTGATTTCCTACCCTAAGGCCTTTGTTAAAAAGATAGAGGGTGGCTTGGGCTTCGTTTTAATCGGAACAAATTTGGTTTTGGAGCAAGTTGGGTGTTGGGCATCATCTCCTTTGGAGCTCATTCTTTGAGGTAGGGATACCCTACTCCTCTTTATGAGTTTTGTTTTTCAATTTTAGCATTTTGATATGTTGGAAGTTGTTGTGAAATTTTGGAAAACTTTGGGCCATTGTGTAATTTTACAAAAGTTGGGGGTTTTTTTATCTATGATAAACCTAGAAGCATGTTTGGTATATAAACATGGAATTAATGTTGAAACATTAGTGGAATTGGAACCTAAGGGTTGTGATGTTAATTATGGAGGATGTCCTAATTACATTGATTGATTAATTTGGATAATTAATTGTGTTGATTTGTGATGTATATAATTGTTGTTTATATGCATTGTGTTGTGTTGGAGGAGATAGGGGATGTACTCCACGGTTTAGGGGAAGATAGGGGATGAACCTCTAAACCGGATGTTGTTGGGAGGAGATAGGGGATGAACTCCGTAGATAGAGCGGGTATGCTTATCTAGAAGCGTTGACAGAGCGGATATGCTTGTCGTTGGAAGTATTGATATAACTGTTATGTTTATCTTTGATGAAGTGAAAAGTGTTGGCATGAGTGTTTGTCTCATGTGTGATGTTTGGCCAGGTTCTGAGCCAAGGTTATGAAATGGCAAGTAAAAGAAATGGAAAGGAAAGGAAATATAGACTTAAGTGTCTTGGAACTGTGTTATGTTATGAACGAACGTAAAAGTGTTGGCCATCTATCAACTGTTAATCTTGTAGTCAATATTCATAATTGGTTTAGTATATTTCTACTGGGCTGTGGCTCACCCTATATGGGAACATCATTTTCAGGTACAGGAAGTATGCCACCTCCAAGGACTTAGCTTGGGAGGCTAGTGGCGGACAGGCTTTTTGGTCGTCTTTCCTTTTATTGTATGACATGTAAATTCAAGCCAAGGGCTTTATGTGTAAATGAGTTAGCACTCTACTTTTGTGTAACCAAGTGTTAACTTGGAAAGCTGTAAGCCCTTAGGGCATTTGCTTTTGTTGTTAACATGTAATACTCTTGTAATAAGACTCTGATGAATGGAAAGATGTGAACTTTTTATATATCATAGTATGTCTGTATTGTTGGGATTTATGTTATTATTTTGAGGGCGTTACAACTTGGTATCAGAGCGTACCAGGTTCGAATACTTTGGGTACGTGGGAGGTGATTAGGATCACAATGGGTTTGTCTCGCTTGATAGAGACTTAGTGTAGAATCATATGCTATGTGTTTAAATTGATAACATGCTTATGTGATTAATTGGGTATGGGATTTAATTTCTAGGATGTTGATTGGATCCTTGGGTTTCTGGGAGTCTTGTTGGAAAAGCACTTGATCAATGCTGTTTCTAACCGGTACTCTAGTAACGCCTTGGGACTATCATTATCCGGAAATGAAATTCGTAAGTGCTTATGTGTTTATGTGCTTACGTGGAGTGAATTACAGTTGTCCATGCATTAGGACGTGAGTGTTTAGTTTTGGCACGTTTATGAATGTGCTAACGTCTTGTGTTACCTTTATTAGGATGTCAGGACGAACAAGAGGTGGTAGGCGTGGTAGGCCTAGAAGGCAGGAGGTGCCATTACCGGAGGAGATTCCGGCAGTTCAGGAGGGGGTTGGTCAGGCCAATGTGGCCGAACCAGCAGGTCAGCAGGCCATGAGTGCCTTGGCCCAGGAGATAGCAGGAGCTCTGGGTATTCTCAGGGCAGGGAATCAGGCAGCTGAGGCAGGGCCTTCCTTCTTGAAAAGGGAGTTCTTCCGGTCTAACCCGGAGGAGTTTATTGGGGATCCTAAGGAGCCACTGAAGGCAGACGAGTGGCTAGAACAGATGAGTAAAACGTTCGAGATGCTAGGCATTGAGGACGGAGCATTGAAAGTGACCTTGGCATCCTTCCAGCTGAAGGGAGATGCGGGTCAATGGTGGAAGTATGAGAAAGCTCGTGTTGGTGGTACTTGGGAGGCGTTTGTGAATGCTTTCCAGGAGAGGTTTTTATCTGCTGTGGCTAGAGAGAGGCTGAGGGATCAGTTCAGCCGGCTTAAGCAGGAGGGTTTGTCTGTAGCCGAGTTTGAGGCTACATTTACTAGCTTGTCCAGATTCGCACCTGAACTTGTGGCGACAGAGGAGCGCCGTTGCTACGAGTTTGAGCGGAAGTTGAGATGGGATCTCAAGTTGAAAGTTGGTGGACCCTACATTCGAGATTACAGGCATTTGGTGGATGCTGCAGCTCATATGGAGCTGATGATGCAGGAGGGAGAGGAGGAGAAACATGGAGGCTCCAAGAGGGGTCAAGAGGGACAGGGCGATGGTAGGAGGCAGAGGGGTTATAACCCTCAGCAGTCCCAGAGTGGTTTGGCTAGGTCGACTTTCCCAGTACCGAGTGCAGGCTCCGGAAGGGGCAGTCAGGGAGAGTTCACCTGTTTCAAGTGTGGCCAGCCGGGTCACAAGGCTTCAGTTTGCCCACTGAAGGGCGGGGGTCAGAGAGCTGCTTCTTCGTCAGCTAGACCGCAGAGTCAAAGTTCGGGTAGGGGGCAGCCCTTGTCGTGTTATCAGTGTGGACAGCCTGGGCACCTGAAGAGGTTTTGCCCACGGTTGAGTGCCACTTCAGGAGCGTCTGGTTCTAGACAGACGCAGGGTTTTCAGCCAGCTCAGTCTGTGCAGGCCTCGAGGGCCAATCCGGGGGCTTCGTCGTCCCAGTCAGTACAGCAGTCCTATGCTCCGAGAGGCGAGCAGGTGGATCAGGGGCCTACAGGGCGCGTGTATGCTGTTACCGCGCAGGATCTTGTACCGGCTCCATCAGTAGTGAGAGGTACCTTTCTGTTTTGCAACTCGGTTGCTAGAGTGTTGATAGATACGGGTGCATCTCATTCTTTTGTATCTGCTGCATTTGCATCTGTGTTGGAATTGGAGTTAGCACTGTTAGCATCTCCTATTTGTGTTGTGTCACCTATTGGGGGTGAGTTGATCTTGAAACACGGATGTAGAGGTTGTGATATTGAGGTCGACGATCATCGTCTTCCGTTTCCTTTTGTAGTTATGCCCATGAAGGGCTTTGATGTTATTTTGGGTATGGACTGGTTATCGTCATACCGAGCTGTTATTGATTGCTACCGCCAGAGGGTTACTTGTTGTACCGTGAGCGGGGAGTATTTCCATTTCTTGGGAGACCGGGTTGGTAGTATTGTACCACCGGGGTATGGTCCGCGAGGGCGGAATGAGCTTAGTGGTTTACTTGCTAGCTTTGAGAGTGGCGAGTGTGATGAGATTCAGATTGTGTTGCCGAGGGTAGTTTGTGAGTACTCGGATGTTTTTCCCGAGGACCTTGTTGATGTGCCACCTCACCGAGAGATTGAGTTCTCTATCGATTTAGTGCCCGGCACGGCGCCGATTTCTATGGCACCTTACCGTTTTGCTCCAGCAGAGTTGGTTGAGTTGAAAGTTCAGCTCCAGGAATTGCTAGATAAGGGCTTTGTTCGCCCTAGTGTTTCACCGTGGGGAGCGCCGGCACTCTTTGCTAAAAAGAAAGATGGTGCCTTGAGATTGTGTATTGACTACCGGAAGTTGAATCGGGCTACGGTTAAGAATAAGTACCCTATGCCCCGTATAGACGATTTGTTTGACCAGTTGAAGGGTTCCCGTTGTTTCTCTAAGATAGATTTGAGATCGGGTTACCACCAGTTGAGGGTCAGGGAGGAGGATATTCCGAAGACGGCATTCCGTACGCGGTATGGCCATTATGAGTTCCTGGTAATGCCATTTGGGCTTACCAACGCACCGGCAGTCTTTATGGACTTGATGAACCGGATCTTCCGGGAATTCTTGGATCGTTTTGTAGTCGTCTTTGTGGACGATATTCTTATCTATTCACCTTCAGAAGAGGAGCACGAGGAACACTTGAGAGTGGTGCTTGAGTTGCTTAGAGCCCATAGGCTGTATGCCAAGTTTGGGAAGTGTGAGTTTTGGCTAAGAGAAGTCAAGTTCTTAGGCCATGTGGTTTCCGGGGAAGGGGTGTCCGTTGATACATCCAAGACTGAGGCAGTGCAAGATTGGGCACAGCCTAAGAGTGTGTTTGAGATCCGCAGTTTTCTGGGATTAGCTGGGTATTACCGCCGGTTTGTGAAGGATTTCTCCAGGTTAGCTTCACCGTTGACCAGATTGACTCGGAGGGGAGTCAGCTTTGTATGGAGTGAGACTTGTGAAAAGTCGTTCCAGGAGTTGAAAGTTAGACTGACCACCGCTCCGGTCTTGATTATTCCGGAGAGAGGGTTGGGTTATGCAGTCTATTGTGATGCCTCACGAGAGGGTTTGGGTTGTGTGTTGATGCAAGAGGGGAAAGTGGTAGCTTATGGCTCACGTCAGTTGAAAATTCATGAGAAGAATTACCCTACGCATGATCTAGAGTTAGCGGCTGTGATCTTTGCCTTGAAAATCTGGAGGCACTACCTTTATGGTGAGAGATTCGAGGTGTTCTCGGATCACAAGAGTCTGAAATATCCGTTTTCACAGAAAGACTTGAATTTGAGGCAGAGGAGGTGGATGGAGTTTATTGAGGATTATGACTTCGAGTTGCATTATCACCCGGGGAAGGCCAATGTTGTGGCCGATGCCCTTAGCAGGAAATCCATTAGTGATGTAGCTTGTGTAGCCATCCGGGAGTGGGAGATGTTGGGGGCCATTGGAGAGTTTGATTTGCTTTTGAGCGAATCCGTTGAGGCTGCGGCCTTGTTTTCTGTTGTTGCACAGCCTACACTTGTGACTCGAGTGTTAGAGGCACAGAGAGGTGACCTTGAGGTAGAATCCCTCAGAGAGAAGATCTCCAGTGGGAAGGTTGAGAAGGGTCTGGCAGCATATCCCGATCTGAGTGTGAGATACCGAGACCGTTTGCTTGTACCGGAGTCTTGCCGAGAGGAAGTACTCCGAGAGTTTCACCATTCGCGCCTTGCGGTGCATCCGGGAGGTACTAAGATGTACCGGGATTTGGGTCGCCAGTTTTGGTGGCGGGGTATGAAGAGAGATGTGGCAGTTTTCGTGTCTAAGTGCCTTACTTGCCAGCAAGTGAAGGCCGAGCATCAGAGGCCAGCGGGTTTGTTACAACCCTTGCCTATTGCCGAGTGGAAGTGGGAGCATGTCACTATGGACTTCGTTGTAGGTCTTCCGAGGACTCAGCGGGGTAGTGATGCTATTTGGGTGGTTGTAGACCGGTTGACTAAGTCGGCGCACTTCATTCCTATGCGCGTGAGAGATTCAGTAGATCATCTTGCTGACTTGTATATTCGGGACATAGTGAGATTGCACGGGGTCCCAGTGACGATCGTCTCAGATAGAGATCCTCGTTTTACTGCTAGGTTGTGGCAGAGTTTGCAGAGTGCCTTGGGTACTAAGTTAACCTTTAGTACAGCTTATCATCCTCAGACTGAAGGGCAGTCCGAGCGTACTATTCAGATCCTCGAGGATATGCTTCGGGGTTGTGTCCTTGATTTCAGTGGGACGTGGGAGAGGCACTTACCATTGGTAGAGTTCGCCTACAACAACAGTTTTCAGTCTAGTATTGGTATGGCACCGTTCGAGGCCTTGTATGGCCGACCTTGTAGGTCTCCAGTTTGTTGGGCCGAGGTGGGTGATGCACCTTTGTTGGGTCCGGAGTTGGTTAAGGAGACGACGGAGAAAGTTGAGCTTATCCGTAGGAGGCTTGTTACAGCCCAGAGTCGTCAGAAATCTTATGCTGACCGTAGGAGAAGACCATTGGAATTTGAGATAGGTGATCATGTATTTCTGAAGATATCACCTAGACGGGGTTTGATGAGGTTTGGGAAGAGTGGGAAGTTATCCCCTCGATTTATTGGTCCTTTTGAGATCCTTGAGAGGGTTGGCGAGGTTGCTTATCGTTTAGCTTTGCCGCCACAGTTATCCGGGGTTCATGACGTGTTTCATGTGAGTATGCTTCGGAAGTATGAGCCGGATCCATCACATGTGTTGGATTGGACCGACTTAGAGGTAGATGAGGATGCCTCGTATGAGGAGAGACCGGTTCGGGTCTTGGATAGGCGGGATCAAGTCCTGCGTGGCAAGACCATCCCTTTGGTTAAGGTTTTGT